>OX637397.1:21439063-22166563 GCA_951799425.1 Ilex aquifolium | reverse complement strand
TGCTTGAGGTAAGTTTACTGTCATACATAGTTTGAAAGCTAAATGACTTGTGTTGAAATAGTTTGCAAGTGTATCTTGATAAATAATTGATTTCCTAAATGCTTGTGTTGTGAACAGTGATTTGAGAATTTTATTTTGGACTTGTGGATCATGGTTTGAATAAAATATCGATGTTTTCAGATTCACATTGACCTTGTTATATTGAAGTATTTGGAGTGGTGTTATTAGTCTTCCTTGGGTAAAACTAGAAGGCGTATTGGAGCAACCCTATGATTTTGTATAATGAATGACCTTTTACTCGGTCGATATCAATGGATTAAGCCGGGGTTTGAGGTTATGGTACCGCCTTAACCTAGTGTTGGGGAAAACGACCCTTGGCTTGGGAATAAATTGTTTAGAAGTTTTAATTATATTTGGTCAAAAGGAGATATATTTTGAATGGAAGTGATTGTCAACTGTGTATTGAAGGTGATTGCAAAGTTGTTTATTGGTCAAAGCTTGATCCATACATGTTTAAGTGAGTTGTAAAGCTTACACCCTCTCACAATCGATTTTGGTGTTTCTGGCTCTAAATTTACGGTGGATCCACTGCACAGTGTAGGATTGTGGAGAGGGTTGATGCTGCATTGTTGTATTTTAATAATAATTGATAGTAAATGCCTTAGAGAGGGTTTGCTAGTGTGATATATATGGTTTGGCGGTTGTTAGCCCTAGAGGGGTATGTATAAAGGTGTGTGATGGTTATTTATGAGCATGGTTTGGTTTATTTTTATTATTTTATGGTGTAGCGTGTTAATATGTGGATAAACAGCCCCTCTCTATCTTTTAAAACGCCAAAGTGGACCTCCAGACTGTGGTGGGACAAATTTGTTTCAAGAGCATTAAGTTTAATAGACTCGCTATATGTGAGTGGATCCTGACATACCACCAATGGATGCATATGTGTTATTGAGTCCAATGAGCTAGTCAGGATATGTCTTTGGGCGTGGTGAAGTTTGTGGCAATGTATAATCGAGCATTATGATATTACATGCATTTTTATTCTATGCTATAAATTGTTTGGAAGAATTGTTATGGATCCAGTTCAGAATCCACAAGAAGTTGAGGAAGAGGCTCTAAGAATAACTTTGGAACAAGCAAGCATTTGATTAGAAATATTTTCTTGCATTTTATTGATTTCAGAAAGAAATGGAGTTCAGTATCGAACTCCAACGGGTCTTTGGTCCAATGATACTCCTTATCTTATGAAGGTTTTGCCTTCTTGAGGTCAAGGATTCAAGTTCCCGTCCCCTACCCCTCCCAAAAAAAAATGTATCGAACTCAGGAAAATATGACTGTATCAGACTGTGAAGCAAAATTTATTAACTTATCCCCTTTTTTTCTAATGATGGTGGCTGCAGAAAAGAGTTCAAATGCCGAATATTTGAGAGGGACCTAGATAAATCAATACAATCAAGAGTTTCGACACTTAAGAAAAGGAACTATGCAGAATTGGTAAATAAGGTGAAAATATCCAAGAGGAATGTTCATGAGATGGTAGGCAAAAGAGAGCAGTTTAAGAAAACTCATTATGAATCATTTCAATTCAAAGGGGATAGCAGTAAATCATTGTCTTCTGGGGGTCAGAGTTTTCAATTGGTAAATGGTTCAACTGGTACTCCACAAAGTCGTAATCAGCCAGAAGATAATAGAGTTTCTCAAGGACGAGATAAGGATTGGCAAAACCTTGCCCGGTCAATAGGGTAGGGGATTCTATGGTGGTCGGCAGGGGGTGATATTCATTGCTTTAAATGGATTAAAAAGGGCCATCATACTGGAGGTTGTCTTACATTTGGAGATGACATTCATAGATGTTGCTATTGTGAAGAACCAGGGCATGTCTAGTGGAATTATCCGTTGAAAAACTGTAGGATTCGGGTTGGGGGATCACAGTTTATCTATTAACTTAATATCATTGATTTGTACAAATTATGATGTGATTTTTGGATTGAATTGACTTTCTTCTTACCATGCTTCAATCGATTGTGCTTGTAAAGAAATAATGTTCAGAATGCCATTGAATGAGCCTTTTAGTTGTTATGTTGATCCAAGAAATGTCCTAGTTTTCTTCATCTCTTCTTTGAAGGCTAGGAAGTTGTTAAGGAATGGGTGTCATGGCTATTCAACGTTTATTCGAGACACTGGATTATATGAGACATCGTTGCTTCAGTGGTAAGAGAATTTTCTGATTTTTTTCAGAAGAATTACTTAGGTTACCAATTGATCAAGAAATTAGTACACCATCGAATCACCCTTACAGGCCTTACCTCAATGGTACCATTTTGGATGACCCAAGTGGAATTAAAGGAGTTAAAGGTACAGCTACAAAATTTTTTAGATAAAGTTTGTTCATATTTTTACTTCTCCTGAGGGAGCACCATAATTTTTTTTTGGGAAAAAAAAGGATGGAATAATGAGGCTCTGTATTG
Source organism: Ilex aquifolium (assembly GCA_951799425.1). Classification (NCBI taxonomy): domain Eukaryota; kingdom Viridiplantae; phylum Streptophyta; class Magnoliopsida; order Aquifoliales; family Aquifoliaceae; genus Ilex; species Ilex aquifolium. The sequence goes on along the minus strand of OX637397.1, from coordinate 22,164,095 downwards.
ATTATCGGTAGTTTAACAAAGTGATCATCCAAACTAGGTATCCTTTTCCTAGAATTGATGATTGTTGATCAGTTTTAGGTCGCAAAGTATTTGTTAAAATTGATTTGATGAAAGGTTATCTTCAGTTCAAGATTAAGGAGAGCGATGTCTAAAAACCTTGCATCCATAACAAGGCACAATCACTATGAATTTTTAGTAATGCTGTTTGGGTAAACTATTGCCCCTGCAAGCTGCAACATTCATGAATTTAGTGGATATGGTATTTCAACCTTCCCTAGATTCATTTTTTATTATGTTCATTGATGATATACTAGTCTAGTCTTGTAGCAAAATTGAACATGAGGAACATCTTAGAATCGTACTACAAATGCCAAGAGAAAAAGAGTTGTATGTCAAACTAGGTAAATGTCAATTTTGATTAGATCAAGTGGTATTTCTTGATCATGTAGTTTTAGATGATGGGATAATGGTAAAATCCAAGGACACTAGAAGTGGGAGTATAATGGGGATGACCAAAAAATGTGACAGAGATGCATAGTTTTTTAGGATGTGCAAGATATTACAGGAGATTTTTTTAGGGATTTTCAATGATAGCATCACCTTTGACCACACTAACTTGAAAGGATGTTAAGTATGAGTGAACATGAGTGTGAAAAGAGTTTTCAAAATTTAAGGAACTGATTAATGTTTACTCTGATGTTAACTTCATCTATGAGTGATGAGAATTTTGTGATTTATAGTGATCCATTTCATCAGGGTTTGAATTATGTGTTCATGTAAGGTGGGAAGGTAATTGCTTATGCTTCAAGTGTTAGAATTTTTTCCATATTGGATTTCCATTAATTAATAATTAATTTTGGGTTTGTGAAAAACGGGCTGAATTTATGGCCCAATGAGATGAGCCCAATATTGTTAAGTGTTCTATTTTGATGGGCTTATGTACATCTTTTAATTGATGTGATTGAGGCGGTTAAGTGTAGTTCTTAATCTAATTGTGGTCCGTAATGGGACAACCCATTAGATTCATTGTAAATAGCATGTTAGGTTCCCTCTCCACTTCATAACTTAATTTGGCTTGTCCCATTGAGAGCCGCCTATTGCTTTGAAGAATGAGAGGAAGGTCTTGCCCTTACGCGAAAGAAACCCAAATATCAAATATCATGACTCATACAGGTATGTTCTAAACCTTGTAATTTAGGTGTTCTAAATTTCATATACGAATCATTAAAATTCTTACATGTGGTATCAGAGCCTATCGTATATGAATTTAGAACCCGATAAAATTTATATATAATTAAACTGTTAATTTTCATCGGGCATAGCGTTCAATTTTTTTGTGTCGTGGTGCATGGCCATTATTAAAGCAAGACGCATTGATTCAAAGCTACAATACAGTAGACAGTGGTAAATATTTACCTAAGAGTTGATTACATCAGATCCAAGAGAAGACATTCACGTCATATATCTATATGACTTATATATGACCTTCACGACTCTTTTCAAGAAGAAAGAGTGAAAAAATTGGCTGTGAACCAAGCATTCAAGATTCCAAACAAACAAGAGAATTGTTTCCCTTTTGTGTTTTTAGTGGATTATTTATTGCCATGTTTTTTAAGTTTTACCAAACATGGCCTGGTACAATAACAGGGGCCTTGTTTTGTGGTTGCGAATATTGTCAAAAAATTTCTTTATTTTTTTTTGTGCCTATGCAAACAAGTAACAAAATTTATATTGAAACCTTTATTGATTCTGTCATATATTCGGTCAACTTATTAAATAATTATTAGTTATTTATGAGTCATTTTGATGAATAGATGTAGACTTTACCCATACAAATTATTGATAGAAACTAATTTTTTATGTTTTCTCTCATGCTAATGCAACTTTGATTGATTGCTATAATTTGTAGAGGGTGTTTTTAAAATTCCAATTTTAGTCCCTAGCAATTTATACGATAAATTTTTTTTAATGATCTACATATTATTTATTAAATGTTGGCAAATGTGAATTTAAATTACTTAATTTAATAGTAAAAATAGAATTGAGACTTGAATGCAACGATTGATTATGAGTTATTTATAGAGGTACATATTGATTAGTACCTTATATTGATTGATCACACGATATTTAATTATGGGCAATTTGTTATAATATCCCAGTTTGAGAAATTCTATGAGTTAAGATGAATGGTTGCCACCAAAGTAGTCAATTCATTGAAATTTGTAGTTTTTTTTCATAATTTTGTTACGGGATGGTCTCTAAATTATAATATAGAATTACCTGCCCAAATGAGGTTATTGTGTATTGTAATTTGGAGATGTCATGAAACATTGGGTTAGAGGTGCAATAGTCTAGAAGATTTATCTACCTAAAGGGGATAGATTTTCGACACTTGAGCATTCTCATTGGTTAGTTTCATGAAAGAGAGGACCTATAACATACTGCATTCTCTGCCCAAAGGGGAGTTTGTAGTGATGTATTTAGACTCTGATAATAAAATATGGCTTATTATGTTAGAGCATATTTTATTTATTTATTGCCCAATTTTTCTAACCTTTTATATTCTTGTTGCCTTGAACAGTCTCTTTTGTTGTGAATCATAATAGTGCCAATATTGAAGTCTTAACTTGTTCTAATTATAAGAGATGGAAGCAAGATATTGAGTTTGCCTTGAGAATTATTGATATAGACTTTGCCTTGAAAGAGAATGAACCTCCTAAACCTACTGGTGAGAGCTCTACTGAAGAAAAAGAACTTTATGCAAAGTGAGAGAAATCTAATTGGTTGAGTATGATTGCCATGAAAAAGTCTATTTCTGAACACCTTATGAGTGGCTTGCCTGAAACTAAGAATGACAAAGAGTTCTTTAACGCGGTAAGAGAGAGATACAAGGTATCCAATAATACTGAAGCTGGGGGCCTAATGAATGAATTAACGAGTATGAAATATGACAATGTAGGTGGTGTTATGGAATATATCATTAAAATGGTCGATATTCAAACCAGGCTCAAAGCCTTCAAAATTGTTATTCCTGGTGATTTCATTGTTCATCACACGCTTAACTCTTTGCCTCCGGAGTTTAGTCAAATCAAAACTGCCTAAAATACCCAAAATGAGTCATGGACAATAAATGACTTTGTCTCCAAGTGTGATTCTGAGGAAGAAAAACTTAGAAAAGAAAAGAGTGAAACTACCTTGTTTGTTTCCTAGCCTAAATCTAGTTTCAAAGGTGGGTATCGAGGAAATAATATAAAACCTAATCATAATGCTCTAAAGAATCGTCGGATTTCAAAAGACATGGTACTGGTCAGAATGTGCGAAGTCCTAAGGCTGCCATTCGAAAAGATGTCAAGTGTTAATTTTGCAAGAAACGAGGTCATAAGAAAAGTGAGTGCACTCGATTCAAGTCTTGGTTTAAAAAAAGGAATAAAGAAGAAGGTAACTCACTAGCCTTTGCTTGCTTTGAATCCAATTTAGTTAATGTCCCATTAAATTCTTGGTGGATTGATTGTGGGGCTTCTGTTCATATTACCATGACTTTGCAGGGATTCACAAGTAAACGGAGGCCAAGTGAAGGGGAATTCAAGTTTAAAGTAAGAAATAACAATGAAGTTCATGTTGAGTTCATAGGAACTGTTAATTTGAATTTAGACACTAGTTTTTAGCTTGTTTTAGAAAATACTTTTTATGTACCATCATTTAGGCAGAATTTGATTTCAGTTTCCTTGCTTGATAAAAATGGATATTATTTTAATTTTAATAATGGTAAAACTCAATTGTCTTTAAATTTCAAAATTGTTGGTCATTGTGTTTTATTAGATGGTCCATATAGTATATACTTGGTTGTCCATAATGAATATGGTCTTTCAGATGTTGTATGTAAAACCCTGAAAATTTTGAATTTTTATGAAAAAGAGCAAAACGGTAATTAGCCACTACAATACGTGTTGAAAATCCAAATATTTCTAGAACTCAGATGACGAAACGGACCTCATCGTTGGATTCATCTCGCAAAATCTAGTTACCCGGTCAATTTTTGTTGAATTCTGAGACAGTAAGATTTTTCGCGTTTACGAGGCGATCGGGTGTCGCGCAACCAAAATAAATGCGATTGAGAATAAATTGCAAAAAGCAAAAAATAATTTAAAGTAAGTTCAAATAAAAATATATTGACCTCAAAACGGGACGAGATTTAATTGATTCGGGATGAAATCGGACTTGGAAAAGGCGGACGTGTGACGCAACGAGAGCCAAGTAAATGGGGAGTATAAAAAGGGGGGAAAATCAGATTTTTCCCCCATATTCTTAGCTGGGTTTTCCGAAAAAGAGAGGAGGGAGAGAAAAAGGAGAAAATCAAGGGTTCTTCATCTTCTCTCTACGATCTAGGGCCAACCTTTAGTCAAAATCCTTCGGGCCAAGAACCAAAGGTCATCTACTCGACAAGGGATACGTCTATGTACCAAAAATCGCAGGTTTTGATGAAGTTTCAAAGAAGGGATCTTTGAAAATCAAGGCTTGAGGCTCGATTTGGGTTCTTGGGAGCTTCCTACCACGAGTATTACGTTTTAAGAGGTAGGGTTCTTCAAATAGGAAATTCATTACATTTTAGAAGTGGTGATTGCCAAAGCTTTATATTCGGCTTTTGTGCTAGATCATGAAACAGCAAGTTGCTTCTTTAACGTCCATGACACAAGGTTGGGACCTAAAGAGTGGTAGGACATCCAACCCAACCAACATCAGCGAAAACAGTAAGGGACGAGAGTGATCCTGGGTAGACGGGGAGGTCTTTGATGTAGCGAATAATACGCTTGACAGCCTGGAGATGCTCAGTAGTTGGGGAATGAAGAAATTGACAAACTTGGTTAACAGAATAGCATAAATCAAGACGGGACATGGTGAGATATTGAAGAGCCCCAACAAGTTGTCAATACGTTGAGGGATTGGGAACAGGATCACCATTTGATGGAGACATCTTTGAACTTGAGGATATAGGCATAGATCATGGTTTGCAACCAGTCATACCAGCTCGTTTCAATAGATCAAGTGTGTATTTGTTCTATGTTAAAGTAAGACCAAACGATGTTCGAGTAGCCTCAAGACCCAAAAAGTAATGCAAATCCCCTAAATCCTTCATTGCAAACTCATGACCAAGCTTGGACAGAAACTTGGTGATCATGGAGAGTGTATCACCAGTAACTATAATGCCATCAACATATAAAAGAAGAACCAATATACTATGTGAGGTCCAAAGGACAAACATAAAGGTATCGGCACAACTTCGACAAAAACCCATTGTAAGGAGAAATGTACCAAAGCGCTGAAACCAAGCCCGTGGTGCTTGCTGAAGTCCATAAATGGATTTGTGGAGCCAACAAACATGGGATGGATGAGAGGAGTTGACAAAGCCCGGTGGTTGCTGCATGTACACTTCCTTGGTAGGAACACCATCAAGGAAAGCATTGTGAACATCAAGTTGACGGATCGACCAATGATTGGAGACTGCCAACCTAAGTACGGTACGAATGGTGGCCGACTTTACAACATGACTGAAGGTATCGGTGAACTCGATCCTAGGATGTTGAGTGAAACCTTGGGCGCATTCAAGAGAACCATCACTGCGGGATTTGATCTGGTAAATCCATTTAAACCCCATAACATTCATTTGGGGTTGAAATGGAACTAGAGTCCAAGTGTTGTTTCGCAATAGAGCTTCATATTCTGTGATCATGGTAGATACCCAGTTGGAATCTTGAGAAGCTTGACGATATGAAGTGGGTTTGGAAGGAGTATTGGCATTCAAAGTAGTAAGAAAGGCATGTAGAATGGGATGCTTTGTGGCCAGCAAGACTTTGGGTTTTCGAGTTCCATCGCGACTGTGAGTAATCATTGGATGATTAGGGTGGGACGTTTGTGTAATAGAGATTTATTGTGATGTTTTGCTGTTAGAATGTGATGAAGCATTGGTGCTGGTAGTGGACTGAAGTGAAGGAGTGGGCTGCAATAAAAAAGATTTAGTGAGAGATGGAGCAGCAAGTGTTGCTGCCAATGGTGCCCCCAATGATGGAGAAAGTGGTGCAATAACAGAACCTAATTGAGGGATGGCTGTTGGATATTGTAAAGGACCTGTTGGATGTTGTATAGGTAATGAAGTAGTGGCTGCGGAAGGCTGAGCTGGTGATGAAGTATGCACATCATTTGCAGTCATTGCAAGTGGGTATCAGTTTTCATCAAAAATTACATGTCGAGAAAGATAAACTCGTCCTATGCGTGGATCAAGGCAACGATAGCCTTTGTGAAAATCATTGTAGCCAATAAACACACAAGCAACAAATTTGCGACTTAATTTATCTTGACGATAGGGTCGAAGACATGGATAGCACTAGCAACTAAAAACCCACAAGAAAGTATAGTCTGGTTGAGCAGAAAATAGCAACTTATATAGTGATCGATGATGAAGAATCGGAGTGGGTAGCTAATTGATAAGGAATATGGCAGTAGAGAAAGCCTCGATCTAGTACCGCTTAGGTATATGAGAATCAAATAATACTACAAGTCTCATTTCAGTGATATGACGGTATTTCCGTTCGGCGACACCACTTTGTTCCTGAGTGTGAGGACAAACAATCTGATATATCATTCCACATTCAGCCAAGAAATTTTGGAAATAAGCTTGAGTTAGTTCAAGAGCGTCATCACATTGGAAGTATTTGATAGTGACTGAAAATAAATTTTCTGCCATATTTTTAAACAAGCAAAAATAATTCAAGGCATCCGATTTAACATGCATAAGATAGATCCATGAGAAATGACTATAGTCATCTACAAATAGAATGTAATAGTAAAATCCATAAATAGAATTCGTCGGGGAAGGTCCTCAAACATCATAGTGAACTAGTTCCATAGGAAAAAAAGTTAAACGACTTGATCGTTTAAAAGGTAACTTGTGACTTTGAGCCAATTGGCATGACTCACAAACATTATTTACTTGCCAGAACGTAGAAAAATGCAAAGTCTCACCCAAAGTAGCTAGAGTTCAGGCAGACAGGTGTCCCAAGCGGCGATGCCAAACATGTCTTGGAAGCTGGGTGTTGCCAACCAATGCCACATTATTATTGAGGGATGGTGGTATGGATGCCGGAAGAGAATATAAGTCACTGCGCAGTTGACCCTTCATGATTATCATCCTAGATGGAAGATACTTGACACATAAAACCCATGGAAAGAATTCAACAGTACAATTATTATCACGAGTTAGCTTTGAAATAAATAATAAATTTTGAGTTATATCCGGAACAACCAAAGTATTGGGAAGCCATAATTCTTTCATGGGCGTGGAAAGTGTACTAGAGCCAATATGAGAAATAGATAGAGCCTTACCATCACCCACATAAACCTTATCGGAACCAGAGTAATTGGTGGACTGGTGAAGGAACGCGGGATCAAAAGTCATATGAGAAGTCGCTCCCGAGTCAGGAATCTAGTTGCAATCAGTAGTAATCCTAGGATCAGTGGTCGCCATGGGTAATTGAAGACCTGAGAAGGCTTGTTGAAGATGTTGGGCATTGCAATTTCGGCTAGGAAAGTAGCTAAATCTGCACTTGTTTGTAGCATGACCTGTTTTGGAACAAATTTGGCATTTGAGAGGAGAACGATCATGAAATTATAGTGAGGTATACCCATAAGATGAAGGAGTATGTGGCCAGTTGAATGAGGGAAATGGTGGTGTGGTGAATTGAAGGGTTGTTGGGAAAGAAGATGCCGCAACAGATGAAGATGAAGAGAAATTTTCTGGTCGCTGGACAAAATTTGGAGCTGGACTAAGGTGCTTCTGCTTGTTGTTTTTGTGATTAAAGCATGCAAAGCCATGTGAGGAAAGGGCAGTAACGGTATGAAAGGCAGTAGTAGGAGCAACAGCAAGCAGTTGTGAGGGGCCAAAACCGCGATTCAAACCATGTTCACGGACAAGAAGACTAGAGCGAAGTTCTAAAAATTGAATGGGTGGGTGACAATGTTCAATGGTAGTAACACACGGACAGTATTCGGAACCCAAACCATTCAAAGTGTAGTGAACTAAGTCTAAGTCCTTGATATGTTCGTTTATTGCCGCGAGAGAATTTGAAAAAGATTTCACGTGATGAAGGTAATTAGAAATTGTGTCATTGCCTTTTATGACCCTTTGAAGGTCTTTGAGGAGGTAAGACTTCCGAGTTGTGGATTGTTGTTGATATAGGGCCTCAAGAGCATCCCATGCTTCTTTGGCAGTTTTGAGGCCAAGTAATTGAGAAGATAATGATTCCGTCAAAGTCGCGTTGATGCAAGTTTTCAAAAATTGATCGGATTTGTGCCAGAGGATGAGTTGATAGTGCGCGGTGGAGGAAGGGACGTTCCGTCAATGAAGTCAAGAAGTTCAGCACTTATGAAAATTGATTCAATTTGATCACACCAAAGTAGGTAATTATTTCCGTCAAGCTTAAAGGAAACGAAGTTGTTGATGTTTGTTAATGGAAACATAGTGGGCTGAGTCGAAGAAGCCAGGTAGTGGGAAATAAAAATAATAAAATTTGCAGAGATTCTATGTTCTATGGCTCTAATACCATGATAGTAAACAAACATTTTGAATGTGGTTGAAAGCATTGACCAATAGATGGGAATAGGTCCTGTATTAATATCCAATGTATAGGTATTTGATTTTACAATGGATAAGAATTGTTATACTAGATAGACTAGGACTCTAGAATATTTGAAATCCTAAGAATAAGAGATTATGTACAATCATTTGGTGTTATCACATTATTAATAGCATTGCTCAAATAAATTATATTACATAGGCAGAGCATTAATAATAATATTCACCTGAAGGATGTCAAAGCAATTGTTCCCATAGACATCAACATTGGGATAGAAGCATTTCACCTTTGGAGGCTTAAACATGTGTCGAAAATGTAAAAGAAACTTTATATTCTGATGAGTAGACAAAATTGACTTTAACAACTTGTAAAGATAATGCCACAAGGCTAGTTGACAATGTTGGAACTACTTAAATATTACTTTTGTTGAAAAATCACCCTGATACCACTTTGTTGGAGTAAAAAATACTACAAAAAAAAATGGAAGGACGTAGAGGATGATATGAATACTCAATGAAGAAAATAATTTTTCATTCAAGTTGATACAAAACACACTCAATTTGGTCTTTCAACTTCTACTTACTTCTAGCACTAGGTCACATACCCTATTTATATAGATCATACGTATAACTCCTAATATTACATTAGAGTAACATTACCTCTACTTGCCCTTGTAACCACTAAAACATTAAGACGCATTTTCTCCAATACTTGGACAATTTACGTACCACCATTACTCTTTTCTCCCACTATTTAAGTATTGGTGACACATGTTTTCTTCCACTAACCTTTATAGCATTAACACACACCAAATTAATACAATAAAACTCTTAAATCAAGTTTATTTTCAAACACCACCCATTAAACTTGATTTTGCACCTCCAAGTTCTTATCTTGCAAATCACTTCTTGATAGAGGGGCTTCATGTAATTATTAAAAACTTCATGGACTTAAGTACCACCTTCAATTGTAAGAATTTTCAATGTCATCTCCTTTGCGATGTAGGGCTTATGATGAATTTTCTTACACTGACAAATCATCTTTATTTTGTGAATTTTCTTCTTGGCCCTTGTGCATTGACCTTCTTTTTTCTCAAACTTCTTGATTTTGTCTTGGTGCTAAGTCTCTTGGATTGAAAAATTCCTCAATATTCACTCAACATGTGTCACTCAAAACATTCTTTGCACCAAATTGTAAGTAACAATTAGTGTCATTTTCAAGAAATTTGTAACCTTCAACATGATTCTCAAAAATTTTTACAAGATAATCTTCACTTTGATGATGAGTTGAAAAAATATATTTAATGCTTACTTTATAAAATACATTGACAACATCCTTAACCAAGTAAGGATACTTGATTTATTCATACCTTTCAAATTCCTCAATTTCTTTCAACTTTAAGTCAAGTTCTTCACAAACTTCTTTTCTTCCATTTCTTGAATTAATTCTTCAACTTCATAATTTTCTTCATCCTCTCTAGCCTCTTGACCTTCAACTTCATCTTTGATTTCCTCAACTTTTTTGACTTCATCAAGATGATGTTCTTCTTGATCCTACATTCATGTGTCTTCAAAATCACACTCTTCTTTTACATACTCATCTTCTTCAAAGCATTGTACCTAATTCTCCTTGGGTAGAAACTCACTTTCATGTTTTAATACTACACCTTCAATCATCTTCCACACATACATGCGCTAATCTTAAATTTCCCACATGCTTCCAAATTTCGGGATGAATCACCTTCTTGACAATTCTGAGTGTGCTTTCCTCTTTCTTCTCCCAGACTCTTCTAGGCAAGCCTCCCCTTGGCTTTTTTTTCAATCACATCCCATAAATCACATGATTTCAGATAAAAAAGAAGAGTAATCTTCAGTCTCTTGTAATTTGGTAACATCCTTTTTTCACACCAAAAAATAAATATTTGGTGAATCTTCCATGATCACCATAATCATAATGACCTATCAAGGCTTTAACGATCGTATTGGATTTTGATAATGAACTATCTAGACTTCCAAGATCAAAAGCTGGCTCTAAACCAATTTGGTAGAATTACTCCAATATTACTTTGGTTGAAAAATTGCTTTGATACCAATTTACTAGAGTCAATAAGGCAACAAAGAAAATAGAAGGAAGTAGAGGATGATATGAACACTCAACGAAAAAAATAATTTTTCATTCAAATTGATACAAAACACATACTTAATTTTGAATTTTCAACTTCTGCACAACTCTACTTAATTCTAACATTAGGTCACATACCCTGTTTACATAGATCATACATATAACTCCTACTATTACATTAAAGTACCACTACCTCTACTTGCTCTTGTAATCAATAAAATATTAAGACACATTTTCTCCACCACTTGGAGAATTTAGCAAAATAAAAAAAAAAAGTGATTTTTGAGGCGGAGTATTTGGGACAGCATTGTTTTATCGTCATAAATAGTTAATTTGTTTTAGTAACTATATACGATGGTTGTACGATCAGTTGCGAATGGGGTTCTTTCGGGCCTGATATTGGTTTGTCTAACTTGGTTGTTTTGTTATTTCTAAACGCCTAATGTTAAGGGTTTGGTACAAGAACCACTCGAAAATCGTTTTTAATCAGGTCATGTGCTTAGTTGTCTTCAAGTTTGTTGTGAAGTTGCTACTAATTATTTTTAGATTGTCCACTATGACCATTTGTATAAAATATAATTCATAGGACTCCTATTGTTTCACCATACGTCCCAATTAAATTCACATATTGCACGAGTTACTGCTAGTGAAAACAATAATTTGATGTTATGAATATTTTATATAGATTTGCACTACTAAAAAGAATAAGGGAAGGAGGGAACGTGACGTAGTTAGTCTGGAGGTATATGTTTATTTTGTTTACAATACAACTTGTGCAAATTAATGTGAAGTATACATTAAATGATATAAATAGTGATGATTGTAATAATTCTTTGTTGAAGAATTGTGTATATTGTTGTAGGTTGGAACAAAAGTAGATTTGTTAAGTTCCAAAATTCTAAAACGCACGTTGGTTGAGGGTATTGTTGTTAGTGTGAACCCATTGGCACAGGTGGATGGAATATCATTGGGATCAAATTTTTGGAAAGTATTTGTGGAAAAAGTAATTGACACTATGACGTGTTTGATGAGACCTCATCAAGGAGTCAAAACAGTTGGACATATTGTTCATGGAAATATTGCTTGGTCATTTCTCAATGTTTGTTCAACTTCTTTTAATTCTTTACACATATATTCATATGTTTATTTTGGTACTATATATATTAACGAAACTTTTTTTTTTTTTTTACAAGAGTAGGCAGTTCCTAGAAGACCTTAGTCTTTTTTATCATTTTAATTTATACAAATGCGGAGAAACATTGAACCTTATAAATTTTTTGTCATTTTTTTTTTTTTGTATTTCGGGATCAACAATGTACTTCAAGAATTTTAAAATCTTTTTTCTAAGTGATGGTTTTCGGAGGATATCAAAATATTTTGGTTTAGTGTTTATATTTGGAGGTGAATGTAAAACCCGGGAAAATTTAAAATTTTAATTGTGAAAAGTAAAATGGTAATTAGTCGTTATGACACAAGTTGAAAACTCGAATTTTTCTAGAATTTGGATGACAAAACAGATCTCATTGTTGGATTCGTCTCGCAAAATCTAGTTACCCAATCAATTTTCATTGAATTCAAAGACAGTCAGCTTTTTCACATTTTACAATGCAATTGGACGTCACGTGACAAAAATAAATGCGATAGGTATTTAATTGTGAAATACTTAAAATAATTTAAAGTTAGTTCAAATAAAATATATTGAACATAACAAAGGACGAGATTTACTTGATTTGAGATCAAATTGGATCAAATAAAAAAGGCACGTGTGGCTTAATGTAGACCAAGCAAATGGAAAGTATAAAAGGGGAAGAAAATCTGATTTTCTTCCCCATGTTTCAGCTGATTTTCTCCTTCAGACGTTGGTACCAAAGATCGCGAGTTTCGCCAACGCCTCGAGAATGGGATTGTTGGAAGCAAGGCTTTGAGACTTGAGTTGGGTTTCATGGAGTTTCTACTACGTGTATTACGCTTCAAAAGGTAGGGTTCTTTTCCTAATTAGGTTTATTTTCAACCTATGGTTGTATATGGAATGGGTAGCATGATTAGAAATGAAATCTCTTATCTAAATATACTCCTAGTGTAACTATAGTATAGGAAATGGTATATGAATGGATAAAATCAATTCTAGCATGAATTGAGTTTGTTGAAATTTCTTGTTTGTAATTTCATGAAGAAATGTGTTAAATTGGGCACGCTATTTGTTTACATAAATTATGTGTCTTATAGGTGTTTGATAAAATTCCTAGGAATGATTTAAGTATGTTATTTGAATGAGAATGAGATAACATGCTTGGTGATATTTTGAATTGTGATTATATGCATATGATATAATTGACAATTTTGGAAATGTTGATTGAGATGGAATATGTTCTTAATATGTTCATGATATGTTGAACATGCTTTGGTAATTGCAAGGGTACGCTACATTTGCAAATGCACGAGAAACATCGCATTCATGGGTATTTCGACATGTGTGTGGGTGTGTGCATAATTTGATCAAATACCATCCTTGGTGGGTTGGTATGTGGGCTCGGGAAAGTTGGGTCTAGGTTAGACTAAGTCACACGAGTTGCAGTGAAAACTAGGGTCGGGGTTAGCAAAGAGGGCTAGACTATCCATCGGGTGCAAGACCCAGTGATTTTGAATACGCACTTCTGTTGGTATTGAGTCCATAAAGTGTGTCGGCGTTACACGAAGCCGTTGGTGGAAGCCCATAGATGTCGTGTCGGTTGGGTACCCATTGGTGGAAGTCCATAAATACCCACCCTAAGAAAGACATGGGATTTATAAATGGTCATTGTATGTGTAACATCAATGGTGGAGGCTGGGAATGCCCGGATACATACACATGACATGACATATGTAATGGGATTCGGTGGAGGGCTCGGGTTGTATTGCATGTGTGAGTCTCATCGCATGACATAGCATGGTATTGTGGTATTCATTTATGAATTGTATGTTTTTGAATGGTTTATGTGATGAATTGCATGTGACATTTTATATGCATCTAAGTTGGGGAGTAGCCTCCTTAGGAGATACCTTATTGAGTGTAGATCACCCCTTATGGGGACAACATTTCAGGTGCGGGACAAGCGTTGGTGGACGGCCCTCACTTGAACCCTTGTTGATGAAAAATCTGGCATGTCGCTTTTAAATTACATTTTGTAATCAAATATGTAATTTGAATTGAACTTGAGAAATTGTACAAAGGATCATGTAATAAACTCTTATGGACTAGAATTTGTATATATGAATGTATAAATGTGTATGAGAAGAGATTGGATGGTTAAAGGTTGAAGATTGGAAATAATTGGAAAAAATATGGGCCCATGTATCGGTACCTAAGTGATTAAGTACCGGTACCACGCTGTTGGATGGCCCAGGTACCAGTACCTAGACTTACGGGTACCAGTACCTGCATTTTAGTGGGCTCAGGTACCGGTACCAATGTTTAAGGTATCGGTACCTTGATAGACAGTGGGCTCAGGTACTGGTATCACGACATGTAGGTACTTGTACCTAGCAAACAATGGGCTCAGGTACCGTTACTTGAGTGACTAAGTACCGGTACCTAACAAATGGAAGGGACCTGGCAGACAGAAGGCTTAGGTACCAGTAAGAGGTACCGGTACCTCTTCCAAAATTTTCAAGTAATTTAAATATAACTCTACCAAGTCTTCATATCTTGAGCCCTCTTACTTAAATAATGGAATTGGTCAAACATTAAGTCCAAATTGATGGGGTGAACCTTAGAATGGTCAAGTGTTTGGTATTGCACAGGTTATGCGTTTAGGGGTGCTCTGGTACAAGGAAGACTTTGCCCAAACTCTGTTTGGTTACGATCCCAGTGAAGGGGATGTGATGATGTGGTGTTGGGTTATGCGGCATTCACGGGTACTTCCGCGGGTTCATGAGTGATCAACGGGTTGAGAAATTACCCCCGAATTTTGGGGCATCATAGTGAATGGATTATTTGAGTGTGATTAGTATTTGAAATTCTTGTGATGGAAATGTAGATATAGTCATGTGGGTGGCAGATGATACAATACACCTAATTAATGATTATGAAGCAGATTTAAAAAAAAAAAAACTTATTTGCAGCTGCACTAGACCTGTTGCAAATGCTTTTTCCCGCGTGCATCAAAAATAAATGTTATTAGCAACAGCTAATAAACTGTTGTAAATACTACCCAAAAAAATGAACTTTTTGTGTCGGTGTTTTTGGTAGCCTCAATTACTTTTTGCAACGTTTATTTGCCACCCAAAATACTTTTTGTGGCCCCATTTTATACAGCTATTCAATGCCACTGCATGTCTTCCACAAAAAGTATTTGCGGTGGCAAATATACTTTTTGCAGTAGCACTATGCTGTCTCAAATAGTGTCTTTTTTTTAAGTGTAGGTACCACCATTACTCTTGTCTCGTACTACTTAATATTGATGACACCTATTTTCGTTCACTAACCTATAGGAATGACACACACACCAAATTAATCTAATTAAGTTAATTATGGCTTGTATTTGAATTCCACTCCAATAGGAATTCTATTTAGAGAAGAGTTATTCATCCAATTATAATATTAGTTTAATACTAATTGGGACAAGGCAATTTTTGTCCAACATGGAATAGGATTCCTAATAACTAATGCCAGAAGCTTTATCAAAGGAGAAAAGTCTTCAACGGGTTCCGTTTTTGACGTGGAATGACGACGACATGAAGAGTTCGTTTTACAATTTGGGATTTGCTCTATTTGTTTTGGTTCTTCTTTGGGAACACAATTTTTATTGGAAAAGAGATTTTGGGAACTATTAATTTTATAATAGTTATAGAGCAATTATAGTTCTGTCATTGATTTGTTTCGGGAACTTTGTAATCTCCAACCTTTAATAGTGAAATCTTACCGCTATATTTTGTCATGGACGTAGGCTTGCTTGTTGAGCCGAACCACGTAAATTTGTGTTCTATATTTTTCTATTTCATTTTGATTATTTGTTTGCACCTTTTGTTCATAACAAATTGGTATCAGAGCTACTGGTTTTGGGATGGCTACAACAAAATTCGAGATAGAAAGTTTTGATGGTCAGAAAAATTTCAGTTTATGGCATATCAAAATGAAGGCATTGTTTCGTCAGCTAGGTTTGGCAAAGGTCATTGATGGATCTCTATCCAAGGAGATAGATCAGACTAAAGTTGCGGATATTGAAGAAAAAGCACACAGTGCAATTCAGTTGTCTCTTGCTGATGAAGTTCTTCGTGAGTTTGTCGATGAAGGCAAAGCCGAATGGCTATGAAAAAAGTTGGAGATTTTATATATGAAGAAGTCGCTCGCCAACCTCTTGTATTTGAAGTAACAGTTGTATACTCTCAAGACGAAGGAAGGAATTCCAAGGGTTAAATCTACAAGGTATAAGACACGATTGGTTGCAATGGACTATAGTCAGAGAGAGGGTGTAGACTTCAATGAAGTTTTCTCACCAGCTGTGAAACATAGCTCTATTTGTGTATTGGTTGTCATGGTTGCTTCACTCAATCTAGAGCTTGAGCAACTTGATGTAAATATAGCTTTTCTGCATGGTGAGCTTGAGGAAACTATCTACATGCATCAACCAGATGGATTTATTGTTCAAGGTAAAGAAGATCATGTTTGCTTGTTGAAGAAATCATTATATGGTTTAAAATAGCCTCCAAGGCAGTGGTACAAATGTTTTGACAACTTTATGGTAGATCATGGTTACTCTAGGAGTAATTAAGATAGTTGCATGTATCACAGGCAGTTGTCAGATGGTTCTTTTATATATTTATTACTTTATGTGAATTACATGCTTATTGTTGCTAAGAGCATGATAGAGATTGACAAGTTGAAGAAACAGTTGAGTTCAGAATTTGAGATGAAAGATTTGGGTGCTGAAAATAAAATTTTGGGTGTGGAGATTCACAGGGATAGGAGAGCAGGTATGTTATATTTATCTCAAAAGAAATATATTGAGAAGTTTATTGAGCTGTTTGGGATGCAGAATTCGAAGCCCGTGAGTAATCCACTTGCTGTTCACTTTAGGCTTTCAACAACTTTATCACCATAGAGTGAGAATGATGAGCAATTTATGTCTAATGTTCCTTATTCTAGTGCAGTTGGTAACATCATGTATGTTATGGTTTGCACTTGTCCAGATATTTCATAGGCAGTTAGTGTGGTTAGCCGTTACATGACTAATCCTAGGAAGGTTCATTGGTAAGCTATGAAATGGATACTTTGTTATTTGAGAGGCACTACAGATGTTGGCTTAGTATTTGGTAGAAGAGATGACATCGATTCAACAGTTGTTGATTTAGATTATGCGGGTGATTCAGATAAGAGGACATCTCTGACAGGTTATGTTTTTACTCTATTTGGGTGCATTGTAAGTTAGAGGGTGATCCTACAGTCTATAGTTGCTTTGTCTACCACAAAGGCGGAATACATGACAGTATTAGAGGCAGTTAAAGAAGGAATTTGGTTAAGAGGTTTGGTCTGTGATTTGGGCTTGGAAGAAAAAGTGACTACTGTGTTCTGTGATAGACAAAGTGCACTACATTTGACCAAAAATCAGATGTATCATAAAAGGACCAAGCACATCGATGTTAGGTATCTGAGGTTATGGCTCAAGGTATTATCAAAGTAAAAAAGGTTGCTACAACAGAGAACCCAACATATATGTTTACTAAGTTGGTACTAGTGCTCAAGTTCAAGCATTGCTTGGACTTGATTGGTGTTTGCACTGTTTGAGTTGTAGCCTTCAGGCTATTGGCGAAAGCAGCGGTCAAGTTCACTTTGGTTGAATGGCTTGATAAAATACAAGTCAAGGTGGATATTTTTTAATTGTGGCTTGTATTTGAATTCCACTCAAATAGGAATTCTATTTAAAGAAGAGTTTTTCATGCAATTATAATATTAGTTTGATACTAATTGGTAAAGGTAATTTTTGTCCAACATGGACTATGATTCCTAATAACTAATGCCAGAAGCTTTATCGAAGGAAAAAAATTCTTCAACGGGTTTAGTTTTTGATATGGAACGACGACGACATGAGGAGTTTGTTTTACAATTTGATATTTGCTCTATTTGTTTTGGGTCTTTGTAAACCCCTACATGTCTAAACTATCAACAATCGTCCAATTAGCTTCGTTTTGCATTTAACGTCTCCATTTACATCCTAAATCAAATTATAAGAATAATAAGTATAAAACGCTAAATAATAAAAGAGAAAAATATGACATTTTGCATTCTCATCAATTAGCTAGCTTAGAGGAATTGAAGAAAAATTTTGATGGATATACTAGTTCTACATCATGTTGTTATGGATGATTCTAGGAGACGGATGGTAATTTGGTTTTGGTTAATGAATGATGCTAGACATGGATATTTATGCAAGCCATACTACCTATATTGGAGATGGGTATGAGATAGGATTTGTGACAAAAGACACCCAAACTCGAGTTAGACAAGTATAGAAGAACCAAGTAGTCCGGCAGACTACCTTTCACCAATTTGATCATAACTCTTTGTTGGAAAGTCCAAATTATGCACCGTTATTTTTGTTAGAACCCTAACTCGTATATATTTCCAACCATATAGGTCAAACATACTAGAAATACCTAAGTCAAATCAGTTTATTCTCCGAAGTTGACCAAAAATCTGCACTGTGGTGTTCCTTGGATAGTAATTTTAATGTTTCGAGTGTAAATTTATTTTAGTTTTGAAATAAATCATAAAAATAAATGTTTTTAGGTTAAAATAACATTAAAAATGAATCCGGAACGTCGAAAAACCTTAGGGTAGTCATATGGATCAAATTGGAGATTCTTAGTGGCAAAATCGTAATTTTGGAGAAAACCAAAACAGACTGTGAACAGTATTTTTCGGGGTTGGCTGTGTTTAAAACACTGATTTCAGCCCCTTTACTCCCATTTCTTTCACTCCACTCTCACCCCACACCTCTTAGAACCTTAGAGGAAGATTAAGGGAGGAAGAAAAGGGAAGAAGGAGGTCTATAGGGCTTGGGCTTTCACTTGGAATCTTGGATTCAATGTAGGGGTTTTCTTCCATTCTTGTTCATTGATGTTAGGGTTAATTTATATGTATGTTTTGACTTTTAATCATATGTATTTGCTATGGGTTACTTGTTTCTTAATATTCTTGCAACCTTTATCATGTTTTGAGTAAAGTATTGGTGGGAGAACCATAAAAACCCTAGCTTTTGAGGAATGGGGATTTCTCTCTCAATATTCACTAAATCTTGGTGTTGGAAACTCTAGAGCTTTGTGTTGAGTAATATAATGATATTGATAATGATCTCTTGCATGTTTCTCTTTAAATTGCCCTATTTGAAGATATCACTTGTGAGAATTTGATATTTTTCTTGGAAATTGCTTGTAAATAGGAGACTTGTGGAATTGTTGGGTATTTGAGAGAATATTTGGTATTGTATTCTTGTATGGTTGTTTGGACAAACATGAGTGAGAGGTTCCTTGTAAGGATGCTCATTCATTCTCAAGAGGTTCCTTGTAAGGATGCTTGAGAAACCAAGCCTTAAGGGTGAGAGGTTCCTTGTAAGGATGCTCATGCCAAAAGAGGACAGTATGTGATTTTCTCAAGAGGTTCCTTGTAAGGATGCTTGAGAAACCAAACCTTGAGGGTGAGAGGTTCCTTGTAAGGATGCTTATGCCGGAGAGGACAATCTTATATCATGTGTGAGAAATGGTTTATATTTTGGAAATAGATGTTTATTGGAACTTGGTTGTTATTGTTCATTTCTATTACTATTGCTACTTAAACTTGAAATCCATTGTAAAATGCCTATGTTTTACTTCAAAGATTATATATGTTATTTGTGAAATGAGACTGGCCATTTTATATGTTTTTATAAGCCTTGTTCGAGTTTGGGAGGAATGTTGCTACGGAGCTTAGTGCTCACCCCCTACAAATTACATTTTTCAGATACGGTGCTAGAGGAGAACCTCGGAGTTGACGAGCAGGGGTATTGAGAGGCCCCATCCGAGGGAAATCTAGATCCCGAGGTGGACATATAGAGATATAGCTTCTTTTGCACTAGACTAGAGAATTTATTTTGAGATCATGTATAATCTAGTATTTTGTTTATTCCGCTGCTAAGTTTGAGTGTAATTCTTTTGGAATGTAATTGTCATAGTTTGGCCTATTCTTTTGGGATGATATTGTGGATATTACATATGGTGAATGAAATTTTATTTTGTGATGTGTAAATGGACTCGGTGTGGTCAATATTTAGTCATACTTGGACCCGGTGTGGTCAATGTAGTATAATTGCACATGTTATGTTTTTGGGTAGAGCTCCCCGTACAAAGGAGACTCTGCCCGAATTTTGTTAAATTAAGGACCCACGATTTTGGAGAATTTATTTATTGATGGATTTATTTAGTGCTCTCATGATGTGAATGGTGATTAGCTAGTAATGCTTCCAATGTGTATTTTGGGGCGTTACAGTCTTCTTTGGAAACACTAATTTTTATTGGAAAACATATTTTGGGCACTATTAATTTTATAATAGTGATAGAGCAATTATAGTTCTCTAGTTGATTTGTTTCGGGAATTTTGTAATCTCCAATATTTAATAGTGAAATATTGCCGCTGTATTTCGTTTATGGACATAGGCTTGTTTGTTGAGTTGAACCACGTAAATCTCTTGTGTTCTATTTTTTCTATTTCGTTGCGTTATTATTTTGTTTGTGGCTTTGGTTCATAACAAATTAAACTCTTAAATCAAGTTTATTTCCAACAACAACATGCATATTTTTTTTTTGGTGAAAAAAGATCCCATATAGAAATTCTCATAGCATTATCCTTAGACTAAATCTGTGTATGTTTGGGAGCATGGAATTGAAATTGAAGGAAATTTTGTTCAAATTTTGAATTTCTTTTCTCTTATTCCACTTCCAAGGCTTGAATTCCAATACCAAACACAGCACCATAAGATCCACATGGAAGAATCAATATAAGCACCATTTAATGCTGCTCAAAAAGCACCCAAAACCATAATATCTTGACAAAAACTAGTCATAACACTAGCTATAAAATGGTGTTTGAAGAAAAAACTAAATCAAGGACATATTTGTTACAATAAACACCTAGCTTTGTAGAAGAATGGGCAATAGATCATTAAACAATAAACACTAGAAAATAGATTAGATTCTATACATTAAACACTAGAAAAAAAATCCTAGGAGAAGAATTAGTAATAGATTAGTGACGAAGTGAGGGGTGGATCTTCTAACTAGGGTTGTGGGAATGTCCGAACTTATCTTATGCATCGAATCTCACCTCTATTGCACTTCAAACTACAAGTAATATGACGACGTATCATCCCTTCATATTCTCCATCTCCTATGAAGCACATATACTTTGCTTGAGGTGACATATCCATATATAATATATATCGGATATCGATTCTTGTTGGATACTCATGGATATGTATCTGATAATTTCCGCATGTGTCGAATAATTAATAAATATTTATCATTGCTAGATAATTGTTGGATGCACTCCGTGATTGATACGTTCAGCTTATACTTGTGAGATACTCACAGATACGTATTTGATAATTGTCGCAAGGATCGAATAATTAATAAATATTTGTCATTATGAGATACTTACCGGATACACCTCGGATATGCGTATCTCCATGGTGGATACATTCACTTTATACTTAGTGAGGTGACTTGCATAAAAAAAATGAATCATACAAATGAGAATTTCTTATTTCAGGATGTTCATTTGGATGTACATCACATATTTTATAAGATTTGTCGATTCTTTATAATTTATTTGGCCTGAATAATGAGTTTTTATGGCTTACGTAACAACCAATGAAGTCTATTACAATTAAATAATAATTAAAAGTTTTGGACTCTTGAAAGATGACACGTGTTCAACTTTAGAATTACATAGAACATTGGATTTAGAACACCATTAAATAGTCCCTATGTCTGCAAATTAAATTGTTTTAGTTTGGGACGTGTTATATCTTTTTTCCCTTATATCACTAGTATTGTAATAATATCCTATTATATATATATGTGTGTGTGTGTGTGTGTGTGTGTGTGTGTATAGGTTTATCCTAGTTACATCCATGTCCTACTTTTTAATGGAAGTTTCGTGTGAGGGATGACAGAATTTCAAGGAACTTTGAGCACAAATGATCGAGTAAGCTTTGATTTGGTGATTAGTCATTAAGCTAAATATATTTTGGACACAATTATATTACCATTGAATCTAGAGTGTTGAGAAACCCTCGAATGGACATTTGGGTGGTGTCACGCTTCAGCAGTCTAAAATAGTCATTTAAGAATTTTGGGAATTAATTTAGGTTGGATTTTGAGATAAATCACAACAATACATATTTTTTGGTTAAAATGACATTAAAAATGGATTCATAACATTGAAAAACCTTAGGAGATCCATATGGGTAAAATCAAAAGGTGTAGGGGCAAAAAGGTCATTTTGTAGGCTTGTTTTGCACCCCGAATGAGTTAGGAAGAAGCTTCAGGCATTAAACCGGATTTAAAGGCAGTCAAATCTTCTTGAAAGACAAATGCCCCAATCGTGTGATTTTGTGTTAAAATATTTTTTGAAATTTAGGGTTTTATTTTTTGAAAACAACTTTTTGAAATGAGTCATTGGGTGGAGGCTTTTTGTGTACACCCTTTGGTAGTTAGAGATTTATTTTAAAGCTTTGGATTTTTGAGTAAACTAGTGGATAGCACTCTTCAGACGCTCTCGAGACTTAGGAATTTAAGGAGGGTAAGAAAAACAAATTCTAGTAGCTAGCGCTCGTGCGCTGTGACGTGGACAAGGTTCCAAACTTGACCAGAATTCTTATTTCCTTATCATATTTGTGGAGGACATGTCTTATGACTTCCCTATAATCCTGCACAATTGTGAAGTACGATTTACTATAGGGCACTTGTTTCTCCAAGACTGAACAAAACCAACCCATTAGGTTAATCAACTTCATCAAATTGGCTATGTCAAGATATTTATTTCTCCAAAATTCATGGTAAAGTTGAGCGATGTAGTAGTAATCCTTAATACTTAGCAATGAACCATAAACCTCATGAATATCACTAGCCATGGTTATAGCCATCTTACCATATATCAATGACATAAAGAGTTGTTTGACTAGCTTTCTCGTTAACCGAGATTCTATGATAGCAAACTTATTATTATCCAATCTTGAATGCAAGAACTCTTGAAGTTCAACTTTCAAACACAAATAAAAATCTTGGATTTCCTTTTCAAGAGACGGAAGAAGATGTGTTCGCCTACCTATTTAAGCGTTAAGCAAAAAGGTAATTCATGATTCGATAAGCACTCGCAGATGCATCTTGAGTCACTAGAACCCTATTCAGAAGTTCTTGAACATCAATCAAACCATCAACATAAAGGATCCAAGGAGGAGACTCAAGGATCAAAAGGAAGGATTCTGAAAAGGAGAAGAAGAAGAAGAAGGAGGATTCCATAAGAACGGTTCATAGATCTCGATTCGTTATTTTTTAAACTAGTTGTCAAGACATTTATGGTGGATTTTCGAAGTCAAAATTCAAGGGAGAAAGATTCTACCTAGGAATTGGTTGAGGTATAAGACTTTGAACTTATAATCTAATGTTATCTGGGAAGGGTTGAAACTATGAGAATCTTCACTCACAATTATACACGTGGAGTGCACGACACCACCTAGAGGTAGATTGAATAGCTTTTTCAATTTTAAGCACAATTACTAATTAAAACCTAATCAACCACACTTACTTCTTCTCACACAAATTTAACAATGAATTGTGAGAACCCCTTTTAATCACCACAAACCCTTACACCTATGACAATTGATGTTAATTAATATTCAATTAATTCACTCAAATAATCAATTTAATGGCAATTCCAAAACCCAAAACCCTAACACGACTATAGACGAATAGATTTCAATCAATCATGGATACAGAAAAATAGTGTGTGTGTGTGTGTGTGTGTGCGCGCTATCGAATGCAAGTGTATATATAAATAAACAACATGAACACAAGTAATTTGTTGACGGAAAAACCCTCCTCTTGAAAAATCGCGAGAAACCACTCGGGGTTCACTAAAGTCTAATACACTACTCTCAAAGTCAATCTACAAGTACTCGAGTCTTATACCTCAACCAATACTATGGTTAGATGCCCCTTTTCTTTGTAAATCTCTCCGCCGACAGTCCCTCTCTGACGTCTTGTGTAGCTTCACTTAAACTCCCTGCCGCACAATTCATTTAGGCCTCAAACAATCATGGGCATGCCAACGATTTCCAGAATGGACATACCAATGAGTTTGGTTCAAACCATCAAGATCTTTAACCCCAGGTTGTGAAATTGGGTATAATCTCTAGTGGTAGCCTTGAGTCTTAGGGATCTAGGTTTGTGGTGTAAGCTCTATATCTAGAATATGAGTTTTCTCTCTCAAAAGGCTTACCTTAGCTGAAGAAAATACTCTCCCTATTTATAGGTCCGGAATAAGAGTAATCTTAGCCAACAAGAAAACCCAGATTCACGAATGATCGTCTGATATGTGCGAGGCCGGTCATAGGGCAGTGGTCACAAAAATGAAAATTGGATTCCAATACTGGCCAACAAGCATAGATTGCTTAACTGACCATAAGACTGCTCGAGCGATGGTCAAGGCCATTCAAGTGAGCTCACAGAGTGAGTCTTGTACTCCATTTGTGGTATCTTCCCCTTTTCTTCCCTAAGTCATAAAGAGACTACTCTAGTTAATGCTAGAGAGTATAGGGGAATCTTTACCAAGTTTTAAAACATAAAACAAAGTAAAAAACTTGTCCAGTGTGTTGCTTAATAGGGGTTTGCTTGTAAAACCCGAGAAAATTTTGAACTTTTATGAAAAAGGGAAAAACGGTAATTAGTCGTTACAGTACAGCTTGAAAACTTGAATTTTTCTAGAACTCGGATGACGAAATGGACCTCACCATTGGATTCGTCTCACAAAATCTAGTTATCCAGTCAATTTTCATTGAATTCCAAGACAATCAAATTTTTTTTTTTTGCGTTTTTCAAGGCAATCGGGCGTCGTGCGATTAATTTAAAATATTTAAAATTATTTCAAATAAAATATATTGAATGTAACACAAGGCGAGATTTAATTAATTCGATATAAAATCGGATCAAGAAAAGACGGGACGTGGCGCAATAAGGGCCAAGTATTATGGAGTATAAATAGGGGAGAAAATCAGATTTTCTCGGCATTTTACACCACTTTTTTGGGAGAGAGAAAGAAAAGAGAAAAATGAGGGTTTCTTCCATCTTCTTCTTGCGATCTAGAGCGATTCTTTCATCGGATTTCTTTGGGCCAAGAACAAAAGTTGATCTACGCTATGAGAACTACATCTATGTACAAAAAATTGGGGATTTCGCCGAAGTCTCAAAGACGGGATTTTTGGAAATCAAGGTTTGAAGCTTGATTTGGGCTTCTTGGAGTTTTTACCATTCGTATTATGCTTCAAGAGGAAGGTTTTTCTCCTAGCTAGGTTTATTTTCAACCTAGGGTTTTGTATGAAATGGATAAGATGATTTGAGATGAAATCTCTTGTTTAAATGTATTTCTAGTTTAACGAGAGTACGAGAAATAATATAAGAATGTATTAAACCAATTGTGCATGAATTGGGTGTTATTGAAATTGCTTGATTTTGGAATTTCATGGACAATGTGATGAATTGGGCATGATTATGTGTTACATGATTTTGTGCCTTTTGGGTGTTTGATAAAATAGCTCGAATGGAATGAGCATGTTATTTAAATGAAATTGATAAAACATGTTTTGATGATGTTGTAAAATATAATTATATGCTTATGATATAATTGACAATTGAGAATATTGTTTGAGATGGAATGTTGTTCATGTTGTGCTCATGACATGTTGAACATGATGTTGTAATTGCAATTGAAAATTTGGTTGCATAATGATATGAAATCCAATTGTACATTACATTGCATATGCATGGTAAGTATCACATTCGTGGGCATGTGACATGGGTATGGGTGTGTGTGTATGCATGGTTTTGATCAAACACCATCCTTGGTAGGTTGATACGTGAACTCAGAAAAGTTGGGTCAAGGTTCGACTAAGTCCCATGGGTTTGCATTGAAAATAGTGTCGGGATTAGCAAAAAGAGCTAGATTAACCCTCGGGTGCAAGATCTGGTGATTTGGATATGCACTCCGTTGGTATTGAGTCCATAAAGTGTGTCGGCGTACGCAGAGCTGTTGGTGGAAGTCCATAGATGTCGTGTCGGTTGGTTACATACACATAGCAGTGCATGTGGTATGGGAGCCGGTGGATGGCTCGGGTTGCATTGCATGTGTGAGTCTCGTCTCACAACATGGCATAGCATCGTCACATTCATTTCTTGAAGTTATATGTTCTTGGATGAATGCTTGTTTGATTTTTGAATTGCATGTGAACATTTCATATGCATTTGGGTTGGGAGGTAGCCTCTTTAGGAGATACCTTATTGAGCATGGCTCACCCTATATGGGAACAATATTTCAAGTGCGGGACAAGCGCCGGTGGACGGCTCTCACTTGGGCCCTTGTTGATGAAGAAAGCTGAGTTGTGGCTCCAAATTACATTTTTGTAAAACAATCGTGTATTTGGTTTTGGACTTGTGATGTTGTATACAAGATTGTATAATGAACTCACATGGACTATATTTTGTGTAAAATTAGATATTATATGAGTTTGGGTAAATGTTGTATGAGATTGGGTGAGTTGAAATTGAAAAAGTATTAAATTGGGGAAAAACTGGGCCCTTCTATTGGTAGAACATTGATTAGCTACCGGTAGCACGATTGCAGTGGGCAACTACTGGTAGCTAGGTTCATAGCTACTAGTAGCTCGCTGGTAGTGGGCTCAGCTACCGGTAGCTAGGTTCAAAGCTACCGGTAGCTCACTGGCAGAGGGCTCAGCTACCAGTACCAAGTACATGAGCTACCAGTAGCTCCTCCAAAATTTTCAGAAATTTAAAATAATTTTTTCAAGCCTTTGGGCCTTGAGCCCTTTTGTGCAAAGGATGTAAATGGAGTAATATTGATGGCAAATTGATGGATATTGGACCTTAGAATGATCTTATGATGACGTAGTGTCGGGTTATGCGACGTTCACAGGTACTTCCGCAGGTTGATGGGTGATCAACGAGTTGAAAAAATACCCCCGATTTTAGGGGCATCACACTACTAATGTCTCAAACTATATTTTCAAAACAAAAAACGGTTTATAAAATCTTTTCATTTAAAATCACCTAGGAGCCATACACGGATTAATCCTAAATTCCATTTTAACTTTAATCTTCCTAAGTTAATTAAACCAAGGGATCATCATAGGTATCTAGGTCATTACCTTTGTCCTATGCTTGAAGGTGCAACTAGAGTGTGAATGATGTAGCTTTGACAATTAATCTCCTCCCTTCAATGATGTTTTCGGATCTTCAATCTTGATAGTGTCATCACAATAGAATAGGTTGAGATTTACAACGAACTCCACGAAATTAGCCAATTACAAATGTATATCTAACAATCTCCCCCTTTGAG
Source organism: Ilex aquifolium (assembly GCA_951799425.1). Classification (NCBI taxonomy): domain Eukaryota; kingdom Viridiplantae; phylum Streptophyta; class Magnoliopsida; order Aquifoliales; family Aquifoliaceae; genus Ilex; species Ilex aquifolium. Next base: position 22,136,708 of record OX637397.1, on the reverse strand, counting down.
CTTTTGACCAATCCCATGGACTTTTGAAAAAAAAGTCCCAAATAAGGGTGGTTTTGAAAGTAATTCCCAAATGTGGGTAGTTTTTAAAAACGTCAAACCGATTGACGTTTTTAGGATAAAGACGTCAAACGGACTGACGTCTTTATCCTAAAAACGTCAGTCGGTTTGACGTTTTTAAGCCCAAATATGCGGCCCAGTAAACCCCTTAAAAACGTCAGTCCGTTTGACGTTTTTAGAAGAGGCGTCAAACGGACTGACATCTTTAAACTCCCCACTTGCACAAACCCAGTAAACTCTTTTTTTTGTTTCGGAAGGCCATCCCTCACATTTCACTCCCAGCCGCAATGTTTGACCCTTGAGCACAAGCCCAGTAAACTCTTTTTTTTTTGTTTCGGAAGGCCATCCCTCACATTTCACTCCCAGCCGCAATATTTGACCCTTGAGTACAAGAAACAAATGGGTTTATTTTATTGTTTTATCTTGTTTTAATTTATATAATTATAATAACTACCCATTAGTTTAGATAATTATTATAACTGCCCCCTAATTTTTATCTTGAATTTTAATTTAGTCCTTAGTGATAGGTTTTTTGCCTTTTTTTTATAAGTAAAATGTTAAATGTTTATTTAATAAAAAAAATTAATTAATAAATAAATTGTGATCCTGAGCTTTCTGATTTCTCTGATTTGGACGAGGATGCGCCTGACATTTTTATCCCATCATGTTTATGTGTACTCGATAATCCTTTATGTTGTTTTGAATATCAACCACGTTATTGACATCTTATTTTTTCATTTATACGTTTTGAATAACTTATATTTTTTCAGAACGTATACTTTTAGAGGAGAAAGTATTGGGTGTAACGCTTACAGTTTGTATGAGACCTTAAATTTAATTTCATGTATATGTTTTTAATTTTTAAAGTTTGATATGATAAAAAATATAAGTATTTTTAAATTATCAAAATTTATTTATTGAATGTAATTAAATTTTTAATTCAATAAAAAAAACCTCATCATCTCACAAAGAGAGGGAGCTAAAAATTTTGAGCTTTTAATGAAAAGATTTAAAAGCTTTTAATCCTGAGCTTTTGATCCTGAATATGACGACGAAAATTAATGGAAAGATTTAATTGAAATAAAATTGATAATTGATAGATTAAATTAAAAGAATTAAAATTTTATGGACTACATTAAAACCCGAGAGCAAAATTTAATGGAAAGATTTAAAAACTTTTAATCCTGAGCTTTTGATCCTGAATATGACGACGAAAATTAATGGAAAGATTTAATGGAAAGATTTAATTGAAATAAAATTGATAATTGCAGGATTAAATTAAAAGAATTAAAATTTTATGGACTACATTAAAACCCGAGAGCAAAATTTAGGGGTCACTTATGATAATTACCCAAATCAAGTGGAGTGATAAACAAATAAGGTGACTTTTTCCAAAAAAAGGAGCAAAAAAAAATAAAAATAGCCCAATTTGAATGATATGGACTGGCGGTGGACTGATGTGTTAAACGTCAGAAATTTATGTATTTTTAAATTATAAAAATTTATTTATTGATTGTAATTACATTTATAAATAAATAACAATCAAAATTTATAAATTTTTAAAATATCACAATTTATTTATTAATTAATTTTTTTTATTAAATAAACATTTAACATTTTACTTATAAAAAAAAGGCAAAAAACCTATCGCTAAGGACTAAATTAAAATCCAAGATAAAAATTAGGGGGCAGTTATAATAATTATCTAAACTAATGGGTAGTTATTATAATTATATAAATTAAAACAAGATAAAACAATAAAATAAACCCATTAATTTCTTGTACTCAAGGGTCAAATATTGCGGCTGGGAGTGAAATGTGAGGGATGGCCTTCCGAAACAAAAAAAAGAGTTTACTGGGCTTGTGCAAATGGGAAGTTTAAAGACGTCAGTCCGTTTGACGCCTCTTCTAAAAACGTCAAACGGACTGACGTTTTTAAGGGGTTTACTGGGCCGCATATTTGGGCTTAAAAACGTCAAATCGACTGACGTTTTTAGGATAAAGACGTTAGTCCGTTTGACGTCTTTATCCTAAAAACGTCAGTCGGTTTGACGTTTTTAAAAACTACCCGCATTTGGGAATTACTTTCAAAACCACCCTTATTTGGGACTTTTTTTTCAAAAGTCCATGGGATTGGTCAAAAGCTCCTCCCCCTTTGGCATTTTTGTGACAAAATTCATAAGTAAGAAATTAAGATTACGACCCACAAACCATTGAACAAAACGAATTGTAAATCTAATTTCAACACTCAAGCCCACGTTCTAAATCTCTATCTTAGTACAAGATATACATCATAAGATATTACTTGAAGATCCTAGTCCTGCACGTCACCACTCAAAACAAAACCTTGTGAGCATCATACGTTATAGAATTAAATAACACAATCACAAGTATGGTAAGCACCAAGTTAAGCATAGGGCATATTTATCAATACATCATGCAAGCGCAAATATGTAACATGTTAAGAACTAAATTTTCTCTTATGCTTGAGAACCTATTGATATATCAATTTCAATCACATCAAATTTTCCCCCTTAGTTGGTATTCACAAGTAAAATAACATTTTCATATGCAACATACCTAGACTAGTCAAGAGTAAATCTCCTCAATTTCTCTCATAAGTACCTAAAATATTCTCTCCATTTTGTCACAAATGCCAACCCAATGACAACATATGACAAGCACGGTACAAAATCAAGTTACACAATATATTTTTCCTTATTTGCTACAAATGTCAACCCAATGACAACATATAATAAGCATGACATAGAATCATGGTGTAACACGAAGATATACACAAAGATCAACTTGTTAAATCATGCACACAAAATAAGCAAAGGACAAACAAGACATATAACTCATAATCAAATATGATAATGCATCAATAAACCTGGCTAAGAATATTGTCACAAAAAACAAAAAATAAACTAAACAAATAAAAGTCAAAAAATATAAATAAAAAAAACAAAAATAACTATAGTACTTTAGTACAAACCATGAATGAATAGTAAACACTCAAACTCCCATATGGCTTAAACTAAGTCTATAAAACAACTCTAATGGCTGCATCAAACTCCACCATCATTACCATCTCCCAGTCACACCTAGGTCTTTGGCTTGTCCTCGTCGATGAATCCTACATTTTGTAGCATATGCCAAAGGCGTTGTATCTCCCTGTGAATGTTTATCTGATCTCTCACAACAGAGGACATCCCTCCACCAACAACATCTAGTCTGAGTGATGTGAGGTTGTGCTACTGATCAATACTACTCTGAATGTTGTTTTAACAATTATTCACTGATCTAAAGTAGTAGTAGGAGAAGTCCTAGGGAGTGGTGTTTGCAAGGTGCAAGCTCGAGTGTGCCTTGATGGTGGTGCACTAGATGGTCCAGACTCAAAAGTGGTAGGAGCTTGTAGCTCAGCCTCTATCTCATTTCTATCTACCTCAACCTCCATAGGGTCAATCGTGTAACACACAATGCATCTCACTTTATCTCAGTGAATCCTTCCCTAGAGGTCTCTTTGGTCTTAATAACTAATCAGTATGTAAAGTACCAACACCCTTGTCTAGACATATACAAGTGATAATAGAACCAAATGGTCGAGTATCAATAATCCTCCCCTAATCAACTGCTCTTCAAATGACTCAAAAAATCACATGCGGTAGATCTATCTCCAAGCCCGTACCAATAGCATGTAAGAGATAAGCTCGTGGTGTGAAGAATGCGGAAATATAAGACTTTGGTTCAATGTTGTAATTAGCAATAAGATTAATCATCATTACTCCCTAGTTGAATCCTTGTGGTACCACAGTTGTCGGTTCCAACCATCAGGATAGGGGACTCCATACAACACAGAAGCAACAACTGACAAACTCGGTATAGCACTCTCTAGTCTAGAATGATAAGCATTATGTGCTACTTGGGTAAGATGTAGGGTAGTGGCAATTAGGTTAGTGGAGAACTCGAACAATACACCTCATTCATAGGTTTGAAAGTGCTCACTGTCCTCTGTAGTGTCCCTAATGTGTGAGTAGAACTCCCTAACAATGTCAACATTTGCAGGCACACGGCCACAAATAGCTTACTCCACCTTCTCGAATCAAAATTCAAAGGCATAGTAGAATTACTTATCCCCGTGAAGTTCACTCCTCGCTCTACCAACACAATCTTGGAAGAAAATTGTCTCTTGTATAGCTCTCAGTACTATGGGGTCTAGAAGCCGACTTCTACTACTCGATGCATGTACCCTCACCCTTTCCTCTCTTCTTGGAGACATTTTCCCCAAACTAATAAGTGAAATAGTGCAAATCTAGATGATAATCACAAAATCGAAGTCGAAACACACTAAATCTCACTCTAAATTAAGTTTGAACTCAATGAAATGCAATGGGCATGCAAGAAAATGAGTGGGCTTGTGTTTGGAAGTGAAGGAAATGAATTTTTACCATTGAAATCTGCCATTAAAGCTCGCTAGAGTGTGAATGATGTATCTAGAAATCTAGATTATTACCTTTATCCTAAGCTTGTGCAATCAGAGTGTGAATGATTTGTAGCTTTGACGCTTGATCTCCTCCCTTTAATGACGCTTTCGGATCTTCAAGTGATAGGATCTTAACCATGGAATTCGTTGAGATTTACAATGGACTCCACGAAATTAGTCAATTACAAATATATATCTATCATCTAAGATTTAAACTATTGGATTATGTTAGGTGGGCCGGGATGGGCTCTATGGTTTCTTTCAAGAAGGTATCCATGTAAAAATCGCTCGTGTTGTGTGATTTCTTCCTTTCAAATGCATGCAATTTTTATTTCTTCTTTATGCATGTTTGGATGAATGGTTGATTCCCATGAGTGTTGATTGGGCGACTCTAATTTCATAAATGCTGAGAATTGGTGCAGTTATTAAATTTGTGAATTGTGTAAATTGGATTTTCATAAAACTAACATACACATCCAAGTGTAAGGTCAAAGGTCAATAACTTCTACGGTTTAATTTTAAAATTGCATGAGTTAGGTTTTATTTAGGCATAATTCCGTATTAGAGTACATAAGACTTATTCACCCCCTCTAGCTCAGTTCTTGTTGCTTCAACGTTTCAATGTCATTCCATATTCCGCACTCCCATACACCAAAACACACACACTAATACATCAAGGCACACATGTGCCCACATCCATAGTCCAACAACAGATAGTGGAAAATTTATGTGGGGGCTAGGGGACACTGGTCCACCCTCAATTCAATGTAATACTGGATTAATTGTGAGTTTCAAAGTTAGATAGAACTCACTTTCAATTTAATGGTTGCATTGAATTAAGTCTGAGGTTAGGTTCCCAAATTTGTTCTAAATAACATTTTCCATGATTTTTGCTAGGGGGGCTGTATTCGCGCATTTCCAGCCCTGTTTACAAGAAAGTATGTTGCTTAAACTACAGAGGACAAAGAAGTTCAATACTCAAATTTTACCACTATATCCATTCCTATGTTGTTCAAGTTGGTATCATTTATACATGGCCATCTTGACACTTATTTATGGATCAGACTTTTCTGAAACATGCTTTCTTTTTACTCTGTCTTTCTTTTTGTTCCTTGAATGGTTTCGTCCACAATGTTTCCAACTTCAGTTTTGGGTATTTCACCAAAACCATTTGCCTGTTGAAAAGAAGTAAGAGATTGGCTTGAGATTCCAGTGGCAAATTTATGTAGGGGTTAGGGGGCACTGGCCCACCCTCAAAATTTGATTCTTAATTATACATATAATTTAACTTTTTTTACATATAATTAGTTGTATCCACCCTTGAAATTAGACTTGATTTGTAAATTTGTGGGTTCTTTTGGTTCTAAACTCGTAATTTAAAAGTAAAATTATTTACAATTGGCCTACAATTTATCTCTATTTTTCTAAGATTAGTGATTGACTTCTTTCAATTGGATTCTAATCGTATTATTGCCCGTACTTCTTGAATTTTTATTTAATAGCTTTGCGATTTTGATATAAAATATAAAACCACGCCAAGGTCAATTATAAATAGATGTAATAAGCCTCAGATTTGGGTAAGAATTGTAATAAATTTCTTTTTTGGGTGGGGCTATTCCCACCCCTTAAATATCCTTCCTCATCCCATTTAACTTTTTAATTTCAAAATATTAAGTTCATCCCATCTATATCTACCCTGTTAGTGGCTAAGTCCACCCAATCTATACCACCTATTAGTGACCAAGTCCAACCCATTTTTTCCACACCACTATACATTCTAATCATAAACTATATATTTTTCCTCTAAGGTGTCCTTTTCCTATCCCATCTCACACACATTTGTGTTGACGAGTCATATATTTTTAAGTTTATTGCTTTTGTCCTCTATTTTTTTTTATGTTAGTGTTTAATTGAATAGTATACAAAAATTACTAATTGCATTTTACTTTGAGGTGCAACTTAAACTGGTCAAGTCGAATATAACTTGAAAATACTCAGTATTTAGATAGTTATTTCCAGTTCCCAAACCCCCTAGGGTGTAACTCAAATATATGTTAGTGTTTATTTTGAGTTAAATAGGTTGTTTCAAGTGCAAGTACTGTATTTTAGGTTTTTAATGTGCATTATAAATAATAGTTTTTTGTTTCTTATATTTTACATTGTGTTTGATATTTATTACGAATATTTTAGATGGATAATATTATGTTTATATATAAGTAAAAATCAATAATTTTTTATCAACGACTTGATTTTTTATCAATAGTTTATGTTTAAATGGGATGGACGTAGTTATTATTGCAGTGAATATAAATAGAATGGGTTTAGTAGTTTGAAATTAGAAAATTAAATGGGATGGAGAAGGATATTTAAGGGTAAGAATAGCCTAAACCCTTCCTTTTTTTCTTTTCTTCTTATACTTCATGTGTATCAACTTTTGATCCGTTTTGATTTAACTAGTTTTATTTATTAGGTATGATGTAGTTGATGTAAATGTATTGTCTTATCTTTATCAATTGGGAGAAAAAGTTGTAGTCAAGACCAACTTGAGAAAATTTTGTTGTTCAAATCGACCATCAATTGGAAACATAATTCATCTAGTATATCTTTAAATATGTGTGAATCGAGTGTAATTGACGGTTGACTTCTACATAATCATTTGGTAAAATATTTGTTTGCATTTAAATTTTTTTTTGACCTAACGCATTAATGAGATTTTTTTATTGGCGGTTTAAATTTTAATCGAGTTTAGATTTGTGATCTACACAATTTTATTAACATCAATAAAAATAAGACCATCTTTGTGGAAGCCTAAAGTCATGAATCGCACCCACCCTTCAGCTAATTTTTGGTTCCGCCCCTGGCCATAGCCATTACCACACAAACTGATACACCAACACACATACACACACATAGAGTACTACAAAAAAAAATACACACAAAATCATGCACATACACTAATACACCAAAACAAACAAACAAATAAACAAACAGACACACTAATCCACCAAAAGACACACACACACACACTAATCCATCAAAAAATACACACACAAATCCCCCCACAATCCAACACACCCGCAATACAACAAACACACACTACTCCACCAAAACACACACAAACACATACTAATACACCAAAACACACACAAACACATACTAATACACCCAAATACATCACAACACACACATACCCATACACACTTTTGTCCAAAAAAAGATACATACACTAATACAGCCAAATACAACACCCCCCTCCCCCTGACATTAATACATTGAAAACACACACACACACACACACACTATTATACCCAAAAAAAAAATACACGCTAATACACTAAAAAATACACACACATTGATACACTAATACACTAAAACACACACACACACTCTAATAGACACACTAATACATTAACTCTTAGCATAAGTGTATGTGTATTTTTTGTGTATTATGGAGTATTAGCATGTGTTTGTATTTTGGTGTGTTAGTGTGTATGTGTGTGTTTGGTGTATTGGTGTATGTATGTACTTTGGTGTATTTGCGTTTTCAGTATATTGGGGTGTGTATTTATTTTTATTATTTTTCGGTACATTAGTATGTGTGTGTGTGTGTGTGTTTTTGTTTATTACTATCTGTGTGAGTATTTTGATGGATTAGTGTGTGTAAGTGTTTTGGTGTATTAGAGTGCACGTTTATATTTTTTGGTGCATGAAATGTGCATATGTTTGTTTAGTGTATTAATGTGTGTGTTTGTATTTTGATGTATTAATGTGCATGCGTGTGTTTTGGGGTATTAATGTGCATTAGTGTGTGTGTGTGTGTGCACGTGCACGTACATTTTGGGATATTAGTGTGTATTTGTATATTTTTTAAAGTAATTTTCCCAAGATGTTTATCAAACATGTTTTTTCTGTTTTTTTTTGCAAGCAAAAATAGAATTTATCAAATTTATTTATTTACTTTAAAAAAGTATTTTGAAAAAAAGTTACCAAACGGGGGCTTAGCTACTAACCATTAAACTACAGTACATAGAAAGTTGATAATTAAAGTGAGAAAGCGTTATAAGAATAAGTGTTATTGACCCTTCAAGAATCCAATAGATCTTTCAAAAACCAAAACCTTTTACATTCAAACCAGTACAAGCTACTGTTTCCTTATTATTATACATCAGTATTTTGAAACCAATATATCACCACACTCTGTAAAAATAAAAATAAGAGCAAAACCACAAAGCCCCCACAGTGGAAACGAAAGGTTAACAAATGGAAGATATAAAACAAAAATAAATCACACAAATCGATTAAATGGCTTCCTCCCGACTGCAGCAGGCATAGAAATGGCTGAATCCATACTCGAATCCCCAATTGAACGCAGAGACTCGTGTTTTTCGAACATCCTCAGAGAAGTAGAATCCTTGGTAGATCCCTTTTTCCACCTAAAAGACCCCATATTTGGAGTCACAGGGAATGAAAACCTCCTCTTTGAAGCATTGTTTGGAGTTCCAGGAAACCTCTCCTTAGGACTGCCAGTTTCTCTCGACTTGGCTTTAGCCGAAACCGTCTGTGCCATGTAGTTTGGAACTGAAAAAGGTGGGCAGCTTGTGAGGCTGTCAATGTCATCATCCTTCAATGGTGCATTAAAAGCTGAGTCAGCTGCAATGGCTCTTGTTTTTGAATACTTCATTGGATTTGAGCTGCTTGATTGTGGTGTTCTACTTGAAGTATGGACTTCTCTTGTCCTCAAAAGCAGTGTGGACCTTGATGATCTTGGTGTGAGTGTGTCATGATTGTCAAATCCAAAATTATGCTGCTTGTAGTTGCTGCTTAGAGGTCGTGGGCTCTGTTTGTGATTGGAAGTTGGCCTTGGAGGTGTTAGTTGAATGTTCTTCGTGGCGGTTTGGCTTTCAGAAGGATTTGCTGGAGCTAGTTGACGCTCTAACCAGTTCCACCACCAGGGAAGTCCACCATATCGGAGGTCCATTACAGGTATTTGAACTGATGTAGGATTGGCTTTCCACAACTGATAACAGAGGTTTAAAATAAAAAAGAAACAAAATGTGTTAAGACTCTTTGATTTACACGTGCGCACCCATGTGGATATAATGTCAGTCATTGTCTTAAGGGCTTATAGAGTCGAGAGACACTAAAACACATCAATCTAAGCAGAACGGAATGGGCGACACGTACCAAATGCTACATGGAAGAAGAAGATGAACGTCTATATGACGGGATCGTGAAATGCTTTGGCCGATTGAGTGACTATGACTTGGATTATTCGAGTTGACCGGGAGAGGATGATTCTTCGCATCAGACTCATTGCTTACATTTGATAGGGTGAACTCACAAAAATAGCAACATGGAACACGAAATAATATAAAAAACGTGCTGAGACGGATCCGATTCAGCCAAGTGGTATCAATATTGGCCAATACTTTGACCCATGATGTTAGTGATGAGATTGAAATCATTTAAACATCAAGTGCGTTCGCTAGGGTGGGTGGGTCCTTTCGGACCTACTACATGATGCAATCAGATAACGCCTGGGCCAGAATAAAGTATAATATAATACCTGGTGGGAATATGCATAGGCCATGGCTCTTTCCCTCTTGAGGACTGCCTCTACTTTTCTCTGCAGCCTTGCCTCTATTTCCTCTTTTGTTAGCAAGCTATCGTCCCATTCTTCATTGTCACCTGCCTCAGACTAAACCATACGTCTTCACTAATCAATATAAATAAGCCTGATGGATACTAAAAGAGCAAACTTTAAAAGCAAACCAAAGTTTCCAAATTAAAAGCTATAAATTTCTTTCACTTCGGACAATCAATCAATCCTGTAGAATTTTGCATAACTCATCTACGCTAAGTCTTGGTAATTCTGTTATTTCTACCTGTTCTTTGGGAGATCAGTATCAAAAATATAAAAGAAAGAACCATGTTCATAAAAGAGCAGTTGTACAATCACCATCAGCTAGATACCAACGGGTGACACAAATTCATCCATAACACATTAGCCTAGAGTGCCAAGGCAAAACAAGTCCAAAATGTAGAACCAGGCAGGACATTAGAAACTACAGAAGTTATGTCATTACAATGTCTGAAGTCTGTAATATTGAAGTGTTGACCTATTGATCAAAGCCCCCGATGATGGTCCAATTATGGGGCCAATTAAAATTGCAAGTTTTATGGATTTATATTAAGCCACCGATGTAGGTATGAATGAAGTTACCATTCAAACACACGAAAACTTACTATTTGGCCCAATGTCCATTTGCTCAGGGTACTTTCCACTTCCTTATTATTCTTGTAAGCTTGGCAATGGAGAGCCTGATTCTCTAACATTTGGATCCTTCGCGACTGTATTTGAGTTTGAACTCTTACTAACAGCTGCATTTGTTTCACAGCATTCATCGTTTGTCGCTTCACATTCTGGCCTCTGAGCACTCCTTGAAGCCTCACTAGACCCCTCAAAGCTCTAAAACTCCTCCTTGCCTGTAGAACAAGATCAGTTATTTCAATTTGATGACCGTCCAATAGGAAAGCCAATGATGATTCAATACCTTTCAATGATGATTCAATACCTTTCCGCCTGGAAGGAAGGGCGGAATGGAATGCACAGTTTAAGCTAACATAAACTTAGAATTAGGCGCTCCAAATCTGGTAATCTAAATCATTCTGCATTTAAGTTTCCAGTTATGGTAGTTATGCCCCATTTTTTCAATGGGTCTACAGTAGAAATTCAGGCCTATGCCAATCAAACCCAAATATGCCTGAATTTTTTCATATCCAAGTGGTCTCAATCTGGGTTTGCCCCTGCCAAAGCACAAGAAACTTTTGTTTTCCTTTTTTGTGGAACGAAGCACATGAACCAGGACATGCCAAAAATGGGTTATGTTAGGCTCATAAATGGTAAACAATAATAAAAACAACAAAATTCCACATAGCTTATCCTAATTCAGTCATTTTCCTTGAGGTATTTACCCATTGGGAGAATTTTTTGAAGGAAAACATTTACAAGATGGGTGGAGAGCTTCCCTCCCTAAACTTTCACCCTCCAAAATTTTTCTCCTGATTTTTCCTTCTCTTCTTGTGAATTCAGTTCAGAGGAATCTTTAATTGAAAGGCGAATAGAACCTACCAAATCAATATTTCGTCTAATGTTTTTAGTCCTTGTTTATCAAGGTGCATGTGATTAGGTCACAACTAATTCTCTAGGTTTTATATATATTCAGAAGAAATGGATGGTGGGCAATCTGCGACTAGAAGGCAAGCAACCATTGGGGCATCATTGATAGTTTAGAATGTCGTTATTTTATCTTTACGTACTAGGGTATACCCTTGCTTGTAGAAATTTTCTTTCGATCAATGAATTTCACATATACCAATATAAAATATGTGCCTGTGCTGTGGGAATTCTATATGGATCTTGATATACATTTTTGTTCAGAAAACACACTACATGATGCCCCTCTTGGATTTTAACATTGTGCTAGGTCCCTTTGGGCTATCAACAATCTATTTTAACATTGATGCCCCTCACCGTGTAAAGAAAAATTGAATTTATACAAGTTTTAAGAAACATGAATTTTCATGCCTCACTTGCCATGAAATGATTTTTCAAGAAGTCATGCAATGGTATAGATAGTCGGAACCTTACCATGTAACCTCTATAAGCAGCCTGGATCGTGGTGGCTGAAAGATGATGATTCCTTAGAGTTGGTTCTGGTCTGTAGGCATAGCTGATTTCTTTACTTTGATGATCTACCCTAGGTGAAGCAGCCCTAGGGGAATCAACCCTTTGCAAAGCAGCCCTAGGGGAACCAACCCTTTGCGAAGCAGCCCTAGGGGAACCAAACCTCAGAGAGGCAACCCTTGGAGAGGATGGCCTTGGAGGCAATAATGGTGGTGGATTTGGTTGTTCAGAAGGTGTCGAGGGCCTAATAAGTATCTTCTGTTGCTCTGCTTCTCCCAATATTTTCTCAATACTGCTCGGCTCTCTGAAGAGGGGAATAAATGGTTTGGTTTCTCCATGCCTTGATACTCCTTGCCCCTTCTTTTCTTTAGCACTTTTCTTCACTGATCCCTACATCAGCAAAGCTTATGTGAGCAAAGAACGGCTAGCCCCTATTTTGAGAGAACACTCCGACATCTGGAGGAAATCATCTGTTTTTGGAGTTACTGACAAGGAACTCCATTCTGTTGACTGTATCAGACAGAATAAAACCCGTCTTTTATCATATTCAAACGAAGAGTCTGACCTTGGCTCAAAAGAAATGCTAACAAACATACACTTGAATAAAATCTCAAGTTCTCTAGCAATCTTTGTCATTTTGTTCTTCAAAAACCAAATTGTACAAAACATAATGGCTATCTATAAAAAGCAGAGTTGTATAAGAATGAGTCCAATTTAACTTCTGGGAATGTTGGCATGATAAAATTGAAAGAGCTAAATCAGCCAAGAACATAATCATAATTCTTTTTTCAGTCGATATTTCTGAAATTCGTTTTGCTCTCGTTTACAATAACATCTATTTGAATTCTTATGCCTGATCTATACTATTCAGGGTCAATACTTTTGACAGGCTATTATGTATTTCCCTGGTCACCGGCCATTGAATCTCACCACTACATTAAGCAAGATGTCCACTTACATCAACAGGCTTTTCTTTGGAGCTGTGTATAAAAACCCTCTTGATGGCTGAAAACCAACTTCCTCTCTTTCCCATGTTCCTAACATTACTGTTGCACCCTGGAAAAAACAAAGGGAAATATGCAATTTAGTATTTGCAAGCTCAGAATTCGTATAGCATAGAATACCATAAATCACTATTGTATGAAGATGACATCTTCCTCTCAATGACATGAATATACAAAAAATTCTAGCAGGAAATTCAGAATGGAAGAATGCTACTGCATATATGATCCATAGAGCACATTTTTTGTTAGTATTCTAAAAAAATCTGTAAGTTATACAATTTTTCCCTATTCCTCAACACCTCAGAGCCACATATAGACCTAGGCCATGGTCCTCCTGAGTTTCGAAAAATTGTCTATTGACCCTTCAAATCTTATTGTCGTCTTAGAAGATCGCTGAGTCCGCCTCCTAAAACATTGAAATTTAGACATTGACCCCTACATGCTATATAGCAGTTCCCCAATTTTGAATTTTTCTAGCTCCGCTCCTGCATGTCGCAGCTACGAGTTTTAGGCTGTTAAAGGTTGTGTACAGAATAAGGCAATGGATTTTAAGAATTGAACAGGTAGCAAATTAGGATGCAATCGAGTTTACTCAAAATTTCTCCTTCAAATAAATGAGAACACGGTACCGGAAAAAGTGCTTAATTTGAAATTGGAGCTTGGTCGATAACCAACAAAGACAATGACGAAGTTTTTACTCAATCCAGGGTAATTCACAGTAGAAAAAAACAAAAAGAGAGGCAGGGTTAAGAATCTCACTACCAAAAATAGACAGACAGTTGAACTCTCAAATTTGGTATCAAAATTTAAAGGCAAACATGTAAATTTTTACGGCTACATGATCAATCGAACCCAAATGAGAAAGAAATTATATATGACACTTGGAGGAAAACAGAGACAATCTTCTTTCACACACCTGCAAAACTTCTTCTGTCCCAGAAACAAACAGGGTGATTTGTCTATAATTGTGCACCAAGAATACTTTAAAAGTCTGAAAACCTTTACTAGCGGAAGAGATCAGACAAGCACAGGAGAGGGAGAGAGAGAGAGGAGAATAAACCAAATAAAAAATTACTACAAAGAAAAAAGAATTCTACGCCTGCCTATCCAATTGTAGAAAAAAGGAAATCTTTCCAAATTTTGCAGGCATTTTTCTTCATGCAACATAATTTTCACATACCCAGCGGATTATAAATTTGAATCTATATTACTAAGAAAGATTTATACCTTAAAAATCTATTTCTAGCCCTCCAAAATCTTTCAGAAAAGCTGCATCCACCAGCCAAGCAAGACGAGAGGAACGAGAGGAACGAGAGAGAAGGAGTCTCCCTTCTTTCTATACACTCTTCCTTTCCTCTGTCTTCAACCTCCCTTTCCCTTTCCCTTTCCCTTTCTTTACCACAACATGCTTCTTTCCTTCATAGCTTTTCTGTTCAATATTGGCGCCCACTCTCTCTCTCAAGAACTATGAGTCTGGTTCTTGGTAGCCAGGATATACTTTTCTTCTTTCCTTTCACCTTTTCTATTTTTATAATTTTCTTTCGGAATGATCATTGATGATGAAACTTCAGACAGACAGAGGGGCTTGTGGGATGGCCACCTTCTTACTCAATTGCTTTGGCTACCTTTAGCGAACTTTTCTTGAATGGGAAGACTGTTTAGGACAGCAATCCACTAGTTATTAAACAACTGTTAGCTTGCCTTGCCGTGCTAGTAATATAACGTCCCAAATTGGTGCACGTCTTTTTTAGACCACTGTTAATAAGAAATCTGAACTTGACATCAAAGATGGCTTTGAGCAATTTTTGGTAGTACTTTCTTTTCAATGTCATTGATTTAGCATTTAGTTCCCTCACGACGCAACCGAGACAAAAAAACACCAATTTTTTCATGTATCAAACACATGACCTTCAGTAATTAAGAGGTCTCAAATTCAATCTCTTTCCCTAACTCATAAAGTCTAGCTACCATTTTCCTTTTAGAGACATATTTTAATCTAACTCAAGCTTCGGTGACCAACAACTGAACTTGAGGGAATAGTCGACACAAATTTATACACCTTGTAAAAAAAAAACACACAAACACACAAGTTTTGAATTCAAAAGATGAATAAGAAAAGAACTCTTAAAAACTGTTATTATTCGATATACATTTCGAAGTATGGAGATAATATTTATAGGAACAATCAAAAGTCACCAAATAAAGAAAAAATCCTTAGTTGTAATAAATTTATTAAAAGTAAAAAATTGTAATCTAACTAAATAAGATAAAAGTACGTATTTTATGGAGTCTAAAAAACTTTAAGTATTGAAATTAAAATCTCTTACTATTTATATTAATTTTTGATATCTTTTCTAAAATAGCAAAAACATTGATTTGAGGGCCTAAATAATGAAATTTAGCCCGGAACTAAAGGAGTCATGGCCTAATTATGAATCTTAATCGTTGGTCATCTTAATCATTTACCATCCAAAGCAAACTGTACTAGACTCGCTTAATTTTGAGTCTATCCCAATGTTCTTTGAATGCACGACGGTTTTTTTGCTCCAAGGAATTTACTACAACCTATTTTATATCAATCACTCCTTATTGAAAAGAACTCATCCTCGAGTTAACACATGGAAGTCGATGGCTTCTGAATGGAACTTAAATAAGTCATTGAATTGAAAGTTATAAAGTTACACATATCTTCAAAGGAGATAAAAACATATGCATTGTCATTCACTTTCATTAGAATCTAAAATGGGTCAATCTTCTTCTAGTTGAACTTGCAGGAAGCCCCAACTAGTAGCGTCTTCTAGTGCAGCGAACTATAACCACTAGCAGTGCTTGTATGCTACTTCCTTATACTTAGCTGCCGACGCTTTCAATTGCTGCTTCACATCTGCATACACCTTTATCATCTTCCATAACATATGCTCAGAAAGTATGTTCATTCCCAGAAGCTACAAAATCAAGTGTATGTATAGTTGCCTAGATGTAAATAAATTGAAATAGGGATCTTCTATTAGATCTGTTGGGAATATTGTCGTAAGCAAACTCTGCTTGGGACAAAGTGTTGTCCCAATGTCTCAAGAAACCCTTGCAAAAGCCTTGTCAATTTTTTCCGATTTACCACCTCTATCCATCAATTTGTTGGTTCCTCGAGCTGATGTACATCAGCGAAGTATCCAGACTCTTTCACAAAGTCCGACAAAAATAGCTAAGGAACTTATTGTCACATTAGTGAGTAGCATGAGCAACATCTGAGGTCATTTTGCATGGGACAAAATGGGCATTTTGGGAAACTTGCCAACCACAACATATATAGAATCCACATATCGGTGAGTCTGTGGAAGACCCAACTGTAAGACCTCGTATTAAAATTAAATAAGGATAATATTATTTTAAGAGTTCTCCTAAGATGAATAAAAGATGAAAAATGTAGGAACCGTGAAGACTTTCCGGTGACTTGATATTTTAGGGTAATCACTCTTAAAAGAAATTGAGTAAATAAAATTTTAAAGGTTTTTAGGTCAAAATAAGGTCACCATTGAATCCGGAAGTTCTAGAAACCTTGGTAGAGATAACATGAGGTGTATTAAAAGTTTGTAAGTATTCTGTAGTTGAAATGCATTTTTGGAGAAAATTTGGATAGAATGAACTTTCAGTGACAAATAAACTTCCAGGGCTACAGAAGTGTATTTCACAAAAAATTCGTGAATTGGCTTCTAACTAAGTCAAACTCGAGCCAAAGTTTAGGGACATAGAGTTACCTCCGTCGGAACAACGAAGTGTCATTCGAATGCCAAGCTTTGTTAGAGATTTCCAGAGAGAATTCACAAATCGAACGCACACCAACTATTCGAATGCACATTGTCAGAATGCACGCTAGCCATTCGAATGTGCCTCCAAGTTTAGCCTAATTAGTTTTTAGCGAAATTACATCAAAACTCGTTAGGATCAAAGTCTATAGAAATTAAGGTAGGCGATTCTTCTTGAGTTTTTACATTGATACTTAGGGTATTATTTATGTATATTTTGAACCTTCTTGATAACTATATGTTAAATAACTATTCAATCTTGATTTCTTTTCGATTAACATGTGGTTTTAAATCAGATACATGTCTTGGGTTCAAGGAATATTGTTCTTGGTTTTCCAAAACCGTAGTTTTTCCTAAACACCTGTTTTATTTTGAAAGACCTATTGATTCTTGATTTATAAATTCTTATTATTGGTTAAATTAGGTTTTCAATTAACTGTTTGTTCTTGTTCCAAGAAATTGTGATTTTTGGGAAAACCCTAGAATTTGGATTTCGAAATTGTAAAGGTTTTTTTTGATATGATCTCTTGCATATTTTAATTCCATTACTCTTATATATTAAAATTGTGAAACTTGTGCTATATGGATTTTGATGGAAATCGTGATTGGTTGAATATATGTTTTGATAAAGTTATGGTTTCTCGTCTCTATATGGTTTGGGTTTAACGGGCTTGAATTGCCTTCAAGAGCTGTCATAGAGTGTTAGAATTTATTCATCCCAGTGGGGGTGAGATGCTTGCCTAATGATGAGTGTGGAATATTGCATATTATACATCTTCATTTCATCAAATTCAACTTGTTTTGTAGTGAATTTGTGGGAAAATGGATTTGAATTGATAATTAATGGAGATTTGTTTGATTTTAGGTAATGGGATAGAAAGGGCATGCATTAAGCACCCCATCAGGTGATCAAGGTTTATGGCGAGGAAGATATCTCATAATAGATGGCTCGGGAGCTCAAGGAGCAAAGAATTCCAAGACAAAGATGAGACATACCGGTAGAAGACATGCAAGACCTACTGATAGAAGACTTAAGAACTACCGATAGAAGAGCCTACTAGAAAGCAGCTTAAGTGCCTCCCTACAAGACCTACTAGTAGAACCCTTATGAGCTACCGGTAACAGACCTTACTGGAAGTGAGCTACCGGTAGAATCCCTACGACCTACCGGTAATAGTTGCCCAGAATGTTCAAACACTCCTCCGCACGACTTCACCAACTATGGGGGCCCACCTTTTATCCTCTAAACCATGTCCTGACATTTCTAACACCCCATGATGATCTCCTAATCTCTACATTCAGATTGCAAGCATAAGGGAGTGGGGAGCCAAGGGAGAGAAAGGGAGTGGTTGGAAAAGCATGAGAGGTCCATGCCTTGACTGATTTTGCTTCTTTGAATGGACAACCTCTCTCCAATCACTCCAAGTCAGTTACTCATGCTAGGAGAGAGAGAAGGGGATGAAAATAGGGAGCTCTTACACACAATTGGAGATAATACATTTAGAGAGAGAGAAACTCCTAGGTAGAAGAAGTTCTAGAGAGAGAAGCTGGGTTTTTCCATTTTCTTGCACCATTTTCATTGTAGTGAGCTACATTTAACTTGTAATCTTTCCTTCTTGCATTGTAATTCCTTTTAATAAATTTGTAATCAAGTTTAGCTAGTGTTCTCTCGCATTTCTTTTTTACATTTGGGTAGTTTCTCTTCAAGCTTTGCATTTTAAGTATGAATGCCATTTCCTTTGTAGTCTAAACTTCTCTTTACATTAATATAAGTTCATGTTTGATTTCATTACCATGTTTTTCTCTTTCATGTTTGTTCTTGCCTTTATTATGAGTAGCTAAACTTTTAGTTAGCTAATCCAAGAGGGATTTTCTCTTGGGTATGTGGAATCAACTCTTTTCCATTCTTCCTCATAGTGTAATGTATTTGGTTTGACTACGTTGAGTGCCGACGTAATTGTGAATTTTTTATGTATCGTAGACTTGTCACGAGGTATACTTTTGCCCAACACAACTATATTAGTCCCTCACATCCTGCAAATCAATCAAACACCGAGACACCATTGGTTGAATAAAATAATTCGATTTGGTATACACATTGGAATGAACACTATGGATTAGTCAACCCTCTTTTTACTTGCATATTTCTCAAAACACAACTCACCAAAACACAAATCACAAGATTTTTCAATTTTCATTTCTTTACAAATCACTCTTCAAAAACACCTGACCTCGCCTTCCCTGAGGAGACGACCTTGGAGTACTCATTCCAAGTAAAATACGACATTATAAATCTCTCTACGCTTAGGGAGCACTTTTGCACTCACACACGTTTTTGTTCATCCACACACGATTTTCCCCACTTCTCGCATTGAACTCGAGGGAGAGTGAAACTCACCATCCTCTATAAGCCATAAATACAAATAATTCGGGGTCGAGTTGAAAGTTAGTGAAAATCATCAAGCATTTTTGGCGCTATTACCGAGGAAGGCTAAGCGTTGAATTTGAAGGTAATTTGGGGACAACAGAAGTAAGTCCCATGATTCTCATCACGACTAAGGTACATTGGTATTTTGTATATATTTGTGTATAAATTTCCAATTGTAGTTAGTGTTTTTGCATGTGGGGACGTGATAACCAAAATAGACTAGTGAGACGTGCCCAAGGACAAAATATGAATATAGACCAAGACCCACCCGAGGATGCCGGAGATAATTTTGGGGATGATGGTGCTAACAATCCAAGGGGCGGGGGAATGCAAAACCCCCCAGTGCCAAACCCCTGAATGCAATTACCCCCTCCGAGAAATGAAGGAAATAATCTCCCTAAGGATCCTCCGGCGAGATCGATGAGAGATTATCTCCAACCTACCCGAAGCACCACCCCCTCATGCACACTTCTACCAGTGCAAGCGCATGGATTCCTAGTTAAACTGGGTATGTTATAATTACTTCCTCAATTCCATGGAGTGTAACTAGAAAATCCTTACCTACACATTAAGGAATTTGAGGAAATAGTTAGAACATTCATTACAAATCATGTCATGGAAGACATGACACGCATGAAATTATTTCCCTTCTCCCCTCAAGGACAAAGCAAAAACTTGGTTGAACTAGTTGAAACCCCGCTCAATAAGTTCATGGGCACAAATGTTATCCGAATTTTTAAACAATTTTTTTCCGGTGCCTAAGACAACTGCTCTAAAGAAACAAATTCAAAACTTTTTGAAAAAAACAAATGAGAAGTTCTATCAGTGTTTGGATAGATACAAGGACTTGTTGCACTCCATCCCACATCATGGATTCGAACCATGACAATTGGTGAGTTTCTTCTATGAAGGAATTACATCGGGCCATCGACAATTTATCAACATGATGTGCAACAGAGAGTTTTTGAGTAAGGATCCCGATGAGGCCCTCGAGTACTTTAACACATTAGCAGAAAATGCCCAATCTTGGAATATCACGGATCCCACCGATGTGTCAAGGTCATCTCCAAGAAGTCAACCAAGTGGAGGAGGGATGTATAACTTGCGTGACCAAAAAGATTTGCTTGCTAGGATAACAAAATTGTCCCATAATGTGGAGAGCTTAGAGGTAAATAGGAGGCATGAGGTGTCTAATGTCACAATATGTGAGAGTATTGAGCACTCTATAGTGGATTGCCCGAATTCCGGCACTCAAGGAAGTATACCATGAGCAAGTGAATGCATTTAACCAAAGTAGGCAGTCATACTCTCCACACTCTAACACATATAATCCAGGATGGAGCTCCCACCCGAATTTTAGTTTGAAGAATGACAACCCTATTCCTCATGGGTCCACTTCATTGTCACCTCCCATTCCACCCAAGAAAAATCAATCATATTATGGTAATAGTCCGTCATTTAGCTCCCAATATCCATGGTCCAATCCACAAGGGTTTTCCCAAAACCCACCTCAACAAGGGTTTGGTCAACAAAGGCCACCCAATCCACCTACATACCAACCTCCTCACAAGATAAATTTGGAGGATGTCGTGCATCAATTCATTCAGAGTCAAACCACAATCAACAATCAAAATGCCACCGCTTTTAATGACATTTGGACACAACTCACTAAGTTGACCAATGCTATGGGGTCATCCCAACAAGAAAAATGGAAGTTTTCCGCTCAACCCCAAGAAAACCCAAGGGGTCAACATGTAATTGAGTCGTCCGACACTACCAAAGAGAGTTATAAGCAACTTAAGGCTATCACCTCCCTTAGGAGTGGGAAGGAAATAGATAAAAATAATTTACCTAGAGTCTCAACGAATGCCATTTTGAAAAATGAAAAGAAGACTAAGGGTAACTCCAAAGAGGGTGACAAACTTGAGAAGCCAAATATTGTTGATTTGAATGTGCATGATTGTCCTATACCTGCCCCTTTTCCCCAACATTTGAAGTCACCGACTTGAATTGCTAACTATTCTGATATCATTGAAATGTTTAAGCAGGTAAAGATCAACATTCCTCTCCTTGATGCTATCAAGAAAATCCTCTCTTATGCAAAAATATTGAAAGATTTGTGTACCGTGAAGAGGAAGTTGAATGTGCACAAGAAGACATTCCTCACCAAGCAAGTGAGCTCCATCTTGAAGACAAATACACCACCCAAGTTCAAGGATCCAAGCTACCCTACCATTGTCATAACCATTGGGAATTGCCATGTGGAGCAAGCATTGCTAGACTTGGGAGCAAGTGTCAACCTCCTACCCTTCTCGCTGTATCAACAACTACAGCTTGAGGAGTTAAAGTCAACCCCTATCACTCTTCAATTAGTGGATTGAAGCGTGAGAACACCAAGGGGAGTAGTTGAGGATTTTTTGGTCCAAGTGGACAAATTTTATTTTTCCGCTGATTTTATTGTGCTTGATACTCACCCCGTTGCTAATTCTAATTCATAGATTCCTGTCATATTAGATAGGCATTTCTTTGCTACTTCTAATGTCGTGATAAATTGTAGGAATGGTATAATGAAGCTTGCATTGGGAATAATGACAATGGATCGCAATGTGTTCAACCTTTGCAAGCAACCGGGGGATGACGAGGAGGTTCATGAAGTCAATAGGATTGACACTTTGGTGGATCATCACATGGAATTTATGTGCAATACCAAGTTGGAGGAGGAGGAGTTTATTTATGATGTGGAGCTGGAGAGTGTACAAGGGGTAGGGACTTGGATCCTAACATTTGAAAAACTATCGCCACAAGAAAAGAAAATTTTTCCATCAACAGTGCAACCACCCACTTTGGAGTTGAAGTCGTTGCCGTCCACATTGAAATATGCATTCTTGGGGGAGCATCAAACATTTCCAGTGGTGATAAGCTCGTCATTGGAGCCAAATCAAGAGGAGGAATTGTTGCAAGTCTTGAGAAAGCATGAAGGAGCCATCAGTTGGACCATAGCCGACATCAAGGGAAATAGCCCTCTCATTTGCACTCATAGAATCTACCTCGAAGAAGACACCAAGCCATCCTAACAACCACAAAGAAGGCTCAATCCCGTCGTGAAGGATGTGGTTAGAGATGAAGTGCTCAAGCCACTTGACGTGGGCATTTTCTTTGCAATTGCCGACAGTAAATGGGTCAACAGTAAATGGGTTAGCCCCACGCAAGTGGTACCAAAGAAGTCCGGAGTGACGCTGGTGGTCAATGAGGAGAATGAGCTAATTCTGGCAAGAGTGGTCACTGGTTAGAGAGTTTGTATCGACTACCAGAAGCTTAACTTATGCACTCGAAAGGATCATTTTCCCTTACCATTCCTTGATCAAGTGCTAAAAAGGGTAGTCGAACATCTTTTTTTATTGTTTCTTGTATGGCTACTCCGGCTACAATTAGATTAAGATCACCCTGGAAGATCAAGAGAAAACCACATTCACATGCCCCTTTGGAACATATGTCTATTGTCGAATGTCGTTTGGTTTATGCAATGCCCTTGGAACTTTTCAAAGATATATGATGGGGATATTCATTGACATGGTGGAAAAGATTGTGGATATCTTCATAGATGACTTTTCAGTGTTTGGGGACTCGTTAGAAGGATGTTTGGGGAATTTGGAGAAATTTTTAGAGAGATGTGAGGAGAAGAATTTGGTACTTAACTGGGAGAAATGCAACTTTATGGTAACCCAAGGGGTTGTGCTTGGGAACATTGTGTCCGCAAAGGGAATCAAAGTGGATAAGTCCAAAATGAAAGCAATTTCAAACCTACCCACTCTAAGGGTAGTCAAGGACATCAGGTCGTGTCTTGGCCATGCAGGTTTTTATCGCCGTTTCATTAAGGATTTTAGTGCATTGGCAAGACCTTTGATGAATTTGTTAGCAAAGGATGTCCCATTCGTGTGGTCGGATGATTGTGAGGTATCTTTCAAAAAACTTAAAAGTATGTTTACTTCACCTCCAATCATGCGACCACCCAAGTGGGAACTCCAATTTGAGCACATATGTGACATGAGTGATTACGATGTCGGTGCAGTGCTAGGTTAAAGGGAAGATAAAAAGCCATATGTAATATACTATGCTAGCAAAACACTAAATGAAGCACAAATGAATTTTACCACCACTGCAAAAGAGTCGCTAGCTGTAGTGTTTGCATTTGGATAAATTTAGGTTGTACATCATTGGCTCACCTATTGTATTCTACACTGATCACTCTGCTTTGAAGTATTTGTTGTCTAAGCAGGGTGCTAAACTGAGGCTCATTAGGTGGATCCTCATCTTTCAAGAATTCAACCTAATCATCAAGAACAAAAAGAGAGTCCAAAATGTGGTAGCGGACCATTTGTCACGACTTGTTGTTCAAGACACCGAAGAGCATATCCCTATCCCTAATTCTTTCCCTGATGAGCATCTATTTTCTATCCATTCAGTTTGTTCGTGGTATGCTAACATTTGTAATTTTATTGCCACAAGACAAATACCCCCACATTGGAGCCCGAAAGATAAGAGAAGATTCATGGCGTACATGAAGTACTTCTATTTTGACAACTCGTACCTGTTCAAATATTGCCCTGATCAAATCATGAGGAGATGTGTACCGAAAAATGAATAGTGGGATGTTCTCTCTTCCTGTCATTCCGAAGCATGTGGTAGACACTTATCTTCCAAGAAAACTTCAGCTAAGATTTTACAAAGTGGTTTTTATTAGCCTACATTAATTAAAGATTGTGTCTCATTTTGTAAGCAATGTAATAGGTGTCAAAGGTTGCGAAGTGTGACCCGTAGAAACATGATGCCCTCTTCCCGTGCTTGTTATTGAAATTTTTTATTGTTAGGGCATCGATTTAATGGATTTATTCCCTATGTCTTTTGGTTACCTCTATATCTTGTTGGTAGTGGACTACGTGTCCAAGTGGGTAAAGGCAATCCCGATCAAGACCAATGACCACCGAGTTGTGGTAAAATTTTTAAAAGAAAATATATTTTTTAGGTTTGGGATACCTCGTGCAATGATAAGTGATGGTGGCTCAAATTTTTGTAATAGACCATTCGCTTCTTTGATGCATAAATATGGTGTAACACACAAGGTATCCACCACTTATCACCAACAGACTAATGGCCAAGCCGAGTTGGCCAATAGGTAGATAAAGAGTATACTTGAAAAAACGGTTTACCTGAATCGAAAGGATTGGTCACTCAGGTTGACCGATGCCTTGTGGGCTTACCACACTGCTTATAAGACCATTATTGGTATGTCTCCCTATAGGCAAGTCTATGACAAGACTTGTCACTTGCTGGTGGAGATGGAGTACAAGGCATATTGGGCCATAAAAACCTTAAATTTCAACTTGAGACTAGTTGGGGAACATAGGAAGTTAGAGACAAATTAATTAGAGAAAATTCGTAGAGAAGCATACGAGAGCTCTAGAATTCACAAAGAAAGGCCCAAAATTTTCCATGACAAGCCCGGCCAAAAATTTCTTTTGTATAATTCTCGCCTCTCCATTTTCCAAGAAAAACTTCAATCGAGATGGGATAGCCCCTAATCTGTTAAGGTGGTTTACCCAAATGGATCCATAGACATAGAAAATCCCGAAGATGGTAAAACATTCAAGGTCAATGACCAAAGACTTAAACCATTTTTCGAGGGTTTCGAAATTCAAAGAGTGGAGGAAGAGTTGGTGGATCGGGTCTATCCGGATCTTGTTGAGGCATTAGATATTAGTGTACAATTGTTTTCCTTTTTTCTTTACTTTACAAGTTAAATTGTTTACTTACTTTCATGTTTACATAGTGCCCTTTTTTGATGTGTGCAGATAGAGGTGTTTTTGTCAAAGCTCATTGCGAGGTGTTCTCTTACCCTTCTTATCTTTTAAATTCCATCATCACATTACATGTCCTTTGTTGCATTGAGGAAAATGCATGGTTCAAGTTGGGGGTGAGATTCACCATTTGTATGATACACTAATTTTTGTTGATAATACCATTTTGAGGTGAAATGCACCATTCACATATTCTACAAATTTTTTGTATAGAATAGTTGGAAATATGTGAGAAATTTTAAAATTTTTGTGGAAAATATCTGAATCTTGAACCATATTCCCCTATTCAAATTGTTATGAGATTTGTGATTGCTTGATCTTCATTTTGAACTTTGAACACATGAGTATACCATAGAAGTTTATCCTATGTCGGAGTATCACATATGTGTTTTCTTTTGAACTCAACCATAGTGCACCTTGAATGTGTAATTTCAACAATTTAATGATTGGATCCACATTTTAGAGCTTGACATACATAGTGGAGATGAAGTAACTACCCATGTGAGCTTTAGTGTCAATCCTTGTTAGAGGGAACTTACATTTATTCAAAGGAACAATTTTTCAAATTCAAAATCTGTTCAATAATCTCATTATGCTTGCTTTGGTTAGAGTGCATATGGATAGTTGATTGACTTTGTCTTAAAATGCTAATATGCCTCCCCATGCTTATCTAGAGAGGATCTTAGACATCTTTGAATTGCGTTGAGTCTTAGCCTTTTTCTTGTGAAAAATTTATCCCTAGTGTCGTGATTGAGCCTTAAGTGAAAATTCGTTTCCACGCCACATGTTTTACCAACCTAGTGCAAAATGATTACAATTACCACACCTTGGTTTTTTCGAAACTGATTGTGATTAATCAAGATGAAAGGGAAATGTGATGAGGAAATCCAAAAAGGGATGAATGGTGCTGAATTCAAATTTTAAATGAAAAAGAAAAGAAAATCCAAGAAAAATGAGAAAAAGGGGGTTGAAAAAGAAAAGAAAAGAAAAAGAGAAGAAAAAAAATGTTGAGGAAAAAAGAGACATAACAGTTGATGTGAAGGTGTAAAACCGAAAATTTCACAAAAAGAAGATTTTTGATAATAAAGGTCAGGTCCTCTGAATAAGCTTTTTTGTCTCCCTCTACCCTTCATTTCACTTAATCCAAATATCACCCCAAGGCCTCATTACAACCCATGAAATCCCTAAATGATCTAGAGAAAGCATGGCGAGAGCACACTTTAAATGAAAAGAAAAGTTGGTTTTGCTATATAGTGCCCTAACATTCCATTCATGAGATTATGCCAAGGTCGTTTCAATTGTTATTCATGCACGTCATTTTTGGATTATATGTGAGTATATTTAGTTTTGCGCACAAGATTTTATCTCACATATACACATCAAGAGCATGCCAAGATAATCATAAAGTTATTCATTTTTTTGAGAGAAACCCTTGGTGAGAATCGCATCAAAGCTGAATTTCGATAGCTAAATGAATGTGGATTCCGTTGAGTGAATATTTAAATTTCATGTTCATTTCACACACACGATTCTTGAAAGGAAATGCGTAGGTGTATACCTTAGAATAGCATTTAAAGCTATGATAAAACTCACGTGTGATTGGTTCAGGTGTTTGAAAAGTTGTGTCAGGTGACCCAGAGCGAGTAAGATAAGGGAATATTACTCAAATTTTAGATATGAGACAAAAATAGGAATACCCTTTTTACTGTATTTTGTGTTTTACATATTGGGTTTTCGTTTTGTTAAAATTAAAATCCCATGTCATGTGTGTTGAATCGAGACTTAAATTTCATTGCAAATTTATAAATGAATTTGGGCATAATAAAGTGTGGTTCACTAGTATGGATCATGTTTTTGGGTAGTTGAGTAAGGAAATAAGTCATTTGAATGTTGTGGAGTTGAATAAAATTGGAGTGGGAATGAAAATTAGAAGATAGGGAATTTTTGTAGAAATGGGATCATCTACTGGTATAAGACTCAAGACCTACCGGGAGATCGTAGCAAAGTGGTTGAAACAAGCAGAAGGGTAAGCTACTAGTAGAATAGTCAATAGCTACCGGTAGCAGTTTTCTAGAAGGGTTTTCTACCGGTAGAAGGTTGATGAGCTACCGGTAGCTCTTGCCTAGAAACCCAAAAATGAGGAAGAAGAAAAAGAATGACTCTCGCACGGAGAGCATTAAGGTTAAGAATGTGACATGCAAGGGACAAGTGGATAGGCCCACCCTCGCGCCACACGATGATATGGTCTGGCCGATTGAGGGGCATGGCCTACATTTTTGGTTCTAGGCAGTGGAGGGGTTTGTGCTTCCTATTTGTAGGGAATTTTATTAGAAGTTAGGGGTAGTGGATGTGGATTTGTTTTTGTTGAAGACAAACGTGAGGGGGAAGGTGATTGAGGTCACCCCGACAGTCATCGCTGAGGCGTTACAATATCAGAGACCTGCTGCCAATGCTCCGATTTATCCTTATAACACCCCAAGGAGGAAATCACTCCAAGAGTATGCTAGCTTGATGTATACGGACCCTGCGCAGTTCAGTGGGAAGATTCAGTTCGGTGCACTCAAGTATTCCTATGGGGTGATGAATAAAGTGCTGCATTACAACATTTTGCCTCGGGGTGCAGAGAAGACACCAAGGGAGCATAAACTAGCCCTCTTCTATGCGTTCATGGCTAGCACCTAGATGGATATAGCTTTGATGATCGAGGAGGTGATGAAGGACTACGCACAGGCTACGAAGCCGAGGGCGAACCTTCCTTACGCCCTCCTCATCACCAAGATGTGTCATCGTGCCAAAGTTAAGGGCATCACCACAGATGTGACACTTTCACCCAAGTTTGGCCCTATTGGCAAGCTGAGCAACATGAAGAGGATGGCCATGACTAGAGGGTCCACACAGAGAGAAGAGAGAGCTAGGCCATCTAGGGTCGTGCCTTCTACAACTGGACCATCCACAGCCGGGCCTTCCACTGCTGTCCCACCTCGGACAGTCTCTCAGCGCCTTGATGCTATCGAGGGGAGGATGGACGACTTTGGGGGGACCATGCAGCTGCTAAAGCTGATGAGAGAACCTTCCCAAGGAAGCCTCTCCCCGAGATGCCACCACCGACCACTGCACCAGAGTTCCCATCATCAGTTCTAGGGACTAGTACTGACCTCTGGGCGACTGCCCCCACTAACTCGACTGATGTAGCGGTGGATGAGTCAGAGGATGAGGAGGACGATGAGGATGAGGATGATAAGGATGATGACAAGGAGGAGGATTAGAGAGAGAGTTTAATCTTTTTGTTATTTTTGTTAAGTGTATATATTGGGGGATAAGGGTTGAAGAGTAGTCAGCCTAATAGAAGAGTCCCTAGGGCACAAGTTGTTTTGACTTGAGTTCTTTGTACTGAATCTTACATATTCATGAATGAAAGAACCTTGATTTTTGTTTCATTATGGCCAAGTTCATTTGCATAATTGCAATGCGATTTGAGTATCTTATTGATCCATGAATTGTTTACATGAATGGAATTGTCATAAATGTAGTGTGATTTTGAAATAACGTTTGCTAGGGACTAGCAAAGTTCAGTTGGGGGGGGGGGGTGATAAGTGTGGAATATTGCATATTATACATCTTCATTTCATCAAATTCAACTTGTTTTGTAGTGAATTTGTGGGAAAATGGATTTGAATTGATAATTAATGGGGATTTGTTTGATTTTAGGTAATGGGCTGGAAAGGGCATGCATTAAGCACCCCATCAGGTGATCAAGGTTTATGGGGAGGAAGATATCTCATGACGGATGGCTCGGGAGCTCAAGCAGCAAAGAATTCCAAGACAAAGATGAGACATACCGGTAGAAGACATGCAAGACCTACCGGTAGAAGACTTAAGAACTACCGGTAGAAGAGCCTACTGGAAAGCAGCGTAAGTGCCTCCCTACAAGACCTACTAGTAGAACCCTTATGATCTACTGGTAGCAGACCTTACTGGAAGTGAGCTACCGGCAGAATCCCTACCACCTACCAGTAATAGTTGCCCAGAAAGTTCAGACACTCCTCCACACGACTTCACCAACTATGGGGGCCCACCTTTTGTCCTCTAAACCATGTCCTGACATTTCTAACACCCCATAATGATCTCCTAATCCCTACATTTAGATTGCAAGCATAAGGGAGTGGGGAGCCAAGGGATAGAAAGGGAGTGGTTGGAAAAGCATGGGAGATCCATGTGACACCCCAAAATTCGGGTGTCCGTTATTAACCCATAATTAACTCAAATTAAGTCAAGATATCAATACGCTCTAATACCAAACTGTGACACCCCAAAATTCGGGTGTCCGTAATTAACCCATTGATCACCCATCAACCCGCAGAAATACCCGTGAATGCCGCATAACCCGACACCACGACACAACAATAAAAAGTTGGACAGAGTCTCCCGTGTACCGGGAACTCCCAAATGCATAACATGTGTACATTTAAAGCATATGACCCTTCTGAGGTCTAATATACAACTATTTGTACTCCATTATTGTTCATTTGCATCATTTGTATAAAAGGACTTAAGGCCAGGAAGCAATAGGAAAACATTCTTAAAAATTTCATATTGTTGGAAAACCTTCCGGAAGGTTTTGGTCGACCTTCCGGAATGTTTTGACCGACCTTCCAAAAGGTTTTGCCTACTAGAATACACCTTCCGGAAGGTTTCCATCGACCTTCCAGAAGGTTTTGCCTACTAGACCACACCTTTTGGAAGGCTTCCATCGACCTTCCGGAAGGTTTTGCCCAAACTTGCATGTTTCACCTGTTTTTGATTTCCAATCCACTCCTAACCATTTCATAACAAACAAAAACATGTATAATGAAGTTTTCTACATTAAACATGATACATACAATTTCTATAATGAAGTTTTCTACATTAAACATGATACATACAATTTCTATTACAACCCTTGTCATGTAATTACATGCCAAAACTAAATTTTAACAAAATTTTTACAATTTCACAACTTAAAGCCACATTCCGGCTTTTCTTCAACCTTGAGGCTCCAAATGTGAACGATCCACCAGTGTGTAACTCACACCTGAAATATTTTTCCCATAAAGGGTGAGTCACGCTCAATAGGATATCTCCTACAGAGGCTACTCCCCAACCTAAGTACATATGAAATGTGCACATGCAACAATCAACAAGCACCATCCATTCCAATTTAGAATATGCAATTCAATGTTGGAATTTCTACTATGCCATGCCATGAAATGAGATGAGACTCACTCATGCACTTTAACCCGAGCCCACTCTGGCTCCACAACACAATGCAATGCCAATGTGTGATAGTCCGTCATTGAGGAAATACATCCAATGATAATTTTGAAATAAAAGTCGTGTGTTTATAAAACCAAATCATTGTTGGATGTACACATTGAATGACTATTTTATAAACAAAATCATGTGTCTTTGTTGGGTAGCGGACTTTGGTGTCTCACCGCTGGCTCCGCACACCAATACACTTTTTTGGACTTGCACCATCGGAAGTGTATAAACCAGTAGCCGGGTCTTGCACCCGAGGGAGAGTCTAGCCATTCTTGCTATAACCGACACAAGTTTTTCATGCAACCGTGCGACTCAGTCGGACCTTCGATCCAACTTTCCCGAGCCCACCCATCATCCACCAAGTTTGGTGTTTAATTAAACCATGCACACACACACCCCCACACTCATGCCTCATGCCCATGAATGTGATGTCTCCGTGCATTTTGCAATGTAATGAGCTATTGCAATATCAATATCATATCTATATGTAATGAATGCCATGTGGACCAATTAACCACACATCAACATATTTCATGACCAATTATATCATAGGCATATAATCACCAAAATTCACCACAATGTCCATATATCAATATTTAATACCCAACAACAAATCACAGCATGTTACTACTTAATCTATGCCAATAACACACTTCATTCACAAGGCACAATATAAACACATAACATGCCCACATAATATCAAATTTCAAGAAAGTACACAAGTAACTTCCACATATTGATCTTAAGCCAGAAATTGGTTTTAAACCATTTCTATACTCATTTCCTCATTTTCATAACAATAGGCAAGTGTCTAAATCTCAAACCACCTACCCATCCCACATGAACACCATAAGTTAGAAATAAACCTAAGTAGGAGGGAACCCTACCTCTTGAAGCGTAAAACAAAGGTAGAAGACTCCCAAGACCCGAAACAAGCTCCAATATTTGATTTTCCCAAAATCTCGTTTCTTGAACTTCATCAAAAACCGTCCTTCTTGGTATGGTTTTGTAGCTCTCGACGAGCAGAACACTTTTCGTTCTTGGTCCAAGGGGACTTGACCAAAGCTTGACCCTAGATCGTAAGAAGAAAGGCTTGGAGAACCCTTGTTTCTCCCTCTTCTTCTCTCTCTCTTTCTATCGGGAAAACCCAGCAGAATTTGGGGAAGAAAATCAGATTTTCTTCCCCTTTTTATACTCCCCTAATACTTGGCCCATAACGCGCCACACGACCCTCTTTTTCCGGATCCGTTTTCGTCCCGAAACGATTAAATTTCGCCCCGGTTCAAGTTCAAAATATTTTTATTTCAACTTGCTTTAAATTATTTTCCAATTTTTGAAATTATTTTCCGAGACTCGACCGCTTCATAAAACGCGAAAAATCCGACTATCTCGGAATTTGATGAAATTTGACAGGGTAACTAGATTTCGCGAGACGAATCCAAGGGTGAGGTCCGTTTCGTCATCCGAGTCCTAGAAAAATTCAAGTTTTCAACCCGTACCGAAATAACAATTTACCATTTTGCCCTTTTTCATCAAAGTTCAATTTTACCCGAGTTTTACAGTCCATGCCTCGACTGATTTTGCTTCTTTGAATGGACAACCTCTATTCAATCACTCCTAGTCAGTCACTCATGCTAAGAGAGAGAGGAGCGGACGAAAATAGGGAGCTCTTACACACAATTGGAGATAATAATACTTTTAGAGAGAGAAACTCCAAGGTAGAAGATGAATTTCTAGAGAGAAAATCTAGATTTTTTCCAT
The DNA here is from genome assembly GCA_951799425.1 of Ilex aquifolium. NCBI lineage: Eukaryota > Viridiplantae > Streptophyta > Magnoliopsida > Aquifoliales > Aquifoliaceae > Ilex > Ilex aquifolium. Next base: position 22,104,329 of record OX637397.1, on the reverse strand, counting down.
TTTCCTGCACCATTTTCATTGTAGTGAGCTACATTTAACTTGTAATCTTTCCTTCTTACATTGTAATTCCTTTTAATCAATTTGTAATCATGTTTAGCTAAGTGTTCTTGTATTTCATTTTTACATTTGGGTATTTTCTCTTCAAGCTTTGGATTTTAAGTATGAATGTCATTTCCTTTGTAGTCTAAACTTCTCTTTACATTTATATAAGTTCATGTTTGATTTCATTACCATGCTTTTCTCTTTCATGTTTGTTCTTGCCTTTATTATGAGTAGCTAAACTTTTAGTTGGCTAATCCAATATGGATTTTCTCTTGGGAATGTGGAATCAACTCTCTTTCATTCTTCCTCTTAGTGTTAAGTGTTTGATTTGACTCGATTGAGTGCGGAGGTAGTTGTGGATTTTTGATACACCGTAGACTTGTCACGAGATATGCTTTTGCCCAACACAATTACAGTAGTCCCTCACATCCTACGAATCAATCAAACACCAAGACACCATTGGTTGAATGAAATGAGTCGATTTGGCATACCCATTAGAATGAACTCTATGGATTAGCCAACCCTCTTTTTACTTGCATATTTCTCAAAGCACAACTCACCAAAACACAAATCACAAGATTTTTCAATTTTTATTTCATTACAAATCACTCTTCAAAAACACCCGACCTCACCTTTCCTGAGGAGACGACATTGGAATACTCATTCCAAGTAAAACACGACATTGCAAGTCTCTCTACGCTTGGGGAGCACTTTTGCACTCACACGTTTTTGTCCATCCACACACTATTTTTTCCACTTCTCGCATTGAACTCGAGGGAGAGTGACACTCACCAACATCTATAAGACATAAATACACATAATTCGAGGTGGAGTTGGAAGTTAGGGAAAACCATCAAGCACCTAACACTTGTAGTGGGTTGTTACCTATAAGATCAACCACTAGCGTTTACGTAAGTTCAAGGCTGAGGGATGGTATACCTTTCTTGGGAAGGATTCATCAATACCCTGTGAGACGGTATACGTCATTCCTAAAGTGATGTGTAATTTGACCCTGAGGGGAATGATTGAGATTATGAGTTTATGTTGGGTGAACGAGGTAGGATCGTTGTGCGGATTCCTGAGAAGCAACCAATATGCATGAGATACATGAGAAAACTAAGATGGTGTTATTGAATTATTTATTGATTACTCTGATCTGTAAATATTTATTCATGTGATCGATTTACTGTATTCCGCACACTTGAGATCATTACAATTGTCATTGTTTTACTTTCGAAAAGGTATATATATTATTTTCCAAAAGAGACTTGCCTATTTTTGTATTGTTTTAAAACCTTGTTTGAATTTGAGAGGGATTTCCTACAAGCTTTTGCTCACCCCCTACAACAACATTACATATTTTGGCAAATAAGAGGATGTCAGATTAGATAAGCAGGTTGACCTCAAGACTGAAGTGGATCAGTATGTGGATCTCGACGTGGAGGCTTAGAGATGCTTCTTCGTAGTCTAGTTTTTTTTTTTTTTTTTAGAGTTGGGTATGAAACAATGTTTTCATTATATTTAATTATTGCGATGCTAGTTAAGGTTTAGTTTTGAATTATAAGTTTGAGAAGTTACAATGTTTTATTGTCTTTAGTATATAGTATTTAATGGATGGATGGGTCGTTTATTGTCTAATTGGTTATCTTTAGTTGCTCTCATGATTGGATGATTTATAGATAGTAATGTTTTTGAGGGTGGATTTTGGGACTTTACACCAACAAAGTCCATAGATAGATCCTTTCAAGGTGCACATGGAATGGGCAAAGGGGGTGTATCTACTAGTATTCTATGCATGTTCTTTAGTAGTCTGGCACATGTCGCACTGTTAATATGATGCTACATGTCCCTCAGAGGGGGTTGTGAGGAAATTGATTGTAACTGGCTACTTTTGTGACGTCTTGATGTAATTCTTAACCAAATTTCATGGTCATGATGTTTCAAAAATAAAGTTCCAAAAGTGTTAAGGAACAATGGAGTTCAAGCTACAAAGCCAAATGAAGAGATCTCCAATGCACCGTCAATGCCTAGGACAAAAGTAATGACCAAGATACCTAGAACTCTTGGTTTATTTGTAAAAATATGTTAATTAGGACAATAGAATTGGAATTAGGAATATCATGAATGCCTCTTAGGCTTTTCATGAAAAATTCAAAAAATATAGAATGATTCATGTATCAGACCCTATTTGAGCAACACCCTTTAGTGCTAAATATGCCAAGTTTTCACTGAGTTTCTAGCTTAAAAATCAGAAGGGACCGCCCTCTACTCACTTGCCGTTGGCTAGAGCGGTCTTTGAATACTAAGGGACCGATCGAGTGGCCTGAGAGACGCTCTAGAGATGGCTTGAGCAGTTTGCTCCCTGAAGGTCTAAAACGACTTATTTTTCACTCTAGAAAACACCGATCTCTCACAACTCAAGGGGCCATTTGCAAATTTGAAGTTTCTTGGGCTCCAATTAAACTCTATTTTCGGGGGCTATGATTAATCCGTGAAACATACATTTTATTGATGTTCAGTAAAAGTAATTACATTCGGAGTATGTATAATGTATTGAAAATGATCAGTTTTTATGTAAATAGGAAGATAGGGGAATTAAAATATGATCCAGGGGTAAAACAGGTAGTTTGGAGCAAAAAGGGTGCTAGGGCAAAAAAATTAAACAAAGGAAAGAAAAAAGGAGACGAATTTAACTTGGAGGTGCAGTGTTCGATCCCCTCTTGTAGTGTTCGAAGGCCTCTGCCAAAAGTAAAAAAAAATCAGAAAAATAGCCTCCAACGTGCAGACAAGGGGGAAAACTGGCAGCTATATGTTCAAACACCCCAGCCACTGTTTGAACGTCTTCTCCAAAGAGTTGGTGGAGTTTGAACCCCTGTTGTAGCATTCGAACGCCTCTCAAACATTGATTGGTGCAAGTGGCCTCTTCATTTTGGATTTCAAGACCCCTCTTCCTCTATAAGTACTCCCATCCTCTTAGAGCTGAAGACATCTTTGAAGAACATTTTTCCACCTTGTTAAGTATCATTTCTCTTGTAGTACTTTCATTTTCTTTCATTTCTTAGTGCAGTTCTTTCACATTTAAGAGACTTTTCTTTAATCTTCCTCCACTCATCTTGTTGCTTTGCCATAGTAATGAAGATTGAGTAGTTTTCTTTTACTCTTTAGTAAAGTGTGAAGGGTGCGAGCATATGTACTTATTGTTTCACTTATGCAACATCTCTTTATTCTTAAACACTGTATCTTTCTCTTCATTTGGTTGATTGAATGACTTTACAAAGCTATCTATTTTGTATAAGTTATTTGATTTTTTATTAATAAGTTAGACCTTGGTATAAACAATACTTACGATTCCATTAACATGGGAGTTAATTGAGTTACATAGTTTCATAGATTTTCAATAGTAGAATACCTGGATCCTTTACTAAAGAGTAGTTTTTCCCATTTGAGAAATTATCAAATTTTCTTTACTCTTGTCTCTATTGATCTTAGTTTTAATATATCACATTAGTTCCTTGTGGATACGACCCCATACTTGCCGGGTTTATTACTACAACTTAACCACCTATGCTTGGATATACACTTTTTTATTATGGTTCTAATTAGAGCTCTATTAAATATATAGCATGAAAAATTTATGGCTTCACCCCAAAAGTATTTAGGTAAATTATATTCATTCAACATAGTCCTACTTATTTCGATTATGGTTCTATTTTTCCTTTCCACTACACCATTTTGGGAAGGTGTCCTATGTGCCGAGAATTTATGTCCATAACCTTTGTTTAGATATTCACTCTGCTCACAAAAGTGTGGTACCCCTTGGGGCCCAACCCATGAAGCCAAATAAGAGTATATTAACTCAACTAGTTTTTGGTTTCTTTCCAATGTGGGGCAAGCCTGATACACTACACTTCATTAAACTTAGTTCCTTCCATCCATTCAAGTGGGTCACTTTGAGACATAATTTCTCATTCAATACTTAATAGTTTTGAACAGATAAATATGCCACGTTAATCTTCTTAGGGAGGAGAACGCGTTTAAACTCGACCCCACCGAATTTGAGGTATGAGTTTCACTTTTATTTAAGTCTAAAGTTGCTAAAAAATAACTTGTTCATAACCATTTTTTTTTCAATATTACTAACTAGTGGTGTCAACCGTGTCAAGTTAAAAGATTGTGAGTCGAGTCTAATTGTGTTCGTGTGAAAAACCGGTAAACTCGTACATGACTTATTTACGTAAATAGGTGAAAATATTCAAAACAAACATGGTTCGTTTATCAAGCGGGTTACATGACACAACTCATTTAACATCGTTTAATAAACGAATCAAGTTGGGTAAGGTTAGATTAACACATGATAACCTTTTTAACCCGCCACCCATTTGACCCATTTGTCATTAAAAATGTTATAATTCACTAAAAGAAAGTATTACTAACTTTTTTTTTAAAAGTGATCTAATTAATAACAACATATATTATTTGACCAAATTTTTTTTAATAATTATCGATTTATTATTATATTAATTTTATTTAAACGGATGATAAACGGATTGACATGTCTCATCCGAACACGACTTGTTTATTAGACGGGATTGACGGGTCCAACCGTTTATCACCCAAACCCGATAAAGCCTCACCCAAACCCGCTTAACTACGTGCCGATTCATATCAGTTAATTGTATCATGAAGAATTTGGACAGGTCTATTAGTATCCCACCCACAAAGTTGGTTGCTCTTGTGCTAAAAGATTGTAATCATCATTTACCTACTTAATGGAATTTATTTTTCTGATAAAAAAAATAAAAATTTGAATGTTAATTTGATAAGTTGAATATTAATTGGATCGAAAATAACTTCGTTTGGGATGATATTACAACGATTTGGGTTGAATTTACTATGATATAAGGTGAATTTACCACTATTCAGATGATATTACTACTGTTTGATGTAATGTTACCACTGTTAGGGACAATATTATCACTATTTAATGTGACATTATGATGATTTAGTGTGATGTTATCTCTATTTAAGGTAAATTTATCACCATTTAGGGTGGGTATACTATCATTTGGGATATTATTATGACGATTTAGGATAAAGTTACTAACAATTTGGTTGAATTTACCATAATTTGTGGGTGAGGTTACTACCGTTATTGGTGACTTTACGGCAATTTGGGATAAATTTAAGTTGGATCGAAAATACCATCATTTGAGATGATATTACAATGGTTTAGGATGAATTTACCAAGATTTGCGCTGAATTTATCACAATTTGGGTGAGGTTACTACCATTTAGGGTGATATTATCATCGATTGGATTAGTATTACCACAATTTAGGGTGATGATACTAAAATTTGGGGCGATAATACCGGCTAAATAGGTAACAAGTTGCCCACTTCAAAAAGTTGATAGTAATATAAAGTATTGATCAATGGTTGTAGTTCACTGTCATCAAAATTAATTGTTAATATTGAATTTTGGTATGGTACGAAAATATGCTTTTTTGGTACCATAGTCGGGTACATAACTTTTAGTCCATTTAATTTTTAATTCATTTGTGGCTCAATTTTTTTGTAATTTAATAGTAATTATACTTTAGATGTTGCAAGTTTAAGTCATTAAAAAACGTATGCCATGGTAAGTCAGCATATAAAATTGACTCCCTCTAAATTCTACAGTAATGTGAGTAAGCTCCGTTGGCTAGGTCAACTTTTTTTTTTTCTCAACTTAAGGACAAAGTTTTAGTCGTACATGGTACTTTTCCAACTATCTCAAAAAATTGGGAAAAAATGGATGGGTTAATCTGAAAAAACATAGATAAGCATGTCCAAAAGTGGTACATTTTCAATGACAATTTATCATTAATTTACGTTACTTATAGTTAGCGTAGTGATAGAAGAAGCAATGAGGTGGCCCCAAGGATAAAAAATTTACAATAAATTGAAACCAGAAATTATATGGACTTTTTTATAGACTTTTCTATCTCTGTTTCTAATATATGGTGGTTTCTATCAATAATTTGACAAATAAGTTGAAAAGAAAGTCTGTATTGTTGGAAAAAGAGAGTTAACTTGAAAAGTGGTGTAGGTTGATCATTGATTCTATGCTGAACTTGGAACATGGAAAAAATTCAAGAAAAAGGGATAATGAAGAAGACAATTAGGCATAGTTAGTTGCTAACCGGAACTACATTAAGAGTGGTGATGTGACATATTAGTTACAGAAAGAAGAACCTAATTTTCTTTTGTATCATTGATTTAGACAAAACACCAACTTTTGTTGGTCCACAAGTTCTTTACCTTATGCATAGGCTTTAGAGTGGCGTATAAGCAAAACAATGATCCTATTTTCCCCGGTTCACAAAAGGCAGTTTGGTACCTCTTGTGAAGATTTTCAAAGCTGGTTTGACTTGGCCACCGAATTAGTGAAAATCAACTTTTCAATATCATATCATAGGTTTTTTTCGTCTAATCAAAAGTTGACAAGTTTTAAACTTCTATTATTTTACTATTTTAATGATTAATAACTACAAATAACTCGCGACAAATTTACGATAGAGTATAATTTTTGGATTTGTTACCTTTAGTGAAAATTTTCTTTGCCACCTAAAGTTAAAGAAATTATGGTCAACCCCAAGAGATTTGAGATCAAGAGACAACTGATGCTTCTAATTTCATTTGTTAATGAGTAATGTTATAAAGGCTTAATTTAGGGACCTAACTCAATACAGTCATTGAATTAATTGTAAGTTTCAATATTAGTTAACTAGTCATTACCCATACATGAAGACACTATGTTAATCATAAAATTTCAACACACAATGATAGTCAGTCTAAACTATAATTTAGATTGGGTTTTGATTTTTCATACAGTAATGATTTATTTTTGGTATGAATAATAGCTTGAAGGTTTTATTTATGGATTGTATATTTATATTTTTTGTTTGTGTGGAAATGGGGATGGCAATTAGATTGGTTTTGAAAAAAAAAAATTGATGCAATTGGTTTCACTTGTTTTTTTATTGGTTACTTGTTATTTTTTTATTGGTAATTAACTTGGCTTTTAATTTTTTTTTTTTTTGCTTTTCTGGTGCAATTGCTATCATTTTTTTTTTCTATTGGTGATTAGAATGGGCTTTATTTGGAAAATTTGGAAGCTGGTCCCTCCTAGTGGACTTATTTGTTGATAAGTCCATCAAGAAAACTTGTTTAATATTAAGTCCATTTTGATATTCATTGTACAAAATACTCTCAGTAGTTATAGTTAATTAAAATAAATTTGAAAACTAACAACTCCTATATTTTAAGAGCTCGTTTGGTTACCGTATTAAAAATGGATGAATTGGTTAAAGTAATACAGTCTAATACAGTACAAATGGATAAAAGACAAGATTAAATATGATATTAGAATAATACATAATTTTATCTAGTGTTTGACAATACAACATTAGATAGTAGTTATTTAATCCAATCGGTTATTTGCTTAGAGAATTATTTCATCGTATCAATGTTGAATTAACAAAAATACCCTCAGTCAGTGTTTCTTACATTGATGACAACTTGATTTTATCACTTGGTGGGTTATAATAGTAAATGGGTAGAATAATACGTTTGAGTTGAATTATAATATCATCTCTCTTAGTGATATTAAAAGACCTCCATAATACATCTCTATCGTATAAAAAAATACGAAAAGTATACGATTAATATACGTTTTTGAAATTAATACGGTATCAAATTTGCTTACCAAACAAAGTATTAGGCCCGATTAAATAAAAAATAATACAATCCAATATTTTATCCCCTCATAATACGTCTACCAAACGAACCCTAAGAGTTTGTAAACCCCCACATTCGTATCTTTATATCGTAATATAACTATGTTTTGAAATGCTAATGTATGTGATAATGTATGCATGAACTACTTAGATTGTATGAGTATAAATAAAATTTTAGTTGAGGTAATAGGGTATGTTGTAGAAGTTTGGAAGTATTTCGGAGTGAAATCGCATTTTAGAGATAGTTTTGGTAAGATGAATTTTGGACACTTCCTAGTATTTGGATCATAACTTTTTATCCTAATGTCTGTTTGATCTGAAATTTTGACAGTAGATAGTAGACTTCCAGGGCTACAAAAGTTTATTTCACAAACATTTTTCAAATCAATCTCTAAGTAGGCCAAAACTTCACTGAAAGTTTCATCAAAAATAGGAATTCCGTTCGAACGTGAATAGACGTTCGAACGTGAATCGACGTTCGAACGTGAATAAACGTTCGAACGAAAGTGCGTTCCAGTACTCTTGTCTGATGGAAAAACAAAAGTACTGGGAGCAACGAACGTTCGAACGCCAATGACGTTCGAACGTGAGTTACGAATCTGGGTTTCAGAAATCGCGCACAGGAGACCATTTCTCACCCTATAAATACATAAGGACGCCTCTTTTTCCATCATTTCAACATTTCTAACCCTAGGAAGACTTAGAGAGGAGGAAAAAAGGGGAAAACACAAGATCAAGGGAGGATTTACATATTGAAGAGGATCAAAACTTCAAGTTTTTCAAGAACACTAAGGAAGAAGAAGGTAGGGGTTTCTTCTCACTCTTGTCCATTGAGGCTAGGGTTTATATATATGTATGTTTTGACTCTCAATCCTATATATATGATATGAAATCATTATTTCTTGATGCCCTTGAAAAGATTACCATGTTTTGAAGGAAGTTATGGTGGAATAGTCATGAAATCTCTTTCTATTGTCTTGAAAACCCTAGCTTTCAAGAAAAATGGGGTTTTCTCTAAATTTTCATTTGATCTTGATTTCTAAAGTCCCATTCTTGATTAAATCATGTTTTCATCCAATACTTGTTTCAGTTCCAAGAAATTATGATTTTTGGCAAAACTATAGAATTTTGATATCGAAATTGTGCATATTTTCTTGAGATGATCTCTTGAATATTTTAATTCTTTATTATAGTAGTATATAGAGAATTGTACAATTGTGATACTTGAATTATTAATGGAAATTATGATTGATTAAGATTGTGGTTGTTGAGAAAATGTTGGTTTTATCTCTTGTATGAATGTTGTGACGGACTTGAATTGCCTTCGAGAACTGTCGTAGAGTGTTAGAGGTTAGTCTATCCCAGTGGGGTGAGATGGTTTCCTAACACTTGTAGTGGATTGTTGTTTGTTAGAGCAACCACTATTGTTCACGTAGGTTCGAGGCTGAGGGATGTTATACCTTTCCTGAGAATGATTCGTCAATGCCGTGGGAGACGGTATACGCCCTTCCTAAAGTGGTTTGTGATGTGCCCTGCGGAGAATGATTGGTTTGTGGTGGGTGAACGAGGTATAATCGTTGTGTAGATTCCTGAGAAGCAACCAACATACATGACAATGGGAATGAACCAACATACAAGAGAATATAGAATGATGTTACTGAATTATTTATGGATTGCTTTAATTTCTGGTAAGTTTATTCATGTCATTGATTTATTGTATTCCGTACACTTGAGGTCATTACAACTATCATGGTTTTATTCTCAAAAATCTATATATGTTATTTTCCAAAAGAGACTTGCCATCTTTTATTTGTTTTAAAACCTTGTTCGAGTTTGGGAGGATGTTGCTACAGAGCTTAGTGCTCACCCCCTACAAACAATATATTTTTCAGATTATGGTTTAGAGGAGGAACTCGGAGTTGATGAGCAGATAGCTTGGGAAACTCAATTGGATGGAAGCGTGGATCCCGAGGGGAACGTATAGAGTTGTTCTCTTTATGTTCTAGACTAGGAGAGGATTTTGGGACAATGTATAGATGATATTTTGTTTATTCCGCTGCAAGATAATAGTTGATTTTTGATATACTTGTCCTAGTGGGACATATTCTTTTTGGATGTAATGGTCATGGTTTGGCATATTCTTTTGGATGATGTTATAGATATTGTGTATGATGAATGAAATTTTCTTTACTTATGGAAATTATTAGTTGCTCTCCTGATGTGAATGGTTTTAGATAGTAATGTCGTCCAAGAGGGATTTTGGGGCGTTATAGAGTTTGACTAATATTAAATTATTTCTCTCTCTCTCTCTCTCTCATATCTATCTATATCCATATATTGAATAAGACTATTTATTTTTCTCTCATATATATTGATATCTATATAATAAATAAGCTAGCAAGTTATTGTCTGTGCCTGAAAGCACAGAATAATAAAAAAAAAATGGTTCACAATAATAAATATATTTGTATTCACATCTAAAATCAAATCACAAATATAGAGGAGAGAAAAAATAATTTAAACATTGGTGCAATGGGTGTGATAGTGGGCGGTAGTTGCGGTGGTGGGGGTGACGACAGTGGCGGTGGTGGTGGTAGTGGTGATGGTCGTGGGGTGGTAGTGGTTGGGCGGTGGGGGAGTTATATGGTGGCGGTAGCTATGGTGGTGGCAGGGGGCGGTGGGGGTGGTGATGGTGATGGTGAGGCGGTGGGTAGGGCGGCGAAATTGGTGGTTACGACAACGGTGGTGGTGGTGGTGGTTGTGGCACAGGTGGTGGTGGTGTGGCGACAGTGGAGGTGATGGTGGTGGTGGTGATGGTGGTGGTGGTGGTGGTGGTGGTGGTGGTGGGTAGTTTGGTAGTGGGGTGGTGGTGGTAGTGGTAATGGTGGTGGGGTGGCGGTGGTGGTGGTGGTCGTGGTAATGGTGGTGGGGTGGTGGTGATAGTGGTGAGGCGATGGGGGTGGTGGTGATAGTGGTGGTTCCAAACACTATTTTTTTTTTAAAGTACTTATAAAAAATTATAAGTATTAAAAGCACTTTTAAAAAGTCCCTCCAAACACACCCTTAAAGCCCAATTTGGAGTGTTAATATTAGTCGTCGGATTAACTTTAAAATAAGATTTAAAGAGATCTCAACCGTGAATAGAAAAAGTCATTTTATTTATATTTTGAGATTTGAATTGTATTGTACTTTATTATATAGATATACTAGTTATTTCCCGTGCCTGAAGGCACGAAGTAATAAAAAAACAGTCAACAATAAACATATTTGTATTCACACCCAAAATCAAATTATAAAGATAGATGAGAGAGAAAAGAATTTAAGCACTAGTTATAGTAGAGGCGAGCAGTGATAGTGATGGTGGGCTGCAGTGGTGGTGGTGGGAGATGGTGTGATAGTTGTGATGGATGATGACGATTGGTTGTGATGATGGCAGCCGTGAATGGCAATGATAATGGTGGTGATGGGGCAGTGGGGGGGTAATGGTGGGATAGTAGCAATGGTGGTAAGGTGGCCGCAGCGGTGGTGATGGTGGGGCACTAATAGCGTGGTAGTGGTGGGCTGACGACAATGGTGGTGGCGGCGACAATGGTGCTGGTGGTGATTGTTGTAGAAGAAGTGATGGTGGGGTGGTAGTAGTGGTGGCGGTGACAATGATAGTGGGGCGGTGGGTGTGGCAGGGTGGCGATAGTGGTGGTGGCGGTGGCAGTGGGGTTAGTGGTGGTAGTTGTAGTGGTGGGGTGGCGGTGATGGTAGTGGTGGGGAGGTAGGGGTGGTGGTGGTAGAGGTGTTGGTGGAGCGATTTTCAAACATTTTTTTTTTTTAAAGTGCTTATGAGAAGTTATAATTATTAAAAACACTTTTAAAAAGTCACTCCAAACACACTCTTAAGAATCTATTTTCCCTATTAAATTTGGAGTGTTAATATTAGTCATTGGATTAACTTAAAGTAAAATTTAAAGAGATCTCAACCGCGAAAAGTAAAAGTCATTTTGTTTATCTTTTGAGATTTGAATTGTATTGTACTTTATTATATAGATATCTATATAATAAATCAGCTAGCAAGTTGAATCTTTATCCCCTATACATTTTCCTCTCAGAAAACATCACATCACTCAATTATATCACATATTTAATCATTTAATATTTAGTTAATTTAGAGTTTAACACAACCTTTATTTCATACATTATCCATACACAATAGTGAATACATGTTGAATAAATTTTATCGAGTTATGCATTTTGAGAAAATTTTGACGTTATTTTTAAGAAAATAATAGGTAGAAATTAATTTTAAATGATGTAAACAAAGAAATTGATTTTAAAATTTGTGTAGTGGGATCGATTTTTTGAACACTAGAATCTTATATTTCATCGTGTCTTCAGGCACGGGTTATGACTAGTGTATGTGTGTGTGTGTGTGTGTGTGTATATATATATATAGTACCATTTAAACACAAAACAAATAGTAACATTCAAAAATAAAAAATAAGAACATTGAATTAATATTTAAAAAAATAACAGTAGTAACATGGTCAACACAAAAAAAGTAATATTGAATATTGATATTTCGAAAAAAATAGTAACATTCAATATTAACAGTAATATGCTCATTAAATAAAATAGTAATATGCTCAATTAAAAATAGTAACATAAAAACAAAAAATAACATTCAAAAATAAAAAATAGGAAGATTGAATATTAATATTTGAAAAAATAATAGTAATAACATGGTCAACAAAAATAAATAACATTCAATATTGATATTTCAAAAAAATAGTAACATTCAATATTAACAGTAATATGGTCATAAAAAAAATAATAATATACTCAACAAAAAATAGTAACACGTACAAAAAATAAAATAAAAAAAATATAACGATTTAAACTGCTAATTACTGAGATTAATTGATTTTCTTAGCTAAATTACCACAAATATTGCTTAAATCAACACATATCGGCATACACACACAAAAATTGTTGTGAAGTCACATGCATCGATTGTGCCAAACGACTCTGCCATATCTGTGGAAAGATGCACAAGAGAGTGTGGATCGCCGCCGCCGATATCTTCATCGAATTCTGTGATTATCAGGCACGCAATAAATTTTAACTTCTATCTCGATTTGTCTCTCGATATGTCCATATTTTTTGGATTTGATCAGAAACATAACCTTTAGATCTCAATCCAAAACATGCCCAAAAACAAGGGAAAAGGGGGGGGGGGGGGGGGGAAGAACATGAACAGATGAAGAAAAACAATAAGAAAGGAGGAGAGCCATTGGAGCTCGAATTGGAATCAATGGCGACTAGTGAAGGAGAAGAAGTGGTTAGGAGAAGAAGATAATCTATTGTGTGTGTAATAATATTGAGAACTTTGAATTTCAAATTGATGATAGAGATTTTATTAGCATATCTCCATTGACATTAAATTAAGGGATAATAATTTTTAAGATAGGAAATTAATTTAAGACTGTTTTGAAGAAAGGGTATTTTGGAGTTTTAAAAAAATAGTTGACTTAACTACTGATTGTGGTGTTGTGCTACTAGTGGTTACGCAGTTAATGAGGTCAATTGTTAAACATGCATCCACAACAATAATAAAATCATATCCAAGCATCCACAACCAAACCAACACAAACATTAATTAAAAAGAATAAATATTTAATGATAATCAGAAAACAAATTTGTAATATGAATTAAAAAGAACAAATCCATTACTACTTACCTAGTAAAAGAGGAAATTTGTCGAGCAGTGGGTAATTTTGGTGATTTGTAGCTCTGTGAGAAAATAGTAATTAAATTGACAAATAGAATTACTCAAAATATAACATACACAATAATTGAAATAGATTAACATATTCTTTAAAACCATGTGAGTAAAGAAAATTTTAGAGTAGTTAAAAAATGAGGTAGTCAGTCAACTAAATTTGGTTGTCATTTCAATGACATCACAAATAATTAAAAGCAACAAACAAACATATTAAGTATGCTATCAGAATTATAATTAAGAGTATTCTAGTACATTATGAATATTTGAGAAGATGGGCAGTCGATAGTGATTGGCAAGAGCAAGGAAAAAATGCATTGAAATTCATAATTAAAATTCAATTACAATAGAAAGTAAATAAGGAAGGAATGGAGTGCTTACAATTATCAAAAGGTTTAGAGCCCAATTCAGATCAATCAAAATATTATCACTCTAAACTTTAACTTGTCAAAAAGAAATATTAAACAAAATTCCAATCACACTCTTTAAGAAACTAAAAAAATATTGCAAATCCATAAACATAAAAAACTAAACCGTTAAGGAAGAGTGAGTGTTTATCAGCTCAACCTTGCTAGAATTGAGCACAACTCTTCAGAGCAAACCCTAGGCCCTCAGTCAAGATTGGTTCCAAAAAATCCAGTAACTCGTTTCCATTGTTTAGTCTTTTCAAATCCTATGGGAAAGAGGGTACCCAACTACCAATTGCAGATGACCATCGCAGCACGTGGCACGGCTAAGGTGTGAACTTAGGGATTAACACATGAAAGTCTGATTATTTTCATAGCAACTATATTAAACAAAAAAATGGTGATAAAATCGAAGACCGAAATATCCAAACAGAGAGTTAGATCAATAAACCAACACATAGCCCCCTAAGAACAACATACAAAATTCGATGAATAGTCTTCAACAGGAAGTATCACAACACACACTCAACGCACACACACTCAACATAGTCAGCACACACACACACACTCAATGCACAAACGCGCACACACATAAACCCAAAAAATGCATATTGAGAGAGAGTGGGAGATCACACACACACACAAAACACAGAAAAACACAAACATAAAATGCACAAATATTGAGAGAGAGAGAGAGACAAAACACACAAACAAAAGCACATAGAAACACACAAACACAACGCACATAGCACACAGAAAACATGGAGGCGCTGACTTGGCGGAGAGAGAGAGGGAAATACTGTAATTGAGGCAGAGGGAGAGTCAGAGGCTAATTGTTGACTTTGGCGGTGACCAACATTGGTGTGTGTGTGGGGGGTGTAGGCAGAGACAAAAAAAGAGGGAGAAGGCAAGTTAGAGTTTTTTTTTTGTGCGTAATTGGGGGTGAATGGGTTGCACACCGAAACACACAAACACAAACGCACACTCAAGCACACACACACACACACACACACATAATGCACATAGAACACACAGAAAACATGCAGCAACATTAATCTCGCCATAATAAGTGGAGCCTTAAAAAAATTTTATGACGGCAACGACCTATCTCAAATAACATTTGTGGCAATAAATCAATCTTTTATGGCAGCACTACTATAACAAAATAAAAAATTTCTTCAAAACACGCTTTTGTGGGATGTTGGACATCAACCACTATAAAAAAATTGGGTTTTTGTTAAGTGGTACCTAATTTATCACTTAATTGTAGAAAAGTACTCAGTACAAAATGTTTTGTATAGAAATACTTTTTTTTATGACAGAAATGCCCATAAAGTAACAATTTCCTTGCGCAAAGAGTGGATAAGGAAACTGCCAAAAATTATGCAACAATCCCACTAAATTCGGCAACTACTATATCCCTCAAAACATGGGTTTTCAAAATTTTTTTTAAAAAACTGCTAAAAAACCAGAATTTTCAACCAAAAATAAAATACAAACGTTGAAACACCATTGAAGATCAATCTTCTTTCTATTTTGATTCAAATTGCCAATAATGTGACATTACAGTGTAATATCTTCATTAACACTTTAATCGCTGATAAAAAAAAAGTTGTGAAATTACATTCACTGATTCACTCACAGTCTAAACAATATGCTTCACATAATGTAACATCATAAATGTAACATCGATATATATTACTTTTAATGAATGGCAGTGTTACATCACAGTGTAATATTGCAAAGTGACACTGTTGTTAGATTTGAGAACAATCAGAGTCGTTTAACATTAAAAAATAATATAAAAAAATAAATTTCAAAATCTGGGCCAAACCGTTATGGTATATTCCATGTGGTATAATTTTGAATTTCAAATATGTTTAATTCCTTAAAATATAAAACCATTAATATAATAAATCAAATCTTATAAAAAAAATGGGATTGCTAACTAAATGGACATTTTAATTAAGAAAATATTTGAAAATTTGTCAATGAGTACCTAACTACAATATATTTCAAGTTAAAGGTACTTATCTACAAAATATTTTAGTTAAGATATTTTCTCACAATTAAATAGTTTTAAAAGTACTTGCTCACAATTTTTCGTAAAAAAAATAACCTAAAAATATCCTAATTCTTGTAATGGCATGCAAAAGGACTCTAAAGTCTATACCATATTCTCTAGTACATTGCCTGCACAATCACAATCTACACATCGGCCCTGCCCTACCCAGTAAGGGTTTGTGTTTTTGAATTTGAATTGATGCAAGCTCTAGCATGCCAGCATCTCACAGAATCAACATACAAGACCAAGCAGGAAGAACAGGTGTTTGGGGGTGCATATGTAGAAGGAGGATTTGGAGTGAGATGGGTTAGGGGAGAGACAATAGGGAAAAGGAACAGGTAGGTTTTGGATTTGGGCTTGGATCCAGGGATATGGGTTGAGTTTGACCAGAGAATAAATGCCTGGTTTATTATTTTTTTTCTTAACAGTTGATTGTTAGTCAATTGGGATGGACTGTACAAGGATAATGTTATTTTTGACCTAAAAATGTTGATCTGATTCAATATGATATTTGGATCGATTATTTGTCCTATTAAACAGTGGAACTTTCTCTTTTTCTAATAATGAAATGACATTATCAAGTCAACAAATGATATCAAATTTTCAGCTCTGAATAGCACTACCACTACTCTTTTTAGGAGAAGTCTATGGTACCGCCTGGTCAAATAGCGGTACCATACCGAAAGCCTGGTTGGAGCCGTTGATGTTCTACTCTTTAGTGCACAACCATTGATCTGTTGATTTAATATTTTTTTTTACACTTTTGTATCTGTAAACCTATAACTTGCTCAACCGGTCATGAAAAGGTTAATTAAGATCGATCTAGTGTTTTGTTTCTACTTATGTTACAACCTTACTGGGGGAGCGTCTTTCCTATGGAGGGAATGGGGCATTGGGATCGATCATACATTATACTGATTGATCCTACCTACAAGGATATACATTAGCATGTAATGAATGGTATGATCGATCTTAATTACTTACGATCGATCTTAAATGTGTGTTCGATCGATGTTATGTACAATCAATTAAGTTGCAAAGATTACAATTTTGATTAGTAGGGTTATTGATGTAATAGGCAAATGTATCAGTTTACAGGTGATGTGAGGTAAGTTATCCATTAATTGGCAAGTTTATCTATAATAGAGAGAAAGTTATTACAAATAATGGTGGAATTACTCCTGTCAATGGGAAAGTGATAATCTTTATGGGTGAGGTTATAACATATTGATGAAAGCTTACTAAATGTTGATGTAAGGTTACAATTTCTATAGGGAAGATGACAATATTAAAAATAAGGTTATCACCTATTTAGGATAAGTTACCCATTGGAAGGTAAGTATATTGACTATTGACGGAAAGTTACAATACATAAAGGTTAAATTACGGTTGTCAGTGGGAAAGAGGTAACCTTTAGGAGTGAGGTTATAACATGGAGAGGTGAGGTTACTATTTTTATAGGTAGGATTACAATTTTAAAAATAATATTACCACCAATTTGTAGATAAGTTACCCATTGAAATGTAAGTTTATCGACTAAAAAGGAACACTTACAATGCATAAAGGTAAAATTGCTCCTATCTGTGGCAAAGAGGTAACCTTTAGGGGTGAGGTTATAACAAATTGTTGACAGGTTACTATATGGAGAGGTAATGTTGTACTATTTAGGGGTGAGGTTACAACATTATGTTGTAAGGGTACTACATGTTGATGTAAGGTTACTACATGTTGATGATAGGTTAGTACAGGTTGACGTTAGGTTACTACAGTTAGAGGTAGGATTACCACTCATAAAAATAAGGTTAACACCTATTGAGATAAAGTTACCCATTGAAATAAAGGTAAGTTTACCAAATGTTGAGGGAAAGTTATAATGCATAAAGGTAAAATTACTCCTATCAGTGGCAAAGATGTAACCTTTAGAGGTGAGGTTATAACAAATAGTTGTCAGGTTACTACATGGAGAGGTAATGTTGTAATCTTTAGAGGTGAGGTTATAACAGTTTGTTGTAAGGTTACAACATGTTGATGTAAGGGTACTACATGTTGATGTAAGGTTACTATATGTTGCTGATAGGTTAGTACATGTTGACGTTAGGTTACTACCGTTAGAGGTAGGATTACCACTCGTAAAAATAAGGTTAACACCTATTGAGGTAAAGTTACCCATTGAAATAAATGTAAATTTAGCGAATGTTGAGGGAAAGTTACAATGCATAAAGGTAAAATTACTCCTGTCAGTGGCAAAGATGTAACCCTTAGGGGTGAGTTTATAACAAATTGTTGTCAGGTTACTACATGGAGAGGTAATGTTGTAATCTTTAGGGGTGAGGTTATAACAGTTTGTTGTAAGGTTACAACATGTTGATGTAAGGGTACTACATATTGATGTAAGGTTGTTACATGTTCCTGATAGGTTAGTACATGTTGACGTTAGGTTACTACCGTTAAAGGTAGGATTACCACTCGTACTGTGAAACCCGGGTAAATTTGAATTTTTGTGAATAAGGGCAACATGGTCATTTGTCATCCTAATGCTTATTTGAAATACTCATACTCTAGACCTCGGATGAGGAAACGGAGTTCGCCGTTGGATTCGTATCGCGGAATCTAGTCACCCTGTCAAATTTCGTCGAATTCCGAGATAGTCGGATTTTTGCACGTCGTTCGAGACGACTGCGTGGCGAATGACATTTTAAAGGTCCCCAATAATGGATTTTATAAAATTTCCTTAAAATTAAGTTAAAGTTCAAATAAAATTAATTTGAACGTAATCCGAGGTATAATGAATCGTTTCGGGACGAAAAACGGACCCGGAAGTCGAAAATATGCGGTGCGATGTGGACCGTACATTTTTGCCTATAAATATCCTCTAAAATCAGCTTTTTGGAGAAAGAAATATCTCCTCCTTCGCTGTAAGCAGCCGGCCAACACCAAAGAGAAAGAAAAAAAAATTCTTCAACCTTCCCGCTCCGATTCCGGGAGTTCCGTCGGTCGAAATCCGTCGATCCAAAAGGCAAAGTTCATCTCCTCGAAAAGGGCTACGCGTACGTACCAAAAACAAGAGATTTCACCGAAGATTCAAAAGTGAAGATTTGGGAAATCAAGAGTTCTTGAGTTGTTTTGGTGTTATAGGAGTTTTCTACACTCCGATTGAGGTAGGGGTTTTCTACTTGGGTTGATTCCTAGTCTAGAATGCTTCTAGGAAATGCTTGGGTTATGTATGCATATATATATGATCTATACATATGTCTATGGTTATGGAAGTGGAAGAGTGAGCATTGAAATGGCTTAGGCTAGCTTCTAGCTTGATTTCGATATATTGAAGTTACATGTGATTGTTCTTGTAACTTAGGGAAATTTGAGGCATGCTATGTGATTTATAAGTTGTTCCTTGAAGGTATTTGATAAAATGCCTTGCTTGATTTAAATGGTTGTTTGATGCCATTGGAATAACATGTTTGAATATGTTGTTGATATGTTGAGCATGATGAATTATGAAATTTATATGCATGTGATATAAAGTTTCATGGAATATGATGATATATGGTTTGTATTGCTCATATGGCATCAATTGCATATTAGGCATGGTCATGACATCACATTCATGGGTGTAAGTCATGGGTGTGGGTGTATGTGTGTGTGCATGGTTAATCAAATGTCACTCTTGGTATTTGACAAGGGACTTGGAAGGAAGGGATCGAAGATCCCTTTGAGTCGCATAATTGCATGAGAGATAAATTGGGTCGGGGTTAGCAAGAAGGGCTAGAATATCCCTCGGGTGAAAGACTCGTTGATAGGATTCGCACTCCGTTGGTGTAAAAGGCCATAAAGTGTGTCGGTATACGCGGAACCGTGGGTTGAAGTCCTGAAATTCCGTGTCGGTTGAATGCCGTTGGTGTAAGTCCATGAATGCCCACCCCAATAAAGACCCTAGTTTTGTAAAATGTCATTGATGTGTAACATAAATGACGGATTCACACATTGGCACTTGCGTGTGTTGGGGAGCCGGGAAGGGCTTGGATTGAGTGCATGAATGAGTCTCACCTCGTTGCATGACATGTCATAAGAAATTCCATATATGAGTTGCATAAACATGATTAGAATTGTTGTGGATAATTGAGTATTGCATATGAGCATTACATGTGCATCTAGGTGGGGAGTAGCCTCTGTAGGGAATTTTCTACTGAGCGAGGCTCACCCTATACGGGAAACAATTTCAGGTGTGGGGTTTGCACCGGCGGATGGCTCCCATGTAGAGCATCAAGGGTGAAGGAGGCCGACCTGTGGTCTTAGTGCATGATTTTGTAAACCTTTTGATTAACATGGTTTTGACTTGTAAAGTTTTCATGAATAAATGTAATAGAACTTATATGGGCTATTGTTAAACTAATCTTGCATATTTTGATATAAGTATTGATAAATGGACCTGGTGCGGTCAAGTTTTACTTATACATGGACCCTGTGTGGTCATTGTGTTATATTGGGCCTCGGATGGGTCATGTTAATGTATACTGCACAGGTTGTGTTTTGGGTAGAGCTCCCCGTACAAAGGAGACTCTGCCCGAATTTCGTTAAAATTAAGGACCCCGGTAAATGGGGCATGACGGTGTGATATCGAGTTACTCGGTATCCATAGGCATTATGCGGGTTGATGGGTAATCAATGGACCCCCGGATTTTGGGGTGTCACACGTACAAATAAAGTTAACACCTATTGAGGTAAAGTTACCCAATGAAATAAAGTTAAGTTTATCGAATGTTGAGGGAAGTTATAATACATAAAGGTAAAATTACTCCTGGTAGTTGCAAAGAGGTAACCCTTGGGGGTGAGTTTATAACATGGAGAGGTAAGATTACTTATTAGATTTGATGGGGTACAGTGGGATGGATCAAAAAACAAAAAGATCGATCCTGCATGGTCAAATAAGCGTGAACGAAAGAATGAACTTTATGATTGATCGTAAATGTGAAAGATCGATCACAAATATTAGCGATCGACCATATATAATTATTTTTATGTTAATTACTACGCAACAGGTTACAATTATTATTGGTAGGGTTATTGATATAATTGGTAAGTGTACCATCTTTAAAGGTGGAGTTGTGACTTCTTAATGTAAGATTACTACCCATCTAGGTCAGATACCCATTGAAAGGTAAGTTTGTAGATCATTGTGGAAACGTTACAATGAATAAAGGTTGAATTACTCGTGTCAGTGGGAAAGCGGTAATACAAGTTGGGGTGAGGTTATAACATTGAGAGGTAAGGTTACTATTTTTATAGGTAGGATTACACTATTAATAATAAGATTACCAGCAATTGTAGTTAATTTACCCATAAAAATGTAAGTTTATCGATTAAAGAGGTAAAGTTACTACATGGAGAGGTAATTTTATAATCTTAAAGCCAATGTTACTACATTTAAAAGTAAAGGTTAGACTATCTATTGGATTTTATACTTTAGGGAAATGTGGACCCCATCATCATGTACGACGAAATAATTAATTAATTTTTTCCCTCCCACTTTGAATGTATCCCGCCCAGATGATCCCACCAAAAGCACTCTTCCCTTCGTCACTACCCTATACTCCACCAACTCCTTCCAAACGAAGGGCGACGACTGTAAGCGATGTCGGAGCACTCCATCGTTCTTGTTAGTCGCGTTTGATGGTAGTTTGATGCATTATAATCGTGTATGGGCATTCGATTGAATCAATATCCATGTAAGTACCGATATCCTTTTTTTATGTTGTGTAACATTGGGACATATTTAAATTGTAATAGAAGAGAGATTATACTCAGGGTAAAGAAGATGCACATCGAATGTAAAAAGGATACAAATAAAATACCTCAGCCATCAACCGCCTGGATTTATTACTGGTGAGTCACTGGATATTTGCTCTAATGATCGACGTGGATGTAGTACGATCGATCTATGAATGTTAAAGATATAAGTTCAAACTTTAATATATCATTTGAGAATGTTAAAGATGTAGGTTAAATCTTTAACATTTGTCCAATTGCAGCAAAGATAATTTAAAGAGAATAGAAGGTGGCGAAGAAGCGAAAACAAAAAATGAGGTATGTATATTTAACATGTTAGTATTTGTAATTCGGGGAAGTCATGTTTATCAAGTGTAATGTAAGTAATTTCAGGCAATGAAAGATTGTTCTGTGCAATGGCATAAGATGACTGATGTTGAGAAAGGAAAATACATAGATTTGGCGAAGTCATCAAAGTTGGAATACGAGCGTTTGAAAGGAAACATGAAGAACTACAATGGGGTAATTTTTTAATTTTTTTGGAAAGGCATATATATGTGCAATTATACATACAAAGATTTACATAATATGTATATGTATTTTTCTGATATTATGAAGTTCAAGCTGGGCACAAGATGTTCACCAAGCATGGTCATCAAGATAATAGAAAAGTTAAGTGAATAACAAAGACGTGGCGTTGAAGAAATTGGTTTGGGGGGAGTGTTAAACCTTAAATGTAAACAAATAAACAGAGATTTGTGTGCATGGTTAGTGAAGTGCTTTGATCCGGAAGGCTGTGCACTCAATATGTATGGAAAATCGTTGAAGTTCTCTCCTGTAGATGTTGAGTTGATAATGGGAGTGAGAAATGAAGGGGCAGATGTGGAGAGGAGCGGGCCCCCTCATAGAATAATTGAGGTATGTGAATCGTTGTTCAAGGGACTCAAGGTTATTCCTTTGAAAGTTCTGGAAGATAGATTATTTGAAATGAAAGGTGATTCTGTTGAGTTCAAGCGTATATTTTCTTTATTTGTACTTGGTTATTTATTGCTCCCCACAATGAAGACAACGGTTAGCACATCTTCCATCCACTCGATAATAGATGTTGGAGGTTTAGGCAAGAAGAATTGGGTGAAGCTTGTGTATGATGGCATTATTAAAGGAGTGCAAAAGTACAAGCTGAATAATCAGCACAATATCAGTGGGTGCATATTTGTCCTAATGGTAATTAATTGTTTACTACACATTTGCATTCTATTAATAATAGCATAATTGGTCATCAACCAAAAGTTTGTCAGATCTTATATTTTTGTGAAGTTGTTTTTCCTTGAGCGGGTGACACCATATGGAGTTGTGGATGTTCCATACATGGGTTCTCCGAATTGCCGCATGGGGTGATCAAGAAATTAATGACCGTATAATCCTTTTAAAGAAGTTAGGCTGGCTACAATATATGCGGGTATCATCTTTTTTCAGTTATGCAATGATCTTTTCATGCATACTATTTAATGATATGAACTGTTCATTATAGGTTCTGTGACACCCCAAAATCCGGGGGTCCCGTTGATAACTCATCAACCCGCGGAAATACCCGTGGAATCGCTCAACCCGACACCACGTCAAGAATATCTTCAAAACCGGGATTATACCCCATAGTGAAAATTCGGTTCGACGTTCATTTGCTTCAATTAAAGTTCCATACACCATGATTGGTATCCCATTAGGGTCCACTTTGATCATTTAAAGGAAGGAAATTCATGGCCCAAAGACTTGGCAAAACATTTGAAAATTTCAGATTTTTGTACCGACTACCTGTCGGCTACCGGTAGCTATTTCCTTCTGGAAAACAACTACCTGTTGGCTACCGGTAGCTGTTTCCTACTGGAAAACAACTACCTGTTGGCTACCGGTAGCTAAAGACAGATTTTGCCCATTTCATTAGTTTTTCATTTCCAACCCCTTTTAAACTCTTCCAAACTCCTACCAAACATATATAATGAAAAATTCCCACATTATACATAGTTCATCCAAGTCATATTACATACAACTTCATACATTCATAATTCAAAATATAATGTTTTACAATATTTACATGTCATAAACCATTTTAAAACAAAAGGTTTACAAAATCTTGAGATAAGGCCACACATAGGCCCCCTTCACCCTTGATGCTCTCCATGGGAGCCAATCGCCGGTGTAAACCCGACACCTGAAAATTGTTTCCCGTATAGGGTGAGCACAACGCCCAGTAGAGATAAACCTATAGAGGTTACTCTTCCCCTAGATGCACATGCTCATGTAATCATCACATAAACATATAACTAAACATTTCTCATACTTATGCATTCTATGATGGAATGCAACAATGCTATGCCATGGAATGAAGTGACACTCACCCATGCGTTTCAACCCGAGTCCTCACCGACTCACACAACACAATGCAACACCAAAGTGTAATGCAACCCGTCTATTGACGGAAAAATCCTTCCAATAATCGTTATGAAATCCGATCATTATTGGAATGTACCCATTGAATGGGTGTTTTTATAACCAAATCCTTGTGTTTTCTTTGGGCAACGGATTTTCGGAGTTACACCGTCGGCTCCGTGAACCGTGTCACTTTTCTGGAATTTCACCGCCGGCCAAGTGACTGAACCAAGTGGTTTAGGGCTTTTCACCCAAGGAAGTCGCCATGCCCCTTCTTGCTATACCCAACACAAGTTTTCCTTATGCAATGAAATCATGTGACTCCATGTGACCATCGGTCCACATTTCCAAGCCCACATATCAACCACTAAACAAGGTGTTGATTATATCCATGCATCTCCCACACACCAACACTCATGCAATAGTCTCATGAATGTGATGTCATGAAAATGCTCAAAATGCAATAACTACCACATGAGCAATGTATCCACATGTTCAACATGTCATGACTTCATGGCAATTATATCAAGTGCATATAACTACCAAACCTCATATTCATGTCAACATATCAAAGTCATGCATAATTCAATTGTCTCTATACACATAAACATGTTATCACAATATCATTGAAATAACCTCATTTCATCAACCAAGACATTTAAACAAACACCTTAAAGGCATACAATATATTTACACACAATTCATGCCCACATTCATCAAATCCCAAGGAGAATTCACACATGTAATTCTCTATAGTTAATTTCAAGGTTGAATTTGTTAAGAATACTTTCCAAACACACTTCCTCATCCCAAATTCATGGAACCATGCATATCTATATATAAATCTATATATATATATATATATATATATATATATATATATATATATATATATATATATATACACTTATCTACATCTAGAACAAGAATAGACCAAAGTAGGAGAACCCCTACCTCAATAGAGATGTAGGCAATCTCTATACACCAAAATCACTCAAAAACCAAGACTTTCCTCAAACTTCACCTTTGGATCTTCGGTGAAACGCCTTGTTTTTGGTACGTAGTCGAAGCCCTCGACGAGTAGATCATTTCTCCCTTCTAGCTCGACGGAATCCGAGCGACGGTTGTCGGAGAAATCGCCGGAGAAAGGCTTAAGAAAACTCTTTTCTCTCTCTCTTTGAACGGCTGAACAAGGCTCAAGTGGACTTAGAAAATCTGATTTTTCAGATATTTTATCCCTATTTATA
Organism: Ilex aquifolium; assembly: GCA_951799425.1. NCBI lineage: Eukaryota > Viridiplantae > Streptophyta > Magnoliopsida > Aquifoliales > Aquifoliaceae > Ilex > Ilex aquifolium. The sequence continues at coordinate 22,078,828 of OX637397.1, read as the reverse complement.
GTTTTAAATGTGTGGTCTACATCGCACTGCTCGTTTATCACTTTCGGGCCCGTTTTTCGTCCCGAAATGACTCATTAAGTCCCGGATTAAGTCCAAATAAATTTTATTGTAACTTTAACTTAATTTTAAGGAAATTTTATAATTCTCGTTTTTGGGGACATTTAAAAGGTCAATCGCCACGCAGTCGTCTCGAACAACGTGCAAAAATCCGACTATCTCGGAATTCAACGAAATTTCTGGTGGTCACTAGATTTCGCGTTGCGAATCCAACGACGCACTCCGTTTCCTCATCCGAGGTCTATAACATATGTATTTTAAATACGCACAGTAGTGACAAATGATTATTTTGCCCTTTTCAGAAAAAAAAATTCAAATTTTCCCGGGTTTCACAGGTTCCATTATCACATACCAATCATGGTTTTTCACACGCACCTGTGAAAGCAATACCAACAATTCAGGCACCTCAAATCAATAGCGATGAAAGATTTACAGTAAGTGTTGTTGATAATGTACGACATTACAAAGTTTATTGTTGATGTGTGAAATGATATGTAAATGATAATTTCAGGCCATTGAACAAAAACTTTGTAATGTCGAGGTTGTTATGTGCAAAAAGCAGTCGAACTTAACTGAAATGTCTGTAGAATTCAGTTCATTGATTTCCACTCTGAAAAAAATGATGGAAACCTCATGAGGAGATAGTTCCAATTCTGACGGCATACCACAAGTTGACCCTAATGAGACCGAGGTGAAGGATGGTAATGGTAGGAGTAATGGAGTGAACGATTGGGCCATGCATGGATCTAAAAATCATATTCAACACCGTTTTCGGCTGTGAAGTTGGCTGAAAGTGTATAGGTGAAGGATTTTAACAAATTTGGTTCAAATGCACTTGCATTGTTTCAACTTACAGGTATTGATTATCCTCAATCGACATCATACTCCTGTACACAAAAATCAGGGGTGCAAAGATACTTCGTAGATGTTCTAAAAAGAAACCAAGTAAATGGTTGAAGTCACCCTATGTACTGCCGAATGTATGATACATGTTATATTTTTTAATTTAAAGTTTCATGTTGTATGAAACATGTCAATTTGTAACGACTTTGCTTATTTCATGTATAGAATTTTCGATTGAATAAGAATATGAAGAAAGAAGGAAAGTTGGCAGCGTCCATTGATGCCATAAGTAACTGGTTGAAGTCACCATATGAAGTAGCCAAGGTATGCTGTTAATTATTCATACTCATTAAAATCTGAAAACATTTCATTTACAGTAGTGACAAGAGTTATTATAATAGAATTGTCGATCGTAGATGAAGGCCGAGCACAAAGATGTGAAGGATGAAGTGAATATTGATTTAAGTAGCAAGCACATTTTTAAGGATCACAACACTTCAACGGACGAGTTTTTTAAGGTAACGGGTCACGTTGTAATTCTAGATTTTTTTTTACATACACAACTATTAATGTATTTAACTCACATGTACCTAAAATGGACATTATTTTGTAGTTACTTGATGGAAAGAAGAATGACATTGAACTTGTACTGAATACATAAAGTGCAATTGATAAAAGAATAAAGTTTGTCCAAAAGAAAAGCACCAGTATTGAAGATATTCATAAGGTTTGTATGTGTAGTGGTGTTGTATTAGACATACCCATGGAATATTTTTTTGCAGTAAACATTCTTCCGTTAACCAGATTTCAGATTCGAGTGCCTGTCTCCCACCAGTAATCGTGGAGTATCCAGAGATTGACGAAATCACAACTGTTGATAATGAATCAATATTGGCATACATATTTGATGTTTCTCTAGACATGAGGTTTAATAGTCTAATCCTACTGAGTCTGAAATTGTGTGACATACCTAATACAGTAATATAATTGGGTTACCGGACAGTGAGGTCTTGGTTAAATTCAGTCACGAGTTCGCAACCAGAAAGTCAATGATGAGTTTATGCCCTTTGGTTAAATGTTGCAAGCATAAATTTCTAAGTTTGCACCATATTTGTGAATATATTCAGCAACATGCAATTGCAAGACTCTCGTCCAATGCAGGTGTATCGTGCACAAATGATTCATTTCTTAACCTGTCTGATTACATTCATAAATTTGAAGATTGTGACAAGGTGCTTCATATTCTATCTTACTTTCATATACATGTATATATTTTGCTTGAATTGCATCTACCGTTTTCATTTACCGTAATGAAGTCATTGACTTATTAATGCAGATATTTATTCCAATGAAGGACAACAATCAACATTGGTACTTATGCATGATCGGTGTACTTGAGCATGAAGTTGTATTGCTCGACTCTATGCCATTAAAGGACAGCGACCGTTGACTCATCGACGTGAAGAAGGTGGTTGCGTATCTTGATTCATTGCTTCAGTGTATTGATGGTTTGTACAAGCCAATTCTCCACACATTCCCTTTGATAGAAGCCGGATGGGCTCCAAGACAAGATAATGGACACGACTGTGGTATGTTCGTTATTAAATTCATGAAGGAACCTTTGTTAGGTCCTGGCTAGATTGTAAAGGTAATACAATAGATGCACATCTACGTTGCACTAACTTCACCTATTCTAGTATTTCATACATTAACAATATTATTGGTCTCAGGATGATTCGAACGATATGCGCAGGAAGCTAGCTATTCAATTGGCTACCCACCGTGACAACAGATTGAGAAACCAAGATGTTGACAAGGCACGTATGCGATTGGCTTATGGTAGAAAAATGATGTCATATCCTTGATTTAGTCATTTAGATTAAACTATTGGCTTTTTTTTTTTTTTTTTTTGGATTTTGTAATTGCAGAAGCTGTTTTATTGGATATATATATATATCCAATATAAACACCTGCAGTCTATATATACATATATACATACAGAAATGTATTTATATGAATATGGATTTTTGCTATATTAGACTCACAGTTTTAGTCTAAGGTTCTTATAGGGTTCAAGATATGAAGTACATGAACAAAAACTACATTTGCATTCCAATTGTGCCAACACACATCAAAACTCAACGCAGTAACATGACTTTTCGGTATGCACAACACCCCCACATAATCTATTACACCATCTTCACCCACTGATATGCAACATTCAAAAGCCAATAAGCAATGAAAAATATCCATGATAGAAAAAGTGCAACCTTTAACTTTATGGCCTACTTTGTCGCTCTTTCTTCTTGTGTCTGATGCATTTTCAGTGATCGCAATAGTCCGAGAATTACATGTTTCGATCGGTCGCACATTGGAGGATCATACCATTGGAAATAATTGCACCCACCTGCCTCCTGCATGTCGTTATGTTGGTTAACATTATGATGTATTTGCAAAATTTAATAAAAAAAATTAATGAAGAATTAATTTTTTAGAATATTGGTATCTTACCCCATATCTCTCACAGCCAATAAACCTCCTACCTGGGATTGAATCTATTCATGAGGTCCTCAATCTTCCCATTCTCCTACAGTTGCATTCTTGAAAGTCCATAATCATATAAGCTTATACCAAATGAGTGTTACTATTTTTTTCACCCTATCAGAGGAGTGTTACTCTCTCCATGTGTCTTCACTTCTATAAGAAGCTTCATGCTCTTGGCGGGAACATTTCCCTCTACTTTTGTGGACTGCATATGCTAGTGAATTGTCCAAAATCTCCCTATCTCCTTTTTTATGTTGGTTAGTCTCCAAAAATCTCCCTTTTTTATGTTGGAGATTCGACAAGCATCTCACATGGTCTGCTTGAAATGTACAGATTACAAAATGTGTGGTTATTAATTTTTGGTCATTAAATATTACTCACAAAATTTAATAATTTTGCACGGTAACCTTTATTTTTTCGTCATGGCCTACTACCATGAACGTGTATACGTGGATTTTGAGTCAATGATCTATTTGTATATTAAGGAAAATGCAATATTTATCTTTATCTAACACAATGTTCGTCAATTTTTAACAACAATTTTTAGTTTTCATTTACCATTTTTTAGTAATAGTAGTCTATAACCTTAAAAAATACGATTGCATACAAAAAACAAAAGGTTGTAACACATAAATATTTCAAACTAATTCGAATAGATCATTGGCTCTATAAGATTGATAATGATCTCAACTAGATCATTCGAATATACAAAATTTTAGAGATTTTAAAAATTTTTATATTTTATTGAAATATAATTAGGTTAAAATATACTAAAAAAATTGCCCACCTTGACCAAAATTCTTGGCACCGCCCCTGATTGACGGTTTGTACATGTTTCATATTTTTCTATTTATTTTTTTCATTCTACCTTTATTTACCACAGTTATGAATGAGGTACCAAACTGAAATCCGAACTAGAATATGGGACATGTACATAAATTAGGATATACAAAAGTCCCAATACAGTATGGACAAAGTCTCAATACAGTTCTTTACGCAATGAACTGTGGAGTCGGTATACACATTTTCTCAAAAATATAAAGATGGATCTAGTTATGAAAAGTTTATGTCCAGAAGCTTCAATGACTTGTCAATGATTTCATCTCGCTTTGTATTGTGTGGATGAGTAACTAGATTTAATGCAGGATCCTTTCTACCCTTTGACGATGATGTCTGCATACAATTTTAAGTGTTATAACATGTGCACAACATTAGAATTATGGAAAAAAATAAACATTATTTATAGTAGACCTTCATTATAGTTTGGCCCAGACGAGGTTGATGGATCATATCGACAACATGAAATCAACAATCGTATCCATTCACCTGTTTGGGTGTCCAAGTTGGTTCAATCACGGGCCATGTATTGATTACTCTTTCAAAATGTTTGTTTATCTGGCAAATAAGTTCACCCAATGAGTTATGTTATAATGCAGAGTTGGTCCATGTAATATATATGTTCATAGTACATACCCTTCGTTTCCTCTTCGCATTAACACCCGAATTGCCACCTCGCAAAGATGCAGCGGATACCATCTTGTCAGTCATAATTTTCCCACCTTCAAGATTTTCTTTCCTCTTCATGGTTCAAATTTGCATATATCATACAAATATCTACAAAAAAATAAACACGATTGGTAAGAGAATTGTTTTTAAGAGAATTTAAATAATAGAAATACATGGAGTTTAAATCAACTCAAATTCGCAATTGAATAACAATCCAAATCAAAGTATCGTTGTACCTAAACACAAACTCCTCACCGAATACAAACCCACACCCATCAATTTAAAAATCTGTTAAATTTAACAACAATTAACATATATACATTCAATTTAATGGCTTCAACCAATCAAATTAACAACAATAATTTTCTCCAAAAAAACAGCTCTATTAATAAAATCAATTTTGTCAAATTACAAGCCCTATTTCTAAAATTTTGTGTCTTGAGCGATGTGTGTGTGCGCTTGGGGGAGGGGGGGTATGCGAAGTGTTTTTTGCGAAGTGTGGTTGTGTATGTTCTCTGTTGCGTCTGTGTTTCGTTTGTGTTTGCGTGTTCTGTTTATGTGTGTGTGTGTGTGTGTGTGTGTGTGTGTGTGTGTGTCTGAGAGAGAGAGAAAGAGAAGAATGATACTTGGGAGAAGACAAATGATGTGGCGTAGTGGCGCTAGTGATGTTGCAGGGGCTGGATAGAGAGAGAGAGGGAGTAAAGAGATACAAAGATAGAGAGAGAGAGAGAAATAAAGAAAAGGAGGGGGAGTGAAAAAAATGGGAAATTTGCAGCAGGAGTGGGTGGGCGGGAGTTCCATTTTTATGGAGTCGATCTACAGGAAGAAGTCAAAATTATTTTTGACCCCGCATGTGTTAACCTGATGTTCGTCCTACCCGTTTAATCAAAATTTGGTTAGTGAGGATCCTAATTTTATTACCCGACCAACCCAACAGGGGCACCTTAATTGCCATTAACTAACTTCATTGAATTAACAAGTACATATTCCAACTACCAAAGACTCTCCTCATTCTCTTTACACTACATCCAAAAATGTTTGTAAGAAGTCAATATACCCATGTTCTTTAAAACAATAGAAGTGCAGAAAAGATGCGAATTGGATTCAATTGATCTCCCTGCAACTATATTCAGTTTTACTCAAGTATCAAACATTTGTAATAATGTGCGTACTATAATTGTGGTATATATGCAATAGTTTGTTTATCCTTCATAATTATTCAAGTACTATTTTGTTGATAATATATGCAATATTTTTATTGAGTCAGTGAACATGGATTCTGCATTATCGGATAAAAATTGTCTCAAAATTTAGCAAACATTTTATAACTCCACCTATTTTTGTAATTCCATAGGTGGAGTAATGGTGGGTACAATCGGTGACAAAGGTAAAGGTGTACTACTAGATCTTAATGTTGCTATAACAGATGATGAGTACGAGAATCATATGCAGAATGATCAAACTATTTCTAATCATGGTGTCGAGGAAAATAGAGTTGATGGGTTGACAGTGGGTGAGGTAATGCAAATGACGTTCACCACACATGAAGCGGCTGGGGAGTTTATAACATTTATGCAAAATTTTTGGGATTTAGTGTTCGGAAGGATGACTTGAAGTGTAACAAAAATAAAATTTCAGTGTCAAGATGGTTGGTTTGTTCAAGAGAAGGTTATCGATCATCCAAACACCTTGACCGCAGTGACCGCATCCGGGAACCAAGAGGCTTAACAAGGGTGGGATGTAACGCAAGTTTTCATGTCAAGTATGACAATGAGTCTGAACAGTGGGTTGTAAAGGACTTTATCAAGGAACATAATCACCAATTGGTTACACCACGTGGTGTGTCATTCCTTCGATCGCATAGGCGTGTGAAGAGTCCCGATAGAGAACAAACAAATGCATTGCGTAATGTTGGCAAACATACAAGTCAAGTAAGAGATTTTTTGGTGCAATAAGCAGGAGGTTATCATAATGTTGGATTTACCATGAAAGATTTGTACAGTGATGTTGCGACAAAACGTCGATCACAACTTCAAGACGGTGACGCGGAGGGGGCGTTAAACTACTTTAGTGGAAAAAAGAATCAGACTCTATGTTCTATTTCAACTACAGTGTAAATGAAGATAATTCACTAAATTGTTTGTTCTGGGCAGACTCATCCTCACGGCTTGACTATGCATGTTTCGGCGATGTCTTGGTATTTGATACCACATATCGAACTAATGCCTATAAGAAACCTTTTTTTATACTTGCAGGTGTGAACAACCATAACACAACATCAATTTTTGGGTGTGCATTGCTCTTAGATGAGATTGTTGCGATATATATGTGGGTATTGCATACTTTTCTTCATGCAATGGAGGGTAAGACACCTATTTCAGTTGTGACCGATGGTGATAAGGCCTTGGCAAGAGCAATAGAGCAGGTTTTCTCCGATGCAACACACAGATTATGCAGGTGGCATTTGACAAGAAATGCGTTGTCAAATATTAGTGCTGAAAATTTTGTTCAACAATTTAAACATTGTATGTGTGGTCGCTGTAGTCCGGAAGAATTTGAGGATCAATTGAAAGTGTTGGTGGATTCATTTGGATTGGAGAATAATAATTGGATAGTAGAAGTTTATTCCAAACGGTCAAAGTGGGCGGAAGCATATTTAAGAGGTAAATTCTTTGTGGGCATAAAAAGTATACAGCGATGTGAGGGTATGAACTCATACTTCAATCGTTTTCTGAAGACCAGTCTCCGACTCTTTGAGTTTGTGAGGCAATACGACCGGGCTTTGGCAAGGATTAGGGAGAATGAAGCAAATGATGACCACGATACCCAACACACATCCCCGGTGACAACCACACAATTGCGGTGTCTTGAAGAACATGCAACATCCATATATACAAGGAAATTGTTCTTCAAAGTGCGCAATAAGTTGAAGTCCGAATCCATGTTCTTTATAGTCCAAAAAATTAACAACAGGATCAATTGGAGTTACTGTTTGTCTCACTACACGCAACCAGAATCAACATGGAATGTCATATGTTCTCCTCAAAATTTTAGTATGAAGTGCAACTGCTTGAAAATGGAATCTGTTGGTATTCCATGCTGCCACATCATAACAATACTCAAATTTGAGCACATTAAAAGGTTTCCTCCGAGTCTCATTCTAAGCGCTGGACTATTTTCGCAAAAAGAGATTTAGGAAATGAGGTTGTGCCGCCAAGAAGTAACACTTTGACCATTTCGACACGATATGCTGGACTAATGGCCATGTGTAGTCAAATGTGTTACTATGTTTCGCATGGTTACAAAGCAACTCAGGAACTAAGAAGTACATTGCATGGATTAACCTCTCAGATGAAGACCAATCATGAATCCCTTGGTATAGCAGAGGAGACTTCTACACAACACAAAAGTAGGACTACTGAGTTAAATAAGTTTGGGGTAGCTGATCCACAGATTCTTACAACAAAGGGACATCCAGGACGTACACGAAATAATAATTCATTTACGTCCCGAAGATGTAGCAAGTGCAGGGTAACCGGGCATAATATTCATAAATGTCCTTTGTTGACTACACAGACTACTGATCCATATGAGGACATGCCATTTTCACAAGTAGGTGGATCCTAGCAACCATTGCCAACTCAGGAACCGTTTGACCCTTTCGCACATGTAGGTAAACATGGGTGGAGTTCAATAACATATTTATAACACAAATTTCCCCTTTTATTTGCTACTTTATAAGTTATCAAGCAATGCACCATTTAACTGAGCATTCTATATTGATACATTCACTGTTCAGGATGACTTTCATGACTTTCACTCAAGTGGTCATGGACAATTCTTCACTCCACTTTAAGGGTTGTCAAGGTGAGCATTTTCATATCGCTGGGAAAGTTGCATACCAACCATGTTTAAATTGACTAAAACATTCAAATTTATTTTACACAGTGTAAAACCCCCACTTTTGGACAAGTTTCATGTATGAAACTCATTTTGGATAACTTTCATGTACACAAATCAAGAGTGACAAGTTACATGTATGCAACTCATTTTGGACAAACTTCTACAATTGCTACTTCACCAACACAAACCAGGTGGGATTCACCTACAGTTATATTACTAATCTCATTTACATGTTTTTTTCTCTACACGCTTGCCTATCCAACTGAGCAGTATCTTGCTGCTTTCTTCTTCCAATGTATGTTGTTTTGTAAGTTGAACTAACAAATATTATGCACTATTTCAAAATATGTGTAGTTGGTAGTTTGGTTTGGAGAAGTATATGGAATTTTAGGGGGTAAACCAAGGTGGCTGAGAGGGAGGAACTATTGCTCTATACAAGGGTCATTGCTTTGTTGTATTACTCCTGTCAGTGGAACGAGGTAACCTTAGGTAGGTTATAACAAATTTTTTTTAAGGTTACTACATGGACAGGTAATGTTATAATGTTTAAGGGTGATGTTATAACATTTTGATCAAATGTTACTACATGTTTATGTAAGGTTACTACATTTTGATGTTAACTTACTACTGTAATGTTGCTGGAAATAATGAATTTGTAAAAACTACTATTAACAACACCATACAACAAAATATTTCATACCATTGCCAAAAGATTATGTTCAACAGAATTGATTACATTTTTTAAATTACAAGGTCGCCAAATCTAATATGGCCCAAAAGATTTACATGCATATACACATTTCAATTCATAGGAATTTCTTCCGCACAAAACCCATCAACATCAATTATTTCCATACTCTTTAAATTCCTTGTAAAGTCCGTCAATCTTACTCTCCAGCTTTTCCAAAGATCCCTTCATGCATACCTGAAAGGCATGCAACTGTGTGGCCAAACAATTTTGCCCAGTTAGTATTTGCTCTAGCTTTTCTCCAATAGTATTCATGTTGAATGGACTGGCACTTGAACCCTTGCCCTCTGTCATAGTAATGCCCTCATTTTGGGAGTAAGACACTTGTGAGACAGTCTTGGCATGATTTCTAGGCCCAGTATGACTAGCACTTTATTTCATAGTACTCTCGTTTATCATACCCATGGCAGCACTATACGATTCGCCAGGTTCAATCACAACCCCATAAAACTTCACAATTTTTGTAATCAAAATAGGAAATTGAAGACTTCGCTTGTTATCCTGCAACTCATAGGCTTTCATAATCAACTGGAATATGTAATGGGAAAGGTCAATGCATGCCCCTTTACCAATCGCATATAGAAGTTGAGCTCTATCATATCCAAGTTCAGCTGTATGACCTTTGGGATCAATATTACAAGCAACTATTATGTTTAACATCCTATAAGACAAACGAAGGTCTTTCTGATATATTTTAATGTTCTCATTCACCCAATCGATAGTGACATCACAAATTGTCTCAATAACCGTTTCCATGCTAGGGACTTCCTCTTTACTTTTGTAAGGAAATACAATGGTATTCTCAGTGATGAAGCCTGGGAACTTTCAACATTGTTGAAATAAAATCAGGGGAAACTTCTATTTCTTTATTCCTAACTACAGACTTCAAAGTGTGCCCAACCTTATCAAAGTCATGTAAATTTGCATAAAACAATCTAACTACGTTGTTATATGTCTTATCATCCTTATTAACATCAAAGATGTTCTCCCAATTACGACCCCCAAAAAACATAGGACACTCGGTGTTACCTAACTCACCCAGTGCAACGCCTCGTTCCACTAACAATGGCCGATGACAAAAACAGGTTTCAAACAATGTTTTTACTTCTTCATTCAGGAAACCAATGTCACCTTTCGAACTCTTACCTGTTTCACCATCCTTCTTCTTCTGGGCAGTAACGACTTGCTTATTCATGCCATTCACTGCCTTCCTCTTCTTTGTCGCTCCGGCTGTTCCTCCGGCCATGTCGATCTATAGCTTCTTTGATTGAATGTATAGAGGACCCATATGTTTTACAATCGATTTGGGGGAGGTATTGTCCTTAACTTGTTCAAGCAAAGGGGGTTAGGGTTTGGGAGAACTCAGTAATGTCGGGGGAAATACACCTGCAATGGGTGCCGATAGCACTTAAGGTGCAAAATAACAAAAATAACCAACAACTAATGAGTATGCCCCTCCACACTTGAGGTGTTTTTTGTAATTTCATATTTTTTATTCGAATCAAATTTAAGGTTTTTTTATTAAACAATTTATGTTGATCAATCATAATTTTATGGATCGATTACAATCCTTAAAATAAGGGTTAATATTTCAAATTTTTTTGAAAGTAAATTATCATATTTTTTGTGATCGATCTACCATTATTAGATCGATCACAAAACATTCAGTCTCTTATCCATCACAATTTACTTGTTCGATCACCAAACTTTCAATCAAATTTAAGTTATTTTTATTGAACACTTTCTGCTGTTCAATTGTAATTTTATGGATCGATTACAATCATTAAAATAAGGGTTAATATTTCAAATTTTTTTCCAACTAAATTATCATATTTTTTTATCGATCATCTATTATTAGATCGATCACAAAACATCAAGTCTCTTATTCACCACAATTTACTTGCTCGATCACAAAACATTCGAATCGAATTTAAGGTATTTTTATTGAACAATTTCTATTGATCAATCGTAATTTTATGGATCAATCGCAACCCTTAAAATAAGGGTTAATAATTCGAATTTTTTTGGAAGTAAATTATCATATTTCTTGTAATGATAGATCGATCAAAGAACATTCAGTCTCTTATCCATCACAATTTATTTGTTCAATCACAAAACATTAACTCCTTCTCAAATCGAACATTTTTTCAATTATGATCGATCGTACATATACCGATCAATCGTAATTAGACTGAACCACCCCAGCAAGCCACACCTTCATCCATCCTTATAACTCATATGAAAATATCGATCAATCATTTTAAATTATGATCGATCAAAATACTTGTTCGATCACACAACTTTTGAAAATCGAACATATTTACATTTGTGATCTATCATAATTATACCGATCCATCCTGGTTATACCCACTGTTACCCAGCAAGTCCCCCACCTTCATCCATCTTGTTGTAGCTCATCTGAAACTATCGATCGATCATATAAAATTATGATCGATCAAATATAACTTTCAACTTGCAAGTAACCCTTTTAGCCGGTTGCCCCCTTATGCTCTTCTTTTTCGGTATGGTACCGCTATTTGACCAGGCGGTACCATAGCCTTGCCCCTCTTTTTAGGGTTGTTTAAATTTTTGATTATCCGAATATTCCAATCCTATCCTACCCTACTGATCGGCTACCGCAAAAAATCGGGTAGGCCAACGGAAGAAATTTTAGTATTCTGCAAAAATCGGATAGGAATGCTAAATACCCATAAAAATTGCATCTTCCTACCCAATCCTTGGACGAAATTCGAATAGGAATAGTACACTTAATTGGGTAGGGTAGGTCAAGAAAAATCTCTTCCTCAAAATATCGGATAGTAAGATGGAATATCACAATTTCTACCCTGGTAGGGTGAATACCCTAACTCTTTTTAAAAACCTCATCAAACGTAGTGTATATGAAAGTAAAATGTTGGGTCTTGTAGCTTAGTCTATCAATGATTTTATGTTTAAATGCGAACGTCGTTAGGTTTTTTTTTTTCCCCGGTCATTTGATGTATTACTACCAGAGGAGTTGAGGGAACATCACCAAGCTCATTTTTGGTGCATTTGACTGCACAGAAATATATACAACACAAGGATATCATAAAGAAAAAAACACCTGCAATAAAAAATACAAACCTTTTGCCAACCACAGCAATGAAATTAGATGATAAATAAATATAAAAAAAAAAAAATTGCTGATTTGGGCATGGGCAGAATTATTATAAAAGTTGGAAGTTCATTCCTCCTCAGCCATGACCATTCTACTGAGGGGACTTGGACCAAGCTTTTTCCTTCTCATGGCACTTCTTCTCCTAATAACTTCCATCTGATTCCTCCTCCTAACCTGCATCATTGCTTCTTCCTCCACAACAAATCTCCTCATTAGAACATCGTCGGTCAAAGATTTTCCCCGAAAAATTCTCCTCCCTTCTATGCTCAATCTTGCGCTTGGCGTTCTTTCCGGTGGTGTGGGCAATGGCTTTGATCTTGGATAACTGTTGCTTCTTCTAGGTGGCACGTCTGCTTGGAAAACCTCGGTGTAGGAAGAGATTGGTGCGCATAGACAAACCCTAGTGAACGATGTGGCGACCCTTAAGGAGCTGCATTTTCTAAGCCTTTGTCTGCTAGAATTATTTGTGGTCTGAACCTCCGTTGATTCAGAAATTGTCCTCCATAGAGTAGCATTTTTTGTCGAAATTTTGGCCCGTTTGGAAAAGGTCCTCCAAAGAGTGGCCATCTCCACAGCTCTTTGGTACCAAGGCTTCCTACAACATTATTTGTACACGTTATGCTTGATTGCTGGATGCACCATAAGATGAATTTGCATGATTGATTATGTTGGAGAATAAGTATAAATGTGCCAGATTTTCTTTTCTTTTCCTACATGAAACATACTGCTAAATCTTTGACTTGATCAACCTTGCTAATCCAGTAGATATAGAAACTTAAGTCAAGGTACAAAGACTTCCAAAAGCAATGTTGAAATACTTGTATAATGCGTACACTGGAGACTTGGTCAATTGTATGACCAGGTTAGAAACAGAGAAGAACAAGCAAATATTTGACTAAGTCTGGCCAAATGTACTTAATACCTTATATACAACGAAATTAATTGAATTCACAATTTCACCTATCAAACAACATAAATCACAATTTTTTCCTCTTAACATATATCACATCTAAATCCGGAATGCGAGCACTAACATTACAGATAGTCGAATTTCGATCCTCTACTACTACACTATCAATATATTTTTTTCGGTACGTCATTTACTACGTAATAATGGAAGATCTATCTATAATAAAAATTCTAATTGAATTATGACGGATGATCAACCACTGAGAAAATTTGTCAAAATTTTTTATACGAATGAAATCAAAATTCCATAAAATCTACAAGTATTTACTTTAAATTAATTGTAGAACTTCCACACAAAAGATAAACAGAAAAATCATAGCTTTAGTGGTATTTTATTTGGGCCTTAGACTAGTCACGGTTTTTCATTTTGGATCGGTATTCACCAACAGACTGGCTGGCGGCCATCAAGGTTCAAAAGAAGACAACCCAACCAGGGGCGGAGCCAGATATCCATCTTAGTGGGGGCAAATATATGAGCAAAAAACATAACCAAATAGTATTAAAAAAAATAATTTCAAACATCCGTTAAAAACGATTGAATTAAGGGTTATTTTCAAATGAAGAATTCTGAAGTTAAAGTATAAAAAAAAATATTAAGATCTAAGATTTAACTATTACGTGAAAATCAAGAAATCAATATCAATTCAGACGATATTGTCTTTGATAAATATGTATGCGTAAGGGTATTTTACATTTATTTTACTCAATTAAAATATATGTCTTCGTAGATTAATTAAGAGAGCGAGTGGACCACTGACCTACCAAAAATAAAAACAACTAGGGCACTATATAAATTTCTAAGAATTTATGGGGGCAACATATAAACTTTTGAATTTATGAGGGGGCAACATTCTTTAAAGTTTTGAACCTATAGGACTTTTACTCAAAATTCAGTGGGGGCAACTGCCCCAGCCCTTTACATGTAGCTCCGCCCCTGAACCCAACAGATGTATGACATCAAGTTGAGGTCATCGGATCCCCAAGAGGATCTCTCCAAACTTATTTTGGTGCACTGTGGGATCAATGTGTGGGCACACTTCAAAAGTTTGTCTCCCTCACTCTTGTGTCCGCTCCTTCATTTTAGAAAATATATTCAGACGAATTGAAAAAGCAAAACGTTCCTAGCATATTCATATCAATTTTAATGACAAAGTACATCAATAACTTTAATAGTGGAAAAAAAAAAAACCTTTGATGGTTTGTAGTGAATAGGCATTTTAACAGGTAGAAAATGAGAAGGATTCATCAACTCGTCCACAATTACCCAAATAAAATCACGTCTCCTTACAAAATGCATAGTGATGTCTACCTGCCAAATAAAAGCACTTCGCTGGTATATTGCTCTAAAATTTCTATGCACAAACATATGAATCTTTACATTACCTCTTTCACCACTTATTACTTGCTCAAATGCTAAATACAAATTATTGTCCCCGAGTTTATGTTTCCATACAGGTTCTTGACTATTATATTGTATAAAATAACTCGCAAAACAGATAAATATACATAATGTGTGAAATGTAACCATGAAAATGATGACTAGACAGCGAAATTCTATTCCATGCTGCACAAGAACTAGTGTTTACTAGAGCACATTGTGCATACATATACCTAAAAAATCTTTCTACCATGTAAGAGAAGTAGGAAAGAATGTGTTGGCATACCTTGTTTGAGATGTCTTTGGATCTTGCATGAACAAAAACGAACTGAGTAAGAGATAGCTGGAGAAAGAGAGCAAGCGAGTTCATCTGGGTACAAGAATGATGAACCTTTTGTTTCAGTTTCTGACTGAAACATGGGTTGGCAATAGGGCTTCTTTTCTTTTTTTTTTTCCTTTCTTTATTTGACACATCTTTTACTTTAACAGGCATGATTCCTACTGACTCCACACGCACAGAGAGAGAGAGAGAGAGAGAGAGAGAGAGAGAGAGAGAGAGAGAGAGAGAGAGATTTGAAAAGGAAAAGTAAATATATTGCTTTTAGCATAATCACTGAAGAGTCCCTAATCACTTTACAAAGGCACCATTATAGCTAATGTAATGATTTGCAGGATAAGGAAAGTAACAATACCGTTGCATCATGTTTAGCTCCCACCCTCCTACTATTTGATAATTGTGAGCATGTAAGACCAGTTGGGATATTTATTTGTTCACAAAAGCGGTCCTACTCGTAAGCTCAACAATCATATACATCATCAATTTTTTTTTCGCATGTAATTATTAGCATAGAAAAGTATCAAAAGTTACTATCTCGATCCTCAAAATTTGATTCCAGCAATAGAAACACCGATCAACTCAATGAACATTGAAAACAAATGATTGTAAGCATCCTGAATTTACATTATAGTCACAATTTGAAAATTTTGTAGTTGAAATTATTTTCTATTATCTAATAATAATAGTAACACTTCCTCCTTTTTTTTTTTTAGTACATTTCTTAATCAATGTTTGTTTTTGCTCCCCCCCCCCCCCCCCCCCCCCCCCCTTCCTCCCAAAAAAAAAAAAACCATCTTTTTTTTAGCTTTATCCCTTCTTCTAACCTTAATGTGATGTATATCGATAAGTATATACACATAGAAGTATGTCATCTGTGTACCAAGATGCATTTAGATCACTTTTACAAAATAATAACTAAATATCATTTTATTTTTTCTATGGATTTTTTTTATGTTTAAAAATAATTAGTGTAAAAACGTGTTACCAAAAAGCTACATTAGTTTTTTTTTTTTTTCCATGAGGTTTGAGCTTAATTGGGAGATGTTGCTAAAGCATAAGCACTGATCCAAAATCAAGGTTGCTTCATAGGGAAAGGGGAGACTTAAACGTACGAGATGCTCACTAGTTTTACAGAACTTTGAGAAAGTGCCAAGAGGAAAAAAACGAACATAATCAGTAAATACACTCACATTACCTCGATAGCATAACAGAATGAGATGAGATGATCTTTATGCTGTAAATAATCCAATTGTCTTGAGAATAATAATCTTACTAGGTCTGATTATGTGTAATAAAAACTTCTGAGCTGTTCAACATTGTTTAGAAATACCAAAAGAAAAATACCTACTTTAGAAAAACTTCTAAACAAAGTTTTTCAATTGAATTGGAAGGTTATATACATTCAAAAAAGATATTTTATGTGGACCTAAATCATACCCCATAGTTAAAAACAATTCTTTCGTTGTTCAAAACAAAAGGAAAAATGGCTAGAAATAGAAAATAAAAATGAAATGGACATGATCATGATCATTCATTTGCTTTCTCCACATTGTAGGAAAATCATTTGTCTACTTGAGATGGGAATCGAAAAGGATTGTAGCCAAGGAAATCATTTTGTCCACTTGAAATGGGTATTGAGAAGGAATAAAGAATTAAGAAATTTCTGCATCAGGATTCAGGGAGAGGAAATGATCGAATCGAAGTTACCACTAACTCAATAGTAAATCTTGTGGATTTCAATAATATTCATTCATCCATCATTTAATTCATTTGGTGTAATGATGATATTATGTCATCATTGTCACGTGATGTTACTATCTAATAAAAGCATAACAAAAAAACAAGTGCATCCCACATATTTTAGTAATTATCCTGTCCTGTCATTTAATAACCACCCAAGTGAGTTTTATCTTTATCATTTGTAAGTTTTTTATCGAATGATCACACCACGTGTCAATACTATACACCCATTATTTACTCCATTTTATGGGGGTAAAATGCCCATATTTTTACCCTTCTTTTATGCAAAATGAAATGAGCAATGCTATTAGGACCTAATTTACTAACCTAATTTGCTAATCTAATTCACTATGACATTTGAATTGACTGTAAGCTCCATCAAACATTGAAATTTGGTGTTGATCAAATGGTTTCACTAAAGTCACATCATTATGTCAGCAAATTAGGTCAGATTTTTAGGCCAAAATAAGATTACTCAAATTAAATAGCCGATGCACTAAACTGAATCAACGAAAATAATAAAATCACACCACAAACAAGACATCAAATTTGCATGGCTTCCCCAAACTCGTGGTATGTCCACGAAGTCCAATCTACATTTGACTATATCATAATAATGGGCTTATAACAATCTTTCTCCGAGCAATTCCCAAATGCAATTATAATATTAATTATTCATCACCCAAAAGTGAATATGATCAACAAAAGCAACGAGTATAGATCTCACCGAATGTATCTTGCAAAATAGTAATTCGAAAAGGCTTTCGACAAAATACAATGATCAATGTGAAGTCCTCCTCGTCTCTGTGAACAACACACTAAAATTTCATCAAAATTAGAAGTTGAATATCTGCCCAATTTTTGGCTCGAAGTGATCTGCCTACGTGAGCAATCTGTCTTTTTCTCTTCTCGGTTTTAGGGCTCTTCATTATTGTTCAATGCAAATATGTCTCATTTATTAGCACTAACAATAATCGAATCTCTTAAGACATTCTGTAATTCTAAAAATCGAGTATTAATCGTGTAACATTTGTATTTTAAATAATAATTTATGTTTCTTTTTCTTATCTTCAAAAAAAAAAAAATTTAAAATTAAAATGAACAGAGAGAAAATACGAAATATAAGAGTGAGAGAAGAGAGATAAATGTGGAGTAGTAGCGTTGACTGACATTGAAAAGTATCTTGGTTAAGTTGATTTTTTTGAATAAAAAAAAATATTGGGATAAATTTTGTACCAATAGATCAAAATAAATAAAAATTAGATCAATCTCACCGGTAATTGAGCTTTTATAAGTTAACGATTCAACTTCGTATTATATAGATTGTACCGGAAGGCTTTAAGCCTCTCAAAGTCGGTTCGCCACGCACCCAACAAACCTAATTGAAGACAAAGTCTTCAATACTCCAAGGCTTCATATGGTCCCAAGTGAGCCACGTTGCATCAGCCACCAATTATTTTTCACTTAGAAAATTGTTTTGGACCCATGAACTATAGGTTGCGCTACCAAGATGTAGCTGGAGCCAACCCAACAATCTCCTCCTCCAGCTCATGTGGGGAGCACAACAAAGCTCACTTTCAGTCTGCATAAGTTGCTTCTTGGGCAATAGTTTAATCATCATATCTGAATCATTCTCATCAATATGAATTTTTCTTTGTGCAACAAAATTATCTATAATTCATCCCGGATCCAATGATATCTAATATTAATATGCTTGGATCTTGATTGAAACGTTGAATTTTGCTGAGATGTATTAAACTCTAGGGGTGCAACTTGGGTTGGGCAACCCGATTTCAACTCGAGCCCAATCCGAAAAAATTAGGGCTTGGACTAGGGTTTTTAATACTTGAGTTGGGCTTGGGTCAAAAACCTCAACCCGAATTCAATTTGGTCAGGGCTCGGGTTGAGGTATCGGCAATCCGATTTCAACCCGAACCCGACAAATTAAAAAATAATTTTATATATATAAAACATTAGCACTTTTTTTCATTTTTACTCCATCGTGCTCTTTTTCTTGTTGCTTGCTACTCTGTTATGCGTGATTAGTGGTGATAGTGTGATGTTTTAATGTTTTTATGGGTCTAATTTCTATGTTTTCTAGGATTGTGCTTTGAGATCACTAGTTTTTTGCTGTGAAAACAGATGATCAATAATCGTGCACTGTTATGAATTATTTTATGAATTTGTAATTATTTCCCCCTCTCTCTGTTTCTCTTGCAGTGAACCCGAATTCAACACGAGCTCACCCGAATTAAACTCGGGCAGTGCTCGGATTGAGTTCCTCAACCCGAGGTAGGGTTAGAGTTAGGGTTAAGGTTGAAGATTATATACATAGGGTTAGGCTAGGGTTGACTGTCTAACCCGCCCAACCCGCCCGAGTTGCACCCCAATAAACTCTAATTGTCACAGTAGAGAACATATTTCTCTTATTGTAAGCCCAATTCTTGTAAGAATCTCTTCATCAAAAATAATTATTTGCTTGCTTCAATGACAGCGATATACTCAGCCTCTATGATAGATAATGCAACACACCGCTATAACTTGGATTGTCATGACATTATTCCCCTTAAATAATTAATCAAGTAACTCGAGTAGACTTCCTAGGGTCAATATCCCTGGCCATATCTATATCTGCGTACTCATCAAGCATAAACTTACCTATCCTAAAACACAAACAAACTCTTGAAGTACCTTTGAGATATTTGAGAATCCATTCAACTGCTCCCTAATGTTATTTACCCAAATTAGAGAAATTGACTGACAACTCCGATAACATGAGTGATATTAGGCCTCATGCACACCATGAAGTACACCAGACTACCAGCGGCTGATGCATAAGGTGCTTTCTTCAGCTCTTCCTTTTCTTTCTCACTTGTAGGACTTTGCTTGGAACTCAAAGTGACCTATAAGTGTAGAACTCATCGGTTTTGCCTTACTCATGTTGAATCTGTCTAGCACCTTCTTGATATAGCTCTCCTGAAATAACCACAGTTTTCCTTTACTGATATCATGGGAGATTTTCATACTGATTACCGGTGAGTTCTGCACTTATAGGTCACTTTGAGTATGAAAATCTCATACCGGTGATCATGTAGGACTAGAACAACATCTAGGTAATCAATATGAAAATCTCCCATGATATGAGTAAAGGAAAACTGTGGTTATAGTCCTACATGATTAGACGGTGAGATCCTCTAGATGTTGTTCTAGTCCTACATGATCAAGTACATGTACTCCATCTTCATCAACTGTTGGTTCACCATTTTCATCAGTTGTATCAATTAGTTCTTCTTGGACATATTCTTCGTGATCATCAAGCATCATAGGTGAAGGAAAAAGTAGACCCAAATCAACATTGTCTTCACTTAAAAACTTTGGATTTTTAATCTGTTTCGAGTCTTGAATGGTTTGGTCTTAAAAAAAACACTTGTACTTCGAACGACTTTCATGTCAAGTGGATCCCACAACCTATAACCAAACTCTACATGTGCATAACTCAAGAAGATACTTTGTTTGGCCTTGTTGTTAAGCTTGGATCTCTCATTTTTTGGAATGTGAACAGATATCCTGCAACCAGACACTCTCAAGTGCTTAAATTGTTAGAGTATTAATACTAAGGGTAGTTTAGGCATTTGCCTTATGTTGTGTTGCCCTACTATATAAGATTTACTTTGTGTGTTTCTAGGTTTAAGTTGTGTATTACAGACTTGCTTCATGAATAATCTATTCTCCTTTTCTCTTCTCTATTCTCTTTGATCAATTCTATCATGGTATCAGAGCATTATTCGATCCTAGCATACTTAAAATTTTTTGAAGAACACAGCAGATGCTCCAACCTCTTCTGAACGATGGCTGACGTCATCAAGTTAGGGCTGACGTCATTACTGACATCATCAGACTGGAACAAGGAGAGCACTAGTGTACTCGATTCTTCATGGGCTTTCCAATGGTATGTTTTGTTTTTGATTTTGAGGTCATTAGCTAGGGTTTTCTAATTTTTGAATGTTTTTTCAAAAATTTCAGCCCTATTTTTCGATCGGTGACTTGGGTTTGGCTCTCTCGAATTCCTTACTTCCAATCGACTCTAAAGGGTGCGATTAAGTATATAGGCAGGCTGGTTGTGTGATTTGAAGACTTTTGGTTTGATTTTGGTTGTCTATTGGCTGCTTGGAACTGTCGGGCTACTGTTCACGGTAAGAACAGTAGCCGAAGCCTTTGTTGGTTTGCTTCTGATTTCGGCAGTAGCCTTCTGCTTTGTTGGTGGTCTTCTGGTTGTGGCTTTCTGCTTTGTTGGTGGTCATCTAGTTGTGGCTTTGGCAGTGACTTCGGCATTCTGGTTGTTTGCTTCCTTCGGCAGTTGGTTCTTTGCTGTTGAGGGCTATTGATTTTTGGTGATATTGCTTTCTTTGGGGCTGCTGAGTTTTGTGATTGCTTTGACTTTGACTGTGGAGTAATTGTTCCTACAATGACAGGAAACTCTGATTCCCTACAGGCCATTAGTGTGAGACTAATAGGAGGAAATTATGTTTATTGGGCTTATGTTATGAAAAAAAATTTATTGGGGAAAGACATGTGGAATTATATTAGTGGTGTTGTACAGGCTCCAACTGATACTAAGGCAGAAAATTATGCTGATTTGAAGAGTACTTGGGATATCAACAATGCAAAAATTATCACTTTGATTAATAATTCAGTTGATCAGACCATTGAGGTTCATCTATCCAATTTACCACAGCTAAGGAAATTTGGGATTATTTGGCCACACTTTTTGTCCAGTCTAATTTTGCAAAGAGGTATCAGCTAGAGCATGAGATTCGAGATGCGCGTCAAGGGGACAAAACCATACAAGAATTCTACTCAGTTATGACTGGCTTCTGGGATCAGCTAGCACTTACTGAACCCACTGAGTTGAGTACTAATCTGACATATCGCACTTTCAGAGAGGAACAGAGGCTGGTGCAATTCTTGATGGCCCTTAGAGATGACTTCGAGGGACTTCATGGTTCCGTTCTTCATCGTCACCCACTCCCTTCAGTGGATGCAGTTGTTAATGAGCTCTTAGCTGAAGAAGTTCGCCTTAAAACCCTTTCTGGAAAGGGTCTTCTTTCACTACCAAATCAGACTATCTTGGCTGTTCCTTCCAAAGTGACCTCAAATTCTCAAAACAAATATCAAGGTTGAGTTGCTTCTGATGAGTGTAGCTTCTACCGTGAAAAGGGTCACTGGAAAGCCCAATGTCCAAAGTTGATGAACAAGAATGCACGAGGGTCTCAAAATCAGTCATTTAAGTCCAGAGATCGTCATACAGCGGCCGTAGCACCACCAGTGGATGAGTCAGCCTCATCAGCTCCCACCCTGACTATGCTTGCAGATCAGCTACAGAAGTTTCTTTCTCTTCATCAGTCTGGTGCTCTCACAGTTTCTCCTACTATAGGTTCGTTCAGCTCAGGTCCTTCAGGTATATCTCCAACCGCATGGGTCTTTGACTCAGGTGCCACACATCATATGACCAGTGACTCTTCTTTATTTGCATCTATTGTTTCTTCTCCATCTTTATCTGTACTTGCTGCCAATGGTTCTCAAATGTCATTAGCTGGTGTAGGGACAATTATTTCCTCCAACCTTACACTTTCAAATGTTTATTATATTCCTCAACTTACTTTGAATTTAATCTCAGTAAGTCAACTATTTGATTCTGGATTTTTGGTTCATTTCTCTTCCTCTGGTTGTGTTGTGCAGGATCCACGGTCCAAGAAGCTGATTGGGACAGGCCGTAGAAAGGGCAGGTTATATGTGTTGGAGGAGCTCCATGTCCCAGATGTTGTTGTTGTTTCTACTGTTGATTTATCTTTTTTTCGTTTGAGTCCAGAGTCATCTAGTTTTTATTTATGGCATTCTCGTCTTGGTCATGTTTCTTATTCTCGTTTAAAATTTGTAGCTTCGACTGGTAGTTTGGGTAGTTTAGGAAGTCATGACATTTCTGATTGTAGTGGATGTAAGTTGGCTAAATTTAGTGCATTGCCATTCAATAAAAGTGTTACTTGCTCTCTTGCACCATTTGATCTTGTTCACTCTGATATATGGGGACCGGCTCCTATTCCTACACAAGGAGGGTCCAAATATTATGTTTCATTTATTGATGATTACACGAGGTACTGTTGGGTATTCTTGATGAAACGTCGGTCTGAATTCTTTTCCATATTCACTACCTTTCGTAACATGGTACGCACTCAATATTCTGCAGTCATTAAATGTTTTCGATGTGATCAGGGAGGTGAATATACTCTTACTTCTTTTCATGATTTTTTGAAATCTGATGGTACACTTTATCAATTCTCTTGCACTGACACACCTGAGCAGAATGGTGTTGTCGAACGAAAACACCGTCATATTCTAGAGACAACACGTTCCCTTATTTTATCAGCACATGTTCCTAGCTCATTTTGGGGGGAAGCAGTTTTGACAGCAGTTCATTTGATCAACACCATTCCTACTATGCTCACCTCTGGAGTCTCTCTATTTGAAAAGTTATGTGGTAAGCCGCCTAACTATTTTTCTTTACGTGTGTTTGGTTGTACCTGTTTTGTTTTGCTCCCTAGTGTTCTTCGTACCAAACTCTCTGCCCGTTCAGCTTTATGTGTATTTCTTGGTTATGGTGAGGGCCAAAAAGGGTATCGTTGCTATGATCCCATCACCCGCAAACTTTATGTCTCTCGTCATGTAGTTTTTATGGAGCATATACCTTTCTTATCAATTCCATCTAGTTCTTCCTCATTGAATAAGTCTGACCTGCTATACATTGATCCATTTCCTACTAATGTTCCTCTTGACACATATGTTGGTGATATACCCGTGTCAGATCCTTCATCTTCTGAGTCGACTATTACTCGTCCCTCTATTGTACATACATATGTTCGCAGGACTCCAGTTATCTCCTCTCCTGATGCAGTGCCTCCCCTTTCTCCTCCGGCTGCCCAATCAGGTTCAGACACTGTGGATCCTACCCCACGCTATCCTCAGCGCTCTCGCAAATGTCCAGACAGGTTTGGTTGGAGTAATACTTGTTATTCTTCTGAATTTTGTTCTTTCCTTACTTCTATTCATTCTCTATCTGAACCCTCCTCCTACAAGGAGGCTTTACTTGATCCACTTTGGAAACAAGCTATGGATGAGGAGTTGGCTGCCTTACATAAGACCAAAGCTTGGGAGCTAGTGCCTTTACCGCCTGGTAAACGCACCATTGGTTGTAAGTGGGTTTATAAGACAAAAACCAAGTCGGATGGTTCTGTGGAACGATATAAAGCTCGATTAGTAGCCAAGGGGTTTGCTCAAGAATATGGTCTAGATTATGATGAGACTTTTGCTCCTGTTGTCAAGATGACTACTGTTCGCACTGTGATTGCAGTTGCTGCCATTCGACAATGGAGTTTGTCTCAAATGGATGTGAAAAATGCATTTCTACATGGAGATTTGACTGAAGAGGTTTTTATGAAACCTCCCTCTGGATTATCTTATAGTTCTGGTCAAGTATGTCGACTTCATCGTGCCTTATATGGTCTTAAACAGGCTCCCAGGGCATGGTTTGCGAAATTTTCTTCGGTTATCTGTGACTTGGGTTTTCGCGCCAGTGACCATGATTCTGCTCTCTTTTTACGGTCTACTTCCTCAGGTTCTATTATTCTCTTACTATATGTTGATGATATGATTATTACGGGTGATGACACTGCTGGCATATGCTCATTGAAAACCCAGTTGCAGGATCATTTTGAGATGAAAGACTTGGGGCAGCTCAGATATTTCTTGGGTATTGAGATTGCTTCCTCTCCTAAAGGATATCTTCTCTCTCAGTCCAAGTATGCTTCAGATGTTATTGAACGAGCTCGTTTATCAGATAATCAGACAGTTGAAACACCTTTAGAGCTCAATGTTCGTTACTCTTCGTCTGACGGTACTCCCTTGTCTGACCCAACCCTCTATCGGACTATTGTTGGAAGATATCTTACAGTCACTCGTCCGGATATCTCTTATGCTGTTCACATTGTGAGTCAATTTGTTGCCTCACCTACCAACGTTCACTGGGCTGCTGTTCTTCGCATTCTTCGGTATCTCCGTGGTACTCTACATCAGAGTTTACTATTTCCTCACTCTTCATCTATGGAACTCAGGGCTTACTCTGATGCTGATTGGGCTGGTGACCCTATGGATCGCAAGTCCACCACTGGTTTCTGCCTGTTTCTTGGGGATTCTCTTATTTCCTGGAAAAGCAAGAAACAAATTGTTGTTGCTCGTTCTTCTACTGAAGCTGAGTATCGTGCTATGGCATCTACTACAGTTGAGATAGTCTGGTTACGATGGTCCTTGATGATCTTGGCATTTCAGTATCTTCTCCTACTCCTATGTTCTGCTACAACACCAGTGCTATTCAGATTGCTCATAACTCGGGCTTCCATGAACGCACAAAGCACATTGATATTGATTGTCACTTTGTGCGCCATCATCTGCAGCAGGGCACCATCACTCTCCCCTTTATTCCTTCCACAATGCAGATAGCGGATTTTTTTACGAAGTCTCACACCATAACACGTTTTAGATTTCTTCTTGGCAAACTCTTGATGTTTTCTACCACATCATGAGTTTGAGAGGGGGTGTTAGAGTATTAATACTAAGGGTAGTTTAGGCATTTGCCTTATGTTGTGTTGTCCTACTATATAAGATTTACTTTGTGTGTTTCTAGGTTTAAGTTGTGTATTACAGACTTGCTTCATGAATAATCTATTCTCCTTTTCTCTTCTCTATTCTCTTTGATCAATTCTATCATAAATATCCTTAGCTATCCTAAATCTTTCAAGAATATCACAATCTAAAGGAGTTGACGGATATGGATTAATCAAATTAACAGTTATCCTCATCGCCTAACCCCAAAAAGATTTAGTCAATTTTGCATTAGAGATCATGCATTTGATGCTCTCACAAATAGATATGTTTATTCTCTCTACAACATACCATTATGTTATGGGATTTTTGGAACAGTTTTCTCAAGCCTGATGTCATGGTCTCTGCCAGTACTCTTTAAAAGGTCCCTAGTATTCACCATTATTATCTACTTAGGCAAACTTTAGTTGTCTTCTTTTCTCCCTTTCAACTTTCACTTAAAATAATGAATACATCCAGTATATGGACTTTACTATTCAAAGCAAATGTCCACACTTTTTTAGAGTGATCATCAATAAAAGTCACAAAATATAATTCACCATTCATAAAGTAGACATTAGTGTGAACTAAATCAGGAACATTATCTTTCCTAGAGGAAGGGGATTTTAGAAATGCAACTCTATTTTATTTTTCAACAAGACAATAAGTGTAAGGTTTTAGTGGCGCACCTTTAGTGTCAGGTAGGAACTATTCTTAGCAAGAATGTGAAGTCCCTTTTAACTGAAAAAAGACAAAGCCTCTTATGCCATAACTATATAGAAGAATCCTGCTCAACTACGTTCACATCACCCTTGATTACATTTATCTTTGCCTTTTAGAGAGTTTAATCTTCTTTCCCTTGGTTAAGATAAGAGAACATTTTGCTAAATTTTCATTTTTCATCACCAAGGTGATTATGGTAGCGTTCATCATCAAGTTTTTCTATGAAAATCAAGTTGAAGCGCATTTATAGAACATGTCTGACATCCTAAGAAGCAATTTACACCCAATGCAAGTTTCTAAAAACACATCTCCAATGCCGGTGCTCTTGCACTTTGCTTTGTTTTCCATTCTAACCCAGCTAAAGTCACCACTGGAATAGGAAGAGAATAAATCTCTACGTGTAGTAATATAAAATGAAGCTGCAACATCAATTACCCAAGTATAGTCTTGGCATGCAAGATTGACATAGACATCATCACAAATAATGATCACATTAGCCTCAGATGCAACTACTATAGTATTATTTTTATCTTTCTTTTCTTCGCCTCTTTCTTGAGATTGCTCTCGTTTCTACTTTATGCACTTTTTCTTATAGTGTCCAAGCTTGCCACAATGAAAACATTTTATCCCCTTTCTTGATTGCCTAATTTTTGATTTGGATCTCTTGACTTGTCACGATCGCCACCACCATATTTTTTGATTTTGCTTATCCCCTAATTTTCTATAACAAGTGCTTCTAAATTAGAAAAAATACCCTGCTCTTTTTGTCTTGCCTCTTCGTTAAACATACTATCTTTCATCATACTGATACTGATTAAACCATTAGGAGTCGAGTTACTAAGTGACACAACTTTGGTTTCCCAACTATCTATTAAGGAGCTCAGCAGATGTAATAATTGCACCTCGTCATCGAGCACAAGTTTCATGGTGGACAACTCATTAGACAATTCTTGAAAATTATTCAGATGCTCCACAACACTTTGCCCATCCTTATACTTCATGTTAAGAAGCCTCCGGATCATAAAGGTTTTATTTTAAGCAGTCTTGCTCTAAGCATCAGTTTCTTTTGCTACATGATGAAAAATACTTTGATCAATCCATTGTGTAATATGTCCAAAGACTTTCCGATTCACTTTCTTCCATTCCTTCTCGATCTAATCAGCAACGACTTGATTCCATTCAATTCAATGAGCTCAAACAAAGCTTTGCAATACAAGATATCCTCCATTTTAGTCTATCACATGAAGTAATTTGAAGTTAGTTTAATTATGATACTTGTAGATTCCTCCATTTAACTTTCATAAGAAAATTCACACAATCTGATCAATCAACCTATGCTCTGATATCACTTTGATAGGGTAAACTCACAAAAATAGTAAAATTATTTTTCTACAGCTCTTTATACAAATTAAATAGGTGATGCACCAAATTCAATCATTTAAAAATTAAAGCAAATAATAAAATCACTCCACAACCAAGACACCAAACTTACGTTGTTCCCCAATCTCAGGATACGTCCACAAACTCCAATCTCACTTCCACGATATCACAATAATAAGATTACAACAATAGTCCTTAGATCAATTGTCATAGGCTATCAAAATATCAATTATTCATCACCCCCGAAAATGGGTATCAACAAAAACAACAAGAATAGATCTTACCGAATAAGTCTTGCAAAATATCAATCCGAGAAGACTTTTGACAAAATATAATGATCAATGCAAAGTCCTCGTATCTGCGAACAACATATTAAAATTTGGTCAAAATTGGGCGTTGAATGCCTACCTAGGTGAACAATCTTTCTTTTTCTCTTCTCGGTTTTAGGTCTCTTCGTATGTTAAATACAAACATGTCTCATACATTAGCATGGTACCAGAAGGCTTTAAGCCCCTCAAATTCGGTTCACCACGCACCCAAAAAATCTAATTGAAAACAAAGTCTTCAGTACTCCATAGCTGGTCCCAAGTGGGTCACGTTGCATCAGCCACCAAATTTTGTTTTCACTTAGTAAATGGGTTTAAACCCGTGAACTATGGGTTGGGCCACCCACATATAACTGGAACCAACCCAACAAGAGTTGTTTCCCAAAACGACACAATTTTGTAACGGTAAATTGAAAGGAGGTATACTAAATTTGGTTTAATTGTAAAAAGGTACACAGAAAAAAATATAAAGTAAGGAAGTCTTTAATTTTAGATCTTAATTCTGTACAAGTACATAATTTAAAATTTCCAGATTTTTCTTTGACATTTGTGTCCTCCCTTAAATCATGTGATTATTTTTGGAAACTGTTTTTTTTTTAAATTATAATTATGCATTAAAAATCTCTTAATTTTATAGATGATTTGATTCTTTCGTTTATTTTGAGGATAAATCAGTTGGTTTGAATTTTAAATTTTGCAACAGTATCATTTGTTGTTTTCTTCTACTTCGGCCTAGAAACAATTTATCAGTGCAAGTCCGAAATATTATTTCATCTTTATCATTCAATCTAAGCAATTACAAGATTTAAATTCATGACTCCATTAGGTTTTATGTCTGTCATTTTAAAGGTGATTATATTGTTTTTTATATGTGAATACCATAGTCGAAGTTCATCTTGTATATGCGTTTACAGTATAACAATACAGTGTAAAAATTTACTTACACAAAACATTGTACTGTTATATTTTGTCAAACATATATTTACATATAACTTCATTATAATAGTCCAGCTCTGTTTTGAATTGTTACCACATCCACAAAACCACTGTATACTATCTGCGTTACAATGTTACACTGTCTTTGTTACACTATGCGGAAAACACAGTCAACAGTAATGAGATACACACAGTTTATTCACACACAATGAATTAATATGGTAGTACATGTTGTTGACGAACTTACATCTACAATGGCGGACCAGTAAGATTTTCCTTTCAAAGATGAAACCCTGTAAAATTTCAAGGAACGATCTAGAGCTTCTCACCAACGAAGATGAATCAGTTTTTGGATAGGAAGAAGAAGTCGTAACCATTTTCCGAAGTTGAAGCTTTTCGCGAATTAATGTTCCTAAAATCCAGTGGTTAAATCTTATCACTGTATACTTAATTAATTTTAAGATATATTTCTAAACCCGTTTTTAGGAAAGTAATGTTCCTAAAATTCAGCGATTAAGCCTTATCACTGTGTACCTAATTAAATTTAAGATATATTCCTAAAACTATTTTTAGGAAAGTAAATTTTAGAAAATGGGCAGTTAAGTCTTTGTATCTCAGTACTGAACTTCTTTACAACAAATTTTTTTTTGTATATTTTTTTACAATTATGTCTAATTTAGTGTACCGACTTCCAAATGACCCATTTTTTAATGTGAAATAATATCGCCTTTTTTTAAGGAAGAGTATGAGTATTGAAAAGGATCCCCAAGCCAATTTTATACTATAAAGATTAGAATTCCAAGTGCGCTGAGACTTATAATTAGGTTGAGCTGGGCTAGTTTTCATTTGGTTTGGTTTATTCGAGTCGAGGTTTTGACCCACTAATCCTTACCAAATCCATATACAAAATTCTCTGCAACAACTTGGTATTTCTGTGCTTGAATATTGTGAGTCAAGCTTGAACCGAAGCCTGGACATGTTAGGCTTGAATCGGTATATAAACCTAAAAACACTCAAAACTCTTATGTGTTGACCAAGTTATTTGAACTCAGATCAAAGATGACTAAATTATATGGTTGCTCGAGGTTTTTGATGAAGTAAACCAACTCGGCTTTAGCTCACTATCAGAGCTCACAAATTTTATCAATCAAGTTTGAGCAGCCAACAGCTTAAATCCATGCCTACTCATCCCCTTGGGTATGTTTGCTTGGAGTTATAGTATAGCATGAGATTGAAAAATTGAATTAAATTTTAATCCATAATGCTAGTAATCATGTTTGGATAATGTGTGTGTCTCCATTCTTCTTATACTAATATCATGTTTGGAAGAGCTATTAGTGTATGATATTAAATTTGAAAGGACAAAAATACCTTACACCAATGCATAACTCTCTAACCTATAGGGATACTCTTGTTATTTTGGATATTATTACTAATCATTTCTCATTTAATAATAGCCATTATATGATATTAGTTTATACCAAGTATGAGATGTTTGATGACATTTAACGAGGATCAATACTAAAATATCTTTGAGACCAGACTTTGTAACTTGATATAAATTTGGTATTAGATTACAATTGAACTAATTTAGTCCAATCCCATCCTTCAATATCTCACACAAACATGTTTAGAGTATATACAATACTCAAAGTTTTTGCCTATAGTATGATTTGAGAAAAATAATAGTGAGTAGTCTTAATCTCCTTTTTGAGAGACTGATTTTCTGGACTTAAATTATTTGCTAAAATATTTTGAATAATATGTTCAAAATACTCAAACCACCTTCCCCAACAAAAAATAAAAATAAAAATAAAAAAAGAAAGAACTGAAAAGAAAAAAGAAAAAGGACGAAAAGCTGTTATACAGTACACCAAGGGCATAACTCACACATGGTACCATTATTTAAAATCCTGGGGGAGGGGAATTCAATTTGAAGGTTGTGGTCCAATGTTCATTGTGTTCTGCAAATCACGTGCAGGTATTGATCGTTGCATAATGCATTCAACTTTAATGCCAATCATATCCATTAAAAATTCCAGGCATGACAGCAATATGGTCCCCTCCAAACCTTGTGGTGAAGCAGAAGTGTTTTTTTTTTGTTTTCGCGGGGGGGGGGGGGGGGGGGGGGGGGGGGGGGGGGGGGGAGAGGAGGGGAATTAAGGTTAATGTATGAGTTGGTAAAGTTTTTAAAGTACTTTTTTAATAAAAATGTATAATTTCATGAAAAAAACATAGCATATTTGATATATGATTACTGATGATGTACATAAAGCAATTGAACAGAACAGAGAATGTAAGGTGCACCGAGGGAATCAGTTTGAGCTTCAAGGCTCTTGGGAACAATAATTTTGGGGAATGGGGTCTGTAAGAGACAAAAATTGAAGATACCTCCTACAGGAATAATGAATGGATATTTCTGAAAGAGTGAGAACTGAACTTGATCTCCCAGTCTTCCCTTCCTGCAAAATGAACAAACTGCCCAAGATCGAAGTGTTTCGATCGAAAGCACTCCGATGCTTAAGTCAGTAATGGAGCTAAAGCAATAGCAAGAAGACAAGGAGAGTTCAGCGTACCTTTCACCTTGGCTTCTCATGCCTCTTATAGATCACTGTTCAATTAGGGTTTCCATGTTTTACGATTCGTGGTGGTACACCTTCGTCCAATCAGGTGGCTCTAGTTGGGAAGTTGCTGATATTTCTCCAGCAATTCCTCCCGCAGTTCCTATAATCTTGCTCATTTGTTCAGCCAGAATGTCTGAGTTATAGACGTTCCCTTAGCTCTTCATTTGTCATTTCGAACAGCTCGGTCATGATGAGAGCCAAACTCTTTCATTTATTCCCGAGCTCATTGAACCAATTTGGTTCGGTAAGAGCCAAGCTCTTTCATTGCTTGCTGAGTACATTGATCAGTTCGGCTAAGTCTGTTGGCTGAGTGACTGGTGCCTTCCTCACGTGCCTTGTCTTGTCATCCTCACGTGCTTTGTCTTGTCATCATCACGTACGCTCATTTAATGTCATAATACGTGTAATAAAGGGAGCTACCCCTTCATTTGCCCCCAGAGAACGTCTGACAGATGCCTTTCGTCTGTCAACCGTTTTATGTCTTTAATCCCATCATTGCTCACACCTTTTGGAACATCCCCCTTCATTTTGGCGGCAAATCTAGTCATTTAAATACCGCCTTTTAGGATTCCCTCCCTTTATAAGCGATTTCTCTTCAACTTCTCTTCAATTTGCCTTCTCAGTTTCGAACGTATCTCTGCATTACCCTTTTTTTTCTCTGCACTTCATCTTCCTCAATGGCCCCTCTCATACCCTCAGAAATTCCAGCTTTCAAAGCTAGATACAACATTCCAGACGACGTTGAGGTAAGGTTGCTGGAAAGGATAAGCCTCTGATTGGCACAAGAGAGAGGATTCCCATTCCTACTCGTGCCATCACCGAAGGTGGAGTCCGATTTCCTCTCGATCCCCTTCTTCTCTAGATGCTGTCTGCAACAAAACTTTGCCCATTACAATGTTGCCCCAACTTTTTCAGAATTTTTATGGGGGTTGCTGCTTTGAATAGGTTGCTAAACCTAAATCTGGGTCTCTGGGAAATTCTTTACTGCTATATCATCAAGCCAGCCGGTGACAACTACTATCTCCCCGTTAGGAAGAAGGAACGGTATTTGGTAACCCATCTTCCAAACTCGAATAAGGGTCATGAGAATGATTTGGTTTTCGTTTCTGGGGCCTGGGAATATGTTGTTGATGCTACTCCCTCCTATCGCTGCCCTTATGAAGAAGGTGCCCCAGGTATGTGAATCTTTTACTTTTCTATTTTTGGCTTTTTTACTTTACCATCTTCTGATATGAGGCTTTTGTGTAAAGGAGATATTGTAAAGGGTAGAGTCCCTGAATCCTCTGTGAAGATGGACGAACGGAAAAGAGTTTGGGACTTCAACGACTCTTTGTTTTGCCGAGTTGCTCATACACTGCTAGGATACACGCCGAATTATACGTCCTTTATTGTTGTGCCAAACCGACCTAACGCCACTCTTGCCGCAAATCGGGAGGCCATTCAGACTGCTAGGGAACAAACTCCCCGAGCACGAAAAAAGTCTTCTCTCGCAGCTTCTGGAAGCAGAACGGTGAAGAACTTTTTAGATTTTTTATCAACTGTCAAGCCAACCCCATCCGTCGAGCCTATTCCACCAACTTCCGTGCCTTCAATTCCTGTTCTTGATGCGCCTGCTGCCGAGGTTCCTGCCGAAGATGTTCTTCCAGATGATGCAGGTCTGTCGATTAATGATCAGGCAGACCTGGTTCAGACTATTGAAACTTCAATTCCAGTTGAGTTAGATCCTCCAACTTGTGTTCATTCTCTTATTCCTCAAGATGATTCAATTTTTGAACTTGCCGAAGACCCTGCCCTAAAGAGGCGAAGAACTGTCGAGCCCGAGGCAAGCCTTTCCCCTAAGCCAGTCAATCCTCCTTTCCGACCTGTCCTCAAGGCCAAAAGGAGATAGATCTCTGTAAAAGATTCTGCTATCGAAGACTTCAATGTCGCAGTGGGGATCGCCATAGGGATCATTCTGCCTCGGGACCTTGCCATGAATGAGGCATTGACTGATGATGAAGTGTCCCGCCAAGCAATTTAGCACATGGTGTTGGTAAGATTTTTCTTTAAGCATTCTCTTCATTCTTAAAAAATTTAACTAAGTCTTTTTGCTTTTCAACTCGTAGGGTCTTCAAAAAGTGCATGAAGTAGGGGCCAGGATAGCCAGAAAAGACAGGGCTATGAAAGATGATATTCATGCCCGAGCTTCAGCACTTGCCAAGAAGGAGTCTGTGGATGAGGAGTACGCCAAAATCTGTGAGGAAGCTAAGGCTCTGCAGGCTCAAAATCAAAGCCTAACCGAGGAGAACCGACAGCTTGAGGCAGAGATTGGCAAGCTCAAAAACTCTGAACATGAATCAAACGTGGAGCTCTCCCAATCCCAGCTTGATTACACAAGTCTTCTTGAGGAGTTTGATCAATACAAAACCGAAGCAAAAGAGAGAGAAGATGCCGCTTACGATGAAGGGGTTGAGAAGGCAGGAAACGATTTGGCCTTACAGATCCCTCTTCTGCAGGATGCGTACTTCGGCAAGGGTTGGCATGCCGCACTGACTGCTGCTGGAGTTCCATCTTCTTCTGAACTTTTCTCTAGGCATTCCCTTCCTAGCTCCTCACAGTCTCCTGAAAACACTTGGAAAGTTTTTTGCGATTTTTGATGTAATGATCCTTTTGATGTAATCTTTTGAAGTTTGAATGAAAATAACTCTTCGTTTTCAGTGATTTTTGCTTGTCACTTATTCACAGAGCTCGGTCTCTCATCAGAGACCTTTTAAACACTTAAAATTAACTTAGAAACAATTCAAGCTCTTAAAGTAATGGCCTCAGCTCGACCCTTCTTCAAAGATCTCAGTCTCTCAACAGAGACCCTCAAACACTTAGAAATAATTCAAACTCTTGAAGTTATGGCCTTAACTCGGCCCTTATTCAAAGAGCTCAGTCTCTTGTCAGAGACCTTTAAATACTTGGAAAATTTTTTCTTGAAGTTACGGCCCTTGCTCGGCCCTTATTCAAAGAGCTCGATCTCTTGTCAGAGACCTTTAAATACTTGGAAAAAAATTTCTTGAAGTTATGGTCCTTGCTCGGCCCTTCTTCAAAGAGCTTGTTCTCTTGTCAGAGACCTTTAAATACTTGGAAAAAATTCTCTTGAAGTTATGGCCCTTGATCGGCCCTTCTTCAAAGAGCTCGGTCCCTCAATGGGGACCATATATACTTAGAAAAATTTTGATAACTTTTGAAGTTATGGCCCTTGCTCGGCCCTTCTTCAAAGAGCTCGGTTTACTGTAGAGTTTACTCATAGTCCCCTTGGGCATCTAAGAGTGTTTCTACCTCGCACCGACCCGCCAATCTAATTGGACACAAATCCATCCCAAATCAGCTTACATCGTCATGCCTAGCTGAGGGCCTGGATTAGATCGAGTGGCTGTGCCTGATTTAAGTATAACTTCTATCAGGATTTATTTAACAGTAGAACATACATAACCAGAAAAGAGATAAGAGGTGAATCTTCATAAATCTTTATTAATAACTTCAATTCATGTTGGTACAATGACTTGTTCGACTCTTAAGGGGTACCCTTAAGTTTCCGAAGGCACTTCGAAGTTCTATTTAAAAATGTACTTTTTAGAAATAGAACCTTCTAAGGTTAGCTGTGTTCCAGGGGCGTGGCACTGCCCTATGGTCCATGGTTTCGAGCTCGTAATACCCACTACCCCCAACTCGGGCTATTATGTATAGACCCTCCCAGTTTGCTCCAAGCTTTCCATGCATTAGGTTCCTAGCCGATCCCAATACGCGTTAAAGGACTAAGGCTCCAAGTGTGAAAGACCGAGGGCTAACTTTCTTGTTATAAGCTCGGGACATTTGATGCTGATAAGAAGCCATCCTTATGGCTGCCTGTTCTCTTTTCTCCTTGGCTAGATCAAGGTCTCGGGTGATAACGACATCGTTTCCGTTGCTTTCAACCAGCTCGGTTCTCAAGGTCGGTCAACCGATCTCTAATGGAATTACTGCCTCCATCCCATAAGCTAGGGCGAAGGGGGTTTCTCCAGTTGAGCGCTGAGGTGTGGTTCGGTACGTTCACAGAACACTTGACAACTGATCTACCCACCTCCCCTTAGCATATTCTAATATTTTCTTGACTCCATCCAAGATTGTTTTGTTGGAGATTTCTGCTTGTCCATTGCTCTGAGGGTAAGCTGGGGTGGAGTAGTGGTTCCGAATTCCATATTGCTGATAGAAAGCTTTGAAGGGACCACTATCAAATTGAGTGTCGTTATCCGAGACGAGCGTATGTGGAATTCCGAATCTGGTGATGATGTTTCTCCAGACGAACTTCTTTGTATCAGTGTCTCTGATGTTGGCTAGAGGCTCAGCTTCCACCCACTTCGTGAAATAATCCGTTGTAGCTAGAAGTAGGGGTGTCAAATGTGTCGGGTTGGGTCGGTTTCGTGTCATGTCACTTTCGATCGTGTTATTTTCGTGTCGTGTCATTTCGGTACGTGTCGGGTCCGTGTCAATATTCGTGTTAATAAAAAATTATTTAATTTGACAACAACTAATATAACATTATTTAAAAAATTATAAAAAAATTATAAAATTCTTATTTAAGAATATAATATTCGTTAAATAATTATTTTCTATCTACAGTACCCATTAATCATGTTATTCGTGTCGAACCTTAATTTGACCCATTTATTATCGTGTCAACTAATCGTGTTTTTTTCGAGTTTGTGTCGGGTTCGGTTCGAGTCGGGTTCGTGTTTCGAGTAAAAAATTGACACCCCTAGCTAGAAGGTACCTCTTATTGCCAAGGGCCCGAGGTAAAGGACCCACAATGTCTAACCCCCATTGCGTAAATGGCCACGGGCTCGCCAATGGAAGCAACTCCTGGGATGGTTTTCTCGGTATCGGTGAATATTTCTGACACTTTTCACACCGCCTAACAAACTGTTGAGCATCTTTCTGCATGTATGGCAACCAAAAACCTTGAGAGATAGCTCGGTGAGCAAGAGATCTTCCACCTGTATATGCTTCGCAACTTCCCTCGTGAATTTCGGATAGAAAGTCAGGAACTATTTTTGGGTGTACACATTTCAAATACGGGCCTCCAAATGAGCGCCGGTAGAGCTCGTCTCTCGGAGATAGCCAGAATCTGGATGCTTTCAGACATAGCTTATGAGCTTCCTTCTTGTCCTCGGGTAGGTCACCATTCTTCAAGAAACCGATTATCGGGTCCATCCAGCTCGGTTCGGTTTCATTATGTAATACTTCATCAAAACTGGTCGGCAAAATGCTAGGCTCGGACTGGAACTCAACGGTTAGAGCTCTTTCGGTTTCTTGGTCAAGTGCCGAGGCCAGTGAGGCTAAAGCATCAGCATGCGAATTCTTTGCTCTTCCAACTTGCTGGATTGAGTATTCTGGTATTTTGCTTAGTTCCTTTTCTGCAACGGCATGATACGCCATCATCCTTTCATCCTTTGCCGCATACTCCCCTATTATCTGATTCACCACCAGTTGTGAATCAGAGAATATATGGAGCTTCATTGCCCCCAGTTCGGCTGCTAGCCTTACTCCAGCTATCAAAGCTTCATACTCAGCTTCGTTGTTTGAGGCCTGGAAGCCGAGCCTGATGGCTTTCTCTAAAAGACAACCATATGGACTCACTAGAGTGAGGCCCATGCCGGCACCTTTCTGATTTGAAGACCCATCAACAGATAGGGTCCAGCCGCCGCCGAGCCCTGCTTTCTGATCGTCATCAGTTTGTTCGTTCTGCTCCGAGCTATTTTTAGATTGAAATTTTGCAATGAAGTATGCCACTACCTGGCCTTTGATCGCCTTCCTCGGTTCGAACATAACGTCGAACTCCCCAAGCTCGACTGCCCATTTAGCAACGCGTCCGGATAGGTCGGCTTTCTGAAAGAGTGACTTCAACGGTTGGTCGGTGAGCACTGTGATTTGGTGGGCCTGGAAGTAATGTCTGAGTTTCCTAGCTGAGCTAATCAGTGCGAGCGCGAGTTTCTCCGACGGAGTATACCTTGACTCTGAATCTAAGAGCATCTTACTCACGTAATAAACATGTTTCAGCTTTTCACAATTATTCCTCATCAACGCCCCACTCACCGCGTGTTCCGATACAGCTAGGTAGAGGAAAAGACTCTCCTCGGGCGTTGGGGTTGAGAGGATTGGTGGGGAGGCTAAGTATGTCTTAAGATTTATGAACGCTTCCTCGCATTCCTGATTCCAGAGTGCC
Source organism: Ilex aquifolium (assembly GCA_951799425.1). NCBI lineage: Eukaryota > Viridiplantae > Streptophyta > Magnoliopsida > Aquifoliales > Aquifoliaceae > Ilex > Ilex aquifolium. The sequence goes on along the minus strand of OX637397.1, from coordinate 22,040,737 downwards.
CCCTTCTTTCCTTTGATTGATTGGAAGAAAGGTCTGCATTTATCATATGCTCGAGATATGAACCTCCCGAGCGCAGCTGCCATTCTAGTTAGCCTTTGTACCTCATTTACAGACCAGGGTGATTGTAGTTCTGCGATGGCCTTTACCTGATCGGGGTTCACCTCTATACCTCGGTGGGTGACCAGGAAGCCAAGGAATTTCCCCGATCCAACCCCAAATGCACACTTTGAAGCGTTTAATTTCATCTTGTATTCCCGTAGAACATTGAATGTACTTTTCAAGTCGGAACAGTTACTAGTGGCCCGCCGACTCTTAACCACCATGTCGTCGATATAGACCTCTATAGTACTGCCTATCATGTGTGAGAACATCTTGGTTACCAACCTTTGATACGTCGCTCCTGCATTCTTCAACCCGAAGGGCATTACCCTGTAACAATAAGTCCATTCGGGTGTTATAAAGGCGGTCTTTTCTTGATCTTCCTTGGCAAGCGGGATCTGGTGGTATCCTCGGTAGGCATCCAAGAAGCTCATCTGCTCATGCCCAGCAGTTGCATCAACCAATTGATCTATCTTAGGCAGGGGGAAACTGTCTTTTGGACAGGCTTTGTTGAGGTCGGTGAAATCCACACAGACTCTCCATTTCCCGTTCTTCTTCTTCACCACCACGGTGTTTGACAGCCAGGTCGGATATTGTACTTCCCTAATTGTTGGGGATTCAAGCAATCGTGTTACTTCCTCTTTTACTGCATCCTGATGCTGAGGAGCCGACCTCCTGAGCTTTTGCTTGACTGGCTTAAAGCTAGGGTCAATGTTCAGATGGTGACATGCCACTTCGGTCGGTACGCCGGGCATATCACTCGTGCTCCAAGCAAAAACATCGGCATATTCTCGCAGCAAGGTGACGAGCTCTTTTTGCTGCTCGGGGCTAAGAGCAGTTCCCAACAAAAACTACTTTTCTGGATCTCCATCCTTGTCTAAAGGTACTTCAGTCAAGTCTTCGATTGTTCGGTCTGTCACTTCTTTTTCTGTGCCTAAAGGTACTTTAGGGATTTTCATGACAACTTGTTCGGCAGAATCAACCGAGCTGTCAAGTGTTGATTGCTATTTTGCCTCCTCGGCTATTGAACTCCTCTCTCGAACCTCTATTCCATCTTTGGCTTTGACCGAGGCCAGTAAACAGGTCGTGGAACTAACCTGGTCTCCTCGAATGTTTACTATTCCTTCAGACGAAGGGAATCTTAGCATCTGGTGGTACGTTGATGGTACCGCCTTCACGTCATGTAACTAAGACCGGCCCATTATTGCATTATAAGCCGAGACCGTATCCACTACCAGGAATTCGGTCATGATGCAAACTGGTCCAGTCTTTACAGGCAGTGTGATCTTTCCCCTAGGAAGAACTGTTTTTCCACTAAAGCCAATCAATGGAGTATTTGAGGGTATCAGATTCTCCTGTTTGAGGCCAAGCTTCTGGAAGAGATCCATGTACATGACTTTGGAGGAACTCCCTGGATCGATTAGCACTCTTTTCACGTCGTAGTTGGCAATCCTAAGTTTTATTACCAACGCATCATTATGCGGCTGATGAATCCCGATCAGATCTTGCTCAGAGAAGTAGATCATCTCCGCTGAGTCTTCAAACTTCATTCTTTTGGACCTTACTTCTGGGGCCAACCGCAATTAGAACACCTCTCTTTCCTTTGTGGCTTTCTGGATGTAGGCCCTAGCTGCATTGTTAGTGGCCATTTGCGGGTTTGTGGCGGCGTGGATTACGTCTATCACTCTTGCTGCCGTGGTCTGGTATCCTTTCGGCTCGGCTCTTTCTCTGTCGGCTCCTGCTCCATCCTCGACGAACTCAGAGAGATGTCCAGCCTGAACCAGCTCTTCCAAATGCTGCTTCAAAGACCGGCAATTTTCAGTCATATGCCCCACATCCCGATGATAGGAGCATCTGAAATTTGGATTTCTTTTCGAGGGATCTCTTGTTAACTTATTGGGCCACTTGAAGAATGGTCTCGCCTTGATCTGATTCAATATCTTGTATATCGGTTCTTTAAACATTGTTTTTACCCCGAGAAAATGGGACTTCTGGGGATAACCTTCCTTATCATTCTTCTTTCCGCCCTCTCTACTCGGCTCGGTCTGCTTGTCACGACCAAACTGTCTGCTGCCTTGATGCTCTTTAACCACATCTCTGGATAATTCGTCGTTGACTTTGGCATACTTCTCGATCATTGCCATCAATTCTTCCAGGTCGGAGGCTGGCCTTCTGGTGAGTGATTAGTATAGAGGGTTCTCCTTTGGCAACCCGATTTTGAAGGATGTTACTGCAGTTTCAGGATTACATCCTTCTACCTCATTCATCATTTCTTAATAGCAATGAGCATACTCTCGTAGTGTTTCATTGTTCTTCTTCTTTAATGTCAGCAGAGCCCCAACATCCTTTGGCTGCTTACTGCTCGTAATGAACCGAGTCGTGAACTGCTCGGCCAGTTGTGACCATCCATCTATCGATCCCTTCGGCAAACTGTCGAACCATTTCATGGCCGACTCCCCAAGACTACTGGGGAAGATGGTGCAGAGCAGGGGTTTGTTCCTTCGGTGAATGCTCATCAACTGCCTGTAATGTCTGATGTGTGAGGCTGGGTTAGTCTTTCTGTCGTACAGTTTGAAATTTGGGACGGTGAACTTGCTCGGGATTCATCCCCTTTCAATCCATGAAATGAAAGGTGACGACTCTGAGCCGTCCCCGTATTCCCCAGTTGCTCTCCTGGCTAGGTCCCTAGCCGACCTCTGTTCCGGCCTTTTTAAGCGGTTGTTGAGTTCCTCGGTGATGAACTGCTTCCATGTATCATCCTCCTGGATCCGAGGTTTTTTCTGTTGGTGCATGTTTTCATCGGCACTTTTGATTCTATCGTGTTTCCTTTCGGGACTTTCTCGTCGATTTCCCCTCTCATGCTTCTCCTTCCTAGTCATCTCTTTTAGCTTGGCTTTCAACTCCTCATTTTCTTTTATCAGGCCTTTCTCCCTGGCATATGATTTCTTGAACAATTTGTCATGAGCATCAAGACGGTCCTACAGGGATTGGACCAACTTTGCCAGGGAATGGTTCTCCCCCTCGGCACAGAAGGACTCACCAAGATCTTCATTCTGCTGGTTATGATTCCTGGTTCGCTTAAAGCTTGCTGAGGATACCTCGTCATCCTCGTGGGGCCTAGATGGGCTTTTGTTCATGTGCAATTTAATGTTACCATCAGATGGTAGCGACGTTGGATCTGAATTTCTCATGGCAAAACTGCCTCATACAGGAGATCCAATAGCACTTCTGAGTCTAGACATTGCTGCTTTTTGTTCGAGTGATGAGAATCTTCCCACAGACGGCGCCAAAATGTAAGAGGCAAAAATTAAAGATACCTCCTACAGGAATAATGAATGGATATTTCTGAAAGAGTGAGAACTGAACTTGATCTCCCAGTCTTCCCTTCCTACAAAATGAACAAACTACCCAAGATCGAAGTGCTTCGATCGAAGGCACTCCGATGCTTAAGTCAGTAATGGAGCTAAAGCAATAGCAAGAAGACAAGGAGAGTTCGGCGTATCTTTCACCTTGGCTTCTCATGCCTCTTATAGATCACTGTTCAATTAGGGTTTCCACGTTTTACGATTCGTGGTGGTACACCTTCGTCTAATCTGGTGGCTCTAGTTGGGAAGTTGCTGATATTTCTCCAGCAATTCCTCATGCTGTTCCTATAATCTTGCTCATTTGTTCATCCAGAATGCCTGAGTTATAGGCGTCCCCTTAGCTCTTCATTTATCATTTCGAACAGCTCGGTCATGATGAGAGTTGAACTCTTTCATTTATTCCCGAGCTCATTGAACCAATTCAGTTCGGTAAGAGCCAAGCTCTTTCATTGCTTGCTGAGTACATTGATCAGTTCGGCTAAGTCTGTTGGCTGAGTGACTGGTGCCTTCCTCACGTGTCTTGTCTTGTCATCCTCACGTGCTTTGTCTTGTCATCATCACGTGTGCTCATTTAATGTCATAATACTTGTAATAAAGGGAGCTACCCCTTCAGGGTCAATTACACAGTAGAGTTATAGTGGTTCACCAGTTCGGGAACACGACTAATCCACTCTTCAGTGGAGTCTCTTTCTCCTGAGGAATATATTGATAAAGAATGGAAATTACACAGTAGTTCGATAAATCTCCTATTGCTTGCCCCCTAGTAAGGGCCTTGTACAGTATTTATAGGGAATTTCTAGCTTAGCTGAATCTGGGGCGTGATCTTCGCCCCCCTCATGTAACGTCTTTCTTGATTTGCATAGTAGTTATTCAGAGTGATGGGGGAATTGTGAATTTGGTTCCTGGACTGGTGCCTGTTTCTATTGAGGAGAAGCTTGGTGGTTGCCAGCTATCTTCCACTTCGTTTCCCTTGAGGTGTGGATTACGGGAGGTCGAGGTCTGGATTCTGAGCTCGAGGTTTTTGTGTTACAGGGCTACCGACGTGAGCTGGGTTACTGAGCTCAACCTTCATCAGTTGCCCCCCCCAGTCCTTAGTCAAAATGGTTTGTTTGAGCAGGGACTGAGCTGTGGCTGAATTAAGTGGGTTCGTTTAGGTTGACATCGATTTGCATGTGATGGGACCCCATTCAGACGATTATGGTGAACGTGTAATCGTTTTTTCCTCATTTCTCGTGCACGTCCCATATCTCGAGGGTCCACGTAAACTTGGCTTTAAATGCGCCTACAGATGAAAAATCGTTGTTCTTTGTCTTTCGAATTCCTTCTACAGACCCTGTTTTCCTTGCGATTTTATCTTCCCCTAACTTGCTAGAGATCTAGGGTTCTGCTTAGAAAACCCCCAATTCAGCTTGAGGATTCTGCGAGGCTTGCTTTGTCAACTCCTAAATTCGTTTTGGGGTTCGAGTTTTCGCTCGTTCTTGGTTAGGTACGCTTCTTTGCTCTGTTTATCTCTTCGTTCTGGATCCCTCGAATCCAAGGTGGTTGTTACATTTTTTGTCCTTTCGCTTTTGTTACTTTAGGAACCGAGGTTATTCCTTGTCCTTTCTTCCCCTTTTTGTGGATCCTTATTCAACTGCTAGAATATTCCTTATTGGTTATCGGTGTCTTGACCCTTCGACCCTCAGGGACTATTTTGCTAACGTTTATTTTTCTTACTCCTCTTTTCATCTCCCTTTTTCCAATCTTGTCATGTCTGGATCTTCCAAAACTACTGCTTCATCTGTTTCTCTTGCCATAGGCGAGAGGTCTTCTGAACAGGAGGACTTTGATTTAGGGGACGTAGGTGACGAGATAGATAATTTTCCTAGTGTCGATCTTATCGATGCTGGGGAAAAGGCCAAGGACCTCCCTTCATCATCTTCTCCTGTATCGAGGCCTAAAAAATCTAGGAAAGGGAAAACTAAGGTTTGTGATATTGGGGTTTCTGGTAGTGCTGAAGAGGTAGAGGTCCCCCCCAGAGCTTCAGACTTCGTTGGCTTCAGTGAGGTTACCCCCCTTTTCATTAAAGTCTTATCAGGTAGGTTTGGTTTCCCTCGGGGTATGAGATATTAGTGCCCTCATGTGGATATTCGGTATGACTCCCAGATTCCTGAGAAAGTCTGTTTCTTTGTGGCTTCTCTAGAGAATTCCTTTGCTTCCCCATGCATCCTTTTCTTAAGAGTGTTCTCCAGCACTTCAACGTCTGTCCTGCTCAACTTTCTCCCAATTTTTGGGGTGTTTTGGTGGGCCTCCTTGTATATTTCAAGAAGAATAATCTTGGAGCCCCGACAGTGTTGTTGCTTATGAACTTCTTCAACGTCAAGGCCACTCCCTCTGACAGTTTTTTGTATATAGCTAAGAGGGTGAAGTCTTGTGTTTTTATTACCAACCTCCTGAGCTCCCACAAGGGCTGGAAAAAGCTCTTCTTCTTCGCATCTAGGAGGGAATGGGAGTACAATTCTGATGATGCAACTAATACCCTCCCTATGCCTTGAGCCTAGTCTGCCCCTGATAATCTGGGTAAGCCCTTGCCTAAGTAGGCTTGGATCAGCCTCGGTACTTCGTTCTGCTGACTTTTTTCCGTTTGTTCTTTCCAGGTATTCGACCCAAGCTAAGTGCAAGAGACGAGGTCGTTCTACTGGGCTTGGAAAATTACGAGCCGGACCAATATTCCAAACTTATCAAGCCTATCCCTTTTATCCTTAAATTATATTTTACTTCTTTCTCCTTTCTGATCTGTTTTCTTTGGGTTTCTAGGTTCTAGCTCAATGGCTCCAGATGCTGAAGCTTTGAAGGCGAGGGTTGCCCTGCTGAGGAAGAGCAGGAATGGAGGAAAACGTAAGGCTAAGGTCGGGTCAGGAAGTGACCCAGCTCCCCTTGCAAAGGTGCCGAGGACAGAAGTGCCTCCTAATTCTCTTCCCCCTTCCCCTGTGGTTTCTGTGCCTTCGTCGAGCTCACCGCAAATCATGCTGACCTCAGCTCCTCAAGGGACCTTGTCTTTCCCCTCTGAAGGGGTTTCTAAGCAAGCTAAGGTGTCAGCATCTCCTTCATCGGCTGAGGTTAAGAGGGCTTTGGAGTCAATTGCTCATATCTTGCGTGGACCTCCTTCTCCCAAACCCGCTAGGAAGACTCGCCACCTACTGGTGGAGGGCGTGAAGGTGAAGAATAACGAGGGTTCACTGATCAAGAATGTGAAACTTGTTGTAGAGGTCATTGCCTCTATTATCCCTGAGTCTGATATTCAGGAGGTTGTTGACATGCCCCTCTCCACTTCTGTCATTACTGCTTTGTTTGGTGCCACTTCGGTAAGTTTTGATTTTTTTTTTATCTCATTTTTGTTCTGCGTTGTTGCCTTGCTCTAACTCTGTCCTTTGGTTGCATTTTCTCTCAGTTCGCCATTCACGTGAGTGCCTTGGTGATCCGGGTCAAGGCTTTGGAAAGTACAGCCTAGGAGGCTCAAAAGGTGTCGAAGGCATCAGAGCTTAAGGTTGCCGAGCTGGCTTTTTCCAACAATGACCTCAAGGTTCATGTGAAGAAGTTGCAAGCTCGGGTTGAGGTGCTGACCTCCTCCAATAAGGGTTTAGAGGTAGAGAAAGAAAACGCAAAGGATGAGGCCAGAAAGACCAAGGAAGAGCTCAGGCTGAATACATATAGCTTTCTCCAGGCTCATAAAGATGCCTTTGAGGCTTTTGAATCCTTCGAGACAATGAAAAAGGAGTATGAAATATTGGTTGAGGCGAACACAACTTTGCTGAGGGAGATTGATTCGGAGAGGGCTGTCGTTAAGAAGAAAGATGCTATAATTGCTAAGCTAGAGGATGAAGCCACCACCAACTGGGCTACTGGGTACCTTGTATTTCAGAATCAAGCTGTGGCGAAATATCCGAACCTAGATTTTGAGTTTGAAACCTCTTTGGATAAGGAAAAGGAGGTGTCATGCGTTGAGGAAGAGGTTGAGATCTAGGTTCCTACCGTTTCTAAGCTTGCTCTTCAGGGTGCCGAGGTATCTGTCTCATCAGCCGAGGTCCTTGCCCCTATGGGTGTCGAGGTGTCTGTTTCTCCAGCCGAGGTCCTTACTTCTGCGGCTCCTTCTACATCAGCCATTATTTTTGTTCCTCCCGAGCTTCCTGAGTTACCTGAGGCTCCTGCTGACTCCACATCAGCTGCTACTCCTGAGATTCCCGAGTTGTTTGGGCTACCTGAGATCCCGAATTCGACTACAGGCACTTAAGACTTATGTTTTTGTTTTTTTCTTATTTGTAAAGGATTTTGCAACCAACTCTTTATAAGATAACGTTGTTTTTTTCCATGTATTTTTTGCTTTTAAATTGTTATACTTCTTATTGTTGTGTTGTGTTCTTGCATTCTTTCTATTCCACTCTTAGTTCTCCTTGAAGTATGAGATCAAGAACCTGACCTTGGTTTGAGCTGAGGTGCTGGTCTTGTTTCTTTGATCTGAAGGGATCTCGCGAGCTGAGGAGCTTTATAAGTTGAGGGGCTTCTTGAACCTAAGGTCTCTTTTTCTAACCTGGGTAGTTTAGCTTTTATGAGCTGAAGAGTTCACCTTCCATTTGGTTGGGGAGCCATCGACTGGATTGAGCTGCTTGTGTCTGAGCTCTACTTTTCATGGGTCTATGTCTGGCTACTCTGCTCCTTTTGCATGGAAAATGAAAAACGGGTCGTTATTCGTGCCCATCTACCTTCTTAAAATACCCCCCACCATCATGATCTTGGAATTTTAAAGGGCCATCTCTTCATCTTCGCACATTTCTTGCTCCCTTAAAACTCGGGATTCCCTATTATTCCCATAAAACTTGGGATTTCTTATTGTCTACAAATCTAGGGATTTCTTCTTCATGCTCCTCATCCTTCCTGGGACTTCTTTCGTTTTCTTTCTTCTTTCTAGTTTACATGGCTCCCTCTCTTACTCATTTGTTCAAACAACGAGCCCAAGCCATGATTGACATGGTGTGGTATTCTAACTTCCTGCTTCCTTCGGTGATTACAGCCCCAGAGTTAGAAGAAATCAAGAGGCGGTACCTTCTGCCCGCTGACTTACTCCTCCGAGTCCCAACTCCTGATGAGCCCTGCAACTTTCTCCCCCAACGAGAAACTTGATTTTCCAAAGGAGCTTTTGAGATGGGTCTTCATCTGCCCATCCATCCTGCCATTGGGTAGATTCTAGCCTTCTTTGGGTTGTGCCATTCTCATCTTTCTCCTTAAGGATGGAGTGTTATGATAAGCTTCTTTATTTTTTGGCGCCTGCAAGGCAATAGTGAGTTTCCTACTGTCGTCGAATTTCTCTATTTTTATGAACTTGATTACGACATACCCCCTATTTCAGTCGCTTCATATGGAGGTGCCACTTTGACCCTCCGCTGATCCTTGATGTTCCCAATTCTCCTGAAGGATGGAGTCATCGCTTTTTCTTTGCCTCTGGGGACTCTTGGAGGTCTGTTGAGCAGCGATTTGCACGTTCCTGGGTCCCTTGTTCTTGGGGGCACTTCTCTAATAGAGGTATAGGCTCAGGATCAGTCCTTTTATAATTTGGGAACACTGTGAGTGGTTCTTATTGTGTAAAATGATGAGGAGCTCATCATTTTTTTATGAGCTGAGGAGCTCATCATTTTTATATGAGCCGTAGAGCTCATCGTTTATTTATGAGCTGAAGAGCTCATCTTTTGTATATGAGCTCTCCGACTCATCGTTTGTTCATGAGCTGAAAAGCTCATCATTTTTATATGAGCTGTAGAGCTCATCGTTTATTTATGAGCTGAAGAGCTCATCTTTTGTATATGAGCTGAAGAGCTCATCTTTTATTTATAAGCTGAAGAGTTCATCTTTTGCATATGAGTTGAAGAGCTCATCGTTTGTTTATGAGCTGAAGAGCTCATCTTTAGCTTTAAGCTATCAATGAAATGTTGACTGAGCAGTAACTTGTCATTTTATCGATTATGGCCTTTTTTATAAGAGTTCATTGAAAAAATCTCTTCAGATGTTCCGCGTTCCAAGAGTGAGGTAAGACTTTTCCTTCCTTCGTTTGTAACTCGTAGTTCTCAGGTCTGATTATCTTTGAAATGATGTAAGGGCCTTCCCAATTGGGTCCTAGCTTTCCATGAGTGGGATCCCTTCTCGCGGGGAGGAGCTTTTTGAGTACCAGTTCTCCGACTTTGAAGCTTTTGTGTCTGACCCTCTTGTTGTAGTGTCTTGTTGTTTTCCTTTGGTAGCTCATAATGTGGTGCAAGGCCTTGTCCCTCTTTTCATCCAAGAGGTCGAGGTTAAGCTGGAGTGACTCATCATTGTGCTTGGGCTCTGAGAGCTTTGTCCTGGGGGATGGAAAACTGACCTCTATTGGGGCCACTGCCTAAGTTTCGAACGCTAAGGCGAACAGCGTTTCTTGAGTTACTGACTTGGGTGTAATTATGTAAGCCCATAACACCTCTGGGATGTGCTCCACCCATCGCCCTTTCAAGGCTTCCAGTTTGGTTTTCAGAGCTATTTTTATGGTCTGGAAAGGGAAATGAGGAAAGGGAAATGGCAATGAGGAAAGGGAAAGGGCAATGAGGAAAGGGAAATGGGCAATGAGGAAAGGGAAATGGCAATGAGGAAAGGGAAAGGGCAATGAGGAAAGGGAAATGGGATGATGTAGATATGGAATGTGTATGCACAAAAATGCTCCCCAATCGCAAGGAGACTTTCGTGAGTTGTGTTTTACTTGGAAAGTATTCCAAGGTCGATTCCACCGGGAAGGAAGTGAACCAATGTGAAAGTGATTTAGTGGAAAATTAAAGAGTAAAATCTTTGTTCTTGGAAGTTGGTTGGTGAAGTGTATGCTAATGAAGATGTAATGATAAAACAAGTGTTGGCAATTCCAAGAGATCACTCCAATGGGTATACCACCTCAACTCAAATCACTCCTCCGATTGAGCATGAATGAACGCTTGAATCACGGAAAGCCGAGGATGACGTCGGTGAGTATCTAAGCATAAACCGTGACTAGGCCTACGGTTTATCAAAGACTCATCGACTCATCCATCTTCCATCCGGTCAAAACGAACCATTTGACTCTAAAGGGAAGGAGGAGAAAGAGTTGAAATGGTATCCCCAAAGGAGATCCCTCTTGGTCTTGCCAACTAAAGGATTTAGCTACTCATACTTGGAATGGAAATGACTATGTAATGAAAGTGCATTGCAAATCTATGAACTTCTAAAGCTACAAAGTACAAGAATTCATGAGATAAAAGAAAATGCATTTAAACCCATTACATAGCTATGAAAATGAAGAACTTTAATTCATTAATGGTAGAAAGTGGAAGAGAACATTAAGCTAGTGAAAAGCATGAAAGAACTTACATTAATGGCATTAGAAGAAGTTCTAAAGAGTCTTAGAGAAGAATGCAAGGCAATGTACTGGAAAATAAGTGAAAATTACAACTTTCTCTCTCTAGAATCTACTATTCATCATCTCTACGCTTGGAGCATCTCTCTCTAAAAACTCTCTAATGTAATACATAATGCCTCTCAACAATGGAGAACCCTCTACATCAAAACATGCCAAGGGACAGGGGTAGCCCTGGAGATGTGATCTCCATCAATAGGTTGCAGGTGATGGGCTAGACAGGGGCATGGCAGAGCAGTCATCAACACCCAGCAACTCCACTTCTCTTTCCCCTCATTAATGCTCAATGCAATCAAAGTACAAGAGAGAGTGTGAACACCATGAATAGTGTTGTGGGCGTGCAGGAGAAAAGCATGGAGGGGTCCACAAGACAGCTGAGCAGATCTGCAGAATTTGGGCACTTCAGGAAATCAGTACCGGTACTGGGTACCGGTACCGAGTACCGGTACTGCGATTCCAGTAGGTTTTCAGTACCGGTACTGTTATGCATCCTTTTCTGAATTTCTTGATTTCTTTGCTCCCGATCTATCCTCAAACTATCATTTCAACTCCTTTCATCCCAAGTGGTATGGGAGGGTCTTTAAAAGCCATATTTAGCTTCATTCAACTACAAAAACAAAAAATTGATGTTAAGACTTCAATCATCATAACTTAGATCATTTAAAGCTCAAAAGCAAGTGAAATGAGTTGATTAGCATCTTAAAAATATACAAAGTTGTGTGCTAATCACACCCCCCAACTTAAGTTTTGCTAGTCCCTTAGCAAAATGTTCATTTCCCAGCACAACCAAAGCAACCAAAAACCACACAATCAATCAATTTAAATAACCATTCAGTCAAATGAAAAGTAAAAATCAAAATGCAATTAACAACATAAACAATGAGCAAAAAGGAACAACTGTGGATTCATAAATTGTGAACAAAGTTGGAGTACAAAACGGAGTAGGACATTGAAAAGAACAAACAAAAGAAGAGCCTAATCTCCCCTCCCCAACTTCACCTAATCCCAAAAAAAAAGAAACAAAGCACAAGAATCCCAAACACAAACTACTCTCCATCACTCTCATCATCACCCTCAAATTCATCCCCCTCCTCATCTTCTTCATCATCTTCAGCCTCAGAATCTTCCTCCTCCACATACATTCTGGAGGTTGAAGGTACAGCAGGAACTTCTGGGACAGCTTTCTCAGGAAATGTGTGTACATACATCTCCTTCAACATTGTTGCCATTTCCTGAACTGAGGTCTTAATTTCATGCACTGAGGTCTCAATTCCATGCGCTGTCTTTTCCAGGGCACCAAGTCTCTGATGGATTGAGCGTTTCAAAACAGGCTTGAATGGCATGGTGGGCACAGCAGGTGCAACATCCTCTTCAAAGTCAGATTGAGCTCGATCCCCACGGCTCATGGCCTTCCTTTTCTGACTGCTGGCCCTGCCAATAGCTCCAAACTCAGGGGGGTCAGTTTTTCCAGTCCATAGCCCTTAACCTTAGCATGGTCACACAGTCGGGTAACCAAGCTTCCGTATGGTAGATTGGCCATCGGCTTCTCAGTGGTGGCAAAGTCCTTCATCACATTCCAAATGATAAGGGCAAAATCCATTGTTTTGCCCGACACGACGGTATCCAGGAGGTTCAACTTTTCCACATTTGGTTTCTTCTCTGCGAATTTTGGGTAAAGATTATAGTGAAGGAGTTTGTTAAGAAGCCCATAAACATGCTTCAACCCCCCACTCTGAAAGGTTCCCCTGAACGTAGCAGGATCCTCATACATCAACTCGACAAGCTCCTCTTTAGTCTTCGGCTTACCCATTTTGCGAGGATAAACGGGTGGTCTGGATGGGGGTCTCTGGTAATCCCCAAGGAATGTGGCTATGACATCAGAGGTCACCACAATAATCTTACCCCTAACATTTGCTCTCAACACTCCTTCATCATCATTCTCAATGAAATTTAGTGAACGGTAAAACTCCCTCACCATGGCCAAATTGTATCCCACAACCTCCTTAAACCAGAATTGCATCCCATGCCCCTCAATGATTTTCACAGCAGGATGAATGGGGGAAAGGGAAAGCCTATCCAAAAAACGTTCACAGGTCACATTCTTACCGTCAATCAACTGGCGTCGAGCATCCCTCTTGGCCTTCTTTCTCTGCTTCTCAGGGTCCCCACTCGATCCTTCTCCACTTCTTTTGCGGCTGGCAGAACCCATGGCAGGAGGGGGAGTGGGCTCTGGTTCTGATCCGACCATCTTGGTGCGAGGCATTGTGTAATGAATGGAGAGAATAGGAGGAACTTGAGATTCGGCTATAAGGGTAGGGTAAAATGGAGGAGGCCTGTGGAAATTAATCTAGATCAAGGGGGTTTTATAGACTGAGAGGGGAAGAAAAAAGGGTTTTGGACCCTTGGAGTTCCATCGGGTAGGGGGGAAGGAGATAGGGGAGGAGTAAATGGGGAGAGTGAAGAGGGAAAGAGAAAGGGTTCTTGACCCTTGGAGTGCCATCGGGTAGGGGGAAGTAGATAGGGAAGGAGTAAATGAGGGAAATGAAAGGTTGAATTGAGGTTTTGAAATTAAAAGCCCTAATTTTTTTTTTTCCGTCAGGCAAACGGTACCGGTACTGCGATTCCAGTAGGTTTTTGGTACGGGTACTGGGTACCGGTACCATTTGGTACCGATACCGAGTACCGGTACTGTTCTGCTTTGTCCGCCAAACTACTCCTGCTGAAACATTCCTCCAATCAAATTCAACTTAGGACCTTCCTAGACACTTCATCACATTACTTCTAACTCCAACTCCATTCGAAAAGATATATTCCAATTATAAACCACAACTCGAACCATCATGCTCACTTTATGATTGAAATTGCAAGGTGATTTAAACCTATGAACATTCATCATACAAAAATCAAATTATGTTCTCACTATCAAAATGAGCACCCAAAATATACATTATAAGGTTCAGAATCAAAGCATTCCAAAAATATGTCAATATCAATAACTTGAGAAATATTCCCTCATTCTTGCAAGCATGGAGCTTTTTAACAAATTTCTCAATTGAATGAACTAGATGTACATGAGCAAAACAATAGTCCTCAATGCTAGTCAGAAATATGCACCTACAAATTAATTTTCAACTCGTGTGCATGTGAAATTAAACAAGTAATTTGGGCATTTACGAAACAGAATTCACATTCGAAAGGCTAGACAAACTCAGTTTCAATGCAAAACTCACCAAGAGACACTCTTAAGCAATAAACGCACTCACGTTATACTGGTATGCACTCCATGTGTACATGTGATATAGAATCTTGTATTCAAAACAAAGTGCTCACATGTAATCCAAAAATGAAGTTCATATGTGAAAATGAGGCAACCTTGGCATAGTCTCATGAATAGGATATTAGTGCATTAGGTAGTAAGACTAAACTTATCATTTTTTTAACAAACATGCTTCTCCCATGCTTCTCTAGATCACTTAGGGCTTTAAGGGTTGTAATGGGGCCCTGGGGTGATATCTAGGTAAAAGAAATGAAGGAAAAAGGACAACAAAGAGGGTTGTTCCGAGTGAGAGACTTTAATGTTGGAAAAACACTTCCTTTTTCATGGGATTTTGATTTTCTCACCATCACCACACCCCTTGTTTATTTTCTTTATTCTTCTTAACATCTTCCTTTTCTTTTGATCACTCTTTATTCTTTTCACCCATTTTTCTCCTTTTCTTGGATTTTCATTCAACTCATTGAGTTTCAAATCATTCATCCCTTTTGTTGGAGTTTCCACACCATACTTCCTTCTCTTTTGCACTCACTCATATTCAGCTCTAGGAACAACCAAGGTGAGGTAGATTTTTATCATCTTGCATTGGCTTGGTCAAATGTGTGGCATAGAAACGAATTTTAAAATGGGCTCAATCACGGCACTAGGGATAAAATTTTCTCAAGAAAAAGGGCTAAGGCTCAAAGTATTCAAAAATGGTCTAAGATCACTTCCAGGTCCACATGGGGAGAGCATTACATGATCAAGACAAATCAGTCTACTAACCAAATGCAACTAACCAAAGCAAGCATAATGAGACTATTGAACAAACTTGATATCAAAAATTGTTCATTGAGTAAACGTAAGTTCCCTCCAAAAAGGTTTGGCACTAAAACTCTCATGGGTCCTTACTCATCTCCACTACTTATGTCAAGCTTAAAACATGAATCCAACCCGTAAATCACTGAAATTACAAATTCAGAAATCACATACAGATGAGTTCGAAAATCAATACATATGTGATACTTATGCATAGGATCCATTTCTATAGTAAGCTCATGTGCACAAGGTTCACAACAACAATCAACATGTCATCCAGTTCATACTCGCTTCATAAGGGAATACAAATCAACTTAAAGGTATTTTTCATCAAAAATTTTCAAAATTTCTCACATATTTTGTACTAATGCGACAAAAACAGAATACTTCCCAACAACCTTGGTGTAACATACAAATGGTGCACCTCATCCCCCAACTAGATTCATGCATTGCCCTCAATGCAACAAAAAGAGAAAAATTGCAATGAAAGACAGTAAAAGCTGATAAGGGTAAGAGAACACCTCGCATATGAGCTTTTGAAAAAAGCACCAAGATCTGGATTCAAAAGAAAACAAAGCTATACACCAACAACAAGTAAGTGACATGAAATAAAAACATGACATAATTAAAATAAAAGAAACTGTACATGCGAACAAGGGACCAATTGTTATTCCTCAATCACTTCCGGATACACCGGGTCGGTTAACTCCTCCTCCACCACTTGGTTTTCAAAGCCCTCAAAGAATGGCTTAAGTCTTTGGCCATTGACCTTGAATGTTTGGCCATCTTTGAGGTTGGTGATCTCAACAGCTCCATTGGGGTAGGCCACCTTGACAAGATAGGGGCCATCCCAACGGGATCTTAGCTTTCCGGGAAAAATGGAGAGGCGAGAATTATACAAGAGTACCTTTTGCCCGGGCTCGAATGATTTCCTCACTATGGAGTTATCATGAAAGATTTTCGCCCGTTCCTTTGAAATTTTTGAACTCTCGTATGCATCCCGCCGAATCTCTTCCAATTCATTCATTTCTAACATCCTATGTTTACCGGCCATTCTCAAATTGAAATTTAAAGTCTTGATGGCCCAATAGGCCCTGTGTTCCATTTCTACCGGCAGATGGCAAGCCTTTCCATAGACATGCCGATAGGGAGACATGCCCAAAACTGTCTTGTAGGCAGTACGATATGCCCACAGGGCATCAATCAATCTCTCAGACCAATCCTTCCTATTGGGGTTAACTGTTTTTTCAAGGATGGTCTTGATCTCCCTATTGGCTAGCTCGGCTTGGCCATTTGTTTGTGGGTGATAAGCGGTGGATACTTTATGTGTAACGCCATATTTGAACAATAACGATGCAACTGGCCTGTTACAAAAGTGTGATCCATCATCACTAATCAAAGCACGAGGCATCCCAAATCTCGAGAAAATGTTCTCTTTCAAGAACTTGACTACAACCCGGTGGTCATTAGTCTTTGTCGAGATAGCCTCCACCCATTTGGACACGTAGTCCACTGCCAGCAGAATGTATAGATAGCCAAACGACATAGGGAAGGGACCCATGAAATCGATGCCCCAACAATCGAATATTTCTATCACAAGTACAGGGGAGAGGGGCATCATATTCCTTCGGGTCACGCTACCCAAACGTTGGCATCTATCACATTCTTTACAAAATGAAATGCAATCCTTAATCAGAGAAGGCCAGTAGAAACCTGATTGTAGAATCTTGGCTGAGGTCTTCTTAGCAGAGAAATGCCCACCACAGGCTTGGGAATGACAGAAGGCCAGGACGTTCCGCTGTTCGGTTTCAGGCACGCATCGCCTCATGATCTGGTTCGGACAATACTTGAACAGATACAGATTATCGAAGTAGAAGTACTTCACGTCGGCCATAAATCTCCTTTTATCCTCAGGGCTCCAGTGTGGTGGGATTTGTCCTGTTGCAAGATAATTGCAAATGTCAGCATACCAAGGACAATGAGAATGAATGGACAATAACTGCTCATCAGGGAAAGAGTCTGGGATAGGGATGTGCTCATTTGTCTCTTGTGCCACCAGCCGGGATAAGTGATCCGCCACGACATTCTCAACTCCCTTCTTGTCTTTAATAGTCAAATCAAATTCTTGTAGGAGGAGGATCCACCTAATTAGTCTTGGCTTTGCATCCTGCTTAGACAACAAATACTTCAAAGCAGAATGGTCAGTGAAAACAACAATAGGTGAACCAATGATATATGACCGGAACTTATCTAAGGCAAACACTACAGCTAGCAATTCTTTCTCAGTGGTAGTGTAATTCATTTGTGCCTCATTTAGTGTCTTGCTAGCGTAGTGTATGACATATGGTCGATTATCTTCCCTCTGACCAAGCACTGCACCGACCGCGTAATCACTCGCGTCGCACATGAGCTCAAAAGGAAGGTCCCAATTGGGTGATCGCATGATAGGAGGCGTGACAAGCATGCTTTTTAGTTTCTTAAAAGATGTCTCACACTCATGCGACCACTCGAAGGGAACCTCCTTAGACAGTAAATTGGTCAGGGGTCGGGCCAATGCACTAAAATTTTGAATGAACTGGCGATAGAAGCCTGCATGACCTAAAAATGACCTGATCCCTTTGATGGCCATCGGCGTGGGGAGGTTGGAGATGGCCTCCACCTTGGATTTGTCAACTTCGATGCCCCTTGCCGACACTATGTGACCCAACACAATCCCTTCCGTCACCATAAAGTGACACTTCTCCCAATTCAGCACAAGATCCTTATCTTCACATCTTCCCAACACTTTCTCCAAATTTCCTAAGCATCCGTCGAAGGAATCACCAAATACGGAGAAATCGTCCATAAACACCTCCACAATTTTCTCCACCATATCACTGAAAATGCCCATCATACATCTTTGGAAAGTTCCTGGAGCATTACAGAGTCCGAACGGCATGCGCCGGTACGCAAAGGTACCGTAGGGGCATGTGAAGGTGGTTTTCTCCTGGTCTTCGAGGGCAATCTCGATCTGATTATAACCGGAGTATCCATCTAGGAAACAGTAGAAGAGGTGCCCCGCCACTCTCTCCAGCACTTGATCAAGGAACGGCATTGGGAAATGATCCTTCCTAGTGCATGAGTTCAATTTTCTGTAATCGATGCACACCCTCCATCCAGTAATCACTCTTGTAGGTATCAGTTCATTCTCCTCGTTTTCTACCACTGTGACTCCGGATTTCTTGGGCACCACTTGCGTGGGGCTCACCCACTTACTGTCGGCAATTGGAAATATTATGCCCACGTCAAGTAGTTTAAGAACCTCGTCTCTCACCACTTCCTTCATATGAGGGTTCAATCTCCGTTGAGGCTGTCGGGAAGGTCTTGCATCCTCCTCGAGGTAAATGCGGTGGGTGCAAATAATAGGGCTTATTCCCTTGATATCCGCAATGGTCCACCCAATTGCTCCCTTGTGTCTTCTCAAAACCCCCAAGAGTTCTTTTTCTTGTTCATTGTTCAATGTGGAACTAATGATTATCGGAAATGTATCTCCCTCGCCAAGATAGGCGTACTTCAAGTGTGAGGGTAACAGCTTCAACTCCAAATTTGGCTTTTGTTCCTCCGACCGGAAAATCTTCTTTTCTTGCTTGGGCAACTCCTCAAATGTGGGAATCCATTTTGTTACCCCTTTCAACTCTTCCACGCTCTCTTCCTCATCTATCTTTACAAGTTCAACAAAGTCCTCCTCCATGCAGTCCAACATCCCTTCTAACTCCACTTGCTCCTCAATCAAAGTGTCGATTCTATTGATCTCGTTCACCTCCACATCATCCCCGGGTTGTTTTGCTAAATTGAATACATTCAGCTCCATGGTCATGTTCCCAAAAGCCAACTTCATTAGACCATTCCTGCAATTAATCACAGCGTTAGCGGTAGCAAGGAAAGGTCTTCCAAGAATAACGGGGATTTGGAAATTAAGGTTAGCAACCGGGTGTGTATCTAATACAATAAAATCGACTGGAAAGTAAAAATTGTCAACTTGGACAAGCACATCTTCCACTACTCCCCTTGGTATGCGTATGCTCCGATCCGCCAGTTGAAGTGTAACTGAGGTGGGCTTCAACTCTTCAAGCTTGAGTTGTTGGTACACGGAGTAAGGAAGAAGATTGACGCTCGCCCCCAAGTCAAGCAATGCTTGCTCAACCCGGCAATTCCCGATGGTGATGGCAATTGTTGGACAACCGGGATCCTTGAATTTTGGAGGAGTGTTGGTCCTCAATATAGAGCTCACTTGTTCGGTGAGAAATGCCTTCTTCCGGACATTCAACTTCCTTTTCACCGTGCATAGGTCTTTCAATATTTTGGCACATGACGGAATTTGCTTGATGGCATCAAGGAGCGGGATGTTGATCTTTACCTGCTTAAACAAATCCAAAATGTCAGAATAATTAGCCACCTTGACAGGTGGCTTCAACCGATGGGGAAAAGGGGCAGGCATAGAAGGAAAGCATAAACCATCATCAATCACATGTTCTTTATCAACCCCATTTCTTTCATTCTTTTCACTCAACGCACCCTTGTCAACCACACTTTCTTTGGCCTCACTTTGTTTGGCCTCACTCTCAATTTCTTTTTCTTTTGGCAATGCGGCCTTTGGTGTCAACTTTGGCACCACCATCTTTTCAATTAGTTTACCACTCCTAAGTGTGGTGACAGATTTGAGTTGCTCACAACTCTCCTGGGAAGTCTCGGCCAACTCAACCACATTTTGACCTTTGGGATTTTGTTGGGGTTGAGAGGGAAATTTTCCCTTCTCTTGTTGAGACAACCCAATGGCATTGGTGATTTTGGTGAGTTGGGCCGAAATTTCCTTATTGAAGGTGGTTTGGCTTTGCATGAAATTAGTGAATGTTTGATTGAGGGTGGTCTGGGTTTGAATGAAATTGTGGAGCATATCTTCCAAATTCTTCTTATGAGGAGGTTGGTAGGTGGAAGAACTAGACGGACCTTGTTGGGAGAAATTTTGTGGGGGAGGATTGGATTGGTACCCTTGCGGATTGGACCGTGGGTATTGGGAGTTAGAGGCTTGCCCTTGACCTTGGGATTGAAATTGGCTTTGCCTAGGAGGTGCGGGAGGTGTATATGTGTTTGAGCGATAAGGAATGGGGTTCTCGTTCCTCCAACTGAAATTAGGGTGATCACGATACCCTGAATTGTAAGTGTTGGAATTGTGAGGAAATGATTGCCTCGGTTGGTTGAAGGCATTGACCTATTCATGGTATGTCTCCTTAAGTGCCGGAATGCTCGGACACTCCGACGTGGAATGATCGACACCCCCACAAATAGAACAAGCCTCCTCGGCTCTTGACACATGAGAGACATTTCGTCTCCTCTCCACCTCAAGGCAATCCACTTTCTTAGACAATTTGGAAATTTGGGAAAGTAGATCCTCACGGTCTTTTAAGTCATACATCCCTCCCCGTGGTGGTTGACTACTACCCGGCATTGTCCTAGGTATGTCATCCGGATCCTGAACACCCCAAGATTGTGCCTTTTCAGCGAGGGTACCAAAATAGTCTAGGGCCTCATCAGGATCTTTGTTCAAGAATTCACCATTACACATCATGTCAATGAATTGTCTATGGTTTGATGTGATTCCTTCGTAGAAGAAGGTCACCAATTGCCATGAGTTAAAACCATGATGTGGTATGGAGTGAAGTAGATCCTTATAACGATCCCAACATTGATAAAACTGCTCATTGGGTTTTTAAGAAAAGTTTTGGATTTCCTTTTTCAAAAAGGTGGTTCGATGAACCGGGAAAAATTTTTTTAAGAAAAAGGAAACAATGTTATCCCAAGATAGCATAGTCCGGGGTCCCATGGAATCAAGCCATACTCTTGCCTTCCCATCCATCGAGAAGGGGAACAATTTCATCCTGGCTATCTCTTCCATATTGTGATTTGGGAGAAAAGTTGCAACCATTTCCTCGTAAGACCTTATGTGGTTATATGGGTTTTCATTTTCAATCCCCCTGAATTTGGGGATTAGCTGCAACATCCACGGTTTTAATACAAAAAGGTGATGTTGGACAGGGAGACGGATGCATGATGGTGTGGTGCTACGGGTTGGTTGCAAGTACTCTTGCATGGTTCTTGCCTCGAAATCGAGTGGGATGTTCCCTTCATTCCTTGGTGGGGGAAAATGTGCTTGTTGGTTGGGCATTCGAGGTGGTTGCACTCCCCCACCACCTTGCATATTTGGGTTGACACCCACATTGTCAAATTGATCGGGAGGGGGATGGTGTAATCTTGGGTCAGGCACCCTATGTTCGGGCATTCCCCCACTCCTTTGGTCATTTAGGTTTGCACCTACATTGTCAAAATTCCCACCCCCTTGCATGTTTGGGTTGACACCTATATTTTCAACATTGTCACCCGCATTCTCGGGTGGGTCTTGGTTGATGTTCATGTTGGGGCCTAAGGGTTGTCTAACTAATCGGTGATGATCGTCCCTTCCCCACATGCAACAAAACTATACATAAATGAAATTATAGACAACAAAAATTATGTGCACGAAACAACGTACCTCAGCCCGTGATGAAGATCACGGGACTTACCTCCGTTGTTCGGAAATCACTTCCTTGGTTTGACACTTGCCTTCCCCGGCAACGGCGCCAAAAATGATTGATTGGAAACTATGTCTTTCCTAACCCCTAAAATGCTATCCCTCAAATGATGCAATGTATGAGCGGAAGGAAGGATTTCTCCCCCTTTGGGATAGTGTCAAAAGAAAGGGCAATAAGGAAAGGGAAATGGGATGATGTAGATATGGAATGTGTATGCACAAAAATGCTCCCCAATCGCAAGGAGACTTTCGTGAGTTATGTTTTACTTGGAAAGTATTCCAAGGTCGATTCCACCGGGAAGGAAGTGAACCAATGTGAAAGTGATTTAGTGGAAAATTAAAGAGTAAAATCTTTGTTCTTGGAAGTTGGTTGGTGAAGTGTATGCTAATGAAGATGTAATGATAAAACAAGTGTTGGCAATTCCAAGAGATCACTCCAATGGGTATACCACCTCAACTCAAATCACTCCTCCGATTGAGCATGAATGAACGCTTGAATCACGGAAAGCCGAGGATGACGTCGGTGAGTATCTAAGCATAAACCGTGACTAAGCCTACGGTTTATCAAAGACTCATCAACTCATCCATCTTCCATCCGGTCAAAACGAACCATTTGACTCTAAAGGGAAGGAGGAGAAAGAGTTGAAATGGTATCCCCAAAGGAGATCCCTCTTGGTCTTGCCAACTAAAGGATTTAGCTACTCATACTTGGAATGGAAATGACTATGTAATGAAAGTGCATTGCAAATCTATGAACTTCTAAAGCTACAAAGTACAAGAATTCATGAGATAAAAGAAAATGCATTTAAACCCATTACATAGCTATGAAAATGAAGAACTTTAATTCATTAATGGTAGAAAGTGGAAGAGAACATTAAACTAGTGAAAAGCATGAAAGAACTTACATTAATGGCATTAGAAGAAGTTCTAAAGAGTCTTAGAGAAGAATGCAAGGCAATGTACTGGAAAATAAGTGAAAATTATAACTTTCTCTCTCTAGAATCTACTATTCATCATCTCTACGCTTGGAGCATCTCTCTCTAAAAACTCTCTAATGTAATACATAATGCCTCTCAACAATGGAGAACCCTCTACATCAAAACATGCCAAGGGACAGGGGTAGCCCTGGAGATGTGATCTCCATCAATAGGTTGCAGGTGATGGGCTAGACAGGGGCATGGCAGAGCAGTCATCAACACCCAACAACTCCACTTCTCTTTGCCCTCATTAATGCTCAATGCAATCAAAGTACAAGAGAGAGTGTGAACACCATGAATAGTGTTGTGGGCGTGCAGGAGAAAAGCATGGAGGGGTCCACAAGACAGCTGAGCAGATCTGCAGAATTTGGGCACTTTAGGAAATCAGTACCGGTACTGGGTACCGGTACCATTTGGTTCCGGTACCGAGTACCGGTACTGCGATTCCAGTAGGTTTTCAGTACCGGTACCGAGTACCGGTACTGTTATGCATCCTTTTCTGAATTTCTTGATTTCTTTGCTCCCGATCTATCCTCAAACTATCATTTCAACTCCTTTCATCCCAAGTGGTATGGGAGGGTCTTTAAAAGCCATATTTAGTTTCATTCAACTACAAAAACAACAAATTGATGTTAAGACTTCAATCATCATAACTTAGATCATTTAAAGCTCAAAAGCAAGTGAAATGAGTTGATTAGCATCTTAAAAATATACAAAGTTGTGTGCTAATCACTTGGTCACAGTTTGCACCTCTAATATCTCTTCAATTCTGACCTTGCGCATGTGGGCTTTTCTGGCTGAGCTGGTTTCCCCTCCGCCAGCAAATCCTCCTGATAGCACCCTGATCTCCCCTAGGGGTTGTTGGTGTTGTGCTGGATGCTACTATTGAGGTGCTGGAGGTGGGTGAGCCCCATTTTGATTATCTTGCGTCACATAACAGCGTAGTTGCCCCCGCTGAATCAGGACCTCAATCTCTTTCTTCAGCTGGATGTAGTCGTCGGTGAGGTGGTCATGGTCTCTGTGATACTCGTAGTATGTCGTTGCATCCCTCTTTACAGGATCTGCCTTCATCTGAGGTGGCCACATCAAAAATTTCTCATTCCGCACTTCATAAAGGATCTGGGATCTGGTAGCCGTGAGTGGAGTGAGCTGCCGAGGTAAAAATCTTGGCTGTAACTCTGGCTATGGGGGACCTAGGCGGTCCCTGACATCTTCCCTCCTTTTCGGTAAACGGTCCTTGTCCCTTTGTGGGGACCTGTCTTGGGTTCTCTCTTTCTTGGGACTTCGATCCCTCTTATTTTCTTCTTTCTCTTTTCCCTTGTGCATTGATAGACTTCTTGCCTTAGAAAGGAGAGTTTCCTCACCATTGATATACTTCTCCGCCTTGGTGAGTACCTCTTTCATATTGGCTTGCGGGTTTTTGGTTATGGAGAACATCAAGTCCTTTGACTGAACTCCCAAACTGGCAATGAAGGCTATGATGGCAAATTTTTCGTCAGGTATGTCTACTTTCAATGATTCTGAATTAAACCTTTGAACATAAGTCTGCAGGTTCTCATGGGGTCCCTGTTTTACATTTAGCAAATGATAGCTCAATTTTCGATAGGTCTGAGCTCCTATGAACTGTTAAAAGAAAGATATGAAGAGCTCTCTAAAGGATGAAATGGATGTTGGGGTCAGCCTATTGAACTATGCTAAGGATGAGCCCTTCAACGTGATGGCAAAGGCTCGGCATCGTACGAAGTCTTGATATCCGTGGAGCTCCATTTAGTTTTTGTACGTGTTGAGGTGGTCCATGAGATATTTTGTCCCATCGAAGATCTCCATTTGGGTCATCCTGAACTTTGGAGGGAGGGAAAAACACAATACTTCAGCAGTAAAAGGGGACTCAGTCTGCTGTACTAGGGCATCCATGGTTACTAGAGTCTTGCCTCTTACAGGTTCCTTCATGTGGCTGAGCTCCTGCTGAATATCTCTAAAACGCTGGTCCCAATATTGTTCTCTTCTTTGCTATTGGAATGGGGGGAGTTCATATATATGGATTCCCCTACTCAAACTTTGCACCTCTTCATAATCTTCGTTCCTTGGGGCTCGAGGGTCATTGCCCATAGTCTGGCTGCGCTCTTCTCCTTCAGTGATTTTTCGTAGGGGGTTGACTCGGTGATGTTCCCCCTGTGGGGAATCTTCTGGGGCTGGTTGCGCGTTCTGGGGTTGTTGAAGGAGATTAACAATTCCTCATTTTGTTGAAGGAGACGCTGGTTGGCTAGACGAAGGGCCTCAAGCTCGTTATTGGGAGGGTGATTTGCTACAGGATGATCGTTTTGAGCGGTGTGCAGGAAATCGCGAGGATTCTCCTGCTGTCTTCCGCTGGTGGCTTCTTGCTGGTTTTGAAATCTTAGGGGATTCATTTGACTTCTACTCATGTTGCGCGTAGAAACCATCAATTACTGAAGGAGATCAGTATATTTGTAAGAGGAACAATTGTTCCCACGAACAACGTCAATTGATGATGTATATAACACAATTGAGCAGAACGGAGAATGTAAGGTGCACCGAGGGAATCAGTCTAAGCTTCAAGGCTCTTGGGAACAATAATTTTAGGGAATGGGGTCAATTACACAGTAGAATTATAGTGGTTCACCAGCTCAGGAGTACGGCTAATCCACTCTTCAATGAGGAGATGTTTGAGGTTGGGCTCAGGTTCTCAATTCTTTCCTCCGTTTGTCGTATTCTGCATTACTTTTCACTGGCACCAGGGCGATTGACGCCCAATGGTTGGAGAGTTTTGCTGAGTTTTTTGGTATTGTGGAGGAAGGTGCACTATGAGGATGTCTCTCCTGAAGAGTTTTATGCAGCTTATAACTTGAGTGAGACTCATGTTCCTAATAGAGGCTGGTACTATTTTACTACGAGAGGTGGTAAGTTGATTACCGGATTATGCTCCAACTGTCATAGTTAAAAATCTCGCTTCTTGTTCGTCGGCAGCGAGTAGGCCTCAGAGGATGATAGGGCTTTGGAATCAACAGGATGGGGTGTTCCTAAGAGACTTGGTGCGCCCTACACTTACTCTTTCTCCTTTTTTTTTTTTTTTACTATGTGCCCATCATCCCCTTGCAGATTCTCCTGTGCTCTCGAAGGACCAAGAGTGGAAGTTGCAGGCCGTGAGGGCTCATCCTGACAAAGACTTGGGAGTTCTTTTGCCCAAATATGGTGGGGTTAGAGGTTCCCCTGCAGTCCGTGCTAGGGCTGGTGCTCCCTCTCCGAAGTTCGGCGGTTCCTCTTTGAAGAGGAAGGATACGTTGATTCTCTTGTACTTTCCTCCTTTACTTGGCTTCTCATCTAGATAACACTTTATCTCATTTATAGTGGATAGAACGGTGGTTGGGTCCCGTTATTCTAGTAGGAGCACTCCTCCTCCTAGGGTGGCAAGGATGAGCGATGCTTTGGCAAGCTCCTTTCAAGTGACCCCTCCAGTGGTGCCGACCGAGGCATGCTCCTCTCAAGTGACCCCTCTAGTGGTGCCTCCTTGGGCGGCGACTCCTTCAGTTGTGACTGTTACTCCAAAGACTCCTCTGTCGATCACACCTTCTACCCCCCGTTTATCGACTCCTCTTGTGGAAACTTCTACAGGGGCACCTGCTCAGATTAGCTCCATGTTGGGTAACGCGCGAGTCATCAGGGATTGACTTGGGAGGTTTTTGTTTCTCAATGATGTTAATGAGATTAGTGCTCTGGGCACCGAGGTAATTATCAGCACTTTTCTGGAAGGCCTGACTCAGGTAAGGGTATGTTGTCTCCCTTTCTCCAGTCCTTCCTTAAGCGTCTGACATTCTTTTGTCTTTTGTCTTTCTTCAGGCTTCAACTGCATCTGTGTGTTTATTTTCAAGGGCTTTCTGTTATAGCCAGCTGAAACATAGTCATGAAGTTGTGCAAAAGGAGCTTCTTGTTGCTCAGGGGAGGATTGCTGAGCTTAAAGCTGCTGAAAGGACTTCCCAGGCTGAGCTTGTGGCGACCCATGAGAGGGCCGCGCTCAGAGAGGCTGAGCTTGTGGAGACTCGCGAGAGGGCGACTAAGCTTGAGACTGAGCTTTTGGCGACCCGTGAGAGGGACGCGCTCAGAGAGGCTGAGCTTGTGGAGACACGCAAGAGGGCCGCGCTCAGAGAGGCGTCCTGCTTGAGAGCGGAGGCAGAGGTGAAGGCAGCTCAAGATAGAGCTTCTCGGGCTGAAGCGGATCTGTTGTTGGCTTGTGAAAGGGCTGTCATGGCTGAGAGTGATTTGAAGAATGGCCTTGCAGATGCCTTTATTGATGGTTATGAGGAGCTCCGGGGAAAGATTTCTGTTGTTTTCCCTGATATTGATGTTTCAGGCTTCATGCCATACGAGGTGCCTGATGATGTTGATGAAGGTTCTAATGGTGATAGTGATGTCGAGAAGGAAAAGGAGGACGACCATGAGAGTAGTTAGAGTGCTAGGGACTTTTGATTTTTTTTTTTTTTTAGAAAGGCAGTCTGTAGCTTCACTTTTGTAAAAGTGATTTTTTGCCACTGATGCTCATTTGAAATTGAATATAAAAATGCAAAGATCAGTTGGAGTAAATGTAGAAAGTTTTATTCATTACTGCTTATGTCAAGTAATATTGGGTAATAACCCCAAAAAAAGGTACAAAAAATAAAATCAAGTTTCCCAATTTTGCTATTTCTACTCTCTTAAGGTGTCATTGGTAGTACCTCTTCAGGTGCTCAGTGTTCCACGGATGGGGTAAGACCTTCCCCTCAGAATTCTGGATCTTGTAGGTGTCTGGCCTCACCACTTCTATTATGAGGTAGGGTCCTTCCCAATTTGGTCCCAACTTTCCTTCTCGTGAATCCTTTGTGGCGATGATCACTTTTTTGAGGACCAAGTCTTCTGGTTGGAAGGAACGAGGCTTAACCCTCAAGTTGTAGTATTTTTTCATGCGGCGCTTATACTCTGCATTGCGGACCACAGCCATCTCCCTTGCCTCCTCTACCAAGTCAAGGTTGATGTGGAGTCCTTCCTCGTTGGTGATGGGGTCATGGTGTTGGACCCTTAGAGAATGTACCTCTATCTTCACAGGGATGGCAACCTCAGTCCTGAAGGCGAGGGAAAAGGGGGTTTCTCCAGTTAGGGTCCTCGGTGTCGTTCGGTAGGCCCATAATACGCCTAGGAGTTCGTCAACTCAAAGACCCTTCGCTCTTTCGAGCCTTGTCTTTAGGTTGTGTAAAACTGTTCTGAACATGACTTATGCCTATCCGTTTGCCTACGGGTGCATTGGGCTAGAATGAGGTTGCTTTATCTGGAGGTCGGAGCAGAAGGAGTTCAGGAGCTTGTTGTCGAATTGCTTAGGGTTGTCGCTGACTATGGTGTGAGGTATCCCGAAGCAACAGACCAGGTTCTTCCAGATAAAATCTTTTACCTTCGCGTCTATTATCTTTTCCAAGGGTTCGGCCTCCGCCCATTTAGTGAAGTAGTCGACCACTACTACCACGAACTTGCACTGCCCTCTGCTTAGAGGTAGGGGGCCCAAGATGTCGATGCCTCATTTGGAGAAGGGCCACGGACTTGTGATGACTGTCAGCTCTTCTGGCGGCTGTCTGGCACAGTGACGAAGCGCTAGCACTCTAGTGAAAGGCACCGTAGTAGTGGCAAGGAGTAGCCTTTCTTGTACAAGATGTCTTGCAAGATGGTAAACTTGGAGGCTCTCATCCTGAGTTTCTTGGCTTCTAGGGGGTTTTCTGGCAACACGCCCTCCTGGAGGTATGCCCTTATCGGGGGGTCATCCAGTTTGATTCGATGGATGCACAGTTGACGTTTGTGGCTTCCACGTCTAACTTGCTTGGTTAGAACTGATGACCAATGAATGCTGGTCCTGGTGGGGCTTCCGAAGATGAGGCGAGCTTGGCTAATGCATCCGCAGTCATGTTGTCCTCCCTCGGGATGTGGCAGATTTAGAAGTATTGGAACTTCTTGATCAAAGCTTTCACCATGGCAAGGTGCTCCTGCATTCTCATTCTTTTTGCTTCGAACTCGTCCTTCACTTAATTGACTATCAGCTGAGAGTCACTATAAGAGATAAGGTGTTGGGATTCCATTTCGATCGCCAATCTTAGGCCAGATAGGAGGGCTTCATATTCTACCTTATTGTTAGAGGCGATGAAGTGGATTTTCACATCATACTTGATGGTAGTGGCGTCGGGGCTGATCAGGATTAGGCCTGCTCCACCTCCTTCATTAGTCGAGGAGCCATCCACATAGAGCTCCCAGAGTGGTAGAGAAGAGGGCTCGGAGGTCATCGTGGGAGTCTGGGCGCCTAGGCGCCAGGCTGGGGCGATTGGGCGCCTGGCTGGGGTGCCTGGGTGTCTGGACTGGGCGTCTGGGCGTCCTCATCGGGCGTTAGATTGTTTTGCCTACCCGAGCTCAACATTTGAGTGTCCGGATGCGTTGAAGCTTGCTGAGATGTGGAAGACTCGTTACTCTCCTCTTCTGCCGGTGTGAGCTCTATAATAAAATCTGTCAAGGCTTGTGCTTTGATGGCCGCCCTTGGTTGGTATTGGACATCAAACTTGCCCAGCTCTACTGCCCACTTAAGGAGTCTTCCAGACACGTTCGGCTTTCCCAGAACTCTCTTTAGAGGTTGATCCGTGATAACAACAACGGTGTGACTCTGGAAATAATGTCGTAGACGCCTTGTTGTTGAGATAAGGGCGAGCACTAGTTTTTCTAGCCCTGAATATCTAATTTCTGCTCCTCAGTATGCTCTGCTCACATAATAGATGGACTTTTGTACTCCATCATGGTCTCTGACGAGGACGGAGCTTACCACCGATGAAGAAGCAAAAAGGTACAAATATAAAATTTCACCTGGTGTAGCATGTGAGAGGAGGAGAGGCGTGGCCAAGTAGGTTTTGAGCTTTTGAAAGGCTTCCTCCACTTCAAGTCCCCATTCGAAGGCTTTTCGGAGAATCTTGAAGAAAGGTAAGCATTTGTGTGCAGACTTAGAAATAAATATGTTAAGTGTTGCAATTTTCCCGTTGAGGCGCTAGAGCTCCTTGGTTGAGGAGGGTGATTTCATGTCGATGATGACCTTGATCTTGTCGGGGTTTGCCTCAATTCCCCTATGGTTGACCATGAAAACTAAGAAATTTCCTGACCCTACGCCAAAAGCGCACTTCTCAGGGTTCAACTTCATACGGTATGACCTGAGAACATTGAAAGTTTCTTGGAGGTGGTCAATGTGGTCTGCTGCGGCGAGACTTTTCACCAGCATGTCGTCCACGTATACCTACATTGTTTTTCCGATCTGAGCCTAAAACATCTTGTTCACCAGCCATTAGACCTGTCAAAATCCGACACGACGCGATTAATCGACACGAATTAAGCGGGTTTGTGTGAGATCTTAACGGGTTTGGGTGGTAAACGGGTTGACACGCCAAACACGTTTAATAAACGGGTCGTGTTCGGGTGAGACCTGTCAAACCGTTTATTATACGTTTACCCGTTTAAATAAAATTAATATAATAATAAATTAATAATTATTTTAAAAAATTAGCCAAAAAAAAAAAGAGTAAAGAAATCAACACACACACAAAAAAAAGAAGTAAAACTGGCCAAAGACAAAAAAGGACAGGTGGGGATCACTTGAGTTCAAAGACAAAGGCCTTTTGTGTTTTGTCCCACATCGGTAGATAAGGGGAGTAGGGAATGGCTGAGTTGCCTATAAAGGGCCACCCCTCTTGCCTCTTTTCAGCCTTTAAGTCTACTAATTATGTGATATGTGGCCAAATTTTTTTTATTTTTTGAGATAAGTGTAGTTGGCACTAAAAAAAATGAAGTATTAAAATTTGTTAATATAATTTTGTTTAAATTAAACGGGTTAAACGAGTCGTGTCGTGTTACCCATTTATTAAATGGGTCGTGTTCGTGTTGAAAATTTTCACCCGTTTATTAAACATGTCGTGTACGGGTTTATATGTTTTTCACCCGTCACCCGTTTAACCCGACACGTAACCGTTTAAACCGACACGTTTGACACCCCTACCAGCCGTTGATAGGTTGCTCCTGCATTTTTTAGCCCGAAGGGCATGACCCTGTAGCAGTAGGTTCCCTTCGGAGTGATAAATGATGTCTTCTCTTGGTCTGGAGGGTGCATGATGATCTGGTTATATCCAGAGTATGCATCAAGGAGGTGAGCAATTCATGTCCTGCGGTGGCATCGATGAGGAGGTCAATTCACGGCAGTGGGTAGCTGTCTTTTGGGCACGCCTTGTTGAGCTCGATAAAAACGACGTAGATGCGTCACTTCCCATTGGTTTTAGTCACCATCACCACATTTGAAAGCCACTCGGGATATGCCACTTCTCTGACTGCCCCATTTTCTATCAGCTTCCTCACCTCCTTATCCATCACTTGAGCCCTTTCAGTGGAGGCGTCCCTTAGCTTTTAGCGAACAGGTTTGTAATGAGGGTCAACATTGAGGCGGTGGGTGGCGACCTCAGGGTCGATGCCCTCAAGGTTTGCATGTGACCATGAAAAAATATCCATGTTGCGCCTCAAAAAATCTATAAGCTGGCGGACTAAATCTTCAGAAAAGGAAGAGTCAATGTATACTCTTCTGTCTGGATATTCCTCATCTAGGACCACCGGTTTGAGCTCCTCTACTAGTTCTCCTCTTTCCAACGTGGCATCATTTCTCGGGTCGAGGACCTCCACTTGCAGTGCCTCTTGTGGCTTTTTGGTCTTCATAGAGGAGACGTAGTACTCTCTTGTAGCTACATGGTCTCCTCGGACCTCTCCGATTCCATTTGGAGTTGGAAAGCGGAGAATGAGATGATAGGTGGAGGGCACAGCTCTTAGGGTGTTGAGAGCAGGTCGCCCTAGGATGATATTATAGGCCGACGAACAGTCTATCACAAGGAAGTTAACCATGATTGTGGAGCTCCGGGGTGCCACGCCGGTAGTGACTGGTAAGGTGATGGACCCTAGGGGATACACTTTCTCTCCTGAGAACCCAATGAGGGGCGACCTGATAGGTTGCAATCTTTCTCTGCCCAAGTTGAGCTTGTCATAGGCTTTTGCGAACAAGATATCTGCAGAGCTGCCGCTGTCCACCAGGATCCTTCGTACTTGGAAGTTGGCGACTATCATAGTTAGTACCAGAGGGTCATCGTGGGGGTGTTGGATTCCTTCTAAGTCCTTGTCTAAGAAGGATATGACCTCGCTGCTTCCATGCTTAGGCACCTTGGACGGACGTAAATCGTCGAGGTGCCTAGCTTTTCTGGCATGGGCCTTTATGGCGGAGAGTGATTCTCCTCCTCCTGCTAGCCCTCTAGAGATGGTGTGAAATTCTCCAATGGGTTGTTGATCTTCCTGATTATGAGGCGATGGCGTGGCCTGACCCCTACCAGCAACATACTGGCGTAGATGACCACGTTGTATGAGTTCCTCAATTTGTCTTTTGAGGTCATAACAGTCGTCGGTGTCGTGGGCGTGGTCGCGATGGAAGCGACAATATTTGTTCGGGTTCCTGCAGTTTGAGGGAGACTTCAATCTCTCTGGCCACTTTATTACGGAGTCATCTTGGATCTGGAATAGGATGTGCCCGACAGCGGCGTTGAGGGGGGTGAAGGTTTGTCGATCTCTCTGAGGAGCAGGACCAAGCCGGTCTTTGGCAGGTACCCTCTTTGTCCTACGGCGCTTGTTGCTACTATCCTTCTTGTCGTCTTTGTCTCTTTCCTTTCTCTTCTCCCCTGTTCTGGAGGACTCACCTCGCCTAGCCTTTGTGATATCCTCAGCATTTATGTACTTCTAAACTTTTGCCAACAGCTCTGACATGCTTTTCGGTGGGCGCTTCATCACTGAAAAGAGGAAGCTTGACGACCGGAGGCCTCCCAAGAAGGCGGTCATAGTTCCCTTATCATCGAGCTCCTCAACCTGGAGGACCTCCTCGTTAAAACGAGTGAGGTAGTTTCTTAGGCTCTCATATCGGTCCTGGTTTATGCTGAGTAGGTGAGTGGCAAGCTTCTGGTGGCGACATCCCCTGATGAAGTGCAACGCGAAGGACCTGCTTAGCTCAGCAAAGGAGCCAATAGAGGCTGGGAAGAGCTTGGAAAACCATTGTTGGACTGATCCCTTCAAAGTAGTTAGGAATGCCCTGCACATGATTTCGTCGGGGACGTCTTGTAAGTTTTGAGGTGATCAAGTGGGTCTTTGGAACCGTCAAAGGTTTCGACGGATGACATCTTGAATTTTTGGGGAAGGGGATAGTTCGCCACGTTTGGTACGAAAGGCGTTTCAGTTCACCTAATGAGGTAGTCCACAGTCTCGGGTCCTTGCGCCTTCATGGCGTTGAAGACGTCACCCAGTTGATTTTGTATCTCTTTTATTTTTTCATCTCAGTGATTAGGAGCTCTTTTGGAATTGTCGTGGAAATAGCTCCATGCTCCACGCTTTGGTTTTCACCCTCATCCTCTAAAAAATGAGGGTCTCCACCATGAGAAACATGAGCTAGTGGAGGTCCCTCATGGTGGGCCCCCTATGTGGGGAGCTTCTTGACGCCCAGCAGGGCGTGGAGCTCCTCTGGCTTGGGGTCCAACAGGCTGCGCTCCTCCTTCTTGTCCGGCGAGCATCAGTTGCAGAATCTGCTGGTTTTGTGCTACAAGCTGCAGCATTGTGTCCAGCATCTGCTGTGCATTTGGGACATGATTGGTTGGTGGAGGAGCAACCTCCTCCTCTCGTGTTGGATTATTTTCAAGCTGATTCATGGATCTAGTGGTGATCGCCATTGGTTCAACAAAAGAAGTATTTAGGTGAGAATTTTGTCGTTCCTACAGACGGCGCCAAACTGATGATGCACAAATTGAATTTGCACACCACTTGTCAAATGATCAGTAATAAATGCAGTAATTAAAGTAGAGAGATATAATAAGCTAGATGAGACAAGGATTTGTAGTGGTTCGGTCAACGTGACCTACGTCCACTTTAAATGGCTAGGGTCGCCGGGGTATTTTATTACTTCGAGTGTGTTGGGAGAGCAGAAAGTTACAAGCTGAGATAAGATGTATCCTTTAACACACCTACACTTTACATACATGATCAACAAAGTATTACTTATATGAAGGTTTTAGAAAATTTTATGGTTTCTGAAGGCACCAAGCTAGTAATAACCCATTGCTGAAGGAACTATTAAACACAAAAAATTAAAATCGAAGGCCAGTCATGTAATATAAATATTTTAAACAACAATCACTTTTTTCTTTTTCTTTTTTTTCTGTAATGACATAACTTGGAATCAATCTGAGCTCATGCCCAGACACTTCTATTTGCCAACACAACTAAATTGAAAACTTTCAATTTTATCAATAAATGAATGATATTGAAGTAAATTATCACAGGTAATTTAGACATGTATGAATTCATAAGATTAGTGCTTAGTAATAATTTGCTTAGATCAAACTTTGTAATATGAAGTGCTTAGCAATAAAAATAGTTAAACAAATGCAATCACCAAATCAATAGGAATTACCAGCATTGGCCGAGCAACTTCTCTATTGCTACCACCAATTCGCTTCATCGTGCAAACATTGCTGTAAAACTTATGAACAAATATTGGAACTGCTCTAGGCGGAGCTATATGTATTGGTGTGGGGGAAACTGCCCCCACTAACTTTTGAGGGGTTAACTATATAAATTGTTATGACAAGAAAGTTATGTTCAATTTATCTCATTGCCTCCCCTAAAATTTTTGAAAATTTAAATAATGACCCAAGTCTTTTTTGTCTCCAATAAGTTAGTGGTTCACTTGTTCTCCTAATCTACTAAAACAAGTGTCTTTGTTATTAAAATAAGTAGTAAAACAGATGTGTGATTCTTTAACTCATTATATGTATTTGCCAAATACAATATCTCTCTTATTAATACAATTTCTCCTATTTTTTAAATATTATTGTATAATAACATACGAATAGATGCAAATGATAAGTTATGCACATTTATGCCCTTCCAAAACTATCAATTTCTCAACAAGATTTAAAAAATACTTATAAATTTATCATAAGAGTGATTAATTATAGACATTCTTGAGATTTAAAACAACATAGCCCTTCTAAAAATTTTAATTTCTAAACAAGGTTAAAAGGAAATTGCTTGGAAATTTATTGTAGAATTGATTAGTTATAGACGATTTTTTAAATTTTAAACAATATCGTTGTGTTTCTCTTTAATATACGACTGTGTTAAAATTTGTCACTAAAAAAATTATTGTTCTTTTTTGTTAAATGCTAAATTGATTTATTTTTATATACATTATGTTAATATGTTTCTCATAGCTGAACTTTAAAAAAAAATCTGCAAAATTTATTAATTCTTATTATTGGAGGTGGGAGAGAACTTTTTATACCAATTGATTAATCTACCCCCCCCCCCCCCCCCCCCCCCCCCCCCCAAGGTAAACCCTAAGATGATCAGCTACGTGAATGCTTATCAATGTTCTCGTGGTGATATGATTTGTACACAAAGTAGATCATTGTTTGGATAATGTGGCCAAAGCGAATGAGCAGGACGACAACCACCTGCAAAGAACAACATAAGCTCCCAAAAGCTTTGTCTCCATACCCAAGCAGAAATAGGAATTCAAATGCCACCTGAATTTCTATAAAACAAAGGAGAAGGAAAATGCAGTAGAAACTCCCAATACCTATCTTCTGGTATTGTTACCACACTCGCCAAATGCCAGATAATTCTTATACACAAAACCAAGTGCAGCAAAACCACCAAGTATTGCTGCAAAGTTCACCATTTAATGCAACAAAGCACATCTAAACAAACTAAATTTTATCAAATTCCAAATCTACCAAAAGAAAAGAGATAAAAATTTCAATAAAAAAGCACCGACCTGGTGGATCAAAACAAAATCAATCAAAACAGGTAGAAGTCCTGGGAAAAAAATGAATAAAGTCCTAAACGCCATATACTTGATCCAACAAATTAAACTTTGAAAATTTTACTTTCTCTATCTATATACACCACATGGGATAAAAAGCAGTAGCAGCCAAAATATGCTCACTCCTTTCCAAGATATGGCAGTATTTCCAACCACACATCACAACCTCAATTTTCGGGTGTAGAAAGTAATATATCAAGCAACCAAAGCTTTTCAAATGTACACATTAGGTAAATACACTTTCACATATAAATACAATTGTATGACATGACAAAAAAACCAAGCGGAAGGACATGTATGGAAAACTTATAATGCAAAAAGTTTGTACCATGGAGTAAAAACCAAGCGGAAGGAAATCTCACACACAAATGCGACTTCTCAACTCAACAATTGAAATCCAATTCTTTCTATAGCCAAAAGTATGAACTTCATTTGGTTTTAAGACACTCTGTGAATGGCCAAGGCAATTCTAAGTTAGCATACCAATTCCAAGTTTCTTCGAAGTTTTGAAAAACAAAAAAAAAAAAAAAAAAATTAATAGTAAGTGAAAGGTAGATGTTTGACTTAATTAGTAACCGTGGGAAATAATCTATTTGGGAGAGCGAGAGAGGCCATACGATCATAATTCAAAAAATTCACTGCAAAGTATTAAAGGAATCCAATCTTGGGTTCTTTTGTTATATACAATGTGTTAAATTCGTTGTGAAGAATCGGTAAGATATAATTACCCATATTCCAGTAACCAAAATCCTCAAAACTCACAATAAACTCAAGAAATCTTTACAATTTAGATCTCAAAATTATGACATTAGCACAATCCATGCGAGCACCAGCCACAAACATATTAGACTTTCCCAATAAAGAACTCACCTACACTTGACATCCTTCACATTGGGGTCGAGCATGAGGATGGTATATTTTATCGGAGACTTCTACTATTCATTAATTCATTCATTATGTCTTTCATTGCAGTCATTCGCTACTGCCACTAATTCAACTAACAAAAACAAAAAAAAAACCTACACACTAAATACAAAAAGCAAACCAATGGACTGCATCAAATCGAACCTAAAAGGCAAATTCTACTGAAAATAAGGGATATACCCAAACTGAGCTAAAAAAATTAGAATCGGAACTTATTATCTAGTCACGCAGCAAAACTATTATAATTCCCAGGAATGACAAAAACAAAGCATACCCATATCACATAAACAAAAATTCTCTGGAAGCATAAACAAACAGCCACATGGACAATACAATTGATAATGAAAAAAATTAAAGTTACATAATTATAATAGAAAGATAAACCTACGGATTTTACATGTTTGCCTATGTCCCACTTTCTTGAACTCTTAGTAAAACTTTTTATGAATGAATCATGTTCTGGACATGGAATTTTGTATGAAAATTGGACTAAACCAATGAGACAATAAGGCAATTGCAATTAAGAAGGACTTATTTTATAGGGAAAAAAAAAGGAAGCAAGAAAAATTAAAATGCAAAGACAATGGTTTCTGGTTTTAGCCTGAGTTAAGGGCTATTTTTCTTATCTTTAACATTCTTTGGAGGCTGCATTTTTGTGTGTATGTGTGGATGAGTGTTGTATAAAGCTGGGTGTTGTTGAGTTGAGTTGTATGTGACTACCTACTATGCAAAAATAAGAAAGCAAGAAAAATTAAAGCCCTGAAAAGGAAAAATGGATTTTTTTTCTTCACTCCAACATTTATCGATTACCTAGAACACAATATGTTGGTTTCTTTCCTTTGACATTTTGTCAATCAAGTAGTATGCATAAAAAGAAAGGGGTGGAGGCGTTAATACCAAGGACTTGAACTTTTGATAGCTAATGACGACAAACTCAAGAAAATAGTTCTTTCATCACTATGCTGCACCAAAAAAACGAACTTGAAACTACATCATCATCTCTTCAAAAAATTCAACCATAAAAGAGCAGAGAAATCAATCTAGCACGCCTTCTACACACATATTAATATAATAGAAACTTTTGTCCATTTGATTGCTAAGAAAATTAAACAATTCTTTGGCGTATTTTCGGATTGCAGATGTGCCAAAGTCCAGATGGACTTAAAATTTAAACACGTACGACCATACCTACTCGAATTGATGTGGAGTTCTAAAATCGTGACTGTTCAGGCGAATGTAGCGAGGTGTAATGTTACCTCTACGTCTTTTTCTGTGCCTTGGGATTCAAGGACTTTAAATAATTTTGCCAAATAGAAGCGTATGAACAACATTATAATTAAGGAAAACAACAAGAAAGAAAGGCAACAAGTACACTGAATTTAAATCTAGAAGGCAAAGCGAATACTGTGTTAAACATTAAATAAAAATAGAAAATGATCACCGAAGTGATGGACTACAAAAAAAGTAAAATTGCTCGAAAGCAAGAAACAAGTAGAAAGGTTATGCTAGTTCTATGTAGAGTTTTTGTGATTGATCATGAGATTTTTTTTCTTAGTGACATAGCCTCTGCTATTTATAGAGATGGCTCTTAACCATCTATTCATCATTTCCGCCATTACTTGTGGTCATGGTCTTGTTCCTCAGCATTTATGTACTTCTAAACTTTTGCCAACAGTTCTGACATGCTTTTCGGTGGGCGCTTCATCACTGAAAAGAGGAAGCTTGACGACCGGAAGCCTCCCAAAAAGGCGGTCATAGTTCCCTTATCATCGAGCTCCTCAACCTGGAGGACCTCCTCGTTAAAACGAGTGAGATAGTTTCTTAGGCTCTCATATTGGTCCTAGTTTATGCTGAGTAGGTGAGTGGCAAGCTTCTGGTGGCGACATCCTCTGATGAAGTGCGACACGAAGGACCTACTTAGCTCAGCAAAGGAGCCAATGGAGGCTGGGGAGAGCTTGGAAAACCATTGTTGGACTGATCCCTTCAAAGTAGTTAGGAATGCCCTGCACATGATTTCGTCGGGGACGTCTTGTAAGTTTTGAGGTGATCAAGTGGGTCTTTGGAACCGTCAAAGGTTTCGACGGATGGCATCTTGAATTTTTGGGGAAGGGGGTAGTTCACCACGTCTGGTACGAAAGGCGTTTCAGTTCGCCTAATGAGGTAGTCCACAGTCTCGGGTCCTTGCGCCTTCATGGCGTTGAAGACGTCACCCAGTTGATTTTGTATCTCTTTTATTTTTTCATCTCAGTGATTAGGAGCTCTTTTGGAATTGTCGTGGAAATAGCTCTCATGCTCCACGCTTTGGTTTTCACTCTCATCCTCTAAACAATGAGGGTCTCCACCATGAGAAACATGAGCTAGTGGAGGTCCCTCATGGTGGGCCCCCTATGTGGGGAGCTTCTTGACGCCCAGCAGGGCGTGGAGCTCCTCTGGCTTGGGGTCCAACAGGCTGCGCTCCTCCTTCTTGTCCGGCGAGCATCAGTTGCAGAATCTGCTGGTTCTGTGCCACAAGCTGCAGCATTGTGTCCAGCATCTGCTGTGCATTTGGGACATGATTGGTTGGTGGAGGAGCAACCTCCTCCTCTTGTGTTGGATTATTTTCACGCTGATTCATGGATCTGGTGGTGATCGTCATTGGTTCAACAAAAGAAGTATTTAGGTGAGAATTTTGTCGTTCCTACAGACGGCGCCAAATTGATGATGCACAAATTGGGTTTGCACACCACTTGTCAAATGATCAGTAATAAATGCAGTAATTAAAGTAGAGAGAGATAATAAGCTAGATGAGACAAGGATTTATAGTGGTTCAGTCAACGTGACCTACGTCCACTTTAAATGGCTAGGGTCGCCGGGGTATTTTATTACTTCGAGTGTGTTGTGAGAGCAGAAAGTTACAAGCTGAGATAAGATGTA
Organism: Ilex aquifolium; assembly: GCA_951799425.1. Classification (NCBI taxonomy): domain Eukaryota; kingdom Viridiplantae; phylum Streptophyta; class Magnoliopsida; order Aquifoliales; family Aquifoliaceae; genus Ilex; species Ilex aquifolium. The sequence goes on along the minus strand of OX637397.1, from coordinate 22,001,390 downwards.
TCCTTTAACACACCTACACTTTACATACATGATCAACAAAGTATTACTTATATGAAAGTTTTAGAAAATTTTATGGTTTCTGAAGGCACCAAGCTAGTAATAACCCATTGCTGAAGGAACTATTAAACACAAAAAATTAAAATCGAAGGCTAGTCATGTAATATAAATATTTTAAACAACAATCACTTTTTTCTTTTTCTTTTTTTTCTGTAATGACATAACTTGGAATCAATCTGAGCTCATGCCCAGACACTTCTATTTGCCAACACAACTAAATTGAAAACTTTCAATTTTATCAATAAATGAATGATATTGAAGTAAATTATCACAGGTAATTTAGACATGTATGAATTCATAAGATTAGTGCTTAGTAATAATTTGCTTAGATCAAACTTTGTAATATGAAGTGCTTAGCAATAAAAATAGTTAAACAAATGCAATCACCAAATCAATAGGAATTACCAGCATTGGCCAAGCAACTTCTCTATTGCTACCACCAATTCGATTCATCGTGCAAACATTGCTGTAAAACTTATGAACAAATATTGGAACTGCTCTAGGCGGAGCTATATGTATTGGTGTGGGGGAAACTGCCCCCACTAACTTTTGAGGGGTTAACTATATAAATTGTTATGACAAGAAAGTTATGTTCAATTTATCTCATTGCCTCCCCTAAAATTTTTGAAAATTTAAATAATGACCCTAGTCTTTTTTGTCTCCAATAAGTTAGTGGTTCACTTGTTCTCCTAATCTACTAAAACAAGTGTCTTTGTTATTAAAATAAGTAGTAAAACAGATGTGTGATTCTTTAACTCATTATATGTATTTGCCAAATACAATATCTCTCTTATTAATACAATTTCTCCCATTTTTTTAATATTATTGTATAATAACATACGAATAGATGCAAATGATGAGTTATGCACATTTATGCCCTTCCAAAACTATAAATTTCTCAACAAGATTTAAAAAATAATTATAAATTTATCATAAGAGTGATTAATTATAGACGATTTTTGAAATTTTAAAAAATATCGTTGTGTTTCTCTTTAATATACGACTGTGTTAAAATTTGTCACTAAAAAAATTATTGTTCTTTTTTGTTAAATGCTAAATTGATTTATTTTTATATACATTATGTTAATATGTTTCTCATAGCTGAACTTTAAAAAAAAATCTGGAAAATTTATTAATTCTTATTATTGGAGGTGGGAGAGAACTTTTTATACCAATTGATTAATCTTCTTCATTTATATTTTTGCCCCCACTAGAACATAATCCTGACTCCGCTCCTATATAGAGGAACATACACCCCCCCCCCCCCCCCCCTCTCCCCCCAAGGTAAACCCTAAGATGATCAGCTACGTGAATGCTCATCAATGTTCTCGTGGTGATGTGATTTGTACACAAAGTAGATCATTGTTTGGATAATGTGGCCAAAGGGAATGAGCAGGACGACAACCACCTGCAAAGAACAACATAAGCTCCCAAAAGCTTTGTCTCCATACCCAAGCAGAAATAGGAATTCAAATGCCACCTGAATTTCTATAAAACAAAGGAGAAGGAAAATGCAGTAGAAACTCCCAATACCCATCTTCTGGTATTGTTACCACACTCGCCAAATGCCAGATAATTCTTATACACAAAACCAAGTGCAGCAAAACCACTAAGTATTGCTGCAAAGTTCACCATTTAATGGAACAAAGCACATCTAAACAAACTAAATTTTATCAAATTCCAAATCTACCAAAAGAAAAGAGATAAAAAATTCAATAAAAAAGCACCGACCTGGTGGATCAAAACAAAATCAATCAAAACAGGTAGAAGTCCTGGGAAAAAAATGAATAAAGTCCTAAACGCCATATACTTGATCCAACAAATTAAACTTTGAAAATTTTACTTTCTCTATCTATATACACCACATGGGATAAAAAGCAGTAGCAGCCAAAATATGCTCACTCCTTTCCAAGATATGGCAGTATTTCCAACCACACATCACAACCTTAATTTTCGGGTGTAGAAAGTAATATATCAAACAACCAAAGCTTTTCAAATGTACACATTAGGTAAATACACTTTCACATATAAATACAATTGTATGACATGACAAAAAAACCAAGCGGATGGACATGTATGGAAAACTTATAATGCAAAAAGTTTGTACCATGGAGTAAAAACCAAGCGGAAGGAAATCTCACACACAAATGCGACTTCTCAACTCAACAATTGAAATCCAATTCTTTCCATAGCCAAAAGTATGAACTTCATTTGGTTTTAAGACACTCTGTGAATGGCCAAGGCAATTCTAAGTTAGCATACCAATTCCAAGTTTCTTCGAAGTTTTGAAAAACAAAAAAAAAAAAAAAAAAATTTAATAGTAAGTGAAAGGTAGATATTTGACTTAATTAGTAACCGTGGGAAATAATCTATTTGGGAGAGCGAGAGAGGCCATACGATCATAATTCAAAAAATTCACTGCAAAGTATTAAAGGAATCCAATCTTGGGTTCTTTTGTTATATACAATGTGTTAAATTCGTTGTGAAGAATCGGTAAGATATAATTACCCATATTCCAGTAACCAAAATCCTCAAAACTCACAATAAACTCAAGAAATCTTTACAATTTAGATCTCAAAATTATGAAATTAGCACAATCCATGCGAGCACCAGCCACAAACATATTAGACTTTCCCAATAAAGAACTCACCTACACTTGACATCCTTCACATTGGGGTCGAGCATGAGGATGGTATATTTTATCGGAGACTTCTACTATTCATTAATTCATTCATTGTGTCTTTCATTGCAGTCATTCGCTACTGCCACTAATTCAACTAACAAAAACAAAAAAAAAACCTACACACTAAATACAAAAAGCAAACCAATGGACTGCATCAAATCGAACCTAAAAGGCAAATTCTACTGAAAATAAGGGATATACCCAAACTGAGCTAAAAAAATTAGAATCGGAACTTATTATCTAGTCACGCAGCAAAACTATTATAATTCCCAGGAATGACAAAAACAAAGCATACCCATATCACATAAACAAAAATTCTCTGGAAGCATAAACAAACAGCCACATGGACAATACAATTGATAATGAAAAAAATTAAAGTTACATAATTATAATAGAAAGATAAACCTACGGATTTTACATGTTTGCCTATGTCCCACTTTCTTGAACTCTTAGTAAAACTTTTTATGAATGAATCATGTTCTGGACATGGAATTTTGTATGAAAATTGGACTAAACCAATGAGACAATAAGGCAATTGCAATTAAGAAGGACTTATTTTATAGGGAAAAAAAAAGGAAGCAAGAAAAATTAAAATGCAAAGACAATGGTTTCTGGTTTTAGCCTGAGTTAAGGGCTATTTTTCTTATCTTTAACATTCTTTGGAGGCTGCATTTTTGTGTGTATGTGTGGATGAGTGTTGTATAAAGCTGGGTGTTGTTGAGTTGAGTTGTATGTGACTACCTACTATGCAAAAATAAGAAAGCAAGAAAAATTAAAGCCCTGAAAAGGAAAAATGGATTTTTTTTCTTCACTCCAACATTTATCGATTACCTAGAACACAATATGTTGGTTTCTTTCCTTTGACATTTTGTCAATCAAGTAGTATGCATAAAAAGAAAGGGGTGGAGGCGTTAATACCAAGGACTTGAACTTTTGATAGCTAATGACGACAAACTCAAGAAAATAGTTCTTTCATCACTATGCTGCACCAAAAAAACGAACTTGAAACTACATCATCATCTCTTCAAAAAATTCAACCATAAAAGAGCAGAGAAATCAATCTAGCACGCCTTCTACACACATATTAATATAATAGAAACTTTTGTCCATTTGATTGCTAAGAAAATTAAACAATTCTTTGGCGTATTTTCGGATTGCAAATGTGCCAAAGTCCAGATTGACTTAAAATTTAAACACGTACGACCATACCTACTCGAATTGATGTGGAGTTCTAAAATCGTGACTGTTCAGGCGAATGTAGCGAGGTGTAATGTTACCTCTACGTCTTTTTCTGTGCCTTGGGATTCAAGGACTTTAAATAATTTTGCCAAATAGAAGCGTATGAACAACATTATAATTAAGGAAAACAACAAGAAAGAAAGGCAACAAGTACACTGAATTTAAATCTAGAAGGCAAAGCGAATACTGTGTTAAACATTAAATAAAATAGAAAAGGATCACCGAAGTGATGGACTACAAAAAAAGTAAAATTGCTCGAAAGCAAGAAACAAGTAGAAAGGTTATGCTAGTTCTATGTAGAGTTTTTGTGATTGATCATGAGATTTTTTTTCTTAGTGACCTAGCCTCTACTATTTATAGAGATGGCTCTTAACCATCGATTCATCATTTCGGCCATTACTTGTGGTCATGGTCTTGTTCCTTGAGATACGTGAATGTGTGTTGAACCTTTTTCAACTGGCAGCTCATAATGTCACGATTCCTCATTTCTTAGGATTCTAAGAGTCCTACTCTTCTAATCGTTCTGTCAATCGTGGACTCTCACAGACTTTCTTATGACTGTTGGATCCCTTCCACGTCACCCTTTGATCTTGTTATTTTTGGGTGTATACAACAATAGCAAAAAGAAAGCAAAAATAAGGAGAGCTACATAGAAGAGACAACATACCTTCATGAGCAAAAAACATAGATGATCATGAGGAGATTAATCAACTGCTTTATCCATTCTTCACCACCACCCCATAATAATGAAAATCACATAAAAACACCTCATAGAGATGTAAACCCAGCTTGGATAGTCATAGTCCAAAAAATAAAAGAGCAACACCCCATAAAATGCACATCCGATCCAAGCATGAAACAATAAGAATCTAATCAGAACGCTATGCCAATAATAGAATATCGTACCATCAAAGGGATCAGCAAACTTATGTCACTATGGTAAAGCAAAGAATGCTCACCATTTATCAAAGCTAGTGTTAAGTAGAAAATGAAAAAAAATTATAGATGGGGAAAAAATAATTGTAAGAATATTAATTAAATTAGCTTCTTGTTAACAATCACGATCACATAAAATAACTTTGCAGGCCAAGAAAGACTCCAGCCTCACAATTATGATCCAACATTCGTGTCCTTGATAAAAATAGAAAGCCATATATTAATTCTACACAACTATGATCAAATCAAATTAATTCTAGGCAATTAGATGTTGGCCTCCCCCATTTTTGTCATCCACTCGGTAAAAAAGAATGCCCATGCAATAGCTACACTTTTTTGGTCACCAATTTCATTAAAAAAAAAAAACCCTAATCGTTGTGTTTATCATAGAACCAAGTATTCATCACAAACAACAAAATAACCCAATCATCATCTGCACCATTAGCAGCCAAAAACAATGAATCAGTCCAAGTATGAGTCCTCAAAGTCAAAATCTATAGAATTAGTATAGAATCTCCAGTCTCAAAAATTATAAACACAAATGTCTGTTTGTTTTCTGAGTATATAAAGAAAGAACCAAAATTTCATATAACATCATCTAGGAATTGAGTAGCAAGCAATTCTTAAACCTCAATCCAATATACTGGCCTTTCTTAAGGGCATATTTAGAAGGTGGGTGTTTCTTGACTTGCACGAAACTAAAATGAGCTAAGGGGTGGGGCCAAATTGAACAGGAAAAAAGATGATGATTGAACGTATTATATATCCAATCAAAGTTTCTTACAAAGCCATGCATTCAAAAATAACACAATCAAACCAAGTTCATAAATCCAAATTGAATCTAATCAAATAAAATTGAAATTGAAACCAATCAAACTGAATTCACAAATCCAATCGAACATAATCAAACCTAGTTCACAAATCCAAATTAAACCTAATCGAACTGAATTCAAATTGAACCAAATCAAAATAAATCTAAATTGAACCTAATTAAATGGAATTCAAATTAAACAAAATCCAATCGAGTATGTGTGTGTATGCGTTTGTGTTCTGGGTATGTGTATTTTGGGGGCTGTGTTGGGGTAGAGCAAGAGAGAGTGTGTGTGTTTTTGGGAGTGGATTGTGAAGAAGTGGAAAAGGGGTGGTCTTTGCAGAGGGGGAAGAAAAGGGGTGGGTTGCTTGTATGCGTGTGTGTGAAACAGAGAAGCAGAGGAGGGAGAGGAGAGAGTTGGGTGGGGAGTTCTTTCTGTGCAAAAGGGAATTTTTTTTTTTTTTGGGGAGGGGGGGTTGCGCTAGTGTGTGAGAGAGACAAGTAGAGAAAGGAGAGGGGGAGAGCTGGGTGGGGGGTTCGTTCAGAGCATTTGTGTGTGTGTGTGTGTGTGTGAGAGAGAGAGAGAAACATAGAAGAAGGATACTTGGGGTATGATGGCGGTGGTGGCAGTCTTATTAGGCCAATGGTTGCGATGCTAAAGAGAGAGAGAGAGAGAAATAAGGAAGGCAAAAAAGAAGAAGGGGAAGCAACATGGTGTCTCCATCTGACAGGGGGAGTGACCAGTGAGGTGAGGGAGGATAGGATGGATTTGGGAGAGAAAATGTAATAAGGATAAACTGTCAAATACCTAAATAATTTATTATATAGATATACTAGTGATTGCCCGTGTTTGATGATACTATACAACAAACAAAAAAATCTTAAACAATTGTCCAAATTCAAAATCAATGGCCTAAAAATATTCATACAAATTATTCTTTTAAAATGGCTGAAAATATATCATCGATCATATCCTCCATATTAATGAAATTGTCATAAAAATATATAAAAACTCCCCAAAACAACACAAATGCCTGTGGAAAAAATAAATACTAGTATAATCCGCTGAAATTTACAATCAGTAAGTAATAAATAAAATCTTGCTCATTTATAAGACTCACGAATTTATCACCTCTACTACCACTCAATCCAATAACACAACATAATTTTAAACTCAACTACCATATTTTCAATCCACCCTATCCCCAAGTAATAAATACATCAAGCAAAAAGCAAAAAATACTAACATAACACAATTAAATTCACAATTTTTAAGTGATAAATAAAATCAACCAAAATCTTACTCATTTATAAAATTAATGAATATATCACCACTATCAACATTCAACTCTAAATGACACAATATAATTATAAATTTAATTACCAAATTTTCAACCTCCCCATATAAATATATATAGAAACACACTCTCACACATTTCTTTTTCAATTGCCAATAAACTCTCCTAATCAATAACTATTTTTATTAGAAATACAATAATTCAATTTTTAAGATAAAATAATAATAAATTAATTTTTAATTAAAAAAACGGTAAAAATCAAGGACATCTTCTGAGTTTTAACAATATTACACGGATACCTTCTGACATTTTATAAATAACGTGGAGACCCCCTAAGGTTTGAATTCATTTCATGAAGACCCCCTTTGTCTCCCTTCTTCAATGTTGCTAACGGAAATTGATAATTTAACCCCACATTTTTTTATTATTTTAATAATTGTCCTTCTCCAAATTTAGTACCAAAAAAATTAAAAATTTAATAAAATCAAATAAAATTTGATTTAGTACCCAAAAAATTATTTAAATGCATTTCAATATTAATTTAATAACAATAAAAATTAATTTGATATTAATTCGACAAAGTTGAATATAAATTGGACAAAATTAAATGTTAATTTTTGATAAAAATATATATTAATTTACAATCTAAGGTTTATTTCGTGTTGAATATTATTTGATTTTTATAGTCAATATGCTATTTTTATTTACATTAAGTGTTATTTACAAATTAAGAAGCAAGTGGCAAAATACATGTCATCAAATATATAAAAACTTGGAATTAACTTCATGAAATAAATAATTACATAACATGTAGTTTCATCTATTTTATGAAGTAAATAATAACAAAAACAACACAGAGAAACAAAAGAAAAAGATAATAGTTAGAGAGAGAGAGAGAGAGAGAGAGTTAGAGTATAAGATAGATAGATAGAGAGAGTTATATCAGAGATGTGAGTCTTAGAGCTGTAAAAGGAAAGAAAATCCAATTAGGATGATTGAATCAAAACGATTTGAATCGCGAAAAGATCATTTTTGATAAAATTATATATTAATTTACAATCTAAGGTACATTTCGTATTGAATATTATTTGGTTTTTATAGTCAATGTGCTATTTTTTATTTACATTAAGTGTTATTTACAAATTAAGAGGCAAGTGCCAAAATATTTGATTCTGATTGCCTTGCACTACAAAGCGGCATAGCTGACCTCGCTGAATTAGGAACTCGGATCTCCTTTTTTCAGTTGAATACAATCATCGGTATAATGACCATGGTCCCGGTGATACTCATAGTACTTTGTGGCATCCCTCTTATCGGGATCCACCTTTATCCGAGGTGACCACCTCAAGAACTTCTCGTTCTGAACCTCGTAGAGTACTTGTGATATTGTGGCGTTGCGAGGTCTGAACTGTCGTGGAGCATACTTCGGCTGTAACTCTTGAGTTGGAGGGCCCAAGCGGTCTTTGATATCACCTCTCTTTTTTGGGAAACGATCCTTATCTTTTCTAAGAGATCGTTCTTGGCTCTTGTCCTTCTTGGGACTTCGATCTTTTTTCTTCTCTTTTTTCTCCATAAGTTGTGGAACTTCCAGCTCTTGAGAGGAAAACCCCCTCACCATCGATATATTTCTTTGCATTTGTTAGTATCTCAACCATATTGGCTTAAGGATTCTTGGCAATTGAGAACATTAGATCCTTCGACTGTACTCCCAGCCTGGTAGTGAAGGCTGTGAGAGCAAACTTCTCATCGAGGAAGTCCAACTTTAGGGACTTCGAGTTATACCTTTGGACATAACTCCGTAGAGACTCGTTTGGCCCATACGTCACATTCAGTAGGTGTTAACGTGGTTTTTGGTAGATTCGAGCTCCTATGAAGTGGGATACGAATGAGATGGAGAGCTCTCTGAAAGAGAAAATCGACACTGGAGCCAACCTATTGAACCAAGTCAAGCCTGAGCCATTCAATGTGATAGCGAAAGCTCGGCAATGCACTGGATCCTGGTATCCATGTAATTCCATTTGATTTTTGTAGGTATTGAGGTGGTCCATGAGATCCTTTATCCTGTCAAACGTCTCAATTTGGGGCATCCTGAATTTTGGGGGAAGAGGAAAGTGTAGCACCTCAGGGGTGAATGAAGATTATGTTTGCTAAACTAGAGAATCCATGGTCATTGGGGTTTCTCTTTTCACCGCCTCCTTCATGTGGCTGAGCTCTTGTTGAATCTCTTTGAAACGTCACTCCCAGAATTAATCCCTCCCCCTTTGCTGGAGAAGATCTGGGAGGAGCTCGTTTTTAGGAGCTCATTTTTTTTGACTTTGGACCTCTTCTTCTACCCTGTTTCTCTAGCCTCGGTGGTGAACGTTTTCGACTGAATGACTGTGTTCATTTTCTTCTGTAACCTCCCTTAAGGGATTCTGATGATGATGCTCCCTTCGTGGGGGGTTGTCCTAGGCTTGTGGTGCTTCCTGGGGACGCTGGGCACGAATAAGGTTTAATAGATCATTGTTTTGTTGGAGGCGGTTATTGTTGGCTTGACGTAGGGCCTCGAGTTCGTTGTTTGGAGGAGGATCTGGCTTTGGCAAATTGACTTCTGGGTTTGGAAGATGATTCATTGGAATTCTATGAAGTCTCGCAGTTGTGACTTCCTGCTGGTTGTGTAAACATAAAGGATTCGCTTGATTTTTGCTCATGTTGTGCATAGAGACCATCAATTACTGAACAGGTCAGTAGAATTTTAGTAGGAATCAAAACAATCATTTCCACAAACGGCGCCAACTGATGGTGTGTTCTGCACAACTAAGCAGAGGTATATATTTTAGGAGATAGAGAATCACTGGAATGTCCAATCAGAGCTTCTAGGCTCTTGGGAGTTAGGTGGTGTAATTTAAAGAACAATAGACATAATGTTTATAGTGGTTCACCAGCTTGGGAGCTTGACTAGTTCACTCTAATGGAGTTTGTTGCTTCTTGGGGAGTTTTCTATTAATTAGGGGAGAAAATTACACGAGATAATTGTGCAGATAATTTCTTGAGTACATTTGTGAAGGGTCTGATCCCTTTTTATAGTCTTTAGATGCCTTGCATGATTCTTGCCACCTTCCCGTAACCGACACTCTTCTTGCGTAATCGACGTTGATGGTATTGAGGCAGTTGGACTCATCTGCCAGAATATTGGGCCATAACGAGTTACAATCTGTAGGTGTGACGTGACTTTTCAGAAGGTGTCAACTGTCTCTGACCCTCATGCACACAAGTGCCGAAGATTCCCAACCAGTGATTGTCGGGCTAGTGAGCATGAGTTGCGGAGTTCGTGCTTAGGTGTTGAGCTAGATGTGTTGAGTTCAACCTTAACAAATTTTAGGTATCATCGAAGCCCACAAGAGAAAAGAACCAAATAAAAAAAAGTGAAAATTGTCCAAAAATACAACTGAGGGTTCTTTTAATTCAATAAATCCAAGGATAAATGTTTTAAAGGCAAAAAGAACCTCTCACAATACAATATATGTTCTCTAGCTCAAACTAATTTCAGCTTTTAATTTTTAATACCAAAATACCCTTAAAATTATTCAGGCTTAAATCATTATTTGGAGCAGCGGACATTTTCTTCTCTCCGTCTCTCTTCTCATCTTCTCCTTCACCGTCGATAGTGGCGTCGCTTACAGTCGGTGTAGTACTCGCTGGTTGTGATATTTTTTGGTTTTGGTAACATTTGTCTCTTCCTTTCACAGCAAGATCAACTAGAAATTTCAAACTAATGGAGATACCCAGTCAAATCTTTCAAGAAATTGGGCACATAATCTTTTATTGGGCAGCTTTATAAAGGAGGCAGACAGCATTATATCCCTTATACCTGCAGAGCCAGTAAGAGTTTTTCCAAAGATGGGAGTTTTTCTACCAAATTTTGCAATATTTTAGGATTCTCTTTTATCAACTGGTGCAAAGATTCAAGAAGGAAATCAGCACAGCTGCTGATATTGATCTCAAATCTGAATGAAATAATTGAAAATTTTCTTGATTAACATAAGAATTGATTCGAGTAAAACTTTGTTTTTTGGGTTGCACATTTTCATCCTATTTTCATTCACAGTTGTTTTACATAAATTAGATCTAATTCACGGTATACGGTATACATAGTGATCGAACAGTGAAGTATCTACATCACGAGCAAGATCTGTTTCAGAGACACTCTGGACAAGATCTGTTTCATGGGTTCCTTACTTTTTGATAGAAAACTAATGGCGAGGTGAGAGGAAGCAATTTAGCGGCGTAGCTAATTTTCGATCGACTTTTGAGTGTGGTTGAAAATGGGTAAAAAGCTTGATATAAAGCACTCAAACGAAAAAACCCAAAATTAACTCAAATATAAATTTGAGTTTAAAATAAAAAATAAGAGTTGGAGATGCCCCAAGAGGGTTATAGTCAGTGTCATCAGAATCGGACTGGTTCAACCGTGAACCGGGACCTTAACCGGTCCGGTTCTCTAATTGGACCGCTTAAGGAAGTGAACCGGCTAAAAACCGGAAAACCGGGTGGTTCTTTAAAAAAACCGTGAACCGGCGATTTTATAAAAACCGGCCGGTTTAATGCCAAGTTAAAAATTAAATTACATAAACATAAAATATAAAACTTATGATATTTTTATTGCCCTAAATGCTAAATCGCTTAACTCTAGAAGAAGGGCTCCAGCAACCAGGCGACTACGATCGCGATCAGCCACTGTGATCACCGATCAGCGACTGCGAACTCAGGCGACTCCAGCGATCTCAGGCGACTCTAGCGATCTCAGCCTCAGGCGACTCTAGCGAACTCAGGCAACTGCGATCGATCAACCACTGCACTAGCGAACTCAGGCAAGATTTTCTTGATTTGAGTTTAATCTGGAATCTCATAATTTCTTTGATTGCATTCAGATCGTTTTGTGTCCGCGGCTTTGGTAGACATGTATGCAAAATGTAAGGTTATTGATGATGCGAAGCAATTGTTTGATAAAATGCTCAATAGGGACCTTGTGACTTGGACTGTCATGATTGGGGGCTATATTGAGTGTGGGAATGCTAACACGGCGTTGGGTTTGTTTGATCAGATGAGGGACGAAGGGGTTGTACCAGATAAGGTAGCAATGGTGAATGTTGTTAATGCCTGTGCAAAGTTGGGGGCTATGCATAAGGCTACATTTGTACACAATTATATTTGGACTTGGAATGATTTTTATGTTATGAACTTGGATCGAAGCTTTAAAGTTCAACTTTAATATTTGGTACATGTGTTTCTTTTACTTAATTTCATTAATTTTATGATAAATTGTATGTATTTTAGACATATTTTATATTTTTTAGTTAAATTATTATGTTTTATAATTATTATATATATTTTTTATTTTTTTTATTATATGACTGGTCCGATTAGTGACCCACCGGTTGAACCAATGAACCATTGACCCAGTCTCCTAGTCGATTCGATGACCGGTCCGATTCTGATAACATTGGTTATAGTATGATATCATAGGCCTCACCAAAAAGCCCAAAATTCAATGGGCCGCCCATGACCAGAAAGCCCAAATGGGCTAATAGGCCGTCCGGCCCATACATTTGGCAGGGATTGGATAGCCCATTAGCCTGACGGGTAAAGTTTGGACTGTGTTTTTTAGGTCTGGAGGCCCAACGGGCCAACCCGTTAAAAAGCCCATCAAAAAGTCCGTTAGCCGGCCTATTAGTCTGCCCATTAGCCCAATAAAATATTACCGTTGTTGATAAACTTGACACTGTCAATTTTATTTTAGCTTGACAACTAGCCACTTGAGACAATTAGTCTCTTGAGTCTTGACGAGCATGCTGACACTTGAGAGTTGACAACCTGACATCTTTTTTTTTTATTTGAAAAATTTATCGATTCCTCATCTTTTAAAGACTTTCTTTGTATTTAAAATAAATATAATTTTCTCCCTTCCAATCCCAACGGCTAATTGCCTTTAGTCTATCGATTATTTTTATTTTTTAAATAAAATTATAGATTATCCCCCCTCTCAAGTCACCAACAATTAATTCTTCATTTAAAAAATTATACAAACCTCCCTCACCCAAAAAATCTATAAATATGTTCAAGAGTTCCATTATTTCTTCACCACAATTCAATCTTTCTTTCCAACTCTCCCTAAAACTTCTCTAATCTCAATATCATTGAAGCTTTTAGTTTTTAATTATCTAACTCTTTTGATTATAGCTTGCTAATTCGAAGAAGTTGGAGTTGAAGCATTTGATAGAAGTTGTTAGAAACTTGGAGTATTCACACTCAAATTAAAATTTCAACTTCTACAACAATTTTTCATTGTGTTGTGATTGGGTAATATCTTTCTTTTTCTATATATCATAGTTATATTTAATTGTTAAATATATATTATTTTCTGAATTAAAAAATGGCAAGTAGTGATTTTAATATCATTATTGATGAAAATGAATAATTACAATTTAGGAGTCTACCGGTTCCTCCCAAACACATCTTGGAACATCCATCCATGCACAGACACAAACACAAACACAACAAACTTCAATATCTACTAGTTCTACTTCTAGAAAATTACATTATAATATTTGGAATGATTTTGATAAAGTTATAATTAAGTTAGATAATGGTAAAATAATAGAAAAAAAAATGTAAAACATGTAAATAAGAAATGGCAGGTGGTTCTAATGCTGGCACTAGCCATTTAAAACGTTATCGAGATGCACACTTGGCTAAGGGCAATGTAGATATTGACCAATATTATCAATTAAGAAAAAATGAACAAGGTAATTTAAATACATTTAAGTTTGACGATGCACGAGCACGTAAAGAAGTAGTTGATTATGTTGTTAGAACCGAACAACCCTTTACATTTGTTGAAAATCATGATTTTACTGGAATGATTCAAAGAGGATTTAATCCTCAATATAAAGGGTTTTCTTCAAAAACAGTCAAAAGATATATTATGAATAACATTAATTTGCAAGTAGCAAATTTGAAATCTTTTTTTTCAAACTTATGATAGTAGAATTAGTTTAACTTCTGATATTTGGACATCTAGATGTAAAATTAGATTTTTTTGTTTGACTACACATTACATTGATAGTGATTGGAATTTAAATAAAAGAATATTATGTTTCAAAATGTTGGAAATCCCACATACTGGGTACTATATAGGAAATGTTATTATGGAGGAAACTGAATTGTGCTTCAAAAAATGATGTAGCCGATAAATTTTTAAGGTCAAGATTAATTGGTTGCCTCTAGATAGAATTTTATTTCGTGTTCGTTGTTGTGCACACAGTTTAAATTTGGTTGTACAAGATGGTTTAGATTATATAGCTCCTTCAATTGAAAAAAATAAGAAATACAGTGCGTCATATTAATAGTTCTCAATCGAGATACAAACTATAGAAAAAATGTTGTAAGATTTTGAAAGTAAGAAGACGAAATATTAGTCTTGATGTTCCTCACCGGTGTAATTCCACACATCAACTTTCAACTATAGCTATTGAATAAAAATATGTTTTAAATTTATATTATAATAATTTAATTCAAACTTCCCGTTCTTGTCCCCTTGAGCAGATATATGATCATGATTGGTCCAAAGTTGAATGTGTAAGAGACCTATTAGCAGTTTTTTATGTCACAACAAAAGCTTTTTGTGGTATATATTACCCAACATCTTCTAATGTTTTATATCACTTAACTAATATTATTTTAGCATTTAATGAATATATTCAAAGACCTGATTTTGAACATATTATTCAATTAATGAGAATAAAGTTTGATAAATATTTTTTTAATATACCATTATGTTTTGGTGTTGCAGCTACAATTGATTCAAGATTTAAAATAGAATGTCTAAGTGTGTCGTTGGAGATTATTTATCCAAATGATTACGAAAAAATCGCATCAACCGAAGGCATAGTTAGTACTTGTTTAAATGAGTTATTTAATTATTACAAACAAAAATATGAAAATATAGATTTTACTACCACATCACACCATGCCACAAGCTCCTCACCTACTTCTTCTTGGGGTTTAGGAGCAATGCACCTAATGAAAAAAAGAAAAGAACAAACACATGTATATAGTCATAATGAATTAAAACGTTATATTGAACAGCCTCTTGTTGAGCATGATGATGAATCACCCTTTGATTTATTGGGTTGGTGGAAAACACACCAAAATTCGTATCATGTGCTTTCCATTATGTCTCCAGCTTCGACTGTATCGTCAGAAGCAGCTTTTTTTGTAGGTGGCCGAATACTATCCGACACTCGATGCAGTTTGAATCCATCAACAATTGAAATTTTAGTGTGCCTCAAAGATTGGAGTCTTGCTGACGCAATGATGCATGAGGAATCAAGAAATCAAGAATTAACTCAAGCATTAATGGAAATGAACTTACAAAGAGAAGATTGGGCACATGATAGTTCTCCTGAAGAAGATAATTAGATTATATTTCATAATTGAATTGTTTATTTGATATTTGATATGTTTATTTTATAATGTTGTGACTTGCAAATGATTGGCAATTGTGTAGGTGCCAATCTAATTGAGATGTACTCAATTTGTAATGATGCAAATAGTCTCACCCATCAATTAATTTGTAATGTAACATTGTAACTTTATATGAATATTTGTTAAATTCAATCAATATGAATAATTTTTTTTTAATTGGTTTTTTCATACTAGCTTCATGTAATTGATGTATTTTTTTAATTTTTATACAAAAAATAAAATTTTTAATGTCTTTTTCTTATTTTTTTTTACATAAAAAGTAGTTTTTTAATAAAAATCCGGTTTCAAGCTCAATGGGTGGCCCATAATGCCCAACCCATATTTAGCCCCTTTTTGGCCCAATAGGCCGACCCATAGGAGGGCCATGGGCCTTAAAAATTCCTAACGAGTGGGCCCGGCCCGTTGACTAGTCAAAGCTAGAGGCCTAGCCCACGGGCGGGGCTGAAAAATTCTGGGCTGGGTAGGCTCGGCCAGACCCGTTGTCGAGGCATAGGATATCACCAGATTTTGGGTTGCAACCCATTTTTTTCTTGGCATTCTAAAACCAAATTTATCTCTATTTCTATCAGATTTAGTTTCAAGCTATCAAATAGTGTCTATGGTTATAGATATATATGATACAAAACTTAAAACGTTAATTTGATTCCTCTGTTCTTCAATAATAGTTTTTTCTTTGAAAATGGTGATTTATGGACCTTTAATATCTGTTTACACCAAAAAATAGCAAAATCAAAGGGTGACACGTGGAATAGATCCAACAGTCATAAAAGAGTCTGTGAGAGTCCATGATTGACAGAGCGGTTAAGGAAGTATGACTCTAAGAATCCCGAGAAACGAGAAGACGTGACATCATGATCCGCTAATTGGAGACGGTTCATCGCACGTCTATGCATTTCGAGGGTAAGGGGTCATGATCACAATAATGGCTGAAAAAGATAGCTTTGATGGTTGGAGGTCATCCCTATAAATAACAGAAGACAAACCATGGAGAAAAGATCCACGATCAAATCCAACAAACTCTATATAGAGTCAGCCTACTTTATGCTCCTTATTATTGCTCTCGAGCAACTTTATTTTTCTTGTAACCCCTCACTTCGGTGATCTTTTATTGCTTTCATTTAACGCTAATTACAATAATTTTTTCATCTTCTGAATTTAGTCTACTTGCTACTTTGCATTCCAGTGGTATTTTTTATGTTTTAGTCCATTACGCTGTTGGTTGAGAAATTATTTAAAGTCCTTGAACCCGAAGGCATAAAAAAGAACTCTGAGGTAACCTTACGCCTCACTACAATCGCCTGAACAGTCACGATTTTTAGAACCTCATATCGGTTCGAGTAGGTATGATCGTACGTGTTTGGATCTTAAGTCTAACTGGACTTTGGCATGCTTAGTGAGACCTTAAGCAGTCACATGGCGAACACTCATGGAGGCCAAAATTAGCTCGACAAAATTGCCTCCAGTGCACGAGGTTATTGAAGAAAGTAGGCCTGATATCCCCAACCTACAAGAAGAGTTGCCTCCACTTGGGGGGCAAGAGAATCAAGAGTCTGACTTAGAGCCGGAGGCTTCAATTAAGGCTTTGTCACAAGAAGTCTCTCAACAAGTCTCCAGGTTTATCAATGGTTTGGGGGATTTGATTAAGGAATAATCTAGCTGCACTAGGTAAGCATTGGAGCGACTAATTGATAGTTTGAACCGTCCAGGGGATGCAAGACAACCATTGTTTCTCCCTGCACAAGCAGCACCCATAGAAGCACCATAACCAGTGCTTCCCCCGTATGTGCGGCCACAAAGGGCACAGCAGGCCAGAAATGGCCATTGGCAAAACAAAAATCCTCTTTTTTATGAGGAGGTGTCCCCTAATCTCGAGTTTAGGGGTCAAAGAAGGTAGCCACCAATCATTCTTCTGGTGGCACCCCAGGTGGTCATGAATAGAGACCACGTCGGCCCTGTTCTAAGGCGAGTAACCCGACCGACGTATCAAAAATCATTTCCTAACTAAGTGGATAAGGAATACGAGTATCCTTGGGGATACAAGGTCCTATTGTTCGCTACTTTCTCAGGAGAACATTAACTGTTTCACCGTGCAATGCGATGAAGCAGGGGCTAATGAATTTCTAAAGTTATGGCTGTTTGCCAATTTTCTTATGGGAACGACCTTTAGATGGTATACTGATTTTCCGCACAATTCTGTGATGGGCTGTCAGCAATTGGAGGATAACTTCCAAGCTTAGTTTTACCATACTGAGCCAGAGGTAGCTATGGCCAACTTGGCCAGATTGTGTCAGTTCACTGGGGAGACAATAGAGCAATACATCATATGGTTCAAGAAGGCTAGAAACTGATGTAGGTTGGCATTTCTTGAGATAGAGAATGTGCGCATTGCCCAGAACGGTCTAGGTTTCGAGCTATAGAAGAAGTTTGAGGGGATGGAGTTCAATGACCTATTCGAATTGGCAATGCGGGCTATGTGATACCAGCAAATCCTACGAGATGAGTTGGACCGAAGAAACTGTTGTCCAAATTTGGAATTGACAATTTACGTGCAAGTATACACGATCAACAAGTAATAAAGTGATAAGTAGAGTATTGTTCCCACGGAGAATTATTGGTAATAACTTTCAAGTATTAACTTTATATCAATTCGATTTTATTTAAACAATTGGAATTGAACTATGAAATTACTAATTTAAAACTAAATCTAAATTTAATAATCAAAGATTGAATTTAACGGATAGAAGAATTTAAGATTACAACTTCCCCTAATGCTTCGTATAAATCTTTCCACTCTCTTTCCAGTTAATTGATCAAAATAAGTGTTAACTGAGACTTCAAAATTATTTATCAAACCTCTTCTGATAGTAAGATAAACATATCTCTCCCAATTAAATTACTATATTCCTATGCAAAATAAATTGGAATAGATTCATTAAGTTCAAACTCTCATAAAAGTTACACACGGCATATATGTATATTCTTATCCTATACACAAACCCAGCTATTCAATCCGAAGAAGAATCAACTAGACACATGTCATCATATTCAGATCTAAACCTAGAATTCATCTCCCAATTTCATCTAGGTTATCAAATTAATTGATGGTCAAACAATTATATATTAAGCACAAAATATGATAAACAACTCATATATGATCAACAAGAACTAGAAACGAGAGTAGATCAATTTAACTAAACATTAGGTTCCGTTGCAATCTTAATAAAAATTTAGTTCATAATGTAATTGAAAAACATCCTTCTCAAATTAAACAACATCTTAGAAAATCAAGAAGTAAAAGTAAGAGAAAAGAATGAAAACTTAGTTGCAATCTTCAACTCCTCTCTAGCCTTCAAGTCTGATTTTCTTCGCGTCGGTTCCTTCGATTCTTGCCTTCAATTTTCTATCAATCCTTGGTCTTTTTCATATATTTCAGCCCCCAAAATCAGTATATTTATAACCCCACTCAAACCCTAGCATATATGAGGCATTAGAGTCCAATTTCGGGTCAAAAACAAGTCAGAATTCGCGTCCAAAGCCAACACAAGCGCAGCTGCGCCATAAATCAGCGCAGGGGCGCTGCCTCACTGGTTTTCTAGGGCAGGGGCGCTGGTTTTGGCGCAGGGGCGCGGGTCCCCTTTCAAGCCTAAAGTTGCCTTGTTGCTTAGCCTTCAAAAATCCATCATTTAGGCTCCAAATTGACCTTGTTTCCATCCAAATGATCATGTTTCCTTCCAAATGATCATCCCTACAAAATAACATCAAAACACACAAAACAAATAAAATGAACATAAAATAATTGAAAACTTGCAATTTCATCAAACCGAAAATACTCAATTCGTAGGTATAAAACCCACTCATCAAATACCCTCAAACTTAACTCTTTGCTTGTCCTCAAGCAAAATACTAAGAAAAAAAATTATAAAAATTTAACCCTAACAACCAACTACTCAAACAATGGATCAATATGAATCTGAATAATGGCCCCAAAAGTTACTACAAATAATAATTCACGGGAAACTTCAAAACGGTGCAAAGTCTAACAATTCAACATACTCCTTAATTTTACCTCCGCTCATGACCCTTTAAATATATGTGCATATTCGAACTGTTTAAACTAGCCATCACCCAGATACATTTACGTAGTCAAGCGCTCCATAAGAGATACTCAATATCAATTTTATGAACTTACGTTTCACATCAACCTCTGCTAATAAAGGCAAAACATATAATTAGAAGGTACAAAGATTTTTATTTTCCGTCTCTGTCTTTCTCTTTCTCTTTTTTTTTTTTTCTTCTTTTTCATTCATTTGGCGAGTGCATTTTATGCTCCATCTCACCTCCTATTGAGTGAGTGCGTTTTACGCTCCATCTCGCCTTTTCTTGAACGAGTGCGTTTTACGCTCCATCTCGTTCTCAACATGTGTTTATGAGTGAGTGCGTTTTACGCTCCATCTCTACTCACCACATGCCCCTTTTTTGTTTTTTTGCCTTCCTATTTTTTTTTATCTACCTCATGAAGGATCAAATCAAAAAATTTTCAAAAACCTTTTTTTTTTCTTTATACAATAACTCATCATGATCAATATTTTCCCCAAACTTATATGAATACCTCAATTCACTTTGAATGATGCTTAAATAAATTTTCTAGAGTTTCACTGATATCTCCCACAAGCACTTAGCCAAATAAATTCTCTAAATGATAACTAACCAAACAGATTGATATGTACTTATGAATGAAAAGATCATAACCAGTGTAAAACCAACTAGTATGTCAAAATACAGACTCCACATGTTCATCAATTTCCCTTAATTTGACAATTAATCCCATTCATCATTGGTCATAATCAAATTCAATCAACCCATTGCTCAAGTTGTACTAAAACATGCAATCTAAAGTGTAAAATATGCTATCTAAATGCATACCTAATAATGCAAATGCAAACAAGAAAACACCCCCAAACTTTAACTAAACATTGTCCTCAATGTATAAAGTAGGAAAAATTAAAACAGAGGAATTCCCTAAGACTTTACTAGTTCGTATCATCGTCAGCGTCCTCGTCGTCCGCTGAGTCGGGAGTGTATTCGGGAAACATAGGTAGACTAGGAAACTTACGTTGCAAAGCTTAATCTTTACCCATGGAGAATGGAGAAGTCCTTGGTGCTATTTGAGACTCATTGATGGCACTTGAGGGGTAAGATTGTTATACAAAGGAGATTTGGAGATTCAAGATGATTGACCGGAATTATGGGTGAATAAGAGTTGGGTGAATAGATTTTTAAAGGTTTAAAATTTTTGGAGGAATAGGAGTTGATTTGGATGGCTTGTTGTTCATGTATGTAGAGTTGAAGGGTGTTTATGATGCTGAAATTCAGGGGTTGGAGTAGTTTTGGTTGTTTATGAGGCTGAAATTCTGAGTTTGGAGCATGTTGTGGGTCAGCAGACGGACAACCTGGGTGCGTAGGGGCGCTGGAACAGCGATGATTGACCAGAGGGCAGGCGCCTAGGCGCTGAAATGAGCGCTGGGGCGCTGCCTGTGGGCTGCCTGGGCACTGCCTAGGCGCAGGGGCGCTGGAACAACGCTGGAACAGCGCTGAAACAGCGCTGGTTGGGCAGTGGACAAGCGCCTGGGCGCTGGAGATGCGCTGGCTAGGCGCTAGCTGAACAGTGGGCAAGCGCCTGGGCGCTGGGTAGGCGCTGGAATAGCGTTGGCTCCTTCTTTCTATCTACTTTATTTTCTTTTGCTTCTCTTACCTTGTTCAATCTGTGGTACCTACAAGCAATGGACATACTAATTTAAATGAACTAATAATCTTCAAACATTATTTCTAAAAAAAAAACTAAATTAAAATAAAATGGAATAAAACTTAGAAACTAAAATTTGGGTTGCCTCCCAATTAGCGCTTGTTTTATAGTCATCAGTCTGACTACTCCCTGTTTCATCCCGGGTCGACATGGGTAATTGAGGTCTTTTCATGATTAATGTCGCCGCCCCAATATTGCATTAGTCTCTGCCCGTTCACCTTGAAAGTTCTTTTCGAATTGGCTTCCTTGCCTTCAATCGCTCCATGTAGGAACACCTCCTCTTTATGTAGCTTGGCATTCTTAAGGGGCTCTGAAATACAGCTTTGAACGAATACCTCATTCGCTGCCTTTTCAACCACATCAATCCGAAAACATTCTTCTGCTTCCTTTGGAAAATTCATAGCTGAAAATACATGGAATGTAACCTCTTGATCTTGGACTCGCATAGTTAGCTCACATTTTTGTACATCGATAAGTGTTCTTCCCATTGCTAAAAATGGTCGCCCAAGAATAATAGGTATTTCCCTATCTTCCTCACAATCTAAGACTATGAAATCAGCTGGAAAAATGAACTTATCCACTTTAACTAGAACGTCCTCAACTATGCCCCTTGGGTAAGTGAGTGATATGTCCGCTAATTGCAATGTAACATTGGTAGGCTTTGCTTCATTCAAACCCAATTGCTGATAAATTGAGAGCGGCATTAAGTTAATACTAGCTCCCAAGTCACACAATACTTTCCCAAAAAACTAGCTGCCTATTGTGCATGGAATTGTAAAGCTACCCGGATCTTTGAGCTTTGGGGGTAGCTTCTTTTGAAGGATAGCACTGCACTCCTCACTGAGTGCCACTGTCTCAAAATCGCCTAGTTTTATCTTCCTTGACAAAATTTCCTTCATAAATTTCACATAGCTAGGCATCTGCTCCAATGCATCTGCGAAAGGGATATTAATTTGGAGCTTCTTGAATACTTCCAAAAATTTTGAGAACTGCTTATCTAACTTCTTTTTCTGCAAACGTTGTGGAAACGGCACAAGAGGCACCATAGGACTCTGCTTGCCTTCATCAGAATTTACCACTGGATCTTCTTCCTTCTGTTCATGTTCCACATTTTTGCTATCTCTATCTTCATCCTTATTATCATCTCTAAGTGATTGTTTTGGAGTTCCACCAACAACTTCAGATAGCTCTTTTCCGCTTCATAATGTAATAGCCTTGCAGTGCTCCTTTCCTTCTCTCTTAGGATTGATCTCCGTATCACTAGGTAAAGTGCCTTGAGGTCGGTTGTTAATAGCATTAGCAAGCTGACCCATTTGATTTTCTAGGTTTCGAATTGATACTTCTTGACTATTCATCCTGGTCTCATTCTGTGCTATATACTTGGAAAGTAAATCCTCCAAATTCGACTTCTTTTCCTGCTGAGGTGGAGCTTGATTTTGAAGGCCTGGTGGGTATGATTGTCTTGGAGTAGAGGTTTGGGCTTGATTATTGTTCCAAGAAAAACCCGGATGATTCCTCCAACCAGGGTTATAATTGTTGGAATTGTTACTATATTGCTGCCTGTTGTGGTTACCAATGTATTGTACCGACTCTGGATTAATTGCACATTGATCACTCGGATGGTTCCCTGCACACAATTCACAGACAACTGCCACACTCTGAATAGGTTGCACTCCTATAGCATCAATCTTCTTTGACAACGTAGCAACCTTGCAGCCAATGCAATAACCGCATCAACTTCATAAATCCCTGCTACCTTTGGCTGATTGATCCTTGTAGAAGGCCACTGATAATTGTTTGCAGCCATCGTCTCTAATAACTCGTATGTTTCATCAAAAATTTTTCCCATTAATGCACCACCTGCAGCTGCATCGATACTAGTTCGGGTAGCACTAAACAACCCGTTGTAGAACGTTTGAACTTGCAACCAATTAGGAATACCATGGTGAGGGCATTTTCAGAGTAAGTCTTTGAATCGCTCCCAAGCTTCATAAAAAGTCTCAGAATCAAGCTGTGCGAATGAAGTGATGTCGTTCCTCATCCTTGCAGTTTTGGCTAGTGGAAAGAATTTAGATAAGAATTTTTGAGCTAAATATGTCCACGTAGTAATAGAACCCGGCGGCAATGTGATTAGCACTTAAAATTAGCATATTATTATGCCGTTTTAAGACTAATTATACTTTGATGGAGTTTAAGTGATGTCATTTCAGGCCCTAAACTGAACAAGGATTCAAGAACAACAAGTACCACACTTGAAGGCAACACCAGTACATTAGAGCACAAAATTGGAAAAGCTTGGAGCACAACTAGAACGTTCGAACGCCAACTCACGTTCGAACGTCCACATTGAACTGTAGCAGACTCAACTGCTAAGAGAAGGCGTGTTACAGTTAGGAAAGAAGACTGTGAAGCTCTGAGGCACTTGAGTGTCACGTTCGAACGCCAACTCACGTTTTAACGTGCACTTGAGTTGATTGAAGACCAGACTACTGCATAGAGTATGGAACTGAACTTCACAGAAGACCAACAGAACACTCGAGTGAGAGGGTCAGAACGGCAGTCAGCGTTCGAACGCCCTTAGTGCAAAAACAGAAGAAACGTTCGAATGACAGTCAACGTTCGAACGACCACAAAGTAAAAACAGAAACAACGTTCGAACGCCAACTAATGTTCGAACGTTCTCCACAGACTGGCAGCAGAGTAGTTGGTTTTTCACTTGGACTTGGGCGGCATACATTATTCCTTCACCCCATCTTGTCTCCTCCTCTTACCTATAAATACTCTCATTGTTGGAGAGCTAAAGGAGCCAAGTAGAAGGGTTGATGGAGGCTTAGACTCCTACTCACATTGTAGATTTAAGCTTATATTTTCCTTGTATGAAGTTTTTATTTTAGAGATTAGTTTGGCTTTAGTCCAACATCTCCTTGTTTGTTATAAGAATAGTTTTATGTTTATGCTTTCATTTACATGCATAGAAGGGAGTTAGTTCATCTTTTGGTTGAGGAAGCAACCCTCCATTTCTTGGTTGAGGAAGCCACCCTCCAAATGTGACTAGCTTTCTTCTACTTTTATTGTTTATGTACTTCACTTCCATTGCTTGAGCTTCTTTCTTTCTTAGAGGAGTGAAACTCTTCCACTTTTCTAGAGCTTTACCAAAGCCGTGAAGGGTGGGACGTGATTCACTCAATCTTTGTTAAAGATTGGCTCCTTGTTCATTGTTATTTTATCTTTTAAGTCTTCTACTTGGAGGGATGAGCCTCACCCACTTTTCTAACTTTACCAAAGCCATCAAGAGTGAGTAGTTTCTCATTCACTCTTTAGTAAGAGGAGAAGGGCATGTATAAGTTATCCGAGAATTATATTTGTGCTTTGTTCTAATGCTTAACGTTTATTTTTCCTTGTTTATTGGATGATTGATTGCATCTAGCAAAGATAAGGTACTTTGTATAATCGTGGGTTCTTTCTATGACACGGATGACTCTTGCATAGAAAGACTCATCGGTTCAAGGCAAGTACCCCGGCTAGATCTTCAGGACTACCCTTCAATCCTCCCCCTTATTGTGCTTCATTTAACGAATGGAATATTAATGTCATGATTGGATGTCTTGTAGAAACACTTGCTTGTTTGTAGACGGGTTAAGTCTCGGCACAGACAATTCTTGTTAACTTCTAGAAAGACATCGGAATCATGTTCTTAATTCTCATAGTCCATCTTTATCTTCCAATTAACTTGCTGTTGACACGGGAGTTAATTGAGTTATCAAGCACAAGTATAATAAACCGGATAACCAACTACATGTCCAGATCCTTGAACTAAAGAGTGACCCTTTTTCATTAGCATTTATCTCCTGTTTTGTTAAGAAAATTCTCTTGAAAATAATCTTATATTCTGTCCAGGAAATCTCACACCTCATAGCAAATCTCAAGGGTTATAATCAATAGGTCTCCACCACTACTTATCTCAAAAATACCAACAAAAGTTCCTTGTGGATTCGACTCCGGACTCAAACCGGATTATTAGTACAGCTTGACCGCCTGCACTTGGGTGTACACATTTCGGATCAAGTCAAGTTTTTGGCGCCGTTGCTGGGGAACCTTTGAAAGGTGTTTTAAGGTAAAAGGTAAAAAGACCTTCATCTTTGTATAAATTATTTGGTTTAATGTAAATAACTTTGTTTTATTTTCTTTATGACTGAGGACACTCCTCACTATCAAAATTTGCCGGCAGAATCTTGTGAGTCTGTGAATCAGCCTGAACCAAATTCACCTAGATCAGTAGCAGACTCTTGTGAGAGTAATATGACAAATAATGAAAGAAATGAAGAAGTCCCTATGAGAGAGGAGGAAATACTTAACAATCGAACTTTGCGGGATTACTTAAATCCCACAAGAAACAGTGTTCCCTCTTGTTTTATATTTCCTGAAAATGCTCCCCCTTTTACTGTAAAGCCGGGGACAGTGCAGTTATTACCCGTGTTTCATGGATTAGATGCAGAAAATTCATATCTGCATATAAAAGATTTTGAGGAAGTGTGTGGAACTTTTCAAGACAATTCTGAACTAGCCAAAATGAAACTGTTTTCTTTCTCTTTAAGGGATAGAGCTAAACAATGACTAAATTCTTTAAAAGCTTTTTCGATACCTAACTGGCAGACATTGCAAAATGAATTTTTTAGAAAGTTTTTTCCTCTGCACTGCACAAATGCATTAAAAAGGTAAATCATGAATTTTGCGGTTAAAGACGGAGAAACTTTTTATCAAAGTTGGGAGAGATTCAAAGATCTGCTCCAATCCTGCCCACATCACGCTTTTGAGAATTGGACTTTGGTAGGATTTTTCTATGACTCCTTACCCTCTAGACTACGTCAGTTTGTCGAAATGATGGCCCAAAGAGAATTTATGGGAAAAAGTCCGGAGGAGGCATTCAATTTCTTTGACACCATATCTGACAGCTCTCAGATGTGGGACTCAGCCTCTCCTACCACTGTAGAAGCCAGACCATCTATTTTCCAAGGAGGTAAATATGTCTTGAGAGAGGATGATGACTTGAGAGCAAAAATGTCTACGTTGTCTCGAAAGCTTGAAGCTTTAGAGATGAAGAAAGTCCATTAAGTTGATGTTAGCTCTTCCACAAAACAAGTGTGTGGAATCTGTGCGCTAACAGGACACCCTACTGGGGAGTGTCCCACCATCCCAGCGTTCAAAGAGGTCTTGTTGGAACAGACACATACAGTTTTCAACTTCAACAAACTTTACTCCAACCCATATTCTGAAACATACAATCCAGGGGTGGCGAAACCACCCTAACTTCAGTTGGAAGAACACACAACCAATACCCATGAACCAACAACAAGGCTCATACCCACCACCTCAAGGACCTCCCGCATATCAACCATACCAACCACCACAAAAGAGGAGCCTTGAGGACACACTGAATCAGTTCATGCAAAGCCAAATGAACTATAACAATAATTCCACACAGGCTTTCACTGATTTCAAAACCCAGACCACTCAATCTTTTGAGGATCTTAAAAGCCACATCCAAAAGTTGACCCAATCCATGGTTACACATGAAAAGGGCAAGTTTCCTGCCCAACCAAAGCAACCACAAGGCCAATTCCATGTAGGGAACCCTTCAACAATAGGAAACATACAAGACCAAGCCCAAGTTGTCACTACACTCAGAAGTGGCAAGGTGATTGACAAGACCATAAGAGACATACTCATTCCAAAGCCAAGGCCTGAGTCAATCCAAGTCAACCCATCATCTGAGCCTGAACCAATTGAGACTGAACTTGAAGAAGAACCTGAGCCTATGATTGAACAAGAGTCAGAACCTTTTGAGGAAAAAGAACCTTCGTGTTCCGTTCCTGCTTCGTTTCCTCATAGACTCAAAACCAAACAGAAGTTGAAAAATTAGCCTGAAATTTACGAGCTTTTTAAGCAAGTAAATATCAACATCCCACTTCTGGACGCAATCAAACAAGTCTCGTCTTATGCCAAGTTTCTAAAAGACTTGTGCACAGTCAAGAGAGGTCAGAATGTTCAAAGAAGAACCTTCTTAACAAAACAAGCCAATGCCATTCTTCAACGTAAAACCCTTCCAAAATACAAAGACCTAGGGTGTCCGACTGTGTTATGTATCATTGGAAATTTCAGGATTGAACAAGCACTGTTAGACCTTGGAGCCAGTGTTAATTTGTTACCCTACTCTGTCTATCAGCAATTGGGTCTGGGTGAACTCAAATCCACTTGTGTCACACTCCAGTTGGCCGACAGATCTGTAAAAACCCCTAGAGGCATTGTTGAAGATGTGCTTGTCCAAGTGGATAATTTTGTCTTCCCTGTTGACTTCATTGTTCTGGATACTCAGTCAGCAATACATTCAGAGAACCAAATTCCCGTCATTCTTGGTCGACCTTTCCTAGCAACTTCCAATGCACTAATCAATTGCAGGAATGGAGTCATGAAATTAACTTTTGGGAATATGACTCTCGAATTGAACATTTTCAATATTGCTAAGCATCCAGAAGAAGAAAAGGAAGAAAGGGAAATAAACTCCATTGAATCTTTGATACAGGAACATTTGAATAACACATTCTGTGAGGACCCTACTGAATCTTCTCTGTTAGAGCTCATCTCATCCAAAACAACAGATGATGACCCAAATCCACCAAGTTGCCCTACTCATGCTGTTGAGACATGGGCCCCCAAATTTGAAGAGATTTCACCAAGTGGCACAAAGCCAATCTCATCAAGTGTTAGGCCACCAAAGCCTGAATTGAAACCTCTCCCATCTGACCTCAAATATGCATTCTTAGGAAAGGACGAATCATACCCAGTGGTAATTTCATCTAAGCTCACAGACTTGCAAGAGTCTAAATTGATTGAAGTTCTCCAAAGTCATAAAAGCACCATTGGATGGACCATCGCTGACTTGAAAGGTATAAGCCCGTTAATCTGCAATCATGCTATATACCTTGAAGAGGATTCAAAACCCTCTCGTCAAATGCAGCGACGACTAAACCCTTATATGAAGGAAGTAGTGAGAACTGAGGTACTCAAGCTTTTAGATGCGGGGATAATCTTCCCCATCTCTGATAGCAAATGGGTTAGTCCAACCCAAGTTGTGCCAAAAAAATCTGGGGTCACAGTGGTAAAAAATGATGCAAATGAACTAGTACCAACTCGAGTCGTCACAGGATGGCGAATGTGCATTGATTATCGAAAACTCAATTTGGTCACTAGAAAAGATCATTTTTCTCTTCCATTTCTTGACCAAGTCCTAGAGAGAATTGCAAGCCATGCATTTTACTGTTTCCTAGATGGGTATTCAGGGTATAATCAAATTGAGATAGCACTAGATGATCAGGAGAAAACAACCTTCACATGCCCCTTTGGCACCTTTGCATTCAAAAGGATGCCATTTGGACTTTGTAACGCTCCTGCAACATTCCAAAGATGTATGCTAAGCTTGTTCAGTGATATGATTGAAATTTTTTTGGAAGTATTCATGGATGATTTCTCTGTATATGGTGATTCATTTGATTTGTGTCTGACCAATCTGGAGAAAGTGCTAACCAGATGTAAGGAAGACAATCTAGTGCTCAATTGGGAAAAATGCCATTTTATGGTAACACAAAGCATTGTCCTTGGTCACATTGTGTCGTCTGAAGGCATGAAAGTTGACAAGGCAAAAATAGATCTGATTGGAAATTTGTCTGCCCCTAAGACTGTAAAGGATGTCCGATTATTCCTAGGGCATGCAGGTTTCTACAGGAGATTCATAAAAGATTTCAGCACCATAGCAAAACCCATGTGTCACCTTCTAAGTCAGGATGTAATCTTTGATTGGAATGAAGCATGCCAGAAAGCCTTTGACAAGCTAAAAGACATGTTAATTTCTGCCCCAATAATGCAACCCCCTGACTGGAATCTACCCTTTGAACTAATGTGTGACGCAAGTGATTATGTTGTAGGTGCTGTATTGGGACAAAGAAAAGATAAGAGACCCCATGTGATTTACTATGCAAGCAAAACTTTGAATGATGCCCAAATGAATTATTCAATAACTGAAAAAGAATTGCTTGTTGTAGTTTTTGCACTGGAAAAATTCCGTTCTTATCTTGTTGGTTCTTCTGTTACTGTATTCACTGACCATGCAGCCCTAAAATTCTTGCTCACAAAGAAGGACGCCAAGCCAAGACTCTTGAGATGGATACTCTTGCTCCAAGAGTTTGATCTTGTCATCAAGGACAAGCAAGGTGTCGAGAATGTGGTGGAAGATCATCTGTCCAGACTAACATATGAATTTTGTGAGGATGGACTGCCAATCAATGAGAAATTCCCCGATGAACAACTGTTCATGATTGATAAGACACCATGGTATGCAGATATTGCTAACTATCTTGCTACTGGTACCTTCCCTCCATCCTTTACCATGATGGATAAAAAGAAATTTCTGAGGGAGGTTCGTAACTTCTTTTGGGAGGATCCCTACGTATTCAAGTACTGTAAGGATCAAATCATAAGACGTTGCATCCCCGCTCATGAAAGCAGCCAGGTAATAACATTTTGTCATTCTGAAGCATACGATGGCCATTTTTCATTAAGAAAACCGCTGTAAAAATATTGTAGTGTGGATTTTACTGGCCCACACTTTTCAAAGATGTCCATGCCTTTTGTTTAACTTGTGATAGATGCCAAAGGTTGGGAAGCATTTCTAAGAGAAATATGATGCCCTTAAACCCCATTCTGGTAATTAAAATTTTTGATTGTTGGGGCATCGATTTTATGGGACCATTTCCCCCTTCCTTTGGCTATCTATACATTTTAGTAGCTGTAGACTATGTATCCAAATGGGTTGAAGCAATTCCATGCCGAAACAATGATCACCAAACAGTGATCAAGTTTTTGAAAGAAAATATTTTGTCCCGGTTTGGAATTCCGAAATCAATCATAAGTGATGGGGGTGCTCATTTTTGCAATCGTCCTTTCTGGAATTTGATGAAAAAATACTTGATTTTTCACAAAATTGAAACCCCTTATCATCCACAGACCAGTGGACAAGCTGAGTTAGCTAATCGGGAGATCAAATTAATTTTGGAAAAAACGGTGAATCCAGACCGCAAAGATTGGTCGTTAAGACTAACTGATGCACTCTGGGCATACCGTACTGCTTTTAAAACAATTTTAGACATGTCTCCTTATCGATTAGTCTATGGAAAGCCATGTCACTTGCCTGTGGAATTGGAACATAGGGCATACTGGGCCATTAAAGCAATGAATTTTGACTTGGACAAAGCTGGACTAGCAAGGAAACTTCAGATAAATGAATTGGAGGAATTGAGAAATGAAGCATATGAAAATGCTAAGATTGCTAAAACCAGGATGAAAATTTTTCATGACAAAAACATTGTGCGGAAATCTTTTGAGCTTTCTCAAAAAGTCTTGTTATTTAATTCAAGACTCCGCCTCTTTCCTGGTAAATTGAAGTCAAGATGGACTGGGCCTTACATTGTCAAAAAGGTGTTTGGACATGGAGCAGTTGAAGTGGAAAATCCATCAAACGGTAATATCTTTACTGTTAATGGTCAGCGGTTGAAACTATTTTTGGAGGATTTTGTTAAAAATGTGGAAACCATTCTTTTAATAGAACCAGAATACTCCTCCGAGAATCGTGCCTGTCGACACTTAAGTGGATCGGGTCAGAAAAAATCTAACCCAACCCGACCCACTGGGCCGCCTTTATAAGGCACCCACTTTTTCTCCCAGCCGCCGCTGTTGCCCCCCCCCATTTTCTTCTTCTTCTTCTTCTGTTTCTGTTCCTCTTCTTCGTTTTCTTTGTTTTTTTTACACAACCCATGACCACACACTCCACAAACACAATCTTTTGCTTCATGTTTTGCATTTTAATCTTATATTTGCTCATGGGTATCCTTATCTTGTTCGCACTCACACACAAGGATTTTCAGCCTACCCGAAACCCAGATCTGCGCACAGATGAGTAATTTGTGTATTTTTATTTGTAGGTTTCAGCAGATGAACAGATCTCTACCATTCAACCTCATCTCCAAGATCCGTGAACTGGTAAATTCGAAACATTGGAGACAATGTTCAGTTTAGGTTGGGGGGCGTGAGAATACAGTTCATATTTGCCCGCAAATTTTTAAAATATTTGTTGTTGTTGTTGTTGTTGTTCTGATCATTTTATGTACCTTGTCTTGTATAAATTGATGATTATGTTTATGAGTCAGCTTCAATCGTCTTTGTGACTGATAGACGTTAAAGAACCAGATAGTGAGTCTTAAAGCTTAGAAATCATGGATGTTAAATTTTTTTGGTTTATTCTAGGAGTTCTACGCACTTTTCCATCTGATGTGCATACTGTAATCATGAGAAAAGCAAGACTGGTAAGGAAGGCCGAAATCCATGAAAAACAAGCGAAACCCCTCTGTGGCAGAAGTAGCTTTGCCAAACACCGTCGTGCCAAAAGACTTGGTGCTTGTAAACAGTGTGGCAGAGTCTTTCACGAGAAAAGATACAACCAGTGTTCTGAACCAATCTCCGGTCGTGCACTCGATCGATTAGACTGGATAGTGAATGGGCTGAGTAAGGATTACCCTGATACGCCATGCTATTCCGGTACTTTGCTTAACCGGTTTGTGAGAGAGGAAGTTGGGAGAGTCACTGGTTGTCCATTCTACATAGACACAGAGGGAGACTCGGATTAGATAATTTTCTGTAGGAAATGTGTACTTTTGTTGGGGGTGAAAGCCAAAGGTCCGAATTTTCTTGTAAAAAGTGTAAAAAAAATCTTTTTGTATAAACTCTTTTTGACTAGAATGAAAATATGGGCCGAGTAAGGAATGTCCCAAAATACCAACCTGAAGCGTGGGTAGGGGCTTATCCTGAGACGCCATAAGTTTTTGATTTAAAATTGTGTGTTTAGGCCCTCTTTAATTGTGTATAGTGTAGTGGATAAATTTTTTGATTTTTGATTCAATGTTCGAATGCCAGGTGACGTTCGAACGTCAGCTGCTTACAGTACTTTGGCCTTTGACAGAACTCAAAAGTATTGAGAGCTCCTCACGTTCGAACGCCAAACCACGTTCGAACGATCTGTTTAAAATCCTTCTACACACGTTCGAACGTTACCAACGTTCTCACGTCACGACTCAGGCTATAAAAGCCTGGTTCGTCTTCTCCATTTCAAAACCCTCCAAAACCCTTGAAAAACCGAAAAACCCTTGGTGACTCTTCACTACCCAGACCCCAAAACTCCTACCATTCTCCATTTTTACCAAAAATCAACCCTTCCAAGACTATTCCCATATCAAAAGCTCCATTTTCACAAAGAAATCCAAGATTTCCAAGCCCTCAAACTCAAAAACCGAAAATGCCAAGAGTCAAGCTTCCTGCCAGGCGCAACCCAAACACCCAGGAGCCCAACTTCGTCGAGGAGGTGGTGGAAGTACGAGAAGGAATGCCACCACTCACGCGAAGATACGACAAAACTCGATTTCCCACAACTCTAAAAGCTGACAGGTATGAAAATTTCTACCAAAACAAAGCCATTGTTTGTGAAAGAGATGTGATTTTGGCTGATTTTGCGGAGCTGGGGATCTTTGCGGAGATGGAGAGGAGGGGGTGGATGTTTTATCTGAGGAACGGCGGGGAGGCCGTTGTCGACTTGGTGCGGGAGTTTTACTCCAACGCCGAGATCATCGACGGGGAAATTCGAACATATGTAAGGGGAGTCCATGTGGACGTTGATAAAGATTATATTTGGGGGGTAAGGCAAGAGGTGCCTCGGGTACCAAGTCTCGCCTATCCCCCAAGGAAGAACGTGGCAATGAATGAAGTGGGGAAAGAACTGACTGGAGCACCCAATTTTTCGTGGACTGGAAAGAAATTTTTTAGACAAGGGGAGCTAACTGACAAATACAAAATGTTAAACTTGATTGCGGTGTCAAAATTTGCCCCAATTGGAAGGAAAAATAAAATTCTGCCCGACATGGCCCGACTTTTGTATGCTATTGGAAAAGGGAAAAGTATTGACCTCCCCTCCCTAGTGTTGACTGAGATGAAGAAAGGGTGTGACGTGAAGTGGAATTCACTTCCCTTCGGCACCCTAGTGACTGAGATATGCAAGGATCACAGGGTGAGGGTGAAGCCAGAGATGGAAATTCAAAAGCCAATGGGGCCACTGAACAAGGCTTCCTTCCGGAGAAGCCAAAGTCATAGTGGCAGCCCAGCAGCAAGACAAGAAGAGCCCCCTGCCCACGGAGTGGATGAGGTGCAAGATGGGCTTGATGAGATGGAGGAGAGAGAGATCAGCCACAGGAGGCAGGACCTAGCACCAGCACCCGACGCTCCTTACGAGACATCATGCTTAGCATTGAAGCCAAGCAGGATGAGATTCTTAGGCTTCTGAGGGGTGGACCTGGTGGAGATGGTGCACAAGGAGGCGAGTGAGAGAGAGATCCCTGTTCTTGATTCTTGTTTATGTTTGTTTAAAGTGCTTCTTTTTATAAATTTCTTCTTTGATAGTTGTAAGTTTTTGTGTGTGATTGTGGATGAATTGAATCATTGATGTTGATGTTAAACGATGATATGAATGATTCCATTTATCACTTTTATTTGTTTTAATGCATATGTAGATTTAGCTTAAAATTAAAATATGATGGAACAAATGTGGATGTTAAGAATGTTTGCTAGAGTAAATATGCACATGATCGGTTTGACACCTCAACTTATCAACCAAAACTTAAAACCACATCTCTTGGACAATTGGTATTATTTCTATGCTTAAATTGTCAAATGTGCATCGATATCTGTTATTTTCAAGGTACATGATGATCTAACTCGAAAATGGAATCGGTATATAACCGACATCCCCTGGAAAACCCGACATCACTAGTGGAGATAACAAAGAATACCATGGTGAGCTTCGAGCCTTTGATGCTTTTGAGAGACAATTGATGTTTACTCAAGTAAAGTCTTTCATCCTCAATTTTTGAATAATCTCATTAATCTTGCTTTGATTGACGCAATTAAAAGTGATCTATTGACATATCCCACAGGAAATCTTCACATACGACACATACATGTGCACATACTTGAGAAATGATTTTAGGCCATCTTTGATATTGAGCCTTAGCTATTTCTTTTACAAAATTATTTCCCTAGTAAGCCATGTTTGAGCCCTCAATGTATGATTTCTTCTTCGATAAACCCGAATGATTACCAAGCCACAAGAAAACCTACTTGAACACACCATTGCTATCTAATTTTCTTCCACCCTCTTATAAATCAATGTGACACAGAAATGCAAGAAAAGTGGAAAGGCTGTGGAAGCTACTTTTCAATGACAAGAAGAATCAATGGAAACAAGTGAAACAGAAAAGAAGCAAAAATGCAAGAAATTGCCAAGAAAGTGAAAAATGAGAAAAATGAAAGAAAGAAATATCATCTCTGGGCAAAATATCGAAAAGCTAGAAGGAGGTGTGCGCCACTACATAAACAGAGGATAGCTTTTGAATACTTCTGACGTCATTTCGTTAGCCATTGACCTCTGGCCACGTTACAACCTATGAAAAGCCCTAATTGATCTCAAGTCTGTTACATGCATGGGTTGACAATCAAAATTGGGATATGATAAATAGTATTTCTTTAAATTGCGCCAATATTCTTTCATGAGATTATGCCAAACATGAGTAGTTGCTTCCTTAAAATTTCACTCCCTTCCTAATTGTGCATGTGATTTTTTGATTGGCCACCTTCTGATCACATGATCTGTGAGAAACAAGTCACTATAGTCAGAGCGAACTTTTGCTGAGAGCATTCTACGAGAGGTTTGTGAAATCGAAGCTATCCATGGAAGGTGGTAAAAGGGAGTGTTTGTTATATAACAATTCCTGTTGCTTGAATGATCATTCCTAATACACTGGGAATTCCAAATGCCAATGTAACAGATGTTAATTTTTGCATAAAATAGATACCTCTGAAAGAGGGACATGCGGGATATAAGTCGAAATTGAGAGTTGGGTGCCTCAACGACCATGATGCTAATTTACTTTAATCAGCAATCTCACATACACATATGTTCGACTGAATTTTGTGGGTAGCTTCACTGGAAACCCTCACGAGACAACACTCGTCCGCTAGGGTAAACCTAGTGGTTCAACGGCTTGTTGCATAAGCTAAATGCAACCGGATGACCTACGAAAATGGCATTAGGAGTAGATTTGTTTTTATATTACTAGAGACTAGCAATATTTAGGTTGGGGAGTATGATTAGCACTTAAAATTAGCATATTACTATGCCGTTTTAAGACTAATTGTACTTTGATGGAGTTTAAGTGATGTCATTTCAGGCCCTAAACTGAACAAGGACTCAAGAACAAAAAGTACCACACTTGAAGGCAACACTAGCACATTAGAGCACAAAATTGGAAAAGCTTGGAGCACAGCCAGAACGTTCGAACGCCAACTCAAGTTCGAACGTCCACATTGAACTGTAGCAGACTCAACTGCTAAGAGAAGGCGTGTTGAAGTTAGGAAAGAAGACTGTGAAGCTCTGAGGCACTTGAGTGTCACGTTCGAACGCCAAATCACGTTCGAACGTGCACTTGAGTTGATTGAAGACCAGACTACTGCATAGAGTATGAAACTGAACTTCACAGAAGAACAACAGAACTCTCGAGTGAGAGGGTCAGAACGGCAGTCAACGTTCGAACGCCCTTAGTGCAAAAATAGAAGAAACGTTCGAACGGTAGTCAACGTTCGAACGACCACAAAGCAAAAACAGAAACAACATTCGAACGCCAACTAACGTTCGAACGTTCTCCACGGACTGGCAGCAAAGTAGTTGGTTTTTCACTTGGACTTGGGCGACATACACTATTCCTTCACCCCCTATTGTCTCATCCTCTTGCCTATAAATACTCCCATTGTTGGAGAGCTAAAGGAGCCAAGTAGAAGGGTTGATGGAGGCTTAGACTCCCACTCACATTGTAGATTTAAGCTTATATTTTCCTTGTATGAAGTTTTTATTTTAGAGATTAGTTTGGATTTAGTCCAACATCTCATTGTTTGTTATAAGAATAGTTATGTTTATGCTTTCATTTACATGCATAGAAGGGAGTTAATTCATCTTTTTGTTGAGGAAGCAACCCTCCATTTCTTGGTTGAGGAAGCCACCCTCCAAATGTGACTAGCTTTCTTCTACTTTTATTGTTTATGTACTTCACTTCCATTGCTTGAGCTTCTTTATTTCTTAGAGGAGTGAAACTCTTCCACTTTTCTAGAGCTTCACCAAAGCCGTGAAGGGTGGGACGTGATTCACTCAATCTTTGTTAAAGATTGGCTCCTTGTTCATTGTTATTTTATCTTTTAAGTCTTCTACTTGGAGGGATGAGCTTCACCCACTTTTCTAGCTTTACCAAAGCCATGAAGAGTGAGTAGTTTCTCATTTACTCTTTAGTAAGAGGAGAAGGGCATGTATAAGTTATCCGGGAATTATATTTGTGCTATGTTCTAATGCTTAACGTTTATTTTTCCTTGTTTATTGGATGATTGATTGCATCTAGCAAAGCTAAGGTACTTTGTATAATTGTGGGTTCTTTCTATGACACGGATGACTCTTGCATAAAAAGACTCATCGGTTCAAGGCAAGTACCCCGGCTAGATCTTCAGGACTACCCTTCAATCCTCCCCCTTATTGTGCTTCATTTAAAGAATGGAATATTAATGTCATGATTGGATGTCTTGTAGAAACACTTGCTTGTTTGTAGACGGGTTAAGTCTCGGCACAGACAATTCTTGTAAACTTCTAGAAAGACATCGGAATCATGTTCTTAATTCTCATAGTCCATCTTTATCTTCCGATTAACTTGCTGTTGACACGGGAGTTAATTGAGTTATCAAGCACAAGTATAATAAACCGGATAACTAACTACATGTCCAGATCCTTGAACTAAAGAGTGACCCTTTTTCATTAGCATTTATCTCCTGTTTTGTTAAGAAAATTCTCTTGGAAAGAATCTTATATTCTGTCCAGGAAATCTCACACCTCACAACAAATCTCAAGGGTTACAATCAATAGGTCTCCACCACTACTTATCTCAAAAATACCAACAAAAGTTCCATGTGGATTCGACTTCGGACTCAAACCGGATTATTACTACAGCTTGACCGCTTGCACTTGGGTGTACACATTTCGGATCAAGTCACAATGAATGCAACCAACTCTTTGCCTTATCACGAAGTGTGAAAGGGAAAAGTCGGAGTCTAATCGCATCTTCAGAAACCCCATTATACTTGAACGTGTCACAAATCTCCAGAAAACTCACCAAATGATCGTTTGGGTCGTCATTAGGCAAACCCCCAAACTGCATTGAATTCTGAATCATTTGGATGGTACCTGGCTTGATCTCGAAATTGTTTGCTTGAATTGCGAGCCTTTGAATGCTCGATTATATTTCCGTAACAAGCGGCATAGCATAATCCCTTAGCGATTTCTGTTCTTCTTCAGCCATAATTTATTGATTATTTACTTCTTGACACTGCTTTCGCAAGTTTCGGCACCTTCTCTCGATTTCGTCTTCGTACGATAGTAGCTCCTGACCTTTAGATGGTGTTAGCATACAAAATTCAAGAGTGCTTGCGAAAACAATTAAAACATAAAATTAAAACAATTAAAACATAAAATTAAATAAGTTTAAACTAAGGTCAAACTGATTGAAATTAATATTTGAAATAATTACTAGAATAATTCCCCGGCAACGGCGCCAAAAACTTGTTGTCCAAATTTGGTATTGACAATTTATGTGCAAGTATACACGATCAACAAGTAATAAAGTGATAAGTAGAGTATCGTTCCCACGGAGAATTATTGGTAATAACTTTCAAGTATTAACTTTATATCAATTCGATTTTATTTAAACAATTGGAATTGAACTATGGAATTACTAATTTAAAACTAAATCTAAATTTAATAATCAAAGATTGAATTTAACGGATAGAAGAATTTAAGATTACAACTTCCCCTAATGCTTCGTATAAATCTTTCCACTATCTTTCCAGTTAATTAATCAAAATAAGTGTTAACGGAGACTTCAAAATTATTTATCAAACCTCTTCCGATAGTAAGATAAACATATCTCTCCCAATTAAATTATTATATTCCTATGCAAAATAAATTAGAATAGATTCATTAAGTTCAAACTCTCATAAAAGTTACACACGACATATTGGTATATTCCTATCCTATACACAAACTCAGCTATTCAATCCGAAGAAGAATCAACTAGACGCATGTCATCATATTCAGATCTAAACCTAGAATTCATCTCCCAATTTCATCTAGGTTTTCAAATTAATTGATGGCCAAACAATTATATATTAAGCATAAAATATGATAAACAACTCATATATGATCAACAAGAACTAGAAACGAGAGTAGATCAATTTAACTAAACATTAGGTTCCGTTGCAATCTTAATAAAAATTTAGTTCATAATGTAATTGAAAAACATCCTTCTCAAATTAAACAACATCTTAGAAAATCAAGAAGTAAAAGTAAGAGAAAAAAATGAAAACTTAGTTGCAATCTTCAACTCCTCTCTAGCCTTCAAGTCCGATTTTCTTCGCGTCGGTTCCTTCGATTCTTGCCTTGAATTTTCTATCAATCCTTGGTCTTTTTCATATATTTCAGCCCCCAAAATCAGTATAATTATAACCCCACTCAAACCCTAGCATAAATGAGACATTAGAGTCCAATTTCGGGTAAAAAACAAGTCGGAATTCGCGTCCAAAGCCAACACAAGCGCAGCTGCGCCATAAATCAGCACAGGGGCGCTGCCTCACTGGTTCTCTAGGGCAGGGGCACTGGTTTTGGCGCAGGGGCGCGGGTCCCCTTTCAAGCCTAAAGTTGCCTTGTTATTTAGCCTTCAAAAATCCATCATTTAGGCTCCAAATTGACCTTGTTTCCATCCAAATGATCATGTTTCCTTCCAAATGATCATCCCTACAAAATAACATCAAAACACACAAAACAAATAAAAATGAATATAAAATAATTGAAAACTTGCTATTTCATCAAACCGAAAATACTCAATTCGTAGGTATAAAACCCACTCATCAGAAACCCATCCAAAGGTACGTACTACAGGGATTTCAACACAAAGATATTCATGGTTATGCCAAACCAAGAGTTGGAGGTGAACATGGCAGAAATCGTGGAAAGATGGCTACATGTGTGCAAGGTCGTAACCAGGCCCTCGAAGAATCAAGCACAGGCTACGCCAAGTACTGACAAAGGAGCCGACGAAGGTAATGGTGGGAAATATGAGTTTGACATCTCAAAGGCCAATCAGATTTTGACCATTTGTTTAAGGACGACATTATCAAGTTGTTGTTTGGTCATAAGATCCCACCAGCCGCGGTGTTGAAGAACAAGACGTACTGCAAATGGCACAATCTATGGATCCATTCGACCAGTAACTATGTGGTGTTTTGGAATGCCATCTAGGATAGCTTGACCAATGGCTATTTGATCTTCAGAGACAAAGGAAAGCCGAAAATGGGGGTTGACAAGGACCCTTTTTAGAAAAAAGTCGCTATTAACATGGTGGAAATGGGTCAGTCAAAGTCCCCATGAAAAAAGGTAGACTTGGACGAGGATAGGTCGACTAACAACAAGGCGAAGGAGAGAAAAAGACAACACCCCCCAGGATGAGTTGTTAGAGGAGGACTCTGGGGGTAAACCATATATTTCACCAGGTCTCCAAGAACCGCTTGACATGGTCAAGAATGGTTTATGCCTCAGATGCAAAGCCATTTATGGGATCATTCTGGATGAGTAGGAGCGAGGAAAATCACCCTAAAGGACCCAGAAGAGGTGGCATTACAAGGGTA
The DNA here is from genome assembly GCA_951799425.1 of Ilex aquifolium. Classification (NCBI taxonomy): domain Eukaryota; kingdom Viridiplantae; phylum Streptophyta; class Magnoliopsida; order Aquifoliales; family Aquifoliaceae; genus Ilex; species Ilex aquifolium. Next base: position 21,961,116 of record OX637397.1, on the reverse strand, counting down.
CCCATTGGGAGTAGCAAGATGAGTGGTCGCTGCCCAAACGAGATCACGAAGATCAGTTTGGCAAGTTCATGCGACTGAGCTATAGAGGGCACAATAGGGATTTATCGGAACCACCAAGAGGATGACCATGGACGAGCTCTGAAGAGTTCGCCATAAGGTTGGCTCTCGATTAGCCTATTCAGATTAAGGGCTATCGAGACTGACAGATGATGGTAAAAATAATGGAGCCACTGGAGGTTCGTTGGTATGTGGCCCGACATTCAAAGTTCCCACAACACTAGTAGTCATATCTGCTATCTAGAACTTAGAAACACAGGAAGCAGCGCATTCAAGCGGAGCTTTGCAGGTGGGAAAAATCTCAAGATTTGGACGCCTATGAAGGGCAAGAAGCACTTCAGAAATATAACCCTAGGAGAGGGGAGATTAAGTCCTAAGTCGATCTTTCACCGCCTTCACAGCACGTAGTGGCTCCAAGGAAGGTATCGAGGAAAGGATGGTAAGGAGGGTGGTAAAACATGAGGATTGCGCTAAACATTTCTCCAAAAACTTGCAAGAGCAAAAAGAAAGAGGATCCTATCGACAAAGGCAACCGTGATGGGGGTGATTCCATCGAACTCAACACGCTCTGGCATTCAGTGTTCGTCAATGCTCTCGAGCTCCTATCGATGTCATTTAAGAATCAAGACTTCAAGTAGAGTCTTTTGAGGAAGACATCGAGGATGCCGAGGCAATAGGGTGTACATTTCTGGATAGGGGAATGACTGTCTGAAGTACAAGAGGAGTGCTCTCCTGAGAGAGTCCTGACACATGAATCGAAGGCAGATAGGATAGGGGACGTCAGCAGCTCAAGAGGTCGGCCGTTTGACAAACCTATACATCCTATGACGTAGCACTTGAAGTTGTTTTATATCCAGGCGCACCTGGAAGGGAAAACCTTCAATAGGGTCTTGATTGACAATGGAGAGGCTGTCAATAATCTACCCATAGCTAGGCTGGGACATATAGATCAGGATAAGATGACCCGATTAGCTAGAGAAGGCCATTTAGGCTCACTCACTAAATCAACCTACCTATATGCGAGCCTTGTTTAGTTGGTAAAGCATGCAGAAAGCCTTTTGGCAAGAATGTTTGAGCTACTCAGCCACTAGAGCTTATCCACTCCGATATTTATGGACCAGTGAATGTGAAGGCATGTCATGAAGCCTCTTATTTCCTTTCCCTAATATATGATTACACGCGATATGGTTAAATCTATTTGATAGCTCAAAACCATGAAGCATTGGATTGTTTTAAACTTTTCTTGGCTAAGGTTGATAATCAAATAGAAAAGAGTGTAAAAGCTCTTTGCACAGATTGCCGACACGAGTATTTATCTGATTAGTTTAAGGGTTTGTGTGAAGAAAAGGGGAAATACAGATAACTTACTATTCCTGGTACTCCGCAACAAAATGATGTAGCGGAGAGAAGGAATAGGACATTATTAGATATGGTTAGGTCAATGATGGCGTAGTCCAACCTCCCAATATGTTTTTGGGGGGATGCATTACTAACCGTTGCCTACATACTTAACCAAGTGCCTTCTCAGTCAGTTCTTTCTACCCCATATGAGTTGTGGCATGGCGAAAAGACTAATTTGGGGCATTTGTGCCCATGGGGTTCGGCTGGTTATGTGCACAATACATCACATAAATATGGAAAGCTAGGCCCTAAAGCAAGTAATCATATCTTTATAAGGTATTCAGAAAACTCAAAGGGATATGTGGTGTATGGTGAACACCAGAATGGAGGAATGACTGAAGTGGAGTCACGCAATATCGATTTCATTGAGACGGATTTTCCTAGCATTGGCAACACTAGTAAGAATCTTGACCTCTATGAATTGGAGGAACATGAAAATCTCTTACCATCTCCTATGTTTAGTGAGGGTGATATTCAACCTAGTGGGAGTGTATCACCATATTCTCAAGTGCATAAGAGCGAGCATGGACATATTCCATGTCATCATTTCACGTTGAGATCGATGAGGAAGAGCTTGCTACTATTAAAGAAGCATTTTCTTCATCTGGTAGGAATGAGTGGTAAGCTGCTATGTATGATGAGATGAGTTTAATGGCTTAGAATAAGGTCTGGGAGTTAGTTGACCTTTCCCTTGGGCGTAAGACCATTGGAAACAATAGGGTCGTAAAAATTAAACGCAAGGCAGATGGTTCGATTGACAAGTATAATGCACGTCTTGTGGCTAAAGGTTATACCCAAAAAGAGGGTATTGACTATGAAGAGACATTATCCCTAGTGGGTAGATTTGCCTCTATTCGCCTAATCCTAGCAATTATCACACAAAAGGATTTTGAACTTTTTCAAATGGATGTTAAGACTGCATTTCTCAATGGAGAATAAGACGAAGATATCTATATGGACCAACTGATTGACTTTGAGGTAAAGGGACAAGAGTGCAAAGTTTTCTGACTCAAACGTTCTATTTACGGCCTTAAGCAATCATCTAGGCAGTGGTATTTAAGGTTTCATCACTCAATCATCTCTATTGGTTTTGAGATGATTGAAAAAGACCACTGCATGTATGTTAAACAATCCAAGAAAAGTGTTTTTATCCTTACATTGTATGTTGATGGCATCCTTTTAGCTAGGAATGATATGGACACCATTGTTGCCACTAAAGAATGGTTGTCCTCTACTTTTGAAATGAAGAACATGGGTGAGGCAAGCTATGTGCTTGGAGTTAAGATAGTGAAAGATCGTTCAAGGAGATTTCTCGGGTTGTCTCAAGAGACTTACATTAAGAAGATCCTTGAGCATTTTTGCATGCATAACTCAAAACCCATAGACACTTCAATGAAGAAGGGATATGCCTTAAACCTAGACCAATGCCCTAAGACATATGAGGAAAAGAATCAAATGTCCAGAGTGCCTTATGCAGCTATGGTAGGGAGTTTAATGTGTGCTATGTTGTGTACTTGACCAGATATCTGCTACGTAGTTGGTATGTTGAGTCGCTATCAGAGTAATCTTGGACCTATTCATTGGAAAACGATAAAGAAGATTCTTCGATACCTTCGTGGGACCGCTGACCTCGTCTTCTGCTATCATGGTGGAGATCTTAGACTGAGAGGTTACAACAATGCTGATTGGACAAGTGACAAAGATGAGAATAAATCCACATTGGGTTACGCATTTACCCTAGGAGGTAGAGCTATTTCTTGGTGTAGTAAGAAGCAGACTTGCATTGCCCCTGTCCATGATGGATTCGGAGTATGTGGCTTGTTCAACAACTGCCCAGGAAGTTGTTTGGTTGAGGAGATTCGTCCAGTGGTTAGATATTAGATCCCATGTAGATGAGGCTGCATTTTTCTATTGTGATAGCATATCTGCTTTGACATATGTGAGGAATCCCAAGAATCATGGGAAAACCAAACACATCGATGTTTGTTTTCACAACATCACGGATATGGTTGTGCAAGGAGAGGTAGTCTTGTAACATATCTCCACTGGTATTATGGTAGCTGATCCATTGACTAAGTCTATTACCAGAGATGTATTTTTATCCCACATCAGGAGCATGGGACTTTGTGGAGTTTGATATGTATGGACTTCTTTTGTAATTTACATTATTATGAGTATGCATTCCTTATATGATTTCTTCTTGGAATGGTTGTTACATTATGTAAATACACATCTTTATGTCAAAGGTGTCACTAGGCTTGAATCGACACACTCACACGAGTGATTCACCTTGGCGTTGAGAAAGCGAGCAAGATGAGATATTTAAATCTTTGGCACCTGAGAGATGAGCAAGATAAACATAAACATTATTGCTATATGTCGCCTTAGTTAGAACTAAGATGAGACCTCATCAGGTCAATCATAGAGTACCTCCACGACTCTATGAAGCCTATATAGAGCCGGATGTCAGTTTTTAGACAGATGCTATGAGAGTGACTCGGTTGAAAAACTCAAGTTAGGTGCGTCTTTAGTGAGTAGACTAAGATCTGTATGTCGTTCTTTTATTCTTTCAAATGTGACACACCTATTATTTTATAGGACAACGCTATAGCATACGTTTCATACCATATGTGCTTAAAGTCAACCAATAGTAGGAGTGTCGAATGAATCCCTCCTTCAACACTATGTGAGCCACATGGATTCTTTTCCTATATATATACCCTTGTCGACCCGTGACTATATCATGAAGAGGATGCTCAATGTTGCAACTTTAGCATGTACCCTAAGATCACAATTGATGCGGTCTCGGGAGGCATGACTAGAAAGTAGTTGAGTCTAGTTGGATTGACTTGAAGATCAGGGAGGATTATTTGATGATACACCATATTTTCTAACTCATTGCCCAGGCGACTTTGTCGTATTTTTTTTTCGATAAAGTCATGAGTGCATCACATATTTGGGGTTTAGCACTGCTTGTTTTTGAGGGATTAAGAGTGTTATATCAGGTGTAGTCAAATTGTCTGGGGTACTTCAAGATGCTTCTGAGTGATTTACTTTGTTAGTTTGGTGTTAATTTAATAGAGTACTCCTATTGTTACACATGCCTCTCGTTGGGTCACACGCTCCATTTCTTGTATGAAGAGATGAGTGAAAAAGATGTAGTTGTAGAGACTGATGGTGTTGTTTCACGTGAATGAGCAGTGAGTTCGAGTGCAATTGTATAAAACAGATCTGAGCTACGAGGCTCGTGAATTGGTGGATGAATGTTCTAGTTATCCGAGGTGTGATGTGCATAACACAGTGGAAATATAGTGGTTCACCGGCTGATGAGCTCGGCTAGTCCACTCTTTCATGGAGGCTCTAGCTCCTTTTTCTTTATTGATGATCAATCAAGTTTACAAAGGGCTATCGATACTCCTAGGGTTCTCTGCCCCGTGGTTGGGGTAATGTACAGTATTTATAATGTCTTTCCTAACTCTAGGGGATCTACACAGAGATCTTTGCCCTTCATCCATGGGATTTCCCTTTATTCTGGGAGAGGATCTTGGTCAATTGAGTGTTTTACGCCTGGGACGCCGCTTGGCCATTGTTTCGGGGGTGCCAGTTGTAATCCAGTTACTTCCTTATCACTTAGGTTGTTATTTCGCTTGGGAGGGGCCAGAGCTCTGGTCCCCTGAGCTCTGGAACTCCGACCTGACCTCCCGATCTGATCTCCTAGGCTGAGCTCATACTTAGGGTAGATTTTGGGTACCATCAGTTGCCCCCCAGCCCTTAGTCCAAGTGAACTTGGGTAGGGGCTGAGCTAAGGTCCAATTAAGGCTGACTTCCATTTGTCGACTACGGTCTGCGTGCGAACGGATTTTTGACGGTTACAGGTAATCATTTACTCTCCTTGTTTCCCGCGCACGTTCTCCACTTTGTGTAGTTAGCTTTAAATGCCTTTGAATTGACAACAACAGCTCCCATTTCTCCCTCTCGAACCCTCCTGTTAAGCTCTCCATCTTCCTTCTTCTTCGCAGACTCAGACTCTTCCAATCCACCGGCGAACTTAGGGTTTTGCTGAGACTCATCTCCCTTCGAATTGGCGTGCGTGGCTTGCTTACTTCGAACTTTGGCTTGCTATTCGCCTGCGGTTAGGTACGTTCTTGGCTCCCTACCTGCTATTTTCGTTCTGGATCCCTCGAGTCTGAGGTGGTTTCTTCATTTTTGGACTTTTCGATTCTATTACTTTAGGAATCGAGGCCTTTCCTTGTGTCGTCTTCCCCTCTTTCTGGACCTCTATTCCACCGCTAGAATCTTCATTATCGCGCACAGTTGTGTCAATCCCAGAGTTCTCAAGGAGTGTTTTTCTAAAATTCTCCCCCTCTATAGGTCTTTTAAGCTTCCTTTTACCTGCCCAGCTATGTCTGCTTCCTCTAGAGCTACCCCTTCCTCTGTTTCCCTTTTAGGAGATCGGTCTGTCGAAGAGGATTCTGACTTAGGTGTTGTGGGTGAGGAGATTGACAATTTCTCTGGCGTTGACTCTGTCGATGCTCAGGTACATACTGATGAGCCTCCCTCAACTTCCTCCCCTGTGGTCAAAAACCCTGATAAAGGCAAGAGCAAGGTGAATGGCGTAGGTGTTTCAGCTCCAGGCATAGGGTCTGCTTTTAGACATGCGGAGCTCGTGGGTCCTAGTGAGGTCACTCATTCTCTCATGAGGATTATTAGTGCTCGTTATGGTTTCCCTCCGGGGGTCCAACACTGGTGTCCAGACGAATACACCCCCTACGTCTCCCAGGTTCATAAGAAGGTTTGCTTCTTTGTGGCTGCCTTTGAGAACGGTCTGCGCTTTCCCTTACACCCTTTTATAAAGGGTGTTCTTCAGCATTTCAATATTTGTCCTACTCAGCTCTCTCCTAATTTATAGGGGGTCTTGGTGGATCTTCTTGTTTTCTTTAAAATCCACAAACTTGGTGTTCCTACTATTTCCTTGCTCATGCATTTTTTCAACGTCAAGCATATTGTTTCTAAGGGCTTTCTATACATCTTCAAATGAACAAAGGTTAGAGTAATTATTTCTGACCTCCCGAGCTCCCACAAGCACTGGAAAAAACAATTCTTCTACGTAGGGGGCCTTCAATGGGAGTACAACTCTGCAGATAAGACAGATACTCTTCCAATCCCTAGAGCCTGGTCAGCCCCTAAAAACCTAGGTAAGTCCTTGTCCAAACTAAATGTGACCGAGTTTGGTGGCTTTCTCTAACTCTGCTTTGTTTATATTGTTTTCCAGGCGGACGCCTTGAGCTCATTGCCGAGGACGAAAGGGTGTTACTGAGGTTAGAGAAGTGCTCCTCAACAAAGTATTCTGATCTCATCAAACCTTGGGTTCTTGTAGAGCAATGGTTCAGCCCCCCTGGGGTGATAATAGAATCCCCTACTCCTCTTTCTGTCGAAGCACTCATTCCTCTCTCGGTTGCTACGGCTGAAGTGGCAGGTAGTAGTTCTCCTCTCCCTATTCACCTCAAATTTTCATTTTTCCCTTATTCTTAACTTGCTCATTTTGACTATTTAGGTTCTTCTTCGATGGAGCCTACCCCAGAAGAACTCAAGGCTAAGGTAATTCAGTTGAAGAAGGGCAGGAGTGGGAGTAAACGCAAGGCTGAGGTCAGTTCTGGTAGCAGTCCTGTTACCCGAGCTAAGATACAGAAGTCGGGAGTGCCCCCCAGCTTTCTTGCTTCAACTACCGGAGCTCTTGTTAAATCGTTGAGCTCTCCTGCTTCAACTTCTGGAGACCTAGCTCCCCCATTGCTCCCCACAAGTCGCAGAGATCCCTCCTTTCAAAGGGGTTCCGCAAGCTCCAGGTAGAGCTCATGCGCAGGACCAGACCTCACCTTCAACATCTGAGGTTGAGAGGTCCCTGGGGTTGATTCCTCAGCTCCAGTTTGCCTCTCCTCCTCTTGTACCATCTGAGAGAATCTCCTAGCCATCTCAATCGAGCTCCAAGTTGGAGAAAAGGAAGTTCCCTAAAGCAGAAAGGAACGAAGATTCTTTCTTCGATAACGTTGATCTCGCAGCTGGTGCCATTACTTCCATCATTCCTGATTCTGATGTTCTAAGGGCTGCCACTTTGCCTCTTGAGAGCTCCATCAACTCAGCCCTTTATGGAACCACAGCTGTAAGTATCTGTTATTGCTATACTCTACCTTCCCCCTTATGCTTGTCATTTTTCTTTATTCCTTGTTTCTGATCGTATCTCTCCTCAGCTGGCTATACATGTGAGGGGTTTGCTGAGTCGAATCCGCTCTCTGGAGAGCTCTGCCAAGGCGTCCAAGGCGTTTGAACTTAAAGCCGCAGAGCTAACATTCGCTAATGAAGATCTCCAAGCTCAACTCCAGAGCCTTCAAGAGCATGCGGAGAAGCAGACTTCTACCATCAAGAGCCTGGAGGTGGAGAAAGAGAAGGCTGATGAGGAAGAGAAAAGGAGCAGAGATGAGCTCAGTAAGATCTCAGAGGAGATCAAACTTAAGACCGAGGCTTGGGTCAAAGTTAGCTAGGAAAAATTTGAGGCATTAGGCTCTTATAACGGCATGAAAAGAGAATACAATGTATTGGCAGAGGTGCACGATGCCACACTAGTTGAGCTCGAAGTTCAGAGAGCTGCTGTTAAGGAGAAGGATGATCTGATTGCCAAGCTGAAGGATGACGTTGTTACTAGGTGGGCCAAAGGGTGGATTGCTTTTCAAGAGATAGCCGAAGAAACATACCTTAACCTGAACTTCAACTTTGAGATTCCGGCTAAAGGAGAGGTAGAGGTTCCAGTCGAAAAGGAGGCAGAGGTGCCTAGTTCAGCACTTGCCTCTGAGGCTGCTCTGCGGGTTCTGAGTTACCTACCTCAATGGCTGAGGTCCAAGCTCAAAATATTCCCACCTCTGCATCCACTGCTACCGTGGGTAATCCTTAGGCTTCTCTGAATCCTGTGCCTGCTGACCCTCCTGCTGCTCCCTCTTTTTCTACTGACCTAGTAACCAGGGCTTTAACTGGAATTGGGGTCTCTGCACCATTAACTGTTTCAGAGACTTCAGCTGCTATTCTGCCGGAAGCTTCAACTGCTGTTCCATCAGAGACTTCGTCTGCTCCTCCATCGAACACTCCAACTGCTGAGCTGCCAGGCTCTCTTCCCCCATCCTCTTTAGGGACTAAGGAGTCCTAAACTTAGGGTAGATCTGTGCTGTTATTGATGTAAATGCTGAACACATCTTGTATTATTTTTGGAGCTATTCAATACAATCTACTCTTTATAGTCTACTTTGTCCTTCAAAGCAATCTACTCTGCTCTTCAGTGCAGGCTACTCTGTCATTGTCACTGTCACCTTCATTGTCTAGTCTGAGTTCCCCTTGCCCCCTTGATTGGAGGAGTACCTTAGTGCTCCTTTTTAAGCAAAATTTATCAAACTTGGATAGGGACTTATGGACAGCCAGAACATAGACTTAACTGATGAGGTTTTGCGCTCTGGATTCCCCTTCCCTTTTTGTTTCGAGGATACCTTTAGATCTCCTATTCTGCTGAGTTCGCCAAACAGCTTCACCAAGGACTGCTGAGGTAAGAGAACTTTTGGGACTGTTGAGGCCATCAGGGAGGGCTTCTCTATCTCGCCTTTTGAAAGCAGGAAGCCTTTTAGAGCTCTTTAAGATATGGTTCTCGGCATTCTTCACGGTGACAAGAGGTTTGCTGGATTTGGAAAAAAGGGTAAGCAACTTGATGCTTGAGCTCCTCCAAAGGTAGATCTGCTGGGATCATGTTGCTACATACATAAGGACTTTGAAGACCGATGAGCCCGAGAAATACCAGTCCATTTTATCCAGGATATGAACGTGGTTCTTGCGACTGGTAGTCTCAAAAAGTTATGCTGGAAAGGTTAGGTAGCCATTCAAGCTGACCTCAACCCAAAGAGGTTTGAGACGAGTTTTGTTCAGGTGGGGTCAAACTCAGACTTACTCCAAATTACTTTTGATTGCATTGGGGGGGGGGGTCATCTTATGCTGATTCATCTTTCTACATTTATTCAACGGTTTTCCAAAATCGTAACTGCCATCATTAATTAGGAAACCAAAAGGACCGCCGACTCTGTTTTCTGTGTGGTTCTTGGTTTCTTTAAAACTCATGATCTTATTTAAAGCTTCCAATATCTCCTGAATTTCTTCTTCCTTTGTCGAAAAATTTCAGGATTTTCTTTCTTGAATCTTAGAGGTTACCTTCTATCCTCATTGTAGTCTCGATGGTTGCCCCTGTTTCTTCCCTGTTCAAAGAACGCACTTCCTTTGGAATTGACTGGAAGTGGCATTCTCGCTACTTAACCCCTTCAACGATGAAACCTTCAGACTTGGAAGACATCAAAAAGCGATTCCTCCCTGAGCTTGATTTGTCCCTGCGAGTTCCGACTTCTGACGAGCCTTGTAACTACCTTCCTCGAGGGGAAGTTTACTTTTTCGAAGGTGCCATGGACATGGGTCTTCGTCTTTCCATTCATCCTTCCATTGGGCGAGTCCTTGCGTACTATGGCTTGTGTCCCTCTCGCCTCTCGCCTCGAGGTTGGGCTGCTATGGTCAGATTTTTCCTCTTCTGGCGTCTATATGGCGACGGTGGATTCCCCACTATTGCTGAGTTTCTTTACTTCTTTGAGATCGAAGAAGATGAGCTCCCCTGCTTCAGCTTCTTTCGTTGGAGGCACTTCGACTTGCCCCCTTTGATTCTTGACCTCCCTCTACTTGCTGAAGGGTGGTCTCGACGCTTCTTTTTCGCCTCCGGGGAGTCTTGGAGGTCTACCAAGTAGCGCTGCCCTAAGACTAGAATTTCACGCTCTTGGGAGAGCTTCTCTCGCATAGGTATGTTCAGGCAGAGCCATCTCGACTGGATCCAGTGAAGATTTATTCTTACTATGTTTTTGTTACGCAGGTCCCCCTGATTTGGATTTGCTAGAGATGATGAATATTGATCAACTGCTACTTGTAGACCCCAAGCCTTTTTCAGATCTGATGACGCCTGAAAACCTATATTTGCTTGGTGCTGAGGCAACTACTTGGGAGTTTTCCACCTTTCCAGACTCTCCTTGGACTTCTCCCTCTACTTCTGACGAAGAAGGGGATGCTGGTGTGTCCTCAAAGAAGCGCAGAAGAGATGGTTCCTCTTCACCTGATTCTTCTCTTGCCACTGTTTTATTTTCCTCAGCAGGCGAGAAGTTTCTCAAGTTGCTCTCTGAGACTGAAAAAGAAAGGGACGAGCTGAAAGAGGAGAACGCCCGCCTAAAGGGGGAGGTTGCTGAGTTGAAGCAGCAACTTAAAAAGAACTAGGAGCTCCTTTTTCTTGTACTCTCTTTTGTTCAAAGAAATGCCAGACTTTTGTGTAACTTTTGCATCTTTTTTTTTTTGAATGCTTGTGACTATGAATTCTGGTTTTGACAAGGTTCCATTTTCTGCGTATCCGTGGGTTGAAGCTTTTTGCGTTCTATGAGCTGTAGAGCTCACCGTTTATTCACGAGCTGAGGAGCTTATGTCGAGTTCTTTTTAATTTTATGAGTTGAAGAACTCATCTCTATATTTTATGAGCTGAAGAGCTCATCTTATATTTTATGAGCTGAGGAGCTTATCTTATTTTTTTTTATGAGCTGAGGAGCTCATCTTATTTTTTATGAGCTGAAGAGCTCATCTTATACTTTATGAGCTGAGGAGTTCATCCTGCACTTTATAAGCTAAGGAGCTTATCTGGAGCTGTAGAGCTTATCTTATATTTTATGAGCTGAAGAGCTCATCTGGAGCTGTAGAGCTCATCTTATATTTTATGAGCTGAAGAGCTCATCTGGAGCTGTAAAGCTCATTTTGTATTTTATGAGCTGAAGAGCTCATCTTATATTTTATGAGCTGAGGAGCTCATCCTACACTTTATAAGCTAAGGAGCTTATCTGGAGCTGTAGAGCTTATCTTATATTTTATGAGCTGAAGAACTCATCTTATATTTTATGAGCTGAAGAGCTCATCTGGAGCTGTAAAGCTCATTTTGCTCTTTATAAGCTGAAGAGCTTATCTTGAGCTGTGGAGCTCATTTCTTGCTTTTTAGCTATTTTTGGAAGCCATGCAAGGATGAATCAATAATTTGCTATTTTATTGAGAATAATTTAATTACAAGGAAAACTTACTGAAAGAACTTCTTAAGATGCTCGGCATTCCAATAATGAGGTTGTGAAACCCGGGAAATTTAAATTTTTTTTCCAAAAAGGGTAAAATAGTAATTTGCCACTATAATGCGTATTTAAAATACTCATGTTTTAGACCTCGGATGAGGAAACGGAGTTCGCTGTTGAATTCGTATCGCGAAAACGAGTCACCTTGTTAAATTTCGTCGAATTCCGAGATAGTCGGATTTTACACGTAGATCGAGACGACTGCGTGGCGATTGACCTTTTAAAGGTCCCCAAAAATGAGAAATATTAAAATTCCTTATAATTGGATTAATGTGCCAATAAAATTTATTTGGACTTAATCCGGGACTTAATGAGTCGTTTCGGGACGAAAAACGGACCCGAAAGTAATAAACGAGCGGTGCGATGTAGATCACACATTTAAAACTATAAATAGGGCTAAAATATCTGAAAACTCAGATTTTCTAAGCCACTTGAGTCTTGTTTGGCCGGCCAAGAGAGAGAGAAGAGAGAAAACCTAAAACTCCAAGCTTCCTCCGTCGATTCCCGGAGTTCCGTCGCTCGGATTCCGTCGAACCAAGAGATAAAGTCGATCACATCGACGAGGGCTACGCAACCACACCAAGAACGGGGGATTTCACCGAAGATCCAAAAGAGGAGAATTGGAGGAAATCAATTCTTGGGCTAGGAAAGAATTCTTGAAGCTTCCTTCGGGTGTTTTACGCTTCAAGAGGTAGGGTTTCTCCTACTTGGGACTATTTTTCACCTATGGTGTCATATGGGTGGGTAAGTGTGTATAGAACTATAGGGTTTACTTACCTACGGTTATGGAAAGGGAGGTAAAAATGGTTGAATTCAAGTTCTAGTTTGAACTCGACATATAGAGGTTCCTTGTGTCATTCTTGGAAGTTTGGTATATAGTGATATGCTATGTGTTAGGTATATAGTGATATGCTATGTGTTATATGATGAGGTGCTATTTGTATACATTGAGCCTTGTCATAGGAATGAAATGATTATGTGATAACATGAAGGTGTTGTTAAATGCCTTTTGTATGTTAAAGTGTGTGACACATGACTATGTATAGCATGCTTAAGTCTTGTGTTGATTGGATATGTTGCTAATGTGTTAGCTTCATGGGAATATGGTATTTATATGCTTTGATATGATTTGCCATGGATATATATATTGAACATTATGTTGTATGCAATGGAACATGACATTGCATATGCATCTCATTACATGGGTGTGTGTGCATGATTGATGTCAATACCACACTTGGGGATTGACAGTAAGGCTTGGAAAAAGTTGGGTCGAAGACCTAGCTAAGCCGCTTGATTGCATGATAAATTGGGTCGGGATGAGCAAGAAGAGGCATGACGACCTCTCGGGTGAAAGACCCGGTGTTTGGGGGGTGCACTCCGTTGGTATAAGAGCCCATAAAGTGTACGGGTGTGGAAGACCATTGGTTAAGTCCATAAAGAAGTCCGATCCCAAGAAAGACCCTAGTTTTCAAAATATCATTGATGTGAACATAAATGATGAAATGAAACACTTTGGCATTGCATCGTGTTGTATGAGTCGGAGAGAACTCGGGTTAAAATGCATGAGTGAGTGACATCTCATTTCATGGCATGGTGTGTTGCATTCCAACTTAGAATGCATGTCCTTTTGATAAATGATAGTTTGCAAATGAATGTTGCATGAGCATGAGCATCTAGGGGAGAGTAGCCCTGGTAGGGTTTACTTTACTGGGCGTTGGCTCACCCTATACGGGAAACATTTCAGGTATGGGGTTTACACCGGCGGATGGCTCACTTGGAGAGCATCAAGAATGAAGGGGGCCGGCATGTGGCCTTAGTTCGAGTTTTTGTAAAACTTTTGTATAAATTCCATTTTGATGTGTAAATTATGGAATTAAATGTAATGGAACTTGTATAAGTTGTGTATTATATGAAAAAAATCGTATTATACATGTGTTGGATGAGTTAGGAATGTATTAGAATGGATTGGAAGTGAAAAACAAAGGAAAAAGGCAAAACTGGAAAAATCGTACCGGTATGCGTACCGGTACGTAGACAGACAGAAGGCAGAGCGTACCGGTACGCGTACCGGTACGCCGATGTCCAGTGGGTTCAGTGTACCGGTACGCGTACCGGTACGCCCACCAAAACTCAGAATTTTTTTTTATTTTTGTTTTCTTTGCCAAGCCTTTGGGCTATGTTTTTCCTTCCCTCCAATGATCAAATTGGACCCTAATGGGGTATGAATCATGGGGAGTTGGACTGGGGTTGGATCGAATGAATGCTGAACCGAATTTTCATTTTGGATTATAACCTCGGTTTAAGGATGTTATCGATGTGGTGTCGAGTTAAGCGACATCCACGGGTATTTTCGCGGGTTGATGGGTTGTCAACGGTTAATACAGGACCCCCGGAAAATGGGGCGTCACAGAGGTAGGACTTTTCCTTCTTCTGTTTGTAACTCATAGTTCCCAGGCTTAATTATTCTTGAAACGATGTAGGGGCCTTCCCAGTTTGGCCCTAATTTCCCATGCGTGGGATCCTTTCTTGCAAGCAAAAGCCTCCTAAGGACCAAATCCCCAACCTTGAAGCTTCTGTGCCTTACCTTCCTGTCATAGTACCTTGCGGTCTTCCTCTGGTAACTCTGAATGTGTTGTAGAGCTCTTTCTCTCTTTTCATCTAGGAGATCAAGATTTAGTAGAACGGATTCATCGTTGTGCTCAGACTCTGTGAATTCAGTTCTGGGGGATGGGAATCCTATCTCTACAGGCGATACTGCTTCGGTTCCGAAAGCCAAAGCTAACGTTGTTTCCTGAGTTGCTGTCCTAGAGGTTGTTCTATATGCCCACAACACCTCTGGGATATATTCAACCCATTTTCCCTTCAAAGACTCGAGCTTGGTCTTCAAGGCTGCTTTGATCGTTCTGATTGTCACCTCTGCTTGTCCGTTTGACTGTGGATGGGCTGGGGCCGAGAAATAATTCTTTATCCCCAGCTCTGCACAAAACTTCTTGAACTTAGGGTTGTCAAACTGTTTCCCATTGTCAGAAACAATTGTTCTAGGTACCCCAAACCTACAAACTATAGACTTCCATGCAAAATTTTGAATTTTCTGCTTTGTGATTGTTGCCAGAGGTTCCACCTCTGCCCACTTAGTGAAATAGTCCACCCCAATGATGGCGAATTTACACTGCCCTACACTGGTGGGAAGAGGGCCCAGAATGTCAAATCCCCATTGCTGGAAGGGCCAAGGACTTACCTCCGACGTTAGGAGCTCTGGCAGACAGTGAGAGATGTTGGCATGTATCTGACATACCTTACACCTTCTAACCAGATTGGTGGCATCCTTTAGCATAGTGGGCCAATAATATCCCTGCCTTAAGGCTTTACCTGCCAGGGCTCGAGCTCCGATATGATTACCGCAAATTCCTTCATGGATCTCTCTAAGTATGTAATTAGCGTCCTCGACTCCTATACACTTGAGGAGAGGCATCGAGAATCTTCGCTTATATAAGTTTCCCTGCAAAATGGAGAATCTGGCTGACCTTACCCTTATCTTTGTGGCCTCCTTGGGGTCTGCTGGCAAGGTTCCGTTCTGAAGATATTCCCTAATGGAGTCCATCCAGGTTGGTGGGGAAAGAACTGGGAACACATCTTCCTTCTCAACTCTTACTGATGGCTCTGCCAAATGCTCTACTGGTATCAACCTATCTAAGTTCTCCTGTGAAGCAGTTGCTAGTCTCGCCAGCGCATCTGCTCGAGAGTTCTCTGATCTGGGGACATGTATCATCTTGACTTGCATAAATTTACAGATCAACTCCTGTACCTTTCTGAGGTAAAGGATCATTTTCTCGCCCTTGGCCTCATAAGACCCCTCTATCTACTTCACCACGAGCTGGGAGTCACTGCAGATCTCCAGCTGTTCTGCCTCCATTGAGTAAGCAAGATTTAGCCCTGCTATAACAGCCTCATACTCCGCCTCGTTGTTTGAGGCCTTAAACCCGAACCTTAACGCGTATTCGACATCTATTTCATCAGGGGAGGTTAAAATTAAGCCAGCACCGCTGCCTTGGGCGTTGGCAGCTCCATCTATTGACAGTTTCCATGTGGGGAGGTCAGGTACTAGCTGCGTGGCCTCCATGGGTGTTCCTGTTGTGAATTCTGCAATGAAGTCTGCCAGTATTTGACCTTTGATGGCTGTTCTTGGCTTGTACCTGATATCGAACTCACTGAGTTCGATAGCCCATTTAACCAGCCTTCCCGAAGTCTCTGGTTTACATAATACTTGCTTCATCGACTGATCTGTAGGGACCTCGATAGTATGAGCTTGGAAATATGGCCTAAGCCTCCTGGCAGTCATAACTAAGGCCAAAACAAGCTTCTCCATCTTTGAATATCTCTCATCTGCCCCCCTCAGAGCTCTGCTACAATAATAAACTAGTTACTGAGCTCTGTCCTTCTCCCTTACTAACGC
This sequence comes from Ilex aquifolium, assembly GCA_951799425.1. Lineage (NCBI taxonomy): Eukaryota > Viridiplantae > Streptophyta > Magnoliopsida > Aquifoliales > Aquifoliaceae > Ilex > Ilex aquifolium. Next base: position 21,944,985 of record OX637397.1, on the reverse strand, counting down.
TGCACTTGTTGAGAAATCTGAGACAGCCAGGTAGAGAGTAAGGACCTCGCCTTCCAACGGGCTTACCAGAACGAGTGGGGAGCTCAGGCAACCTTTCAACGCCTTGTATGCTTCCTCACACTGGGCGTCCCACTGGAAAGCCCTCTTTAGCACTTGAAAGAAGGGTTGACACTTGTCACTTGATCTGGACACAAAACGACTTAGGGCTGCTATTCTTCCTGTCAGACGTTGTACCTCCCTTGCGTTGGATGGCGGTTGCATATCTAGAATCGCCTTTACTTTTTCTGGGTTAGCCTCTATTCTCTGCTATTAACTATAAAACCCATAAATTTTCCAGCGGAAACTCCAAAGGCGTACTTGGCGAGATTGAGCTTCATTTTGTATTCCTTTAGGACCTGAAAAGATTCTGCCAAGTGTTCGATGTGGAGCTCTGCCTTTAGTAATCCACCTCCCTGATGGCTCTGGCATGGAGAAGTTTGTTGACTTCTTCATTGATGGCTTTTTGACGCTCTGGGGCGAAACTCCTCCTCTTTTGTTTGATGGGCTTGTAGCTAGGATTCACACTAAGCTTATGTGTGATAACTGATGAGTCAATACCCTCCATGTCTTCTTGTCTCCAGGAAAACACTTCCATGTTTTGCCTTAGAAATTGGATGAGAAGTTCTTTAATCTCTCTGCTCAGCTTGGACCCTACATAAACAAGGTGCTTTGGCTCTTCATCAAGCTGTATAGGCTCTAACTCTTTCGATGGGATTGGTCTGGTTTCCAGCTCATCCCTCATGTCAAGTTCATCCAGTTGGATGTTTTCAACCTCTTTCATTTTCACAGATGACATGTAGCACTCCCTTGCTACGCGCTGGTCTCCTCGGACCACTCCGACCCCGTTTTCTGTTGGAAACTTGACGACCAGGTGATAGGCAGATGGGATAGCCCTCATAGAATTGAGGGAAGGTCTTCCAAGCAGAATATTATACGCAGAAGGTGCGTTAACCACTAAGAACTTTACGGTTGTAGTGGCTTGGCAAGGCGGGTCACCTAGGGTGAGCACAAGCTGAATTGACCCTAAGGGGAGTACCCTTTCTCCTGAGAAACCCATTAAGTGAGCACTCATTGGCTCGATTTTTTCCCTCCCTATGTCCATCTTATCGAATGCAGACGCAAAAATGATGTCTGCTGTGGATCATTGGACCCATATCAAGATCCACCCAAATTGGAAAATGGATCCCAACCTAGGTGGTTACTGGAAGTTACAAGAGAAACCGCTCACCTAAGTGGAGGTGATCATGGTACCCCATGATTGGGTGGTTACAAGGAGGGTCCTTGTGCCTGGGCTTCCAAATGCCACTCATGCAGTCTCTTGTAACTGTAAGGAAACATTTTAAAAGTGAAAAGACACATGCAATTAAATATAACTTTTCTATCATAAGCAATCAGATTGTACTCACGCAAAAAAAAAAAAAACATTCCAGTGGAAGGAACATCGAGAAACACGAAAAAACATGGAGTAAACCATTATTAATAAGGTTGTGATCTTCTCAAATCTATCCTTGTGGTCTTTTAATAAGTGGAAACAATTTAAATTAATATGTGAAACCCCGGAAAATTTAAACTTTGATGAACAAGGGCAAAATGGTAAATTGTCACTCCGGCTGTAAAACTGAATTTTTCTAGATCTCGGATGACAAAACGGATTTCACCGTTGGATTCGTCTCGCGAAATCTAGTTACCACGTCAAAATTTCGTTGAATTCCGAGATAGTCGGATTTTTCGCGTTTTACGAGACGAACGGACCCCGGGTGACCCTGTACACGAAATTTTTATAAAATTTTCAAGTTTGGGGAAATATTAGAGACAAGTTAAAATAAAAATATTTTGAACTCGAACCGGAGCGAAATTTAATCGTTTCGGGATTAAAACGAACCCGGAATTAAAAGGGACGTGTGGCCAATTGTGGGCCAAGTATTCTAAAAATATAAATAGGGGCCTAAAGTCTGAAAAATCAGACTTCTCCTTCACCATTTCAGCCGGTTTCAGCCGAGAGAAAAGAAGAGAGGGAAAATGAGAGAAAACTCAACTTCTCTCTACGATCTACGACCGTGGAGTGCTCAAATCCACTCGAGCCAAGAACAAGAGTTGTTCTACGCGTCGAGGGCTACGCGTGGGTACCAGAAACGACGGTTTTCACCGAATGTTGGAGGGCCGAAAATTTGGAAGTGAAGGATTCAAGCTTGCTTTGAGTTCTAGGAGCTTCCCACGGCGATTCTACACGCTACAAGAGGTAGGGTTTTCTTCCTACTTAGGTTTATTTTCCAACCTAGGAAGGTTATATGGAATGGGTAGGTGTATATATATATATGTATCACTTGCCTATTGTGGTTATTTGGGTGAAATGGGTATTGAGAATGGGTAGCATGATTTAAATCACATTCTCTAGTTTAATGTACCACTAATGCATTTCATGTGTGGGAAATGAGTACCAAATGTGCTAAGCAAGGTTGGTATGAAATGGGTATATAAATTTACTTGATGGGTAAATTTAATAAAAAGTTAAAGGAACTTGAAGTATGGAAAATTGATATGGGAAATTGGGTAAAGTGAATTCCTAAATGAAATGGACATTTAGGAATGGTTGTTGATAATTTCTTGAGAAATTATGACATATGAGGTTATGTTAAGGGTAGAATGAATTCTATCTTGGTATAATTGTGTAGAAATCAATTAATATGATTTCTTGAGCTTTATGATGAATTCGAGTATATTATGTGATTACATGATCTTGGGTGCCTTGAAGGTGTTGAGTAAATGCTTTGATGAAAATATGAAGTATGTTTTGCATGAACTATGTATAACATGCTTAGATATTGTGATTAAGGAAAATGTTGATATACACATGCTTACGAGGTGTTGACAAAGTGTTGAATTATGGTATTTATATGTATATGCTTATGATATGAAGTATCATATATGTGGATTTATTGTTGAGTTGTTCATATGGCATTCATACATATTGAACATGTGGAGAAGATGCAAGGGTACATTACATTGCATTCTCATGGGTACATCACATTCATGGTTATAAGACATGAGTGTGTGTGGGTGAGTTGACATCGCATTCATGGGTCATAGGCATGAGTGTGGGTGTGTGCATGTGTTGTGGATCAAACACCAAATCTTGGTGGTTGGTATGTGAACTCGGGAAAGTCGGGATCGAAGATCCGACTGAGTTGCACGGTTGCATTGCATAAGGAAAACTTGTGTCGGGTAAAGCAAGTAGGGCTAGACACTCCCTCGGGTGAAAAACCCGGAACCACTGGTTCATACACTCCGACGGTGCAAGTCCAAAAAGTGTAGATAGGCCCACGGAGCCGGCGGTGCGATTCCAAAATCCGTTGCCCAGGAAGACACAAGATTTTGTTATATAAAAACACCCATTCAATGGGTAGCCTCTAACAATGATTGGGTTTTTATAAAGACATAACTTTTATCTCAAACGATCATTGGGAGGGTTTTTCCGTCAATAGACGGGTTCATACACATTGGCTTTTGCATTGTGTTGTGTGAGTCGGGGAAGACTCGGGATAAGGTGCGTGAGTGAGTTCCATCTCATATCATGGCATGACATAGCATAGCATGGTAGCTTTCTAACATTGAAGTGTAAACTCTTGTTGGATTGGTTGATGCTTGTTGATTGTTGCATGTGCGCATTTCATATGCACTTAGGTTGGGGAGTAGCCTCTGTAGGAGGATATCCTATTGAGCGTGGCTCACCCTTCGTGGGACAACATTTTTAGGTGTTGGGTTTGCTCCGGTGGATGGCTCACTTGGGGAGCATCAAGCATGAAGGGGGCCGACTTGTGGCCTTAATTTTGAGTTGTAAAGTTTTTAGCAAAATTTCCATTTTTGATGTACAAATTATGGGAATTGTTGTAATGGAATTTTTATAAAGCATGTTATATGGAAAATCTTATTACTCTGGTATTGGATGAGTTGGGGAAGGTTTGGAATGGATTGGAAATGAAAAATGTTTGAAAATGGCAAAAGTGGGCAGAGAGTACCGGTACTGGGTACCGGTACGGAATGGTACCGGTACTGGATACCGGTACCCTCTTTCCAGTGGGTTGACAGTACCGGTACCGGGTACCGGTACTGAATGGTACCGGTACTGGATACCGGTACCCCCTTTCCAGTGGGTTGACAGTACCGGTACCGGGTACCAGTACTGAATGGTACCGGTACTGGGTACCGGTACCCTCTCCAAAATTTTCAGATTTTAAACTGCCTTGCCCTATTTTCGGTCTGGGTCTTCCCTTCCCTCCAATGATCTAAACGGACCATAATGGAGTATAAATCATGGTATATTGAATATTGGTTGAATCCAAATGAATAATCGAATCCGGTTGAAAAAAAAAATTGTGAGTTAAGATCCCGGTTAAGGGGATGCTACTACCGTGGTGTTAGGTTGAGTGACACCCACGGGTATTTCCGCGGGTTGACGGGTGGTCAACGGTTAATAAGGGACCCCCGGATTTTGGGGCGTCACATAATAGATGTAAAAGAGCAATTTCAGGATTATGGAGATCATTAGGACCTCATTTGATTTGAGGAGATAGCGAGGTATCATGTTACGGTTACCTGCAACCACATATTTGTTTTGTTTCTTCCACATTCATGCACCCCTAACGTCTTCCATTTAGCTGGTTATTCTTGCTATTTTCTTTTTATCGAAGCAGGCACTTAGAGCGCCAACTAGTATTAAGAAAGATATGTAGATGAAAGCAGCAATACCTGAGGACTGAATTGCTTGTGGAAGAGCCCTACAAGCTGCCATGGACAAATTCACATTCCTAATCAGGGCCTAAACAGAGTCATCCAAAGTAGGACCTGAAGTTGGACCTTAATCAGAACAAAATCACTGGAGAATATATTGGCATCATCAACTGCATGCATGCAGACAACAATAACCCCTTCTTATTTATCTGGATTTGCATAACAAAAAATAAAAATTAGAAGAAGAAATATACAGGAAAAGACTTCCCATTACTAGGCATAGGCATTTGCAATCAACAATAGCAGCAAGTAATTGTCCCATATTTAGTTTTGGTGCATGAAACCAACTGAAAATTCAATTAAATAATAAAGCTTAAGCAAGCAGTGAAAATAGATTTAGAGCCCCTGAGTTGAAGATCAACTGAAGTGTACAGACTATACTCTATACGAGTACGAGACGAACGAAAACCCAAGAAGAGAGAAATTGATAATAAAACAAATTTAGAGTGACCTCGGAAGTAGGATCAAGCTTATCTAGAAAAAACTAAAATACCTGCTAAATTTATTCTAAAAATATAAAATGGTAATCAAGTCCTACTCATTCTAATGCCCCTATCCCCAATTCCTAAGCTATAATGTGTGCTATTATCAGTTACATTTGCATAAATAGGACAGGGTACAAGTCATGAGCCAATCATCAAGAAGGACAAAGAGAGATGTCAAGATAAACCATAGAATGACAACAACAAAACAAATAGTAAATCTCATGGTGAATATTCTAAAGAGATGTCATGGGCCATATCACAGTCGCGTTCTAAAACTTTAGCTGGAATGAAGACCATGGATTAGAAACATACCTCACAGATGCCACAGGACTCCAACAATCTCAAAAGAGCCACTATCTTGTCCAAATCCCCTGTAAGCTGGAATAAGTATCAATGGAAAAATTATTGGTATCTGATGGTACCAGTTATTAATCCTAAGTATGAGCTCATCCCAGGAGATCAGGCCGGGAGGTCAGTCTGGAGCTCCAGAGCTCAGAGGGCCAGAACCTGAGCTCATCCCACGCGAGATTATAGCCAAAAAAAGATAAGGAAGTAGCTGGATAACAACTAGCACCTCCATGACAGTAGCCAAGCAACATCCCAGGCGTAAAACTCTTAATTGACCAAGATCCCCTCCCAGAATTAAGGGGGATCCCTTGGATGAAGGGAAAAGATCTCGGTAGAGATCTCTTAGGGTTAGGAATAGCATTATAAGTACTGTACATTACCCCAACAAAGGGGGGAGAACCCTAGTAGTATCAATAGCTCTCTGTAAACTTGATTGACCGTCAATAAAGAGAGAGGAGCAAGAGTCTCTATTAAAGAGTGGACTAGCCGAGCTCATCAGCCGGTGAACCACTATATTTCCACTGTGTTATGCACACCACACCTCGGATAACTAGAACATTCATCCACCAATTCATGAGCGTTGTGGCTCAGATCTGTTCCATGCAATTGCACTTGAACTCACTGCTCATTCACGTGAAACAACACCATCAGTTTGGCGCCGTCTGTGGGAATGACTGTTCTTATTACAAGTATACTGATTCTTCAGTAATTGATGGTCTCTACACGCAATATGAGCAAAAGTCAGATGAATCCCCAAAGGATGCAAAATCTACAAGAGGTCACTAGTGGAGACAACCAGAAAACCTTCATGATTTCGTGCCCACCACCGGAGATGATCCACCTACGGTGGATCCTGATGAGCACAAAATATTGTATATTTCAAGGCCTCATTACATGCATTTTAACTCAACTTTTGCATCTAAGTACTTAGTGTTAGCCAATTTTATGAATAATGTTGAATTTTCAATGTTGCAAGTTTTTATAGCTTAAATGATTGATTTTAGGACCTTGCAACTATGTTGGATGTGTGGTGAGGGCATGGACACATTACATGAAGATTTGGAGGCTTAAAAGTGAAGAAATCAAGGAGGTATTGGTCTTTGGGAACAAAAGCACCAGCAGCCACACCATCTGGAAATAGAGCCTCGGTATTCCTCCATTTTGACCATGATCCGCTTCGAATATGAAAAAGTTCAAAACATGAAAGTTTTAGATCTGGATGTCTTCTGTATTGTGTCAAACTTTCAGCTCAATCCAACGGTTGGATCAAAAGTTATTCCGATTCTACGAAAAGTGGTCCGGAGCAGAAAACAGTACCGGTACTATACCGTTCCGGTACTGTGTACCGGTACTTCGAACTCCAGAAGGTTTAGAGTACCGGTACACAGTACCGGTACGCTCCCAAAACAGCCCAGAACACCTGCAAACTCTTCTCCACGTACTTGGGGGTCCCACCATTGGTTCTCCCACACCTAGCCCGACATTTTATCCCTGCAATCATGCCTCCTACACCATAGTTAAAGACTTTGGAGGCTTGACATTGAATGAGAGGAGAGAGAAGGGGTGAAGCCTGGGGAGTGCAGGTTAAGCCTGTGCTAGCCTGCCATACCCATCCATTCAGCCCCCTATTGATGGGAGGCTTGCTCACTCATGCTAGAGGACCCTATGGACGAAAATGCAGAGGCTACACACCATATATTCAGCATTACACAAGTTCTTGAGGGGGGCTACCTAAGCTTAGTTTTAGGAAGAAGATGATGAATAGTAGAAAGCTTATGTTCTTGCATTTTCCTTTCCATTTTCGTTCCTGTAAGCTTTAATCTTCTTGTAATCTTTATTTCCTGTATTGTAATCTCTTTTATTTCAAGAATATTGCAAGTTTAATTACATGTTCTTCATTTCACCATTGTTGTGTCAAGCTTTCTTCATTTCTTAGTTTTAAAATGGGTATTGAATATTTTTCTTCTTAGTTTAAGTTTTCTTGTATTAGTTTAAGTTTCATGCTCCATTTCATTATGTCCATTTACATTATGCTTGTCTTTCCTTTATGCATGACTAGCTAGATTTTTAGTTGGCTAATTCAAGGGAGAATTCCTCTTGGGCCCTCAATTTCAACTTATTTTCTTTCCTCCCCGGTGTACGATGGTTCGGTTTGACTGGGTTGAGTGTGGATGTGGTGGTGAGTCCTTGATATCCCGTAGGCATTTGTCATGGGGTATGCTTGGATCCTCACCTCCATTTGGTTGTGAGGCTTTGATATTCCGTAGACTAGTCACGGTTTATGCTTAGATCCTCATTTCCATTTGTCCCGAGCTTCCCACGAATCAATCGTTCATCTATAAACCCTTGGAGGAAAGTTTTGAGTTGAGTTGGTATTCCCATTGGAATGACCATTTGGATTAGCCAACACTTGTTTTCTTGCATTTTCATTACAAACACAACTCTACAAAACAAACTAAAAGATTTTACACTTTCTCTTTTTGACAAAATCACCTTCACACACTTGAACTTTCCTTCCCTGAGGAGACGACCTTGGAATACTTTTCCAAGTAAAACACGACAAGCAAAAGACTCTTTGCGATTGGGGAGCACTTTTGTTCACACCACACACCATTTCATTTACATTTTCATTCATTCCATCCACCATTCCGTTGCCCTATCTCTTGCATCACCCCGAGGGAGAGTGACACTCCCTTTCACACATACACCATATATACATTAAAGGGATGATATTAAGGGGTTGAGAATAACAACGTTTTTCCATCAATCAGATCCCCCTACCAACAATGAACTAGACGCCATTCGTCTGGTCAACCAGCACTTACTTCAACAAAATGAAGAGCTCTTGAAGCTCTTACGAGATCCTCAGCAAACACAACCTGCCCAACAAGGCCAGAATGATCCCCCCCGCAGGGAACAGTGATATCTCGATCCCCTTAGAGAAGTAAACGAAGGAGGGGAGAACAACCAGGCACCCCATCCGCCACCTAGGAATGGAGACAATGAAGAGGTGCAGAGCCAAAACAAAGGAATCGAGAGAAACGGTTTTCTCCCTTTCCAGTAGGAGAGAATGGAGCAGTATTGGGAACATCGCTTCAAGGACATCCAACAAGAGCTCAGCCACATGAAGGAGGCAGTGAGGGTTAAGATTCCAGTAACGATGGATGCCTTGGTGCAACAAACGGAATCCCCATTCACTGCTGGGGTGTTGCATTTTCCTCTCCCTCCAAAGTTCAGAATGCCTCAGATAGAGATTTTTGACTGGACAAAAGACCCTGTGGATCACCTTAACACCTATAAAAACCAAATGGAGTTGCATGGGTACCAGGATCCAGTGCGGTGTAGGGCCTTTGCCATCACTCTGAAAGGGTCAGCCTTAGCATGGTTCAATAGGCTCCCCCCAACTTCGATCTCTTCCTTCAAAGAACTCTCCATTTCTTTCGTGTCCCACTTCATAGGAGCTCGGATCTACAGGAAGCCGAGCTACAATTTATTGAACGTAAAGCAAAGGCCAAATGAGAACCTACGATCTTATGTATAGAGATTCAATTCTGAATCTCTGAAGGTAGATGTCCTAGAAGAAAAGTTTGTCATCACAGCTTTCATCGCAGGATTAGGAGTGCAGTCAAAGGACTTGATGTTCTCCATCTCAAAGAATCCCCAAGCAAGCATGGCTGAGGTGTTGGCCAAAGCAGAGAAATATATAAATGGTGAGGAAGCGCTCCTTTCCAAGGTAGGGAGTGCATCATCACGAAAGGAGAGAGGAAAGGAAGAGAAGAAGAGGGACCGAAGTCCCAAGAAAGAGAGGGAGCGAGAAAGATCTTCAGGGAGGGACAGAGAACGCTCCCCAAAGAGAAGAGGAAATGTTAGAGACCGCTTAGGCCCTCCGCAGCCTGAGTTGCAGCCTAGGTATGCACCTCGGTAATTCACCCCCCTCACCGCCACAGTATCCCAGGTCCTATACGAAATCTAGAACGAAAAGTTCCTGAGGTGGCCGCCACGGATGGAGGGAGACCCCACAAAAAGAGATCCCATAAAATATTGTGACTATCACAAAGACCATGGTCACCACATCGATGATTGCATTCAGCTAAAGAAGGAGATTGAGTTTTTACTCCAACGGGGGCAGCTGCGTCGATTTGTGGCCCATGGTAATCAAAATCAAGCTCTCCCACCTCCACCACCTTAGCAGCAAGCACCAGTAACACATCAACAACCTCTGGGGTAGATCAGAGTAATATCTGGAGGGTTTGTAGGAGGAGGGGAATCCAGCTCAGCCAGAAAGGCTCACCTCCGAAGGATCAGAGCCGGAGAAGCTCTCGAAGTGCATACTGTGTCCAAAGCACCGCGTCTAGACACATCTATCACTTTTTCAGATTCAGATTTGGAAGGGTGTCAGTATCCCCACGATGATCCCCTGGTGGTAAGAGCTGTGGTAGCCAACAGAACTGTTCATCGAGTTCTGATTGACAACGGCAGTTCGGCAGACATCATTTTTGTGTTTGTATTCGATAAAATGGACATAGGAAGGGAAAAAAATCGAGCCTGTGAGTTATCACTTGCTGGGTTTCTCTGGAGAAAGGGTGCTCCCCTTAGGGTCAATTCAGCTTGTGCTCACCCTAGGTGACTCACCTTGCCAAGCCACTACAACCGTAAAGTTCTTAGTGGTTGACGCACCTTCTGCGTATAATATTCTGCTTGGAAGACCTTCCCTCAATTCTATGAGGGCCATCCCATCTGCCTATCACCTGGTTGTCAAATTTCCAACAGAGAATGGGGTCGGAGTGGTCCTAGGAGATCAGCGCGTAGCAAGGGAGTGCTACATGGCATCTGTGAAGATGAAAGAGGTTGAGAACATCCAACTGGATGAACTTGACATGAGGGATGAGCTGGAAACCAGACCAATCCCATCGGAAGAGCTAGAGCCTATACAGCTTGACGAAGAGCCAAAACACCTTGTTTATGTAGGGTCCAAGCTAAGCAGAGAGATTAAAGAACTTCTCATCCAATTTCTCAGGCAAAACATGGAAGTGTTTGCCTAGAAACAAGAAGACATGGAGGGTGTTGACTCCTCAGTTATCACACATAAGCTTAGTGTGAATCCTAGCTGCAAGCCCATCAAACAAAAGAGGAGGAGTTTCGCCCCAGAGCGTCAAAAAGCCATCAATGAAGAGGTCAGCAAACTTCTCCATGCCAGAGCCATTAGGGAGGTGGATTACCCAGTGTGGCTAGCTAATGTCATCCTCGTTAAGAAGACCAACGGCAAGTGGCGCCTCTGCATTGAATTTACTGACCTTAATTGGGCTTGCCCTAAGGACAGTTTCCCCTTACCTCGGATAGACTTGATTGTGGATGCCACTGCTGGGCACGAGCTCCTCAGCTTTATGGACGCCTTCTCTGGGTATAATCATATTAGGATGGATCTTAATGACCAGGAAAAGACCTCCTTCATAACCGAGCAAGAGACGTACTGTTACTAGGTTATGCCCTTCGGGTTGAAGAACGCTGGAGCCACTTATTAACGCTTGGTGAATAAAATGTTCCAAAAACAGATTGGGACGACCATGGAGGTTTACATCGATGATATATTGGTCAAATCACTGAAAGCAGAGCTCCACATCAAACACTTGGCAGAATCTTTCCAGGTCCTGAAGGAATACAAAATGAAGCTCAATCCCGCCAAGTGTGCCTTTGGAGTTTCTGCTGGGAAATTTCTGGGCTTCATAGTTAACAGCAGAGGAATAGAGGCTAACCCAGAGAAGGTAAAGGCAATACTGAATATTTTGAGCCTTAGCCCTTTTTCTTGAGGAAATTTTATCCCTAGTGCCATGATTGAGCTTTAATTGAATTCATTTCTATGCCACACATTGAACCAAGCCAAAGGAAATAAGAAATACCTACCTTACCTTGGTTGTTCCTAAAACAAAAATGAGTGATTGCAAAAGAAGGAAGTGTGGTGGGGAAATTCAAGCAAGGGATAATGGATGTTGAAACTCAAAGAGTTCAATGGAAAAGAATGGAAAAGCCAAGAAAAGGAGAAAAGGGGTGAGAATAAAGAAAGAATGATCAAAAGAAAAAGGGAAATGTAAAGGAAAAGAAAGAAAATAAACAAAGGGTGTGGTGATGGTGTGAAAATCAAAATCCCATAAAAGGGAAGTGTTTTTCTAAGATTAAAGTCTCTCACTCGGAACAACCCTCTTTGTTATCCTATATCCTTCATTTCCCTTACTTCAATATCACCCCAAGGCCCCATTATAACCTTTAAAAGTCCTAGGTGATCTAGAAAAGCATGGGAGGTGCATAAATTCAAAGAAAATGAAGTTGCGTCTTACTACCTAATGCACTAGCATCCTATTCATGAGACTATGCCAAGGTCGCTTTACTTCTAAATATGAACTTCATTTTTGGATTACATGTGAACACCTTGTTTTTGAATACAAGATTCTACGTCACATGTACACATGGAGTGCATACCAGGATAGCATGAGTGCAATTATTGTTTAAGAGTGTTCCTTGGTGAGTTTTGCATTGAAACTGAGTTGTCTAGCTTTTCAAATATGAATTCTATTTGTAAATCCCTAAATTACTTGTTTAATTCATTTGCACACAAGTTGGAAATTAATATGGTAAGTGCATACTTTAGCCTAGCATCTGAGACTATACTTTTGTTCATGTTTACTTAGTTCTAGTCATATGAGGAATGTGTTAGAAGTGCCATACTTGCAAGAATGAGGGAATATTTCTCAAATTTTGGATATTTGGAAAGATTTGGTATTGCTCAAATGTTAATTAGTGATTTGCATGTTGGGTATTTATTTTGAAAAAAAAAAATTTTTTTTAGAAATTCACCCACTATACATGGAAGGCATCAAAGTTGTAAATCACATTGCAATTTCGGTAATGAATTGGGCATAATTATTCGAACTGTGGTTTGCAAGTGGATTAGATGTTTAGGGTGGAGTGGTGGTCATGAAAAGAGTGTTTGAATGCATAAGGGAGATCCTAAGAGAGAGTGGAATGAAAGTGAAACGACTGTAGGGGTATTTTGGAATTAAGGCAGCAGCTACCGCAGAGCTACCGGTAGCCAAATTCCACTGGAGTTGCTGCTACCGCATGACTACCGGTAGCCAATTGCTTCTGGTGTAGCAGCTACCGGTAGTCAGTGCACGAGCTACCGGTATCCGAGGGTCAGAACGCCTGAAATTAGGGTTTTTAATTGGGTTTTTTCGGAGAGACTCTTTAGTGTCCTCACAATACATTGAACCTATTCCAAATCCCTCTCACCCATAACCCCCCTAGATACCCAAACCGTTCCCTTTCCCCTTTCATCTATAAATTCCTAACCATAGAACTGTGAAATTGGCATTTCTCCTTGAAGATTCAAACCCTCTGTTTTTCCGAAACCTTGGGCCAGCCGAAAATCTCTCAAAACCCACCTTCCTCCTCTCAGTTGCAGACTCACAGAATCATCAACATGGTTCGTTCCAAACGTGCAGGACCAAGTTCCCCACAACCCTCAAAGGCACCCAATCGAAAGAGAAGTGGGGAAGGTTCAAGTGCTCAAAGGGCGGAGCAGAGAAAAAAGGCAAGGAATGAGGCTAGGGAGCAGTTCATTAATGAGAAAAATGTGACTTGTGAAAGGGCTGTGCATAGGAGATCCTTGGGTGTAGATCATGTGGTGGTGAAGACCATTGAGGCCCTTGGAATGACATTTTGGTTCAAGGAGGTGAGTGGGTTCAATTTGCCTCAATGCCGAGAGTTTTACCAAAGACTCAAGGTGGCGAATGAGGATGAGAATATCTTGGAAACGAACGTGCGAGGAAAGGGGTTTGAAGTGACCCCCGAGGTGATTGCTACTCTGTTGGAGTATCAACAGCCACCTCCCTCCACTTCGATTTATCCTCACAATGTCGAGAATGTCATTCCCATTCAGGATTATGTGAATTCAATGTATGTAGACCCAACACAGTTCAAGGGAACTGTCCATTCTGGGGGTCTTAGGCATGAGTTTGGATTGATGAACAAAATTCTTCATTACAACCTGTTTCCAAAGGGATCAGAAAAGACACCAAATGTGGAGAAGTTGGGTCTTTTGGATGCAGTGATGACGGGGAAGCAATTGAATATCGCGCTTTTCATCTGGGAGGTAATGAAGGAGTTCGCCGAGACTGACCATCCAAGGGCGAACCTCCCTTATGGAAACTTGGTAACTCGGATGTGTAATCATTTCAAGGTGAAAGGAATTGTGTCTGATAAAATCACCCCTCCGGATACTGGAACCATTGGTCAAGCTAGCAGCAGGAAGAAGGTGGTGATGATGAATGAAGTTGAGGTTTAGGGTCAATTGGGTCCCTTTGTTTTTGTTCTTAGGTTGTTTGTCCTGACGGAGTCAGTGGGTCAGTAGAAGAAGCTATGTTAGGTTGTTTTGTCTCTCTTTGAAACCTAACCCCATGTACTCCAAATTTAAATTTGAGTTATGAAAGTAAACCACAGTTTGAATTTAGTATTGCCCTTGTTAATTTCTAAAATTGCAATGTGATTTCTTGTGTGAATGATTGATCAAAGAATTGATTGTGTGAATGGGTGAATGAATTCGTTTTTGTAATACAATGTTGTGTGCCAAAACTTTGCTAGGGACTAGCAAAGCTCAAGTTGGGGGGTGTGATTCACACCAAATTTTGTATATTTTGTTGTGCAAATCATCTCGGGTTAGATTGATTTTTGGAGATTATATTGATGTGAATTGCGTTAATCAAGCACTTATTGGTAATGTGTGAGTTGTGCAGTTAAACAATGCAAATGTCGACTGTTTCAAAGCTGTGATGAATGGAGATGAGGGCTATCTTTGATTTTGAATTAAAAGAAGGAAGCAAGAAGGAATCAACATCATTCAGCTACCGCAGAGCTACCGGTAGCCAAATACCACTGGAGTTGCAGCTACCGCAGAGCTACCGGTAGCCAAATACCACTGGAGAATCAGCTTCCGCAGAGCTACCGGTAGCCAAATACCACTGGAGAATCAGCTACCGCAGAGCTACCGGTAGCCAAATACCACTGGAGAATCAGCTACCGCAGAGATACCGGTAGCCAAATACTACTGGAGTTGCAGCTACCGCACGACTACCGGTAGCCAATTGCTTCTGGTGTATCAGCTACCGGTAGTCAGTGCACGAGCTACCGGTATCCGATGCTGTTTCATCTAAAATTCTGCTGAACTGTTTCTGCTGCTTCAAGGGCCCCACCAGCTAGTCTCCCTCACTCCTCTGACTCGCTCAACATACAGAATATCCCTCCATATCTTTACCCTTGGACTTTGAAGCCATGGCATTAATTGAAGAAAGAGAAAATAGGAGCTGCTGGGTGTGCAGACCAGCTCTGCACACCTCTGTCATACCCTGTTTGTCTCCCTCCGGTAATCAGATAGGAGACTCCTTCCTCTCCAGAATATGGAGTGAGGGGAAAAAGGGGTTTTTCTCCATAGCAAAAGAAATTACACCAAGAAGGCAAGCTGGGTTGCAGAGGGATGCTGCATCTTATTGGTTCAGGCTTGGCAGGCTGGGTGCTGCTGCTGAAGCTGCAGGGGATGCCCAGGCACGTTTTTGAGAAAGAAATGTTCTCCAAGGATGGGGAGGAGGAGCAAGCCATAGAGTTTTTTTTACACTGAGCACTTTTGTAAGAGGGTTTTTAGAGAGAGAAACTCTGGGCGGAGAAGAAGATGAACAGTAGTTTTTAGAGAGAGAAAGTTGTGATTTTTGCATATTCTTCTACTGCACTGTTTTGTAATCTGGAGTAAGACTCTTAGTAGTTCATTGAATGCCATGAATGTTGTTTTCCCTTCATGTTTTGTTAGTTCAATGCTCATTTAATGTTTCACCATTAATGCTTCAAGTTCTTCATTTCTCATAACTATGCAATGGGTTTAAATACATGTTCTTTTAGCTCATAAATTCTGATACTTAGTAACTTTAGAAGTTCATAGATTTGCAATGCTTCTCCATTACATAGTTATTTCCATTCCAAATATGAGTAGCTAAATCCTCTAGTTGGCAAGACCAAGAGGGATCTCCCTTGGGGATACCATTTCAACTCTTTCTCCTCTTTCCCTTTAGAGTCAAATGGTTCGTTTTGACCGGATAGAAGATGGATTAGTCGATGAGTCTTTGATAAACCGTAGGCTTAGTCACGGTTTATGCTTAGATACTCATCGATGCCATCCTCGGCTTTCCGTGATTCAAGCGTTCATTCATGCTCAATAGGAGGAGTGATTTGAGTTGAGGTGGTATACCCATTGGAGTGATCTCTTGGAATTGTCAACACTTGTTTTTATCATTACATTTTCATTAGCATACACTTCACCAATCAACTCTCAAGACAAAAGATTTTACATTTCCGTTTTTCACCAAATCACTTTAATCTTGATTCACTACCTTCCCTGTGGATACGACCTTGGAATACTCTTCCAAGTAACTCACAATACACAAAAGTCTCCTTGCGATTGGGGAGCATTTTTGTGCATACATATCCCATATTTACATCGTCCCACTTCCCTTTCCTCATTGCCCTTTCTTTTGACACTATTCCTAGGGGAAGAAAGTCTTCTCCCCCGTTCATACATTGCATACATGAGGGATAGTAATTAGGGGTTAGGAAAGATATCATTTTTGTGACAATCATTTTGGCGCCGTTGCCGGGGAAGGCAAGTGTAAAATCAAGGAAGTGATTTCCGAACAACCAAGGTAAGTCCCGTGATCTTCATCACGGGCTGAGGTACGTTGTCTCGTGTACATCTTCTTGTTTTTGGATAATTTCATTTGTATAGATATTTTGTTGCATGTGGGGAAGGGACGACTATCATCGATTAGTTAGACAACCCTTAGGCCCCAACATGAACATCGACCAAGACCCACCCGAGAATGTGGGTGACAATGTTGAAAATATAGCTGTCAACCAAAACATGCAAGGGGGTGGGAATTTTGACAATGTAGGTGCAAACCTAAATGACCAAAGGGGTGGGGGAATGCCCGAACATCGGGAGCATGACCCAAGATTGCACTATCCCCCTCCCGATCAATTTGACAATGTGGGTGTCAACCCAAATATGCAAGGTGGTGGGGGAGTGCAACCACCTAGAATGCCAAACCAACAAGCACATTTCCCTCCACCAAGGAATGAAGGGAACATCCCACTTGATTTTGAGGCAAGAACTATGCAAGAGTACCTTCAACCTACCCGTAGCACCACACCATCATGCATCCGGCTCCCTGTCCAACATCACCTTTTTGTGTTAAAACCGTGGATGTTGCAACTAATCCCCAAATTCAGGGGGGTTGAAAATGAAAACCCGTATAACCACATAAGGTCTTACGAGGAAATGGTTGCAACGTTTCTCCCAAATCACAATTTGGAAGAGATAGCCAGGATGAAATTGTTCCCTTTCTCTATGGATGGGAAGGCAAGAGTGTGGCTTGATTCCATGGGACCACGGACTATGCTATCTTGGGATAACATTGTCTCCTTTTTCTTAAAAAAAATTTTCCCGGTTCATCGAACCACCTTTTTGAAAAAGGAAATCCAAAATTTTTCTGAAAAACCCAATGAGCAGTTTTATCAATGTTGGGACCGTTATAAGGATCTACTTCACTCCATACCACATCATGGTTTTAACTCATGGCAATTGGTGACTTTCTTCTACGAAGGAATCACCTCAAACCATAGACAATTCATAGATATGATGTGCAATGGTGAATTCTTGAACAAAGATCCCGATGAGGCCCTAGACTATTTTGGTACCCTCGCTGAAAAGGCACAAACTTGGGGTGTTCAGGATCCAGATGACATACCTAGGACAATGCCGGGTAGTAGTCAACCACCACGGGGGGGGATGTATGACTTGAAAGACAGTGAGGATCTACTTTCCCAAATTTCCAAATTGTCTAGGAAAGTGGATAGCCTTGAGGTGGAAAGGAGACGAAATGTCTCTCATGTGTCAAGAGCCGAGGAGGGTTGTTCTGTTTGTGGTGGTGTCGAGCATTCCACATCGGAGTGTCCGAGCATTCCGGCACTTAAGGAGGCATACCATGAACAAGTTAATGCCTTCAACCAACCAAGACAATCATTTCCTTCAAATTCCAACACTTACAATTCGGGGTATCGTGATCACCCTAATTTCAGTTGGAGGAATGAGAACCCCATTCCCTATGGCTCTAACACATATACACCTCCTGCACCTCCCAAGCAAAGTCCGTACCAATCACAACATCAAGGTCAAGGGCAAGCTTCTAGCTCCCAATACCCACGGACCAATCCACAAGGGTACCAATCCAACCCTCCCCCACAGAATTTTGCGGGACAAGGCCCATCTAGTTCTTCCAGCTACCAACCACCTCATAAACGGAGTCTAGAAGATGTGGTCCATACCTTCATTCAAAGCCAAACCACCTTCAATAAGGACATTTCGGCCCAACTCACCAAAATCACCAATACCATTGGGTTGTCTCAACAAGAGAAGGGAAAATTTCCCTCTCAACCTCAACAAAATCCTAAAGGTCAAAATGTGATTGAGTTGGCCGACACCACCCAAGAGAGTTGTGAACAACTCAAGTCAGTGACTACCCTTCGAAGTGGCAAGGAAATTAATAAGACCATGTTGCCAAAGGCCTCGCCCAAGGCCGCATTGCCACTTGAGAAAGAGACTAAGGGTAGCACCAATGGTGGTGGGGTGAGTGAGAGTAAAGAAAGTGAGGTGGTTGACAAAGAGAAATTGAGTGATGAAGGTGTGACTGTTTTTCCTATCCCTGCCCCATTCCCTAATCGTTTGAAGCCACCTCTCAAGGTGGCTAACTATGCTGACATTTTGGATTTGTTTAAGCAGGTAAAGATAAACATTCCGCTCCTGGATGCCATCAAGCAAATCCCCTCTTGTGCAAAGATCTTGAAGGACTTGTGCACAGTGAAAAGAAGGCTAAATGTTCACAAAAGAGCATTCCTTACCGAGCAAGTGAGCTCAATTTTGAGGACTAACACTCCTCCCAAGTTTAAGGATCCCGGCTGCCCCACCATTGCCATAACCATTGGAGATTGCCGGGTGGAACAAGCCTTGCTTGATTTAGGTGCTAGCGTGAACCTCCTCCCCTATTCTGTGTATCAACAACTTAAGCTGGAGGAATTGAAGCCTACTCCAATCACGCTTCAACTGGCGGACCGCAGTGTTCGCACACCAAGGGGAGTGGTTGAGGATGTTTTAGTCCAAGTGGATAAGTTTTACTTTCCTGTTGATTTCATTGTGCTTGATACTCACCCTGTTGCTAATCTTAGCTCTCAAATCCCTGTGATACTAGGTAGACCTTTCCTTGCTACATCTAATGCTGTGATTAATTGCAGGAATGGTCTTATGAAGCTGGCATTTGGAAACATGACAATGGAGCTTAATGTGTTCAACCTGTGCAAGCAACCGGGGGATGATGAGGATGCACATGAGGTAAATCGGATTGATACTGTGGTGGAAGAGCACATGGAGTTGATGAGCACTTTGAGTGTGGAAGATGAAGAGCTTGTTGAGCATGAAGAAGTGGAAAGTTTGAAAGGGGTGGAGAAGTGGATTCCTACATTTGAAAGACTCCCACACCAAGAAAAGAAGATATTCCCATCTGATGTACAAAAACCTACCTTAGAATTGAAGCCTTTACCTTCCCATTTGAAATACGCATATCTTGGGGAAGATGAATCGTTCCCAGTGGTGATTAGTTCTACATTGGATGTAAAGCAAGAGGGAGAGCTCTTGGAAGTGCTGCGGAGACATAAGGGAGCAATTGGTTGGACAATTGCGGATATAAAGGGGATCAACCCTACCATTTGCACACACCGGATCTACCTTGAAGAAGATGGAAAACCATCCTGCCAGCCACAAAGGAGATTAAATCCAATCATGAAAGATGTGGTACGGGATGAAGTTCTAAAGCTACTTGACGTGGGCATTATCTTTCCAATTTCCGACAGTAAGTGGGTTAGTCCAACGCAAGTAGTCCCCAAGAAGTCGGGTGTGACTGTGGTGGAAAACGAGGAGAATGAGCTTATTCCAACAAGAGTAATCACTGGGTGGAGAGTGTGTATTGATTATCGGAAGCTCAACTTGTGCACAAAAAAAAAAAAGACCACTTTCCAATTCCATTCCTCGATCAAGTGCTAGAACGGGTAGCGGGGCATCTTTTCTATTGCTTCTTAGATGGATACTCCGGCTACAATCAGATAGAGATTGCCCTTGAAGACCAGGAGAAAACCACCTTCACTTGCCCCTACGGTACCTTTGCGTATCGTCGCATGCCTTTCGGGCTATGTAATGCCCCTGGAACATTCCAACGTTGCATGATGGGGATTTTTAGTGATATGGTGGAGAAGATTGTCGAGGTGTTTATGGATGACTTCTCAGTCTTCGGGGATTCCTTTGAGGGGTGTTTGGAAAATTTGGAGAAGGTGTTGGAGAGATGTGAGGAGAAGAATCTTGTGCTAAATTGGGAGAAGTGTCACTTTATGGTGACGGAAGGGATCGTGTTGGGTCACATAGTGTCGGCAAGGGGCATCGAAGTTGACAAATCCAAGGTGGAGGTCATCTCCAACCTTCCCACGCCGACAACTATCAAGGGTATCCGGTCATTTCTGGGCCATGCAGGTTTCTATCGCCGGTTCATTCAAAATTTTAGTGCATTGGCCCGACCCCTGACCAATTTACTGTCCAAAGATGTTCCCTTTGAGTGGTCGCATGAGTGTGAGGCGTCTTTTAAGAAACTAAAAAGCATGCTTGTCACGCCTCCTATCATGCAACCACCCAATTGGGATCTACCCTTCGAGCTTATGTGCGACGCGAGTGACTACGCGGTCGGCGCAGTGCTTGGTCAGAGGAAGGACAATCGACCGCATGTTATACACTACGCTAGCAAAACACTTAATGAGGCACAAATGAATTACACTACCACTGAAAAAGAATTGCTAGCTGTAGTGTTTGCTCTTGATAAATTCCGTTCATATATCATTGGTTCACCTATTGTTATCTTCACTGACCATTCTGCCTTAAAGTACTTGTTATCTAAGCAGGATGCGAAGCCAAGACTCATTAGGTGGATCCTCCTCCTACAAGAATTTGACTTGACCATTAAAGACAAGAAGGGAGTTGAGA
Source organism: Ilex aquifolium (assembly GCA_951799425.1). Taxonomy (NCBI): domain Eukaryota; kingdom Viridiplantae; phylum Streptophyta; class Magnoliopsida; order Aquifoliales; family Aquifoliaceae; genus Ilex; species Ilex aquifolium. The sequence goes on along the minus strand of OX637397.1, from coordinate 21,924,156 downwards.
ATGTCGTGGCGGATCACTTATCCCGACTGGTGGCACAAGAGACAAATGAGCACATCCCTATCACAGACTCCTTCCCTGATGAGCAATTATTGTCCATTCATTCTCATTGTCCTTGGTATGCTGATATTTGTAATTATCTTGCAACAGGACAAATCCCATCACACTGGAGCCCTGAAGATAAAAGGAGATTTATGGCCGACGTGAAGTACTTCTACTTCGATAATCCGTATCTGTTCAAGTATTGTCCGGACCAAATCATGAGGCGATGTGTGCCTGAAAATGAGCAGCGGAACGTCCTTGCCTTCTGTCACTCCCAAGCCTGTGGTGGCCATTTCTCCGCCAAGAAAACTTCTGCAAAGATTCTCCAATCAGGTTTCTACTGGCCTTCTTTAATTAAGGATTGTATTTCATTTTGTAAAGAATGTGATAGATGCCAACGGTTGGGGAGTGTGACCCAAAGGAATATGATGCCCCTCTCCCCTATACTTGTGATAGAAATATTCGATTGTTGGGGCATCGATTTCATGGGTCCCTTCCCTATGTCGTTTGGCTATCTATACATTCTGCTGGCAGTGGACTACGTGTCCAAATGGGTGGAGGCTATCCCGACAAAGACTAATGACCACCGGGTTGTGGTCAAGTTCTTGAAAGAGAACATTTTTTCGAGGTTCGGGATGCCTCGTGCTTTGATTAGTGACGGTGGATCACACTTCTGTAACAGGCCAGTTGCATCTTTAGTGTTCAAATATGGCGTTACACATAAAGTATCCACCGCTTATCACCCACAAACAAATGGCCAAGCCGAGCTAGCCAATAGGGAGATCAAGACCATCCTTGAGAAAACAATTAACCCCAATAGGAAGGATTGGTCTGAGAGATTGATTGATGCCCTGTGGGCATATCGTACTGCCTACAAGACAGTTTTGGGCATGTCTCCCTATCGGCTTGTCTATGGAAAGGCTTGCCATCTGCCGGTAGAAATGGAACACAAGGCCTATTGGGCCATCAAGACTCTAAACTTCAATATGAGAATGGCGGGTAAACATAGGATGTTAGAAATGAATGAATTGGAAGAGATTCGGCGGGATGCATACGAGAGTTCCAAAATTTCAAAGGAACGGGCGAAAATCTTTCATGATAACTCCATAGTGAGGAAATCATTCGAGCCCGGGCAAAAGGTACTCTTGTATAATTCCCGCCTCTCCATTTTTCCCGGAAAGCTAAGATCCCGTTGGGATGGCCCCTATCTTGTCAAGGTGGCCTACCCCAATGGAGCTGTTGAGATCACCAACCTCAAAGATGGCCAAACATTCAAGGTCAATGGCCAAAGACTTAAGCCATTCTTTGAGGGCTTTGAAAACCAAGTGGTGGAGGAAGAGTTAACCGACCCGGTGTATCCAGACGTGGTTGAGGAATAACAATTGGTCCCTTGTTCGCCTGTACAGTTTCTTTCGTTTTAATTATGTTATGTTTTTATTTCATGTCACTTACTTGTTGTTGGTGTATAGTTTTGTTTGCTCTTGAATCCAGATCTTGGTGCTTTTGTCAAAAGCGCAATTGCGAGGTGTTCTCTTACCCTATTTATCTTTTATTGTCTTCCATTGCCTACTATGTCCTTTTGTTGCATTGAGGACAATGCATGATTCTAGTTGGGGGGTGAGGTGCACCATTTGTATGTTACACCAAGGTTGCTGGGAAGTATTCTGCTTTTGTCGCATTAGTACAAAATATGTGAAAAATTTTGAAAATTTTTGATGAAAAATATCTTTAAGTTGATCTGTATTCCCTTATGAAGCGAGTATGAACTGGATGACATGTTGATCGTTATTGTGAACCTTGTGTACATGAGCTTACTATAGAAATGGATCCTATGCATAAGTATCACATATGTATTGATTTTCGAACTCATCTGTATGTGATTTCTGAATTTGTAATTTCAGTGATTTATGGGTTGGATTCATGTTTTAAGCTTGACATAAGTAGTGGAGATGAGTAAAGACCCATGAGAGTTTTAGTGCCAAACCTTGTTGGAGGGAATTTACGTTTACTCAAAGAACAATTTTTGATATCAAGTTTGTTCAATAGTCTCATTATGCTTGTTTTGGTTAGTTGCATTTGGTTAGTAGACTGATTTGTCTTGATCATGTAATGCTCTCCCCATGTGGACCTGGAAGTGATCTTAGGCCATTGTTGAATATTTTGAGCCTTAGCCCTTTTTCTTGAGGAAATTTTATCCCTAGTGCCATGATTGAGCTTTAATTGAATTCATTTCTATGCCACACATTGAACCAAGCCAAAGGAAATAAGAAATACCTACCTTACCTTGGTTGTTCCTAAAACAAAAATGAGTGATTGCAAAAGAAGGAAGTGTGGTGGGGAAATTCAAGCAAGGGATAATGGATGTTGAAACTCAAAGAGTTCAATGGAAAAGAATGGAAAAGCCAAGAAAAGGAGAAAAGGGGTGAGAATAAAGAAAGAATGATCAAAAGAAAAAGGGAAATGTAAAGGAAAAGAAAGAAAATAAACAAAGGGTGTGGTGATGGTGTGAAAATCAAAATCCCATAAAAGGGAAGTGTTTTTCTAAGATTAAAGTCTCTCACTCGGAACAACCCTCTTTGTTATCCTATATCCTTCATTTCCCTTACTTCAATATCACCCCAAGGCCCCATTATAACCTTTAAAAGTCCTAGGTGATCTAGAAAAGCATGGGAGGTGCATAAATTCAAAGAAAATGAAGTTGCGTCTTACTACCTAATGCACTAGCATCCTATTCATGAGACTATGCCAAGGTCGCTTTACTTCTAAATATGAACTTCATTTTTGGATTACATGTGAACACCTTGTTTTTGAATACAAGATTCTACGTCACATGTACACATGGAGTGCATACCAGGATAGCATGAGTGCAATTATTGTTTAAGAGTGTTCCTTGGTGAGTTTTGCATTGAAACTGAGTTGTCTAGCTTTTCAAATATGAATTCTATTTGTAAATCCCTAAATTACTTGTTTAATTCATTTGCACACAAGTTGGAAATTAATATGGTAAGTGCATACTTTAGCCTAGCATCTGAGACTATACTTTTGTTCATGTTTACTTAGTTCTAGTCATATGAGGAATGTGTTAGAAGTGCCATACTTGCAAGAATGAGGGAATATTTCTCAAATTTTGGATATTTGGAAAGATTTGGTATTGCTCAAATGTTAATTAGTGATTTGCATGTTGGGTATTTATTTTGAAAAAAAAAAATTTTTTTTAGAAATTCACCCACTATACATGGAAGGCATCAAAGTTGTAAATCACATTGCAATTTCGGTAATGAATTGGGCATAATTATTCGAACTGTGGTTTGCAAGTGGATTAGATGTTTAGGGTGGAGTGGTGGTCATGAAAAGAGTGTTTGAATGCATAAGGGAGATCCTAAGAGAGAGTGGAATGAAAGTGAAACGACTGTAGGGGTATTTTGGAATTAAGGCAGCAGCTACCGCAGAGCTACCGGTAGCCAAATTCCACTGGAGTTGCTGCTACCGCATGACTACCGGTAGCCAATTGCTTCTGGTGTAGCAGCTACCGGTAGTCAGTGCACGAGCTACCGGTATCCGAGGGTCAGAACGCCTGAAATTAGGGTTTTTAATTGGGTTTTTTCGGAGAGACTCTTTAGTGTCCTCACAATACATTGAACCTATTCCAAATCCCTCTCACCCATAACCCCCCTAGATACCCAAACCGTTCCCTTTCCCCTTTCATCTATAAATTCCTAACCATAGAACTGTGAAATTGGCATTTCTCCTTGAAGATTCAAACCCTCTGTTTTTCCGAAACCTTGGGCCAGCCGAAAATCTCTCAAAACCCACCTTCCTCCTCTCAGTTGCAGACTCACAGAATCATCAACATGGTTCGTTCCAAACGTGCAGGACCAAGTTCCCCACAACCCTCAAAGGCACCCAATCGAAAGAGAAGTGGGGAAGGTTCAAGTGCTCAAAGGGCGGAGCAGAGAAAAAAGGCAAGGAATGAGGCTAGGGAGCAGTTCATTAATGAGAAAAATGTGACTTGTGAAAGGGCTGTGCATAGGAGATCCTTGGGTGTAGATCATGTGGTGGTGAAGACCATTGAGGCCCTTGGAATGACATTTTGGTTCAAGGAGGTGAGTGGGTTCAATTTGCCTCAATGCCGAGAGTTTTACCAAAGACTCAAGGTGGCGAATGAGGATGAGAATATCTTGGAAACGAACGTGCGAGGAAAGGGGTTTGAAGTGACCCCCGAGGTGATTGCTACTCTGTTGGAGTATCAACAGCCACCTCCCTCCACTTCGATTTATCCTCACAATGTCGAGAATGTCATTCCCATTCAGGATTATGTGAATTCAATGTATGTAGACCCAACACAGTTCAAGGGAACTGTCCATTCTGGGGGTCTTAGGCATGAGTTTGGATTGATGAACAAAATTCTTCATTACAACCTGTTTCCAAAGGGATCAGAAAAGACACCAAATGTGGAGAAGTTGGGTCTTTTGGATGCAGTGATGACGGGGAAGCAATTGAATATCGCGCTTTTCATCTGGGAGGTAATGAAGGAGTTCGCCGAGACTGACCATCCAAGGGCGAACCTCCCTTATGGAAACTTGGTAACTCGGATGTGTAATCATTTCAAGGTGAAAGGAATTGTGTCTGATAAAATCACCCCTCCGGATACTGGAACCATTGGTCAAGCTAGCAGCAGGAAGAAGGTGGTGATGATGAATGAAGTTGAGGTTTAGGGTCAATTGGGTCCCTTTGTTTTTGTTCTTAGGTTGTTTGTCCTGACGGAGTCAGTGGGTCAGTAGAAGAAGCTATGTTAGGTTGTTTTGTCTCTCTTTGAAACCTAACCCCATGTACTCCAAATTTAAATTTGAGTTATGAAAGTAAACCACAGTTTGAATTTAGTATTGCCCTTGTTAATTTCTAAAATTGCAATGTGATTTCTTGTGTGAATGATTGATCAAAGAATTGATTGTGTGAATGGGTGAATGAATTCGTTTTTGTAATACAATGTTGTGTGCCAAAACTTTGCTAGGGACTAGCAAAGCTCAAGTTGGGGGGTGTGATTCACACCAAATTTTGTATATTTTGTTGTGCAAATCATCTCGGGTTAGATTGATTTTTGGAGATTATATTGATGTGAATTGCGTTAATCAAGCACTTATTGGTAATGTGTGAGTTGTGCAGTTAAACAATGCAAATGTCGACTGTTTCAAAGCTGTGATGAATGGAGATGAGGGCTATCTTTGATTTTGAATTAAAAGAAGGAAGCAAGAAGGAATCAACATCATTCAGCTACCGCAGAGCTACCGGTAGCCAAATACCACTGGAGTTGCAGCTACCGCAGAGCTACCGGTAGCCAAATACCACTGGAGAATCAGCTTCCGCAGAGCTACCGGTAGCCAAATACCACTGGAGAATCAGCTACCGCAGAGCTACCGGTAGCCAAATACCACTGGAGAATCAGCTACTGCAGAGCTACCGGTAGCCAAATACTACTGGAGTTGCAGCTACCGCACGACTACCGGTAGCCAATTGCTTCTGGTGTATCAGCTACCGGTAGTCAGTGCACGAGCTACCGGTATCCGATGCTGTTTCATCTAAAATTCTGCTGAACTGTTTCTGCTGCTTCAAGGGCCCCACCAGCTAGTCTCCCTCACTCCTCTGACTCGCTCAACATACAGAATATCCCTCCATATCTTTACCCTTGGACTTTGAAGCCATGGCATTAATTGAAGAAAGAGAAAATAGGAGCTGCTGGGTGTGCAGACCAGCTCTGCACACCTCTGTCATACCCTGTTTGTCTCCCTCCGGTAATCAGATAGGAGACTCCTTCCTCTCCAGAATATGGAGTGAGGGGAAAAAGGGGTTTTTCTCCATAGCAAAAGAAATTACACCAAGAAGGCAAGCTGGGTTGCAGAGGGATGCTGCATCTTATTGGTTCAGGCTTGGCAGGCTGGGTGCTGCTGCTGAAGCTGCAGGGGATGCCCAGGCACGTTTTTGAGAAAGAAATGTTCTCCAAGGATGGGGAGGAGGAGCAAGCCATAGAGTTTTTTTTACACTGAGCACTTTTGTAAGAGGGTTTTTAGAGAGAGAAACTCTGGGCGGAGAAGAAGATGAACAGTAGTTTTTAGAGAGAGAAAGTTGTGATTTTTGCATATTCTTCTACTGCACTGTTTTGTAATCTGGAGTAAGACTCTTAGTAGTTCATTGAATGCCATGAATGTTGTTTTCCCTTCATGTTTTGTTAGTTCAATGCTCATTTAATGTTTCACCATTAATGCTTCAAGTTCTTCATTTCTCATAACTATGCAATGGGTTTAAATACATGTTCTTTTAGCTCATAAATTCTGATACTTAGTAACTTTAGAAGTTCATAGATTTGCAATGCTTCTCCATTACATAGTTATTTCCATTCCAAATATGAGTAGCTAAATCCTCTAGTTGGCAAGACCAAGAGGGATCTCCCTTGGGGATACCATTTCAACTCTTTCTCCTCTTTCCCTTTAGAGTCAAATGGTTCGTTTTGACCGGATAGAAGATGGATTAGTCGATGAGTCTTTGATAAACCGTAGGCTTAGTCACGGTTTATGCTTAGATACTCATCGATGCCATCCTCGGCTTTCCGTGATTCAAGCGTTCATTCATGCTCAATAGGAGGAGTGATTTGAGTTGAGGTGGTATACCCATTGGAGTGATCTCTTGGAATTGTCAACACTTGTTTTTATCATTACATTTTCATTAGCATACACTTCACCAATCAACTCTCAAGACAAAAGATTTTACATTTCCGTTTTTCACCAAATCACTTTAATCTTGATTCACTACCTTCCCTGTGGATACGACCTTGGAATACTCTTCCAAGTAACTCACAATACACAAAAGTCTCCTTGCGATTGGGGAGCATTTTTGTGCATACATATCCCATATTTACATCGTCCCACTTCCCTTTCCTCATTGCCCTTTCTTTTGACACTATTCCTAGGGGAAGAAAGTCTTCTCCCCCGTTCATACATTGCATACATGAGGGATAGTAATTAGGGGTTAGGAAAGATATCATTTTTGTGACAATCAGTACCCCGTGTGAGGAAGCGTTCAGAGCACTGAAAAATTATCTGAGCTCCCCACCTATTCTAGTAAGCCCGTTGGAAGGCGAGGTCCTTACTCTCTACTTAGCTGTCTCAGATTTCTCAACAAGTGCAGCGTTAGTAAGGGAGCATGATAGAGCTCAGCAACTAGTTTATTACTGTATCAGAGCTCTAAGGGGGGCAGAGGAGAGATATCCGAAGATGGAGAAGCTTGTTTTGGCCTTAGTAACGACTGCCAGGAGGTTTAGGCCATATTTCCAAGCTCACACTATCGAGATCCCACCAGATCAGCCGATAAAGCAAGTATTACGTAAACCAGAGACTTCGGGAAGGCTGGTTAAATGGGCCATCGAGCTTAGTGAGTTCGATGTCAGGTACAAGCCAAGAACAGCCATCAAAGGGCAAGTAATGGCAGACTTCATTGCAGAATTCACAATAGGAGCACCCATGGGGGCCACGCAGCTGGTACCTGAGCTCCCCATATGGAAACTTTCGGTAGATGGAGCTACCAACGCCCAAGGCAGCGGTGCTGGCTTAATTTTGACCTCCCCTGATGAAATAGATGTGGAATACGCATTAAGGTTCAGGTTTAAGGCCTCAAACAACGAGGCGGAGTATGAGGCTGTTATAGCAGGGTTAAATCTTGCTCACTCAATGGAGGCAGAACAGCTGGAGATCTGCAGTGACTCCCAGCTCATGGTGAAGCAGATAGAGGGGTCTTATGAGGCCAAGGGCGAGAAAATGATCCTTTACCTCATAAAGGTAAAGGAGTTGATCAGGAAATTTGTGCAAGTCAAGATGATACATGTCCCCAGATCAGAGAATTCTCGAGCAGATGCGCTGGCGAGACTAGCAACTGCTTCACAGGAGAACTTGGATAGGTTTATACCAGTAGAGCATTTGGTGGAGCCATCAGTAAGAGTTGAGAAGGAAGAAGTGTTCCCAGTTCTTTCCCCACCAACCTGGATGGACTCCATTAGGGAATATCTTCAGAAAGGAGCCTTGCCAGCAGACCCCAAGGAGGCCACAAAGATAAGGGTAAGGTAAGCCAGATTCTCCATTTTTTAGGGAAACTTATATAAGCGAGGATTCTCGATGCCTCTCCTCAAATGTGTAGGAGACGAGGACGCTAATTACATACTTAGGGAGATCCATGAAGGAGTTTGCGGTAATCATATCGGAGCTCGAGCCCTGGCAGGTAAAGCCTTGAGGCAGGGATATTATAGGACCACTATGCTAAAGGATGCCACCGATCTGGTTAGAAGGTGTAAGGTGTGTCAGATACATGCCAACATCTCTCACTGTCCGCTAGAGCTCCTAACGTTGGTGGTAAGCCCTTGGCCCTTCCAGCAATGGGGATTGGACATTCTGGGCCCTCTTCCCACCAGCGTAGGGCAGTGTAAATTCGCCATCATTGGGGTGGACTATTTCACTAAATGGGCAGAGGTGGAGCCTCTGACAACAATCACAGAGCAGAAGATTCAGAATTTCGCATGGAAGTCTATAGTCTGTAGGTTTGGGGTACCTAGAGCAATTGTTTCTGACAATGGGAAACAGTTTGACAACCCTAAGTTCAAGAAGTTTTGTGCAGAGCTGGGGATAAAAAATTATTTCTCTACCCCAGCCCATCCACAGTCAAATGGACAAGCAGAGGTGACAATCAGAACGATCAAAGCAGCCTTGAAGACCAAGCTCGAGTCTTTGAAGGGAAAATGGGTTGAATATATCCTAGAGGTGTTGTGGGCATACAGAACAACCTCTAGGACAGCAACTCAGGATACACCATTTGTTTTGGCTTTCGGAACCGAAGCAGTATCGCCTGTAGAGATAGGATTCCCATCCCCCAGAACTGAATTCACAGAGTCTGAGCACAACGACGAATCCCTTCTGCTAAATCTTGATCTCCTAGATAAAAAGAGAGAAAGAGCTCTACAACACATTCAGAGTTATCAGAGAAAGACCGCGAGGTACTATGACAGGAAGGTCAGGCATAGAAGCTTCAAGGTGGGAGATCTGGTGCTTAGAAAGCTTTTGCTTGCAAGAAGGGATCCCGCACATAGGAAATTGGGGCCAAATTGGGAAGGCCCCTACATCGTTTAAAAAATAATTAGACCTGGGAACTATGAGCTACAGACAGAAGAAGGAAAGGTCCTACCTCATTCTTGGAATGTTGAGCATCTTAAGAAGTTCTTTCAGTAAGTTTTCCCTGTAATGGAATTATTCTCAATGAATCTTGATTCATCTTTACATGGTTTCCAAAAATAGCTTATAAAATTCAAGATGGGCTCTTCAGCTCATAAAACGCAAGATGAGCTCCTCAGCTCATAAACGAACGATGAGCTCTACAGCTCAAGATGAGCTCTTCAGCTCATAAAGCACAAGATAAGCTCCTTAGCTTATAAAAGTGCAAGATGAGCTCTCCAGCTCATAAAGCACAAGATAAGCTCCTAAGCTTATAAAAGTGCAAGATGAGCTCTTCAGCTCATAAAATATAAGATGAGCTAGCTGTTGTCCAAATTTGGTATTGACAATTTACGTGCAAGTATACACGATTAACAAGTAATAAAGTGATAAGTAGAGTATCGTTCCCACGGAGAATTATTGGTTATAACTTTCAAGTATTAACTTTTATCAATTCGATTTTATTTAAACAATTGGAATTGAACTATGGAATTACTAATTTAAAACTAAATCTAAACTTAATAATCAAAGATTGAATTTAACGGATAGAAGAAGTTAAGATTACAACTTCCTCTAATGCTTCGTATAAATCTCTCAACTATCTTTCTAGCTAATTGATTAAATTGAATTGTTAACTAAGACTTCAAAAGTATTTATCAAACCTCTTCCGATAGTAAGATAAGCATATCTCTCCCAATTAAATTGATATATTCCTATGCAAAATAAGTTGGAATAGATTCATTAAGTTCAAACTCTCATACAAGTTACACATGGCATATAGGTATATTCCTATCCTATACACAAACCCAACAATTCAATCCGAAGAAGAATTAACCAGACGCGTGTCATCATATTCAGATCTAAACCTAGAATTCATCTCCCAATTTCATCTAAGTTATCAAATTAATTGTTGGCCACACAATCATATATTGAGCACAAAATATGACAAACAACTCATGTAGGATCAATAAAACTAGAATTGAGAGTAGATCAATTTAACTAGACATTAGGTTCCATTGCAATCTTAATAAGAATTTAGTTCATAATTTAATTGAAAAACATCATTCTCAAATTAAACAACATCTCAGAAAATCAAGAAGTAAAAGTAAGAGAAAAGAATGAAAACTTAGTTGCAATCTTCAACTCCTCTCTAGCCTTCAAGTCCGATTTTCTTCGCGTCGGTTCCTTCGATTCTTGCCTTCAATTTTCTATCAATCTTGGTCTTTTTCCCATGTTTTCCAGCCCCCAAATTCAGTCCATATATATCCCCCTCAAACCCTAGCATATATGAGGCATTAGAGTCCAATTTCGGGTCAAAACAAGTCCTAATTCACGTCTAACTTCCGTCACAAGCGCAGCTGCGCTGGGACAGAGCTTAATGGGCAGTACGTGGGCGCTGGGGCGCTGAAACAGCGCTGGAACAGCGCTGGCCTTTTTTTCCTTTAGCTCCCTTTGTTGCTCAGCCTTCAAAAATCCAACTTTTAGGCTCCAAATTGACCTTGTTTCCTTCCAAATGATCTTGTTTGCTTCCAAATGATGATTCCTATCAAATAACATCAAAACACACAAAACAAATAAAAAAGAATATAAAATAATTGAAAACTTGCAAATTCCTCAAGCCGAAAGTACTCAATTCGTAGGTATAAAACCCACTCATTAAATACCCCCAAACTTAAATCTTTGCTTGTCCTCAAGCAAAATACTAAAAACAAAAACTATAAAGATTAATCAACCAACTACTCAAACAATGGATCAATACGAATTTGAATAATGGCCCCAAAAAGTTACTACAAATAATTATTCACGGGAAACTTCAAAACAATGCAAAGTCTATCAATTCAACATACTCCTTAATTTTACCTTCGCTCATGACCCTTTAAATACATGTGCATCTTCGAACTGTTTAACCTAGCCATCACCCAGATAAATTTACGTAGTCAAGCGCTCCGTAGGAGATACTCAATATCAACTCTATAAATTTATGTTTCACATCAACCTCTGCTAATTAAGGCAAAACATATAACTAGAAGGTACAAATATATTTTTATTTCTCACACTTTTTTTTTTCTTTCTCTTTTCCATTCATTTGGTGAGTGCATTTTATGCTCCATCTCACCTCCTACCTATTGAGCGAGTGCATTTTACGCTCCATCTCGCATTTTCTTGAACGAGTGCATTTTACGCTCCATCTCGCATTTTCTTGAACGAGTGCGTTTTACGCTCCATCTCGTTCTCGACATGTGTTTATGGGTGAGTGCGTTTTACGCTCCATCTCTACTCACCACATGCCCCTTTCTTGTTTCTTATCTTCTTATTTTCTTTTTCATCTACCTCATGAAGGATCAAATCAAAATAATTTTTCAAAAACTCTTTTTTTTTTTTTTTCTTTATACACTAACCCATCATAATCAATATTTCTCCCAAACTTATATGAATGCCTAAACTTGCTTTGAATGATGCTTAAATAAATTTTCTAGAGTTTTACTAATATCTCCCACAAACATTTAGCCAAATAAATTCTCTAAATGATAACTAACCAAACAGATAGATATGTGCTCATGCATGAAAAGATCATAAACAGTGTAAAACCAACTAGTATGTCAAACTACAGGCTCCACATGTTCATCAATTTCCCTTGAATTGACAATTAATCCCATTTATCATTGGCCATAATCAAATTCAATCAACTCATTGCTCAAGTCGTACTAAAACATGCAATCTAAATGCAAAACATACTATCTAAATGCATACCTAATAATGCAAACAAGAATACACCCCCAAACTTAAACTAAACATTGTCCTCAATGTATAAAGTATGAAAAATTAAAGACAGATGACTTCCCTGAGACTTCGCTAGTTGGCATTATCGTTAGCGTCCTCGTCGTCTGCTGAGTCGAGAGTGTATTCGGGAAACAAAGGTAGACTAGGAAACTCACGTTGCAAAGCTTAATCTTTACCCATGAAGAATGGTGAAGTCCTTGGTGCTAGTTGAGAGTTGGGATGTAAAGAATTGGGGTGTATGTATTTTTTTAGAAGTTTGACATTTTTGGGAGTGGTAGGAGTTGATTTGGATGGCTTGTTGTTCTTGTATGTGGAGCAGTTTTTTTGTTGTGTATGATGCTGAAATTCTGAGTTTGGAGCAGTGTGGAGTGTTTAGAAGGTTGAAATTTTGAGTTTGGAGAGGTGTAGAGTGTTTAAAAGGCTGAACTTTTGAGTTTGGAGCTGCATTTGGACAGCTGGGGCGCGCCTGGGCGCTGGAACAGCGCTGAAACAGCGCTTGGGAGGCAGTGTAGGCGCGCTGGGGCGCTGGGACAGCGCTTGGGAAGCAGTGTAGGCGCACTGGGACATCGTTGAAACAGCGTTTGGGAGGCAGTGTAGGCACGCTGGGGCGCTGGAACAGCGCTGAAACAGCGCTTGGGAGGCAGTGTAGGCGCGCTGGGGCGCTGGAACAGCGTTGAAACAACGCTTGGGAGGCAGTGTTTAGGCGCCTGGGCGCTGGGACAGCGCTGGTTTCTTCATCTTCTCTTTCCTTGTTCAATTTGCGGTACCTACAAGCAATGGACACACTAATTAAAATGCACTAATAATCTAAAAACAATATTTCTAAAAAAAACTAAATTAAAATAAAATGAAATAAACTTAGAGACTAAAATTTGGGTTGCCTCCCAATTAGCGCTTGTTTTATAGTCATCAGCCTGACTACTCCCTGTTTCATCCCGGGTCGACATGGGTAATTGAGGTCTTTTCATGATCAATGTCGCCGCCCCAATATTGCTTCAGTCTTTGCCCGTTCACCTTGAAAGTTCTTTTTGAATTGGCTTCCTTGACTTCAACCGCTCCATGTGGGAACACCTCCTCTTTATGTAGCTTGACGTTCTTAAGGAGATCTGAAATACAGCTTTGAACGAATACCTCATTCACTGCCTTTTCAACCACATCAACCCGAAAACAATCTTCCACTCTCTCTGGAAATTTCATAGCTGAAAATACATTGAATGTAACTTCTTGATCTTGGACTCACATAGTTAGCTCACCTTTTTGTACATCGATAAGTGTTCTCCCAATTGCTAAAAATGGTCACCCAATAATAATAGGTATGTCCCTGTCCTCCTCACAATCTAAGACTATGAAATCTGCTGGAAAAATGAATTTATCCACTTTTACTAGAACGTCCTCAACTATTCCCCTTGGATAAGTGAGTGATCTATCCGCCAGCTGCAATGTAACATTAGTAGGCTTCGCATCCTTCAAACCCAATTGCTGATAAATTGAAAGTGGCATCAAGTTAATACTTGCTCCCAAGTCACACAATGCTTTCCCGAAAAAAACTGGCTGCCTATTGTGCATGGAATTGTAAAGCTACCCGGATCTTTGAGCTTTGGTGGTAGCTTCTTTTGAAGAATAGCACTACACTCCTCCATAAGTGCCACTGTCTCATAATCGCCTAGTTTTCTTTTCTTTGACAGAATTTCCTTCAAAAATTTCACATAGTTAGGCATCTTTTCAACTGCTTCTGCGAAAGGGATATTTATTTGGAGTTTCTTAAACACTTCCATGAATTTAGAGAACTACTTATCCCAATTCTGTTTCTGCAAACGTTGTGGAAACGGCACGGGAGGCACAATAGGTCTCATATTACCTCCCTTAGAAATTACAACTGGATCACTTTCCTTCTTCTCATGTTCCACATTCTTGCTAGCTTTTATTTCACCCTCGTTATTATCTCCACGTGACTGTTTTGAAGTTCCACCAACAACCTCAGGTAACTCTTTTCCACTTCGAAATGCAATAGCATTGCAGTGCTCCTTACCTTCCCTCTTAGGATTGATCTTTGTATCACTCGGTAGAGTGCCTTGAGGTAGGTTGTTAATGGCAGTAGCAAGTTGACCCATTTGGTTTTCCATGTTTCGGATTGATACTTCCATACTATTCATCCTTGTCTCACTTTGTGATATGTACCTGGAAAGTAGCTCCTCCAAATTTGACTTCTTTTCCTGCTGTGGTGGAGCTTGATTCTGAAATCCTGGTGGGTATGCTTGTCTTGGAGCAGAAGGTTGGGCTTGATTATTATTCTAAGAAAATTTCGGATGAGTCCCCCAACCAGGGTTATAATTGTTGGAATTATTGCTATATTGCTGCCTGTTGTGGTTACCAATGTATTGTACCGACTCTGGACTAATTGCACATTGATTGCTCGAATGGTTCCCGGCACATAATTCACAAACAATTGCCACACTCTGAATAGGTTGCACTCCTAAAACATCAATCTTCTTTGTCAATGTACAACCTGTGCAGCCAATGCAGTAACTGCATCAACTTCATAAATCCCGGCTACCTTTGGTTGATTGATCCTTGTAGAGGGCCACTGATAATTGTTGGCAGCCATCGTCTCCAATAATTCGTAGGCTTCATCGATATTCTTCCCCATCAATGCCCCTCCTGCAGCTGCATTGATACTAGTTCGGGTAGCACTAAACAACCCGTTGTAAAATGTTTGAACTTGCAACCAATTAGGAATACCATGGTGAGGGCATTTTCGGAGTAAGTCTTTGAATCGCTCCCAAGCTTCATAGAGAGTCTCAAAATCAAGCTGTGCGAATGAAGTGATGTCGTTCCTCATCCTTGCAGTTTTAGCTGGTGGAAAGAATTTAGCTAAGAATTTTTGAGCTAAATCTGTCCACGTAGCTATAGAACCCGGCGGTAATGAATGCAACCAACTCTTTGCCTTATCACAAAGTGTGAAAGGGAAAAGTCGGAGTCTAATCGCATCTTCAGAAACCCCATTATACTTGAACGTGTCACAAATCTCCAGAAAACTCACCAAATGATCATTTGGGTCGTCGTTAGGCAAACCCCCAAACTGTACTAAATTTTGAATCATTTGGATGGTACCCAGCTTAATCTCGAAACTGTTTGCTTGAATTGCGGGCCTTTGAATGATCGATTGTATTTCCGTAACAAGCGGCATAGTATAATCCCTTAGCGATTTCTGTTCTTCTTCAGCCATAGCTTCTTGGTTGTTTACTTCTTCACACTGCTTTCTCAAGTTTCGGAGCCTTTTTTCGATTTCGTCTTCGTAAGGTAGTAGCTCCTCACCTGTAGAGCGTGTTTGCATACAAAATTCAACAGTACTTGCGAAAATAATTAAAACAAAAACAATTAAATAAGTTTAAACTAAGATCAAATTGATTGAAATCAATATTGAAATAATTACAAGAATAATTCCCCGGCAACGGCGCCAAAAACTCGTTGTCCAAATTTGGTATTGACAATTTACGTGCAAGTATACACGATCAACAAGTAATAAAGTGATAAGTAGAGTATCGTTCCCACGGAGAATTATTGGTAATAACTTTCAAGTATTAACTTTATATCAATTCAATTTTATTTAAACAATTGGAATTGAACTATGGAATTACTAATTTAAAACTAAATCTAAACTTAATAATCAAAGATTGAATTTAACGGATAGAAGAAGCTAAGATTACAACTTCCCCTAATGCTTCGTATAAATCTCTCAACTCTCTTTCTAGCTAATTGATCAAATTGAATTGTTAACTGAGACTTCAAAAGTATTTATCAAACCTCTTCCGATAGTAAGATAAGCATATCTCTCCCAATTATATTGCTATATTCCTATGCAAAATAAGTTGGAATAGATTCATTAAGTTCAAACTCTCATACAAGTTACACACGGCATATAGGTATATTCCTATCCTTTACACAAACCCAGAAATTCAATCCGAAGAAGAATTAACCAGACGCATGTCATCATATTCAGATCTAAACCTAGAATTCATCTCCCAATTTCATCTAAGTTATCAGACGATGTAGGCGAGCTCCCACCTTTATCTGGCGAGGATTTGGCTCGGGTCAACCAAGTCCGGGCTCATTTGCCATTTTCCTACATCGAGCTGATGTACCCCGAGCTTGCCTCTGTGCCGAGTAGTCGTGATTGATTTACCGTTCTACCCTTGTCGTCTTGTTTTTAATGTGTTTGTAGGACTCACTGCCTTGTCTTGTTGCTTTTCCAGTTCCTTTGTACCTGGTTACCCAGCGTGACTTGATTATGGAGCATGTGGGCCAGAGCAGACGAGCTAGGAGTTCAGAGCCCTCAACGAAGAGGGCTAGACTGGGGGAGTACGGCTCAGACCCAGCCTTAGGCGTAGGTGCTGAGACCGAGGTTCCTTCTATTGTTGGCGAGGCTTTGCCAACGCCAAGCTCCACTCTTGTGCTCGAAGTTTTGTCTGCTGTTGCTGGGGTGCCGGTGTTTGAGCCTGTGCCAACGGCTGAGGAGGTGCAGGTGTCGGTATTGGAAACTGGTGTCGGGGAAGCCACAATGGGCACGGTTGTGGTTAACTCGGTGGGAGGGCCACTTCGACGGGGTTCCTTTTCTTTTGAAGCTATGGGACCTAGCTCTGGTCAATCTCCCTCCACCCCGGTCGTCGACCTCAAGGAAAGCTTGCTCAGAGATGTGGCCCTGAGCAGCCGCGCACTAATGGACTTGATCCCGTAGGCTGACCTGCGGCGTTCTGTGGAACTCCCTTTCCGTGCTCAGAGCCGAGAAGTGCTACATGCCCTTCTTGAGGTAGGATCTACCCTTCCCTTTACTTCTCCTTGTTTTTACTTTTTGTGGCGTTGTGATATATTATTTTTTGTCCTCAGGCGGCGACGCACGTTTGTGCTCTTGGGAAGGATATTTATTACCTGAAGTATGACGCTCATCAGAGGGCAGCCGAGCTTCGGGATGTTCGCTAATAGAATACCGAGCTCCTGAACTGGGGTCTAGCTACTGAGAATAAGCTGGAGAATACCCTTGGTTAGCGGGCTCAAGTCTTCCGACAGCTAATTGCTAGTACCACCTCCGAGGTTTCTCTTCAGGAAGAGCTAGCTCGCTCGCGGGAAGACTATGATGCCCAGGTTAACGATCTGCTCCATTCTGACCTAGCCAAGACAGTGCTGGCGGAACAACTGAAAGAGTCCAAGGTCGTGATTGCTGATCTAAACAACGGCTTGACTGCTGAGCATCGCTTGGTTGAGGAGCAGCGCAAAACGATTGAGAAAACCAGGTTAGAGGCGGCCAGGGCTTTTGTGGATGACGTTTTCAACTTTGTCGATCAGGTGATCGAGAAGTTTCCTAATCTGGATCTTAAGCAATTTTTGTCGCGGTTTGATCGTCCCCCAGCTGGTTCTTCCGGAGGTGGTCCTCCTGATACAGCTCCGCCTCCTTCCCATTGAAGCCTAGTTTTTGAAGACCAAGTTTTTTTTTTTTGAATGCAACTTTTGACACTTGTAAATATTTTTCTTTCTGCAATGAAGTTTCCTTTTTGTGATGATGTGTTGTCGATTGCATGTTCCCTTGCCCCCTACTCAAAAGAGGTCTTGCCCTGTTTGGAGTAAGGTTTTCATTTGTGCTGCCTCTTCCTCCCGTCCTGCTCTATATGATCCCGATCAGCCTCGTCTTGGACTGGGCTCTTAGTCGGGTCTGCTCACCTATACATGTGTGATTTTATGGAAACTTCTTTTGCGACTGTTTGTTTCTAGAAGAAGTGTACGGACATAGGTTATAGATCTTTAAATGAGCCAATTGGCGGCTCAACAACTTCCACTTACCTTGCGTCGTTATCATTTATTGCTGTCATGACTGCAGAAGTCTAACAATCGCCTTTTCACTACTGCATGTTATTTATTTTCTGGTACATTCTTACTATTCCTTAGAGATCTTCTTGTTCCTTGCTTGCGCTTGGAGACCCTTTGCACTCTGCTTTCTCATTCTTCTTATTCTTCAGACTTATGGCTTCATCTCCTTTTGCCTTGTTTAAGCAACGTGCTCGAGACATGTTGAATGATTCTTGGTACTCCATCTTCTTTCTTCCTTCACGACTCATCGCCTCTGACGTAAAGGAGGTGAAGAGACGATATGACTTTCCTGAGGACCTGGTGGTCAGGGCTCCTACTCCTGACGAACCCTGTAACATTTCCTCTTCACGGGAGATTTCCTTCTTCGAGGGCTCATTTGAGATGGACCTTCGTGTTCCCCTCCACCAGGATTTTGCCTGTGTTCTGTCCCATTATGGGTTATGTCCTTCTCGCCTCTCCCCTAAGGGGTAGGCACCCTGGTTAGCTTCTTCATCTTCTGGCGTCTTCAAGGTTTCGAAGATTTTCCCACTGTCGCCGAATTCCTCTATTTTTTTGAACTTTCCTTTGATTTCCCTCCTATGTTCATCAATTTCTCTTGGAGACGATTTTGCCGCCCCCTCTAATTCCTGGCATTCCCAGCTCCCCTAAGGGGTGGACTCAACGCTTTTTTTTTTTTTGTCTCATTGGAGTCTATTGAGAGGCAAAATTGGTGCGTTCGGGTTCCCCGTTCTTGGAGGAGTTTTCGCAATAGAGGCATGTATTTAAACACTTTACTGAACTCCAGTTTGCCAACCTTGACTCGCAACTGTTGTACTGACTTCGAATGCGTTTGTGCAGGTACCCCCAACCTCACCTTCGAAGAGGCGCTCAATGTCAGCCAAGTGGAGCAGGCTGAGCCAATCCCCTATTCGGCCCTTGTCACCCCTCAGAACCTAATCTAGTTTGGGATAGGTGGGAGCTCAAGCCGGATCAGGTTCGCGCCTTCCTCCTTCTACGAGTCGGACACTTCTTCTTCTAAGCCTGAGGAAGCTACTTCCAACAGGAAACGGCTAAGGACCGACTAAGGCTTTCAGTCGCCGACTTCTAATGAAGGAATGTCTTTAAATGCTGAGGTGGAGATCCTCAGGAAGTGGCTTGCTGAGGTGGAAGGAGAGAGAGACGCCTTGATGGAGGAGAATGCTCGCCTTAAAGCTCTGAACGCTCAACTGGAGAGAAGTGACCACAAGTTAAAGGGGCCTGCCGGAGGGAATTAGGATGTTTTTCCTTGGAAATGTAAACCGGATGTTTCTATGACCAAAAAGCGAACTTTTTGTTTTTGTTGTAATGACAGCTTTTGATTGTGTCGTGATTGTTTCTCTCTTCTTCTTTCTCCCTTCTTTTTTTGCCGATAAGTTGAGAGGTCTAAGTAGATTGCAGAGAGACACAAGAACTCTTAGGCTGAAAAGCCTAGTGGTCCCATTTTCTAGAGCTGGAAAATCTTTCAAGCTGAAAAGCCTAGTAGATTCCCGAGCTGAAAAGCTCTTAGGCTAAAAAGCCTAGTAGATTCCTGAGCTGAAAAGCTCTTAGGCTGAAAAGCCTAGTAGATCCCCGAGCTGTAAATCTCTTAGGCTGAAAAGCCTAGTAGATTCCTAAGCTGAAAAGCTCTTAGGCTGAAAAGCCTAGTAGATCCCCGAGCTGTAAATCTCTTAGGCTGAAAAGCCTAGAAGTTCCAAGCTTACGAGCTCTTAGGCTGAAAAGCCTAGTCGTCCCGAGCTTACGAGCTCTTAGGCTGAAAAGCCTAGTAGTTCCGGGCTTACGAGCTCTTAGGCTAAAAAGCCTAGTCGTCCCGAGCTTACGAGCTCTTAGACTGAAAAGCCTAGTAGTTCCACGCTTACGAGCTCTTAGGCTGAAAAGCCTAGTCGTCCCGAGCTTACGAGCTCTTAGGCTGAAAAACCTAGCAGTTCTGAGCTTAAGAGCTCTTAGGCTGAAAAGCCTAGTCTTCCCGAGCTTACGAGCTCTTAGGCTGAAAAACCTAGTTGTCCCGAGCTTACGAGCTCTTAGGCTGAAAAGCCTAGTTGTCCGGAGCTTACGATTAGGCTGAAATTGGTGCAAACTCTTTGTTTTATGAGAACTTCGAAAATTTCATTGATCCAAAAAGCGGGGTTTTACAATAGCTCTCCCTCTCATCATTTACAAAGGTTTTCAGGAAATCCTATTGGTGGTAACGCTTCAGGCGATCCGCATTCCAAGAGTGTTACAAATCTCTTCCTTCCTCTGTCTGTAACTCATAGTTCCCAGGTTGGATTATCCTCTTCACAATGTATGGCCCTTCCCAGTTGGGCCCGAGCTTGCCATGGGCTGGGTCCTTCCTGGCTGGGAGTAGTTTTTTCAGCACCAAGTCGCCTGGTTTGAAACTTCTTCTCCTCACCCGCTTATTATAAAATATGGCAGTGCTCCTCTGGTAAGAGAATATCTGCTGTAGCGCTTCATCCCTTTTTTCATCCAGGAGATCGAGGTTGACCAACAAGGACCTGTCGTTCTGCTCTGGGTCGAAGAGTTTGGCTCTCGCGGAGGCCATGCCAACCTCAACGGGGGCAATCGCCTATTTCCCATATGCAAGGCTGAAAGGAGTCTCGCCGGTCACGGTTCGAACAGTTGTTCGATATGCCCATAATACCGTCGGGATTTGATCTATCCATTGAGACTTAGATGCTTCCAACCTACTCTTTAGCACAAGCTTGATGGTTCTGACGGTGATCTCAACCTGCCCATTGGACTGCGGGTGTGCAGGTGCCGAGAAATAGTTTTTGATCCCCAACTCGGTGCAAAAATCTTTGAATGTCGGATTATCGAACTGCTTCCCATTATCTGAAACCAGCGCCCTGGGGATGCCGAAACGGCAGATTATAGACTTCCAGGCAAAGTTTTTAACCTTCTGTGCAGTGATCCTAGCCAACGGCTTGACTTCGGCCCACTTGGTGAAATAATCCACTGCGACCACTACGAATTTGCATTTTCCGACCCCAACTGGTAGGGGCCCCAAGATATCCAAACCCCACTGTTGAAAGGGCCAAGGGCTTACCACGGGTGTGAGTTGCTCGGGTGGGCAGTGCGGCAAGTTGTCGTAGATCTAGAAAGCTTGACACTTCTTCACTATTTCCTTTGCATCCCTGGACATAGTCGGCCAAAAGTAACCTTGCCGTAGTGCCTTGCTCGCCAAGGTCCTTGCGCCAATATGGTTTCCACACATGCCTTCTTGGATTTCTCTTAGAATATAATCTGCCTCCATTCTAGACACACACTTCATTAATGGAAAAGAAAAACCTCTTTTGTATAGTTTACCTTGGACTAGCGTGAATCTCGCCGCTCTGGCCTTCAGCTTTGATGCATCATTCGGGTCGTTAGGGAGCGTTCCGTCTTGTAGGAAGGACACAATGGGATCCATCCACGAATCGCTCTCTTCGACTGGCATTGCTTGGTTTTCTCTAGCTGGTTCCTCATCGAGTTATACGCTGGGCTCGGCCAGGTCTTCGACGGGTGTTTGTCCCGGTAAGTCGTGGTCGGTAGCGGTTGCTAACTTGGTCAGGGCGTCAGCTTGGGCATTGGCTGCTCGAGGGACTTGGACCAGCTCAGCCAAGACGAACTTCCTCAACATGCTACACACTTTTATCACGTAGAGTGCCATTTTTTCGTCCCTAGCGGCGTATTCTTCTTCGACCTGCCTCACCACCAGCTGTGAGTCGTTATGGACCACGATCTGCTGTGCATCCATCGACAAGGCCAGGTTCAAGCCAGCTATCAGGGCCTCATAATCTGTCTCATTGTTGGACGCTTGAAAGTTAAATCTCATGGCATATTCCAGGCCATATCCCTCTGGTGAGGTCAGGATGAGTCCGGCCCCGCTTCCCTGGGCGATTAAAGCTCCATCCATATATAGTTTCCAGGTAGGCACGTCGTGGACACTGTCTTGGTCCTCTATGTTCTCTTCAGGTGGAGAGGTAAACTTGGCAAGGAAGTCAGCCATGACTTTTCCGTTGATCGCGGTCATGGGCTTGAACTTGATGTCAAATTCGCAAAGCTCCATCGCCCATTTGACCAGCCTTCAAGATGCTTCCGGCTTGTGTAGGACCTGCCTTATCGGCTGGTCCGTTGGGACCTCAATGGTGTCCACTTGGAAGTACGGTCTCAACCTCCGAGCTGCTACTAAGAGGGCAAGCACAAGCTTCTCCATTTTTGGGTATCTTTCTTCGGCTCCTCAGAAGGCTTTGCTGCAGAATTAGACTGGGTATTGGGCTCTCTCCTTGTCCTTCACAAGGGCGGCATTGACTGAGAAGTCTGATACGGCCAGGTAAAGGGTCAGGACCTCTCCTTCCTGAGGACTTACCAACACTGGTGGCGAAGCCAAATAGGCCTTGAGGGCCTGGAAAGCTTCTTCGCATTTTCCATCCCACTAGAAGGCCGCCTTTAGGACCTCGAAGAATGGCTGGCACTTGTCGCTGGAGCGCGAAACAAATCGATTGAGCGCCGCTATTCTTCCGGTTAGGCGTTGTATTTCTCGAGTGCTGGTGGAGGGTTTCATTTCAAGGACGACCTTCACCTTCTCGGGGTTTGCCTCGATACCCCTGTTGTTGACTATGAATCCCAGGAACTTTCTTGCCGATACTCCAAAAGCACACTTTGCCGGATTTAGCTTCATCCAATACTGCCGCATAATTTCGAACGACTCCCCGATGTGTTGAATATGGGACTCGGCTTTTAGCGACTTTACGAGCATGTCATCTATGTATACTTTCATAGTCGAGTCGAGCTTCTCACGGAACATTCTATTGACCAAACTTTGATAGATGGCCCCGACGTTTTTCAGTCCGAAAAGCATAACCTGATAACATAAGATCCCCTGTTCTGTGATGAATGAAGTTTTTTCTTAGTCGTTCGGGTCCATCCTGATATGGTTATACCCCGAAAAGGCGTCTACGAAGCTGAGGAGCTCATGGCCAGTTGTGGCGTCGACTATTAGGTCGATCTGTGGTAAAGGAAAACTATCCTTGGGGCATGCCCTGTTCAAATCGGTGAAGTCGATGCAAAGCCGCCATTTGTCGTTCACCTTCTTCACGAGCACAACGTTAGCTAACCAGGTAGGGTAATCGACCTCCCTAACGACTTTAGCTCATAAAAACTTAGCCACCTCCTCATTAATAGCTTTCAACCTGTCCGGCGCGATGCTTCTCCTTTTCTGTCTCACAGTTTTACAGTTTGGATCGACGCTAAGTCGGTGTACGATCACCGCGGGGTCTATTCCTTCCATATCCTCTTGTTTCCAGGAGAAAACGTCAGCGTTCTCCTTCAAAAATGAGATAAGCTTTTCCTTAATGGGCAGGAGCAGCATGGAGCCAACAAAGACCACGTGCTCTAGGTCCTCATCCAACTGTACTGGCTCCAGCTATTCGGTGGGGGTAGGTCGTGTCTCCAATTCATCTCTCATGTCTAAATCCTCCAGTTGGACTAACTCTACCTCCTTCCATCTCATTGATGCCACGTAACATTCTCTGGCAAGGCGTTGGTCTCCCCTGACCGTGCCGACCCCATTCTCAATGGAGAACTTCATCACCAAATGATACGCCGAGGGTATTGCTTTGATGGAATTGAGAGACGGTCTCCCCAACAGGACGTTGTACGCAGAAGGGGCATCCACCACTAAGAAACAGACAGTGGTTGTCACTGACTTGATCCGAAATGTATACACCCAAGTGCAGGCGGTCAAGTTGTAGTAATAATCTGGTTTGAGTCCAGAGTCGAATCCTCAGGGAACTATGGTTGGTGTTCTTTGAAGTAAATAGTGAGAAAGACTTGTAATTGGAAATATTATGATTTTGAAGTTGTGGGAAGTTTTGGATAGAATGTAAGATTCTTTCCAATGGGTATTTTGCTAGACAAAATATAAGATGATTAAATGTAACAAACACTCTTTGGTTCGGGAATCAGAATATGTAGTTGATTATCCGGTGCATTATGTTTATGCTTTATAACTCAATTAACTCCCGTGTCAACGGCAAATTAATCGGAAGATAGGAATGAAGTGCAATAATGGTGGACATTGAAAGTTTGTCATGAAGAGTTAGTTAGGGTACTTGCCTTGAATCAATGGATCTTTCCATGTAGGAGTCATCCATTTATCATAGAAAGATCCGTTGATTATACAAAGTACCTTTACTTTGCTAGGTGCATTCAATCACCCAAAAATCAAGTGGAGTATAGAACATTTAAGCATAAAGGTGATACACAAACATAATGTCCGGATTAATCTTTTACATATCTATCATCCCTTCCCAAAGAGTGAATGAGGACTACTCACCCTTCATAGCTATGGTAAAGCTAGAATGATGAATGGTACTCATCCCCAAAAGGTGTTACAAAGTAAAATGCTCAAGCACTAAAAGTGAAATGCTTTAAAGTAAAATAGCTAAACAAGGAGCCGATCTTCGACAAAGAATGAGTGAATCACGTTCCACCCTTCACGGCTTTGGTAAAGCTCTAGAAAAGTGGAAGAGTTTCACTCCTCTAAGGGGAAGAAGGAAGCTCCAACAATGGAAGTAAAAGAAAACAATACTTAAATTAAAAGAAAGCAATAAATACTTGGTGTTTAATTCACAACCAAGAGATGATAATACATAAAAGAAAACAACAACTTCTTGGTGTTTAATTCACAACCAAGATCTAATAAAAAGAAAACAACAACTTCTTGGTGTTTAATCCACAACCAAGATATAATAAAAACATAAAAGAAAACAATAACTTCTTGGTGTTTAATTCACAACCAAGATCTAAAACATAAAAGAAAACAATAACTTCTTGGTGTTTAATTCACAACCAAGATCTAAAACATAAAAGAAAACAATAACTTCTTGGTGTTTAATTCACAACCAAGATCTAATAAAAAGAAAACAATAACTCAAGAAAGTAAATAAAGCAATAATACTTGAAAGATGATTCAAGAAAAAGATTCAAGACCTTTGGAGTGTTTTCCACTAGGAAGAAATGTTCTTTACAAGAAAAATGAAACAAGAGAAGGATGCCCATTACAAGCCCCCAAGGGGGGTATTTATAGGCATCTAAATTACAAATATCCTAAAAGATATTTATCCTAAAATATATTTAATTACAAATATCCTAAAAGATATTTATCCTAAAAGATATTTAATTACAAATATCCTAAAAGATATTTATCCTAAAAGATATTTAATTACAAATATCCTAAAAGATATTTATCCTAAAAGATATTTAATTACAAATATCAAGAAGATCTTGATTTACACTTTGATCTCCCTTTGTTTTGAGCTTTAATAATTTACACCCTATGCTTTGATAAGTTGCTCTCCATGCTTTGATAATTGGCTCCCGTCGTTTTGACGCATAAAAACCTGAAAAGAACAACATTCAATGCATTATCCTTAATTCACACATTAACCCTAATTAGATTTATTTTGACTAGTTTAACTTTATTTAATTACACAATTGACCTTTTAATTTAATTACATTTTGCATTAATTAGGGTTAATCACACCCCCCAACCTAAACATTACTAGTCCCTAGTAATAAATAACAGCATAACAAAATCACTTTCGTAGATAACACGATTGCATTTAGCATATGCAATAAGCCATTAAACCCCTAGGTGATTCCTAGTGGACGAGTTTTGTCTCGTGAAGGTTTTCAGTGAAGCTACCTACAAACTCCATTTGAAAAAAATGTGTATATGCATTAGCACCATGATAGCTGAGACGCCGAATTTTTTTTTTTTTTTTTTTTAATAAAACACTTCTCTGTCATTGGTACGTAATATATGCAAAAATAAACACTTGTTATATTGGTATTTGAAATTCCCTATGTAGTAAGAATGATCATTCTAGCAACAAGAATTGTTATATAACAAACACTCCACTTTACTACCTTCCATGGATAGCTTCGATTTCACAAACCTCTCGTAGAATGCTCTCAGCAAAAATTCACTCCGATTATAGTGACTTGTCTCTCACGGGGCATGTGATCAGAAGGTGGCCAATCGAAAAATCACATGCATAATTAGGAAGGAAGTGAAGTTTACGGAAACAAACTAATCATGTTTGGCATAATCTCATGAAAGAATATTGATGCAATTTAAAGAAATACTATTTTCCATACCCCAATTTTGATTAACAACACACACATGTAACAGACTTGAGATCAATTAGGGCTTTTTATAGGTTGTAGCGTGGCCAGAGGTCAGTGGCTAATGAAATGACGTCAGAGGTTTTCAAAAGCTATCTTTTCATTCTGTAATGTAGCACACTTCTTTCTAGCTTTTCGACATTTTGCCCAGAAATGATTTCTTTTTTTCTTTTTTTCTTTTTTTTTTTTTTTTTTCATTGATTCTCCTTATCATCGAAAAGTAATCTCCACAGTTTTCCCATTTCTTTGCATTTCTGTGTCATATTAATTAATAAGAGTGTGCAAGAAAATTAGATAGCAATGGTGTGTCCAGTATGTTTTCTTGTGGCTTGGTAAATATTTGGGTTTATCAAAGAAGAAATCATACATTGAGGGCTCAAACATGGCTGACTAGGGAAATAATTTTGCAGAAAAAATGGCTAAGGCTCAATATCAAATCAAAGATGGCCTAAAATCCTTTCTCAAGTATGTGAACATGTATGTGTCGTATGAACAGATTTCTTGGGGATATGTCAACAGATTACCTTAGTTGCGTCAATCAAAGCAAATTTAATGAGATTATTCAAAAATAGAGAATGAAAGACCTTACTTGAATAAATGTTAATTATCTCTCAAAAGTATGATAAGGCTCAAAACTTACCATGGTATTCTTTATCATCTCCACTGGTAATGTCAGGTTTTTCATGGAATGTCGGTTATATACCGATTCTATTTTTGAGTCTGGTCATTCTTTACCTTAAGAATAACAAATAGCAATATACATTTGACATTTAAGCATAGAGAAAATACCATTTTTCAAGGAAGTGGTTTTTTTTTTTTTTTTTTTTTTTTTTAGAAAACAAGAAAAATAAAATTCAAAATTATAAACATACTCATTTATCTATGAAAATTGAAAGAAGACTAGATGCACCAATTAAACTTGAAAAACTATGGCGTCTCAGGATAAGTCCCTACCCACACTACAGGTTGGCATTTTAGGACATTCCTTACTCCGCCCACATACTCATTTATCTATGAGAATTGAAAGAAGATAAAATGCACAAATTGAACTTGGAAATTTATGGCGTCTCAGGATCAAATCCCTACCTACACTGTTAGTTGGTAGTTCGGGACGTTCCTTACTCGGCCCATATTTTTATTTCAACAACCAGACTTTGTACAAAAATATTTTACAAAAGAGTTCAGACCCTTAACCTTCATTCCAAAACACATTTTTCCACAGCTTTGTTTTTATAGTCAAAATCTAATCCGAGTCATCGCTTGGATCTATGTCATTATCAGTGACCCTTCCAACTTCTTGTCGCACATAACTTGTAAGTCCCGGACTGGCATAAGATGGTGTGTCAGGATAATCCTTACTCAGCCCATACACTATCCAGTTTAATCGATCGGTTGCACGACCCGAAATTGGTTCAGAACACTGATTATGTTTTTTCATATGAAATATCCTGCCACAATGGTAACAAGCACCCAGTCGTTTGGAACGACGATGTTTAGCAAAATTGCTTCTGCCACACAATGGTTGTTGTTGTTTCTCTCGGATCTCAATTTTTCTCATATCCCTTGCTTTTCTCATTATCACAGCATGCACATCAGATGGGAAAATGCGTAGAACTCCTAGACTAAACCAAAAAAGTTTAGGATCCATGCTTGCTAAGACTAAAGACATTCTATCTGGTTCTTTAACGTCTACCAGTCACAAAGACAGTTGAAGCTGCATCCGATGTAATCATGAAATACAGGTACAAATACTAAAAAAAACGCGATCCAAAAAAAATAATTTTTTTTTTTTTTTTTTTTTTTTTTCAGATCTAAAACTAAAATTACAAATACGAAACTAGAGAAAATATACCAAAATACAAGCGGAAGGAAGAAGATTTAGGATGAAACAAACAAATTAACGAAGAAGGAATAAACCCAGAATACATAGGATTGAGGAGGATTATTTGGCAAATTATCAGATCTTACTGTAACAGCAATTACAACATAGTCATTGGAGGGCATAGCAAATTCACAAGGAATCTTATAAAGACAAATAGCCATGAGAATCACAAGCTGTAGATATCAAATTTCAAATATATATATAAATGAAATTACAAACAAGCAATACTTACAACACTAGCACTAGTGGGCTAGTGGAGATAAGGTTGTAAGGTACAGATCTGTTCATCTGCCGAAACCTACAAACAAAATACAACAATTACTCAACTCAAGGAATATCTGGGTTTCTCTGGAAACTCCTCATCCTAAGTGTGAGAACACAAAGAGCACCCAGGTACACATACAAACATATAAGACAAATTATTAAACAAAAGACTGGATCGTCGGCGTATATGGTCATGGATTTACAGGGGGTGAGTTGTTTTTACAGAGAACAGAAAGAACGACGACGAAGAAGAAGAGAAGAAAAAGAAAGAGAAGAAGATAAGGGAAAGAGAAAAGGGGGGAACCAACACCGGTGATGGTGGAAGAAAAAGAAAAAGGTGGAAGGCCTAATAAAGGCATTCCTCAGATTTTTTTTTTTTTTTTTTTTTTTTTAATATAAGAAAGTGTCGGCAGGAGCTGGCAGGCAGAAGAAAAGAAAAAAAAGAAGAAGAAAGGCAGTGGGAGGCCCCCCCTTTTTTTTTTCTAACTTTACTTTCGGCAGTGTCGGCAGGCGCAATAATCGCAGCAGGCGCAATAATGGTGCATAGTAATAAAAATGAGTAGGGTAAGAGAACACCTCGCACTTGAGCTTTGACTCATGCACCAATATCTGAAACTAGGAACAACAAAATTATACAACAAAAGAAAGTGATATGCAAAAGAGTTTGTACAGAACATAAAAAAATAAAATAAAATAAAATAAAATAAAATTTACAGACTCGGACCTTCAGCTCTCATTCCCAACCTCAGTACACTTTTCCACAGAGGTCAATCCGATTCCCCCTCCGTATCTGTGTAAAATGGACAACTAGTAACTCTCCCAACTTCCTCTCTCACAAATCGGTTAAGCACAGTACCGGAATAGCATGGCGTATCAGGGTAATCCTTACTCAGCCCATGTTTTATCCAGTTTAATCGATCGGTTGCGCGACCGGAAATTGGTTCAGAACATTTGTTGTATCTTTTCTCATGAAAGTATCTGCCACACTGTTTACAGGCACCAAGTCGTGTAGCACGACGACGTTTAGAATAACTGCTTCGGCCACAGAGGGGTTTCGCTTGTTTTTCTTTGATTTCAGCCTTCCTTACTAATCTTGCTTTTCTCATGATCATGGTATGTACATCAGATGGAAAAGTACGTAGGACTCCTAGACTAAACCAAAAAAGATTTACATCCATGATTGATACTCTATGACCCATTATCTGGTTTTTTTACGTCTTCCAGTCACAAAGACGATCAAAACTGACCCACAGATATTATCATTAATACAAGGTACATAATATGAACAGATACAACAATAAAAACAAAAAAAAATTTACAGAAAATTTTACGGGTTCAACCTGCGCAGATCAACTACTGTAAACTGCAGATCAACTATTGTAAACTGTAGATCTCACCCCCCAACCTAGACTGAACATTGTCCCCAATGTTTCGAGTTTTTCGGTTTGTAGAGCTTGAATACGCAGTTAACTGTGGAGATCTGTTCAATCGCCGATGACCTATACCAAAAAAAAAACAGAGATTAAGCATCTTTGGGGTGGTCTGGGTTTTCATTGGGACAAAAACCCTTGATCATCAGTGCGGCCCGAAGAAGAACAGCCATAAGTAAATAATACAAACAAATGTAGATCATGAGAAGGAGGATAGGGTCATCGAAAAATGCAGACATGGTACTGTTATGGGTTGGATCGTGGTACAGAAGACCAGATGCAGTGGAGAAGAAGAAGAAAAGAGAAGAAGCAGAAGAAGAAAAAGAAAAGAAAAGAGTAAAGGTGTGGTGAGGAAAAGAAAAAAAAAGAAAAAAAAAAAAGCGATGGGAGCCTTATAAAGGCAGTCCATCGTGTCGGGTGTCTGACTGACCCGACCCTTTTTTGTGTCGGCAAGCGTAATCTCCGGAGTGATATCCGGAGATACTTTCTGGATCCATTAAAAAAATGGTCTCCACATTTTGGACAAAATTCTCCACAAAGGGTTTTAATCTCTGACCATTGACGGTAAAAATGTTACCGTTTGATGGGTTCTCCACTTCCACTGCCCCATGTTCAAATACCTTTTTAACAATGTATGGTCCAGTCCATCTTGATTTCAACTTACCAGGAAATAGGCGAAGTCTCGAATTGAAAAGTAGAACCTTTTGATCAGGTTCAAAAGATTTTCGCACTATGTTCTTGTCATGAAAAATTTTCATCCTGGTTTTTGCAATCTTAGCATTTTCATATGCTTCATTTCTCAATTCCTCCAATTCATTAATCTGAAGCTTCCGTGACAGTCCAGCCTTGTCTAAGTCAAAATTCATTGCTTTAATAGCCCAGTATGCCCTATGTTCCAATTCCACAGGCAAGTGACATGGCTTTCCATAGACTAATCGATAGGGAGACATGCCCAAAATTGTTTTAAAAGCAGTTCGGTATGCCCAGAGCGCATCAGTTAGTCTTAATGACCAATCTTTGCGATCTGGGTTCACCGTTTTTTCCAAAATTAATTTGATCTCCCGATTAGCTAACTCAGCTTGTCCACTGGTCTGTGGATGATAAGGGGTTGCAATTTTGTGAAAAATCAAGTATTTTTTCATTAAATTCCAGAAGGGACGATTGCAAAAATGAGAACCCCCATCACTTATAATGGATTTTGGAATTCCAAACCGAGATAAAATATTTTCTTTTAAAAACTTGATCACTGTTTGATGATCATTATTTCGGCATGGAATTGCTTCAACCCATTTGGATACATAGTCTACGGCTACTAAAATGTATAGATAGCCAAAGGAGGGGGGAAATGGTCCCATAAAATCGATACCCCAACAGTCAAAAATTTCGATCACCAAAATTGGGTTTAAGGGCATCATGTTTCTTTTTGAAATGTTTCCCAACCTTTGACATCTATCGCAAGTTACGCAAAAAGCATGGACATCGTGGAAAAGTGTGGGCCAGTAAAATCCACACTGCAAGATTTTTGCAGCGGTTTTTCGAGATGAAAAATGACCACCGCATGCTTCTGAATGACAAAATGTAATTACCTGTCTACTTTCCTGAGCGGGGATGCAACGTCTTATGATCTGATCCTTACAGTACTTGAATACGTAGGGATCTTCCCAAAAGAAATTGCGGACCTCCCTCAGAAACTTCTTTTTGTCCATGGGAGTGAAAAATGGAGGAAGTGTTCCGGTAGCAAGGAAATTAGCAATATCAGCGTACCATGGGGTTTCATCAATCCTGAATAGTTGTTCATCGGGGAATTTTTCATTGATTGGCAGTCCATCCTCATGAAATTCATAAGTTAATCTTGACAGATGATCTGCCACCACATTTTCCACACCCTTTTTGTCCTTAATGACTAAATCAAATTCTTGGAGCAAAAGGATCCATCTCAAGAGCCTTGGTTTGGCATCTTTTTTTGTAAGCAAAAATTTCAGTGCTGCATGGTCAGTAAATACAGTAACAGAAGAACCAACCAGATAAGATCGAAATTTTTCCAATGCAAATACTACAGCAAGTAATTCCTTTTCAGTTGTTGAGTAATTCATTTGGGCATCATTTAAAGTTTTACTTGCATAGTAAATCACATGTGGCTTCTTATCTTTTCTTTGTCCCAAAACAGCACCTACAGCATAGTCACTAGCATCACACATCAATTCAAAGGGTAGAGTCCAGTCAGGAGGTTGCATTATTGGGGCAGAAATTAACATGCCTTTGAGTTTGTCAAAGGATTTTTGGCACGCTTCATTCCAGTCAAAAATGACATCCTGACTCAAAAGATGACACATAGGTTTTGCTATGGTGCTGAAGTCTTTTATGAACCTTCTGTAGAATCCTGCATGACCTAAGAATGATCGAACATCCTTTACAACCCTAGGAGCAGGAAGATTCCTTATCAAATCAATTTTTGCTTTATCAACTTTCATGCCTTCAGACGACACAATGTGACCCAAGACAATGCCTTGATTCACCATGAAATGACATTTCTCCCAGTTAAGCACCAGATTTGCCTCTTTGCATCTCATCAAAACTTTTTCTAGGTTAGCTAGACACAAATCAAATGAGTCACCATATACCGAGAAATCATCCATGAAGATTTCCAAAAATTTTTCGACCATGTCACTGAACAAGCTCAGCATACATCTTTGAAATGTTGCAGGAGCGTTACAAAGTCCGAATGGCATCCTTTTGAATGCAAAGGTGCCAAATGGACATGTGAATGTGGTCTTTTCTTGGTCATTCAGAGCTATCTCAATTTGATTGTATCCGGAATATCCATCCAAGAAACAGTAAAATTCATGGCCTGCTATTCTCTCGAGGACTTGGTCAAGGAAGGGAAGAGGAAAATGGTCTTTTCTAGTCACCAGATTGAGTTTTCGATAGTCAATGCACATTCGCCATCCTGTGACGACTCGTGTTGGCACGAGTTCATTTGCATCATTTTTGACTACTGTGACTCCAGATTTCTTTGGTACAACTTGGGTTGGACTAACCCATTTGCTATCGGAGATAGGAAAAATTATCCCTGCATCCAGGAGTTTGAGCACTTCCAGTCTCACAACCTCTTTCATGTGAGGATTCAATCGTCGCTGCATTTGACGAGAGGGTTTTGAGTCCTCTTCAAGGTATATGGCATGATTACAAATTAACGGGCTTATACCTTTCAAATCAGCGATGGTCCACCCAATGGTGCTTTTATGACTTTTAAGAACTTCAATTAATTGAGCTTCTTGCAAGTCTGTGATTTTTGAAGAAATTACCACTGGGTAAGATTTATCCTCACCTAAAAATGCATACTTGAGATCAGATGGGAGCGGTTTCAGTTCAGGCTTTGGTGGCCTGTCACTTGAAGATAGTGGTTTTGTACCACTTGATGAAATTTCTTCAAATTTAGGAGCCCATGTCCCCACATTGAAGGTAGGACACTCAATGGAGTTTTGTTCCAGAGAGTCAGATGAGTCAGATTTTGACAAAGTTGATTCACTAAGATCCTCACAGAATGAGTCATTCAGATGTGCTTGTATTAATGACTCAATGGAATTTATTTCTCCTACCTCCTCGTACTCTCTTGGGTGTTTTGCAATGTCAAAGACGTTCATTTCGAGAGTCATATCCCCAAAAGTCAATTTCATAATACCATTCCTGCAATTGATTAGTGCATTGGAGGTTGCTAGAAAAGGTCGACCAAGAATGACAGGAATTGGAGTTTCTGAATGAACTTCTGGATGAGTATCTAGAACAATGAAGTCTACAGGGAAGACAAAATTATCCACTTGGACAAGTACATCTTCAACAATACCCCTAGGAATTTTTACAGATCTATCTGCCAATTGGAGTGTGGTGCAAGTGGGTTTCAGTTCACCTAAACCCAACTGCTGGTAGACAGAGAAAGGAAGCAAGTTGACACTAGCTCCAAGGTCTAACAATGCTTGCTCAATTTTGAAATTTCCAATGACACATGACACAGTGGGACACCCTGGATCTTCGCACTTTGAAGGGATTTTGTGTTGAAGTAGGGCACTGGCTTGCTCTGTGAGGAAGGCTCTTTTTTGAACATTTTGGCTTCTTTTGACTGTGCACAAGTCTTTTAGAAACTTGGCATAAGCTGGAACCTGTTGGATTGCATCCAGAAGTGGGATGTTGATTTTTACTTGCTTGAAAAGCTCGTAAATTTCAGACTGATTGTTTGCTTTCTGTATGCTCTTGAGTCTATGAGGGAAAGGAGCAGGAATAGAACACGAGGGTTCTTCTTCCCTTGATGGCTCTGGTTCTTGTTCAATCATGGGATCATAGTCATTTTTTGTTGCAAGTTCTGGCTCACTTAATGGGTTGGCTGGAATTGAGTCTGGTTTTGGGTCTGGAATCAGCATGTTTCTGATGGACTTGTCAATCTTTTTGCCACTTCTCAATGTGGTGACAGTTTTGGCTTGGTCTTGTGGAGTTTCCATAGTTGATGGATTTCCCACCTGAAATTGGCCTTGTGGAGGCTTTGGTTGGGCAGGAAATTTTCCTTTCTCATGTGTGCTCATGGACTGGGTCAGCTTTTGAATGTGGCCTTTGAGATCCTCAAAAGATTGTGTGGTCTGGGCCTTGAAATCAATAAAAGCCTGAGTAGAACTATTGTTATAGCTCATTTGGGTTTGCATGAATTGATTCAATGTATCTTCAAGGCTCCTTTTGTGTGGTGGTTGATATGGAGGATATTGTGGAGGTCCTTGAGGTGGTTGTGGTGGCCCTTGTTGATGAGGATATTGTGGAGGTCCTTGAGGTGGTTGTTGTGGCCCTTGTTGTTGATTCATGGGGGTTGGTTGTGTGTTTCTCCAACTGAAATTTGGGTGGTTCCGCCACCCTGGATTGTATGTTTCAGAGTATGGGTTGGAGTAAGGCTTGTTGAAATTGGAAATGGCATTTGTTTGTTCCAACAAAACTTCTTTGAATGCCGGAATGGTCGGACATTCCCCAGTAGGATGCCCTGTTAGTGCACAAATCCCACACACTTGTTCTGTGGGAGGGACAACATCAACTTGATGGACCTTTTTCATCTCTAAAGCTTCAAGCTTTCGAGACAAAGTGGACATTTTTGCTCTAAGATCATCATCTTCTCTCAAGACATACTTACCCCCTTGGAAAGTAGGTGGTTTGGCTTCTACAGTGGTAGGAGAGGCTGAGTCCCACATTTGAGAACTGTCAGATATGGTATCAAAAAAATTGAATGCCTCCTCCGGACTTTTTCCCATGAACTCTCCTTGAGCCATCATTTCGACAAACTGTCGTAACCTAGTGGGCAAGGAATCATAGAAAAAA
Source organism: Ilex aquifolium (assembly GCA_951799425.1). NCBI lineage: Eukaryota > Viridiplantae > Streptophyta > Magnoliopsida > Aquifoliales > Aquifoliaceae > Ilex > Ilex aquifolium. The sequence goes on along the minus strand of OX637397.1, from coordinate 21,889,123 downwards.
CCTGCCAAAGTCCAATTTTCAAAAGCATGGTGTGGACAAGATTGGAGAAGATCTTTGAATCTCTCCCAGCTTTGATAAAAAGTTTCCCCTTCTTTGACCGAAAAATTCATGATTTGTCTTTTGAGTGTATTAGTGCGGTGCAGAGGAAAGAATTTTCTGAAAAATTCATTCTGTAGAGCCTGCCAATTAGGGATTGAAAGAGATTTTAAAGAATGTAACCATTGTTTGGCTTTATCCCTCAAAGAGAAAGAAAACAATTTCATTTTTGTCAATTCAGAATTGTCTTGAAATGTTCCACACACTTCTTCGAAGTCTTTGATATGCAGATACGGATTTTCTGCATCCAATCCATGAAACACGGGCAATAACTGCACTGTCCCCGGCTTTACAGTAAAGAGGGGAGCATTTTCAGGAAAAATAAAACAAGAGGGGACACTATTCCTTGTGGGATGTAAGTAATCCCGCAATGTTCGAATGTTGGGTACTTCCCCCTCTCTCACATGATCTTCACCCTGCCTGTCAATATTTGCCATATTGAAGTTACAAGAATCGGCTTCTGATTTGGGTGAAGGTGGTTCAAGTTGATTTACAGACCCAGAAGATTCAGCAGGCAAATTTTGAAAGAGGCGATTGGTGTCAGTCATAAAACAAAATTATTCACAATAAGGCAAAAATATAAACAAAAAGAGAGGTTTTTTTTTTCTTTTTTTTTTTTCACCTTTTTCTAAAAAGAGCACCTTTTATGATTCCCCGGCAACGGCGCCAAAAACTTGACTTGATCCGAAATGTATACACCCAAGTGCAGGCGGTCAAGTTGTAGTAATAATCTGGTTTGAGTCCAGAGTCGAATCCTCAGGGAACTATGGTTGGTGTTCTTTGAAGTAAATAGTGAGAAAGACTTGTAATTGGAAATATTATGATTTTGAAGTTGTGGGAAGTTTTGGATAGAATGTAAGATTCTTTCCAATGGGTATTTTGCTAGACAAAATATAAGATGATTAAATGTAACAAACACTCTTTGGTTCGGGAATCAGAATATGTAGTTGATTATCCGGTGCATTATGTTTATGCTTTATAACTCAATTAACTCCCGTGTCAACGGCAAATTAATCGGAAGATAGGAATGAAGTGCAATAATGGTGGACATTGAAAGTTTGTCATGAAGAGTTAGTTAGGGTACTTGCCTTGAATCAATGGATCTTTCCATGTAGGAGTCATCCATTTATCATAGAAAGATCCGTTGATTATACAAAGTACCTTTACTTTGCTAGGTGCATTCAATCACCCAAAAATCAAGTGGAGTATAGAACATTTAAGCATAAAGGTGATACACAAACATAATGTCCGGATTAATCTTTTACATATCTATCATCCCTTCCCAAAGAGTGAATGAGGACTACTCACCCTTCATAGCTATGGTAAAGCTAGAATGATGAATGGTACTCATCCCCAAAAGGTGTTACAAAGTAAAATGCTCAAGCACTAAAAGTGAAATGCTTTAAAGTAAAATAGCTAAACAAGGAGCCGATCTTCGACAAAGAATGAGTGAATCACGTTCCACCCTTCACGGCTTTGGTAAAGCTCTAGAAAAGTGGAAGAGTTTCACTCCTCTAAGGGGAAGAAGGAAGCTCCAACAATGGAAGTAAAAGAAAACAATACTTAAATTAAAAGAAAGCAATAAATACTTGGTGTTTAATCCACAACCAAGAGATGATAATACATAAAAGAAAACAACAACTTCTTGGTGTTTAATTCACAACCAAGATCTAATAAAAAGAAAACAACAACTTCTTGGTGTTTAATCCACAACCAAGATATAATAAAAACATAAAAGAAAACAATAACTTCTTGGTGTTTAATTCACAACCAAGATCTAAAACATAAAAGAAAACAATAACTTCTTGGTGTTTAATTCACAACCAAGATCTAAAACATAAAAGAAAACAATAACTTCTTGGTGTTTAATTCACAACCAAGATCTAATAAAAAGAAAACAATAACTCAAGAAAGTAAATAAAGCAATAATACTTGAAAGATGATTCAAGAAAAAGATTCAAGACCTTTGGAGTGTTTTCCACTAGGAAGAAATGTTCTTTACAAGAAAAATGAAACAAGAGAAGGATGCCCATTACAAGCCCCCAAGGGGGGTATTTATAGGCATCCAAATTACAAATATCCTAAAAGATATTTATCCTAAAATATATTTAATTACAAATATCCTAAAAGATATTTATCCTAAAAGATATTTAATTACAAATATCCTAAAAGATATTTATCCTAAAAGATATTTAATTACAAATATCCTAAAAGATATTTATCCTAAAAGATATTTAATTACAAATATCAAGAAGATCTTGATTTACACTTTGATCTCCCTTTGTTTTGAGCTTTAATAATTTACACCCTATGCTTTGATAAGTTGCTCTCCATGCTTTGATAATTGGCTCCCGTCGTTTTGACGCATAAAAACCTGAAAAGAACAACATTCAATGCATTATCCTTAATTCACACATTAACCCTAATTAGATTTATTTTGACTAGTTTAACTTTATTTAATTACACAATTGACCTTTTAATTTAATTACATTTTGCATTAATTAGGGTTAATCAGTCACCTGACAAGGTTGGCCTCCTATGGTGAGGACGAGTTGGATAGAGCCAACCGGTAAGACTTTTTCACCCGAGAAGCCCAAAAGATGTGTTTTCACGGGTTCGAACCTCGATCTCTCTATGTCGAGCTGATCAAAGGCCGATAAGAAAATGATGTCTGCTGAGCTCCTGTTGTCGACGAGCACTCGATGTATTGTTTTGTTCGCGATAATTGCCTTTATGACCAGGGGGTCGTCATGCGGGTGCTGGCATCCTTTGAGATTTGCATCAGAAAATGTAATCTCTACTTCGCGGCAGGGTGCCTTTCGGATGGCCTGGATTTCGAGGAAATCTTCTGACTGGGCCTTCCTAGCGTATGCCCTCCATGCTGAGCTGGATTCGCCCCCTCTAGCAAATCCTCCCAAGATGACTCGGACTTCACTAAGAGCTTGCTGGTGTTGCTGAGGAGGTGCAGCGGCTGCTCAGGCGTCCCGTCCTTGGTCGTTCTGCGCTCTTCCTTCCCCCGCCACGTAGTGGCGCAGATGTCCCCTCTGGATTAAATGTTCGATCTCCCTCTTAAGCTGGATGTAGTCATTCGTTTCATGGCCTGTGTCCTTATGGAACTCATAGTACTTGGAGGCATCTCTCCTCCTGGGATCATACTTCATCCTAGGTATCCACCGGATGAACCTCTCATTTTGGACCTCGTGGAGGACCTGAGCGATGGAGGTGACTAGAGGTGGAAATCGTGCAGGGTCGTATCGGGGTTGTAGTTCCTGTGGCGGGTGTCCCAGGCGGTCTCGGATGTTGCTTCTCCTCTTAGGAGAAGGCTCTCTTCCTCTCCTCGGTGAGCGGTCTGTTCTCGGGGACCGCTCATGTTTTCTCTCCTTCCTAGGACTACGGTCCCTCTTTTTCTTGTCTTTTTCCGCCGGTGTTGAGTCCCTTTTCAAGCGAAGGGCTTCTTCGCCGTTGATGTACTTTTCAGCTTTTGCTAGCACTTCAGCCATAGTGGCTTGAGGGTTTTTTGCTATCGAGAAAAGGAGGTCCTTAGACTGTACTCCAAGCCCAAACATGAAAGTGGTCAACGCGAACTTGTCGTCCACACTTTCCACCTTCAGACACTCTTGGTTGAAGCGTTGCACATAGCTTCGGTGGGATTCACTGGGCCCCTATTTGACACTCAGAAAGTGATAGGACAACTTCCTGTACGTCCTTGCTCCGATAAAATGGGATACAAATTGTATAGAGAGTTCTCTAAAGGAGGAAATCGATTCTGGTTGTATCCTGTTAAACCAGGCTATTGCCGACCCCTTAAGGGTGATGGCAAAAGCTCGGGAGCGAATTGGATCTGGGTATCCTTGAAGTTCTAACTGATTTTTATATGAGTTCAAGTGGTCAACCAGGTCCTTGGTTCCGTCGAACGCCTCTACCGTTGGCATCCGAAACTTCTGTGGGAGAGGGAAGTGGAGGACCTCGGGAGCGAATGATGACTCGGTTTGCTGGACTAGAGTGTCCATAGTATCGGGGGTCTTTCCCTTAACTGCCTCTTTCATGTTACCCACCTCTCGTTGGAGCTCACGAAGTCTTTGCTCCAACAAGTGGTCCATGGCGTCCAGCGGGGGGTGGGGTCTGTCTTCTCGGTAGGCGGCTCTGGCCCGACTGTGGGCCTCATCTTCGTCATGTTCTTCCTGGAGTCTCCTCTGGTGGTTCTCCCTAGAATGGTTGTGTTCATGGAGCTCCGTGACTCCATTAGGCGGGGCTTGGCGCTCCTGAGGAGGGGCGTCGTGTTTTGCCAGGGTCGGAGGAGGCTCCTGACGTGCTGGTGGGAACCGAGGAAGCTGATGTGTCTGTATCCATGCCATCAACTCCTGGTTCTGCATTATCAGTTGCATCGTGGTTCGATGGTAGGCTTCCAGTTCATTGAGCGGAGGGAGGTTCACCCCTGGGGGGTGATCCTCGACGTCCACTTCGGGGGTCGGGACGTTCTCATGTAAGTTCTGGTGGACTTGGGGATGGGCGTGAGATTTACTCATATTCTGGGTCGAAACCATCAAAGTAATCAAGGATATAAGAGAATTTGAATGAAAACGATGAAAATCGTTCCCAATGATGGCGCCAACTGATGGGTTCTTAGAAATAAGAGCCCAAGTCCACTGTGTGAACCTTTTATCTCAGAGTGAATATGTGGGACAGTAAAATGAATAAAACCGTGTGAGGAAAACAAGAGCGCAATATAAGTGTTCACCTCAGTCGAGAGACTAAAGCTACATCCACTGTAAGGGAGTTCTTTGCTCCTTAGAGATATATTATCCTAGCTTATGGTGGTTACCATGGTATAACAGGTTCGGGGCCTTTACAATATTCAAGTGTGTTGAGTGCCTGATAGAGTAAAGGAAAAAGATGATCCTTACAGCAATGGAACAATATTCTATTTATATGGGTGGTTACCCCTAGGGTTTCCTACGACTCTTTTCCTCTTTATGTTGATTCTGTGGACCCTCTTCTGTCTTGCAATCGTCCTTGCAAGACGATGCCACTACCCCCGCCATCTCTGATCGGTTACGCGCACCAACAAGCCCAGTATCAGGGAGTGCGTGTCTGTTATGGGTGTCAGAAGTGGTCCCCTTGTCCTTGGGGCACGTGGCATGACGAAGAGGCTTTAAGACAGGCATTGGGCTAAACTTCCTTCTTGGGATGAAACATGGCTGAGCTGGACTGGGGCTTTTAGGTCCACTGGCATCGCTGGTTGGGCCTTTCCCCTTGGGCTCTTTGTTTATGGCGGCCCATACGCAGAATTCCGTCCTTATCACTAATAATAAAAACAATAATATAAAATCACTTTCATAGATTTCACGATTGCGTTTAGCTTATGCAACAAGCCATTAAAACCCTATGTGATCTTTAGTGGACGAGTTTTGTCTCGTGAAGGTTTCCAGTGATGATACTTATAAACTTCAACAGTTAAGATAGAATAATTCATATACTCACATATAAAATTAAATCACCATTCTATTCTTTTGACAAAATATTTGCTCTCCTCATCACTGTAAAAGTAACACACACCAATTATAACATTATGTTATATATTTTCAGAAAAACTCGTGTGTGTGCGCGGGGATTTCTTTATTTCAAAAATACTTAAGAAATATCACAATCCTTTACTATGTTGTACAAGAATTAGCATCGATTTCAATTCTTTCCTAGAAATCACTCAGCAAAGAATACACTCATATTTTAGTGACTCTCACTCAGTAATTACATGTGATAAGATTTTTGAAATCAAAACAAAGTAATGACACATGTAATATTCCAAAAGAAGGTTATTTGAATAAAACTGAAATTTAGCATAATCTCATGAAAGAATATTAACACTATATCAAATAACATTATCAACACACTCCCTTTTAATGAATAGGTGAAAATGACATATGTGCATGATTTCTGGAATCAAAAAGGACTTTATTAGGGTTATAACGAAGCTAAGGGTATTGGATTTTAAGAAACAACGTCTAAGGGATTCAAAAAGCTATCCTTTTCAATTTGTGTAGCACACATCCCTCTTTATCTTTCCAGGCTCTTGTATAACATCATACTTCCCATTTTTTTCTCCAATTCCAAGTTTGTAATTTCTTGGCTATTTTATTTCCTTTGTTTTTCTATTCCTTTTCTTTCTTTCACATAATTTCTTTTTTCTTTCCTATTATTTTTCTTTCTTTTCCAACCATATTTCCTCATTTTTCTCTTTTTCTATATAATGTCTTTTGTAAGAGAGAGTGAAAGAAAATTAGATACCAAGGGTTGGATAAATATACTTGCATTAGCTCGGTTAACATATGGGTTTAAGAAAAGAAATTATAGTTTCAGGCTCAATCACGGCTTACTAGTGATATAATTTTGCAAAAAAATGGCTAAAGCTCAAAATAAAATCACAAATGGCCTAAGATCATTTTCCAGAACTCATACACCTGCATGATTCTCATAAAGATTTAAAGAAGAATGTTAGCATATCATTCAACGAGTGCTAATCAAAACAAGATTAATGAGATTATTCAAAAAAAAATCCCACTACACTGAAATTCTTTCTTGAGTAAATGTAAAAAAATCTCTCTAAGGAAGATTGCCTCAAAATCTGCATCAAAGTTTTACATCTCCACTATATATGTAAGCTTTATAATGGATTATGTTATTTCAAAAAAATTTCAAAATGAGAAATTATTATGTGCTCAAAGTGATGAGTTTTTCATGAAAATATAAAGATAGTGTACAAATAGTGTATGAAAATCCCCCGTGATTTGGTTTGGGTTGTACCTGCAAATTAATAAAATGACAATGTAATTTTTATCGTGAATCATATGAACTAATCATCTTAACATCACAAAATTTATATAAAATACCATAATCAGCTAGGCAACTGAAATTAAACTATAATTTAAAACATAAAATCATCCAAGAGTACTCAAAACCAAGTGCATATAAACTTAAAATGTAAATAAGGAGTTTGATAACAGTAAAGAGAAAGTAAAAGATGTATGCACTCTGGATGGCTAGACTGATGATGAAGGGCCACCTCTGTATCTCCTTCCAAGCAGCCTTAAAATCTCTAGTTCTCCTCATACTTAGTCATCCTCTAATCAAACAGGTTATTCTGGTCTCCAGACCTACCAAAATCTGTATGTCAGTCCGATCATCCACTGGAATGTAGGGTTGTGGTTCTTCCTGTTACTCGGGCTCCTCCAATGGCTGAAAATTCGCTCCTTCTAGAAATGGGTTTACTTGTGGTTCAGGTGGCACTTCCTGCTGTGTTTTTGCCTGCACTCCATGACTCTTCTTCAGTGAGGTTTTATCCAAATGCGCCAAATGATCTACTATTGGCCATGTTGGATCTACTATCACTCCTTCTGTTCAATATAATTCGGATACTAAAACAACAAAAGGGAGTGAGGGCTTCTTATTCTTGATAGTCAATATCAATTGATCCATTATTAGCATCGGCAGGTCAATAGTGTATCTCATTCCAAAAGCATACGGAAAATAAGCTCTTTCACTGTAGATTTAATTTTTCTAAGACTGTGGCATCAAATTATTTACAGTTATCAAATTCAAGATTTGATATTTGTCAGTCAACTCTCCTTGCTTAATATACTTATTTGGCCTACCCCAGACGTAATCCGGATTCCCAGTCAACTCAATCACAATGGTAGACATATTAGGCAATGTGGTAAAGGGATATTGGGGATACTGATGCCTTGGTATAGGGTTCAAATAATTTGCAATTGTAGATGGTGTAACTTGAAATGCAATTCTCCTAACATATGCACGCAATTCCCTTGGCCCAGTTTTGTGCATTACTGTAGAATTCACAGACTAAATATTCATAAGCAAGACCCACAAGCTTCACATAATTTCACCAACCCCGTACTGCTAGATTTTGCCTAACCCCAATGTGTTCAAAATCATCATGAATCACAGGACTTTCAGAAATAATAGTTTTAGTTAAAAAGTGAGTATCATACCAAATTTACTGCTCAATATTTTCAAACATATTACTGTCAAACAAAATTTTGACCCTGGGATTGTTCTTCCTCCTGTGGCACGGCTAATGGTGGTGGAGAGGTTTCTCGCCTTGATTGGCTAGATAAAGCTCTTCACTTTCTCCTTGTATCCATGAATTCTTGATTTTCTTGATCAATAGAAGATTTTACAAGGTTTCAATCGGTAAACCCCTGTAAAATATGATGGGTAAGTGTTTGATCGGAACAAAAGTGAAGAAAAACTAGTAGGTGAAGCAGATCTGAAGAGAGAAGGTGGAGAAAATCACTGGTTTTTTTTCAAATTCCTGCTGCAAGGGAGCTACCAGACTAATTGTTTGTGAATAGTGTATTTTTATAGTTGGCAGAACCGTTCGGACGGTAGTGTTTCTCTAGAAATTCTTCTGGCTAGCCCTTGGTCTTCTCTTTTTTTTCCAGCTTCAGTTTCAAACCTGCAGTTACACAAAATTATTTCAAATTCAAAAGTTTTTCATATTCAGCTTCCAAAAGGTTATGCCTTGCAGTAGGGGTTCTAGGTGTCGTCTTCTTGGGCTGCCACTTGTCAGCTTCTTATTGGTCCATGTTTCTTTATTGCACCTGAGTCCTTTATTACTTCAAGCTTTGCACATTTGTCCTGTATTCTTCAGTATTTCTGCATTTGACCCTGAACTTTCAACATAAAGTATTTAGAACTTTAATTTAAGCATAAACTATAATTCACAATATTTACTTGTTTTATCTTACAAGATTAATTACTTAATCATCTTAATTTATACACTAATTAAGGTTAATCACACCCCCCAACTTAAACTTTACTAGTCCCTAGTAAACACAAATTATTTCACAAAATAAAAATAACATAACAGAGGTAAAATCATTTTCGTAGATTTTTTCACGATTGCATTTTGCATATGCAATAAGCCGTTAAACCCCTAGGTGATTCCTAGTGGACGAGTTTTGTCTCGTGAAGGTTTTCAGTGAAACTGTTTACAAACTTCAGTTGTTAGAAGTTTATAACTCATACTTTTCACAATTAAATCAGTATTCCTGTGCATTGCTAAAATATTTTCTTTTTCTGATCACTACAAGAGTAACATACGTTAGTTGTAACATTATCTATATATTTTTATAAAAACTTGTGTATGTTTTTGATGATTTCTTTTGTTTCAAAAATCACTCCAGAAATATTACCATCTTTCATGGTAGTGTTTTGATGTTAATCCTTTCCTGAAATACACTCAGCAAATAATACATATTCGTTATAGTGACTATTCTCTCAATAGCTACATGTAATTGGAATATTGTTAACGAAGCAAATAATATCACATGTAACATTTCTGAAGAACAGGTATTTGAATAGAATCGCAATTTGACATAATCTCATGATCGGATATTAACATTATATTAGACATATTATTAACATTCTCCCTCTATGGATATATAGGATTAATACAGAGATATGATTTCTGGAATCAAAAAGGACTTTCTTTGGGTTAAGGTTTAACAAACGACGTCAATGCGATTTCAAAAAGCTACTTTTTATATTGTGGCACACCTCTTCCCTGCTTTTCAGATTTTGCATGTTCATTTTTTCCATTTTTCACTTTCTTGGCTATTTTCTTTCTGTTTTTTCTTTTCTTTGAATAGCCCATACCCTTTTCTTTTCTCTTTTCCACCTTTTTTCTTTCTTTTCTGTATCATACTAATTTAAAAGAGGGTGCAAGAAAATTATGTAGCCAAAGTAGGTTTAATATATTTTCATGTGGCTTGGATGTGTTTTTCGAGTATCATGAAAATAATTTATACTTTTCTTAGGCTCAATCATGGTTGACTAAGGATATAATTTTGTAAAAGAAATGGTCAAGGCTCAAAGATAATGAAAAATGGCCTAAGATCATTTTCCAGAAATTATTTATCTGTATTAATCCTACATAAGAGAATTTCGAGGATAACGCTAATAATATAATCTAACAAATGCTAATCAAGACAAAATTAATGAGATTATTGAAAGAAAGTTTACCGTAGAATCGAAGATGTTTATTTGAGTAGATGTAGAATATTTCTCCAAGGAGGATTGTCTCAAATTCTTCAATTGGTCATACATCTCCACTAAATATGTTAAGAGTGTAATATTTCACAAGGTTTTTGGAATAAAGAAATCTATTTGTGTTGTAACAGAATAAGTTCAAACGAAAATATTAAGATAATATACAACTAAAATATGAAAATCCCACGTGATCAGATTAAGGTTATTTTCACAGAACATAGGAATATTAACTTAATTCAACCATGAATTATATAAAACAATCCTCCTAACGGAATTAACATGAAGTCCATATTAATTATCAAAAATTAGTTAAACATAAACAAGTTTAAAACAAACAACATAATTAAAACATAAAGTAATTTATAATTTAAGTGCATAATGTAAAAGATGAGTGAAAGAAAGCAAATTGTTTTGTAGAATCTCCAGTCTGCTTAGGAAGCAGAAGATCCTGCTTCGAAACATTCTCTAAAGAACTGTACTTGATTCTGCTCATATTCCTCCAGGCGTCTGTTTATCTGAGTAATATTGGTCTCCATTTCCAGTAAGATTTGTCTATCAGTTATGTCGTCCATTGGTATGTATGGTTGATTTTCTTGTGGTGTCAGTGGTATGAATTCTTCAGTTACTTGAAACGGTTCTTCTTGTGGTTCAGGTTGGTTTTCCATTCGTGCTCCATGACTTTTCTTTAATGAAGTTTTATCTAATGCTCCAAGAGGTTCCACTGTTTTCCATGTCGGATTAGTGATCACACCTTTGTCCCTGCATAACTCAGAAACTAACATAGCATATGGGAGTGAGAGTTTCTTTCTATTGACTGTAAGTAACATTTGGTCCATGATTAAGTTTGGCAGGTCGATGGTGTGTCCCATCCCCAATGCATATAGAAAATAAGCCTGCTCAGTATAGAGTAGATTCTTTTGAGCACGAGGTAGCAAACTGTATGTTGTTATTAAACTGAGAATTCTGTATTTGTCTGTCAGGTCCCCTTGTTTTATGTAATTCTTCGGGCATCCCCAAAAAAATCTTGGATTTCCTGTCAATTCTCTCCGTACTTCATGCAAATCAGGTAGTTCAGTGTAGGGATATTGTGGGTGGGGTGGTCTTTGCATGGGATGAAAAAATTCGGCTATAGTAGCCGGTGTAACTTGAAAAACAACACCTCGGACGAACACACGTAATTGTCTTTTTCCAATTATGTCAGCATTACTATAAAATTCTCGCACTAGGCAGTCATAGGCAGGAACAGATATTCTGACATAATGTAACCATACTCTTGTATCTAGAATTTTTTTTATTCCTATATTTGTAAAATTTTCATAAATAACCGGTCATTCAACAATGATGGTTTTGGAGATAAAGTTAGTATCATACCAGACCTGTTGTTCAAGATTTTCAAACATCACCTCATCGTAGACGTTTCCTGGATGAGGTTGTTGTGGAGGTGCCTGAGGTGATGGAGATTGATCCCTTCGAGCTCGAGTGGAAGACCTTCTTGTTCGTTGTCTTGCATCCATATTTTTGACTGGTTCCTGATTTGTAACTGCAGATCGTTTCTCTGAATTTCTGCAATTCTGCAGAAGCAAGTTATAAAATTAAATACCACTTTATATATTCTACAAAACTTTGCTAACCACTCTTTTTTTTTTGTTTCAAAGAATTGGTTCTACTTTTTATTTGTTATTTATTATTTACAAATTTCTCTATTTATTCTGTAGTTATTTATATTTGTTTATAACTATGTACATTTATTTCCAAAATTCTACATCTTGTTGATCATATTTAGTTAGTATCAGAACTATCTGGATCAACAACACCAGTGACACGGTTAACTTCAATTCTCACGTATCTTGTTAACATAGGGGTAGAATAGGATGGCGCCTCAGGATAATCCTTACTCTGCCCATACCTAATCCACCGTAAACGATCTGACGCTCAACCTGAAATTGGTTCCACACACTTATTATATTGTCTCAAATGTTCTGTACGACCACATCTTACACAAGTACAGAGACGATTTGCTCGTCGGTGTTTAGCATATGTACTTTTTCCACACAAGGGTCTTGCTTGACTTTCGAATATTTCTAAATTTCTAATACATCTAGCTTTTTGCATAATCAACATATGTATATCTTTTGGAAAATGACGTAATAGGATCAAACTTAACCAAAATAATTTTTCGTCCATTTTTCAACTTTTAAGAAAGAAAAGAAAAAATGACTCAAAAATTATTGAAAGTTGACTCACTATCCGATTCTTTAATGTTTGTCAGTCATAAAGATGAACAAAATTTTTATGCTGAAAAAAAAAAGTAATTTCACACCCATAGCTCCCCAATTTAATTTAAATTCTAATTGTAATGTTAAAACAACAATAAATAGCATTGAGAAAAATCAGCAATTTGTTGTCGTTCAGCGATTAGGATATCTGGCTTTCACTCAGGAGATTTAATCTGTCAAACAAATTACAAATAATTAGTTATATTATTTAAATAACAATTAACACACATAGACTGGATCAAAAAATTGCACAGAAGTTACATCTTGAGTAAATCCATTATAATAAGGTTTAAGCCTTTGCCAGTTTACTTTGAAAACATTTCCAGTTAATGGATTTTCAATTTCAATTGCCCCATAGTCAAAAACTTGCTTAACTATATAGGGTCCTGTCCATCTAGATCTTAATTTTCCAGGGAATAAACAAAGTTTAGCATTGTACAGTAGAACTTTTTGAGATGGTTCAAAAGATTTTCTCATGATATTTTTATCATGAAAAACTTTTGTTCTTGATTTAGCAATCTTTGCGTTTTCATAGGCTTCATTTCTTAATTCTTCTAATTCATTTATTTGCAATTTACGTGATATTCCAGCTTCATCTATATCAAGATTCATCATTTTGATTACCCAATATGTTTTATGCTCTAATTCTACAGGCAAATGACATGGTTTACCATAAACTAACCGATAAGGAGACATTCCTAGAATAGTCTTATACGCAGTACGGTAAGCCCACAGTGCATCCGTTAACCTTAAAGACCAATCTTTACGATCAGGATTTACTGTTTTTTCTAAAATGTATTTTATCTCCCTATTAGCTAATTCAGCTTGTCCACTTGTCTGCGGATGATACGGAGTGGATATTTTATGAGAAATCAAGTATTTTTTCATCAGATTTTCAAAAAATTTATTACAAAAATGTAATCCACCATCACTGATGATTGTTCGAGGAATCCCAAATCTGGATAAAATATTTTCTTTTAAAAACTTGATCATTGTTCCGTGATCATTATTTCTACATGGAATTGCCTCTACCCATTTAGAAACATAGTCAACTGCAACCAAAATATACAGATATCCAAAGGATGGGGGAAATGGTCCCATAAAATCGATGCCCCAGCAATAAAAAATTTCAATAACTAAAATAGGGTTTAAAGGCATCATATTTCTTTTTGAAATATTCCCCATTCTTTGACATCTGTCATAGTTTAAACAAAAGATATAAACATCTTTAAAAAGAGTTGGTCAATAAAATCCACACTACAAAATTTTAGCAGCGGTTTTCTTTGAAGCAAAATGACCTCCGCAAGCTTCAGAGTGACAAAACTGAATAACCTGACTGATTTCATGATTAGGTACGCAACGTCTAATTATTTGATCTTTACAGTATTTAAACACATAAGGATCTTCCCAGAAAAAATTACGTACCTCACTTAGGAACTTATTTTTATCAGTCCAGGTATAATTAGAAGGAATAGTACCAGTAGCTAAATAATTGGCTATATCAACATACCATGGTACTTCGGTTATTGTAAATAGTTGTTCATCTGGAAAGGTTTCTCTAATTGGAGTTGGTTCTTCCTTTATATCATAATCTAACCTTGACAAGTGATCTGCTACCACATTTTCTACTCTCTTTTTATCTTTAATTATAAGATCAAATTCTTGAAGTAACAAAATCCAACGCAGGAGACGTGGCTTCGCATCTTTTTTAGTAAGTAAATATTTTAAAGCTGCATGATCTGTAAATACAGCAATTGACGATCCAACCACATATGATCGAAATTTATCAAATGCGAACACAACATAAAGTAATTCTTTTTTTGTGGTTGAATAGTTCATTTGTGCATCATTTAGAGTTTTGCTTGCATAGTAAATAACGTATGGTTTTTTATCTTTTCTTTGACCTAATACAGCTCCTACTGCATAATCACTTGCATCACACATTAACTCGAAAGGTAAGGACCAGTCAGGAGGTTGCATGATAGGTGCAGAAATAAACATATTTTTTAATTTTTCAAATGCTAATTGACATGCATTATTCCATTCAAATATTATATCTTGGCATAGAAGATTACAGATTGGTCTTGATATTGAACTAAAGTTTTTGATAAATCTTCGATAAAATCCAGCGTGACCTAAAAAAGATCGAACATCTTTTACAGTTTAAGGTGAAGGAAGATTAGCTATTAAGTCAATTTTGGATTTATCGACTTCCATTCCTTTTTCAGAAACTATGTGACCTAAAACAATACCTTGTGTAACCATGAAATGACATTTTTCCCAATTTAAGACAAGGTTTGTTTCTTCACATCTAATTAGTACTCTTTCCAGATTTTCTAAACATAAATGAAATGAATTACCATATACTGAAAAATCATCCATAAAAACTTCTAGGTGTCGTTCTACCATATCACTGAATATACTTAACATGCAACGTTGAAAAGTAGTTGGGGCATTACATAACCCAAAAGACATCCTTTTATAAGCAAAATTTCCAAACGGACATGTGAATGTAGTTTTTTCTTGATCATCTATTGCAATTTCAATTTGATTATAACTAGAATATCCATCTAGAAAACAATAATATGAATGACTAGCTATTCTTTCAAGTACTTGATCTAGGAATGGTAACGGAAAGTGATCCTTTCTGGTGAGAGAATTTAGCTTTCGATAGTCAATACATACACGCCAACCTGTGACTGTACGCATTGGGACTAATTCATTTTCTTGATTTTTTATTACAGTAATACCAGACTTCTTTGGAACTACTTGTGTAGGACTGACCCATTTACTATCAGATATAGGATAAATAATATTAGCATCAAGTAGTTTAAGTACTTCTTTGCGAACTACCTCTTTCAAATGGGGATTTAATCTTCTTTGCATTTGACGAGATGGTTTAGCATTTTCTTCTAAGTAAATACAATGAGTACATAGAAGTGGACTTATATCTTTTATATCTGCTATTGTCCATCCAATAACAGTTTGGTGATTTTTCAAGATTTTTATCAGTTCTTCTTCCTGAGTTTCAGATAGTTTTGATGATATTATAACTGGATTGATTTTATTTTCTCCTAGAAAGACATATTTTAGATTGGTTGGAAGAGGTTTTAATTCCGGCTTAAAAACTTTGACATTAGATTCCACAAGTTTTGGTAACAATTCTTCATATTGAAGATTCTTTGTGGACGTTTTTTCAGATTCGACTTCAGGTATTGATTCTAATGTAAATAGTTTTTTTTCTAAGAAGTTCTTTTCAAAAAAACTTTGAGTTAAAGTCTCCACATGATTTACTTCTTGTATTTCTTCTTCTTCTTCTTCTCTAGGCCGTTTTGCACTTTTAAAAACATTTAATTCCAAAGTCATATTTCCAAATGATAATTTCATGACTCCATTCCTACAATTTATTAATGCATTTGATGTAGCTAGGAATGGTCGACCCAAAATCAGAGGTATGTATTCAGATACATATGACTGACAACATGTCTCTGTGTCTATTACAATAAAATCTGCTGGAAAATAAAATTGATCAACTTGAACAATAACATCTTCCACAATTCCTCGTGGAGTTTTTACTGATCGGTCTGCTAATTGTAATTTACTACTAGAAGGTTTTAGTTCACTTAATCCTAATTGTGTATATACTGAATATGGCATTAAATTACAACTGGATCCAAGATCTAGTAGGGCTCGTTTTATTTGAAAAATTCCAATGAAACATGTGACTGTAGGACTACCCGGATCTTTGTACTTAAGAAGCGTATCATGCTGTATTATAGTATTAACTTGTTCAGTTAAAAATGTTTTCTTTGGTACATTAGTTCTTCTTTTTATGGTGCAAAGATCTTTTAAAAATTTAGCATAAACAGGAACTCGTTTTATTGCATCCAATAAAGGAATATTAATTTTTACTTGTTTAAATAATTCAAGAATATCAGACTGGTCTTTTTCAGATGAGAGTTTCTTGACCCTTTGAGGAAAAGGTAAAGGAATAGGACATGGAGGATCTTTTTCACTTTGTACTTCTGATTGTTTTTCAATTAAAGGTTCAGCTTCAAGTGGTTCGTTTACAGGAATTGACTTACGGATTTTTTTTGGAATCTTGGGTTTAATAGTTTTATCAATTACCTTACCACTTCTCAATGTTGTAATTGCTTGTACTTGACTTGGCGAGGCTTCAGATATCACATAATTAGTTTGACCCCGACTTTGTGGAGGTTTAGGTTGAGATGGAAATTTTCCTTTTTCTGTAGTACTTAAGGACTGAGTCAACTTAGCAAGATGACTCTTGATATCTTCAATACTCTGCGAAGTTTGAGCTTTAAAATCATTGAATGCTTGATTTGTTTGAGTATTAAAATTCATTTGACTCTGAATAAATTGATTCATAGTGTCTTCCAGAGTTCTTTTCTGAGGAGGTAAATACGGTTGATATTGTTGTTGATTTTGTAGTTGCGGTGGACCTTGTGTTTGATTTGTAGGTTGTGTATTTCTCCAACTAAAATTTGGATGATTTTTCCATCTTGGATTGTAGGTTTCAGAATATGGATTTGAATATGGTTTAGTATAAGTTGGAACAGCATTAGATTGTTCAATTAAGACTTCTTTAAATGCAGGTATAGTTGGACATTCCCCAGCAGGATGTCCTGACAACGCACAAATTTCACATACTTGATCAATAGAAGAAACAACAGATACTTGTTTAACTTTTTTCATTTCTAGGGCTTCTAATTTTTGAGATAGATTAGCCATTTTAGCTCTTAGATCATCATCGTCTTTCAAAATATATTTTCCTCTTTCAGATGTAAATGGCTTATTTTCCACAATATTTGAAGAAGTCGAATCCCACATTTGGGAACTCTCTGAAATAGTATCAAAAAATTGAAATGCTTCTTCAAGGTTTTTATTCATAAATTCTCCTTGAGCCATCATTTCGACAAATTGTCGTATGGCGGATGGAAGAGCATCATAAAAGAAACCAACTAAAGTCCAGTTTTCAAATGCATGATGTGGACAAGCTTGGAGAAGATCCTTAAATCTTTCCCAACATTGATAAAAAGTTTCACCTTCTTTTACAGAAAAATTCATTATTTTACGTCTTAATGCATTAGTACGATGCACAAGAAAAAACTTTTTAAAGAACTCAGTTTGTAAAGCTTGCCAATTTGTGATAGAATTTGCTCTTAAGGAGTTAAGCTATAGTTTAGCTTTATCTTTTAACGAGAAAGGAAAAAGTTTTAATCTGACCATTTCAGAACTATCTTGCAAAGTTCCACAGACTTCTTCAAATTCTTTCATATGAACATAAGGATTTTCATCTTCTAAACCATGGAACTGTGGTAGTAACTGTATTGTGCCTGGTTTAATATTAATATTTGGAGCGTCTGTTGGAAAAGCAAAACATGACGGGACATTAGTTCTTGTAGGATGTAGATATTCTCTTAACGGTCGAATATTTTGAACTACTTCTTGTTCTCTAGCTTCTTCCTCCCTAGGTACATTTTGAGCCATACTTAATTCAAATGATTCTTTCGTAGATTGTGAGGATGAAGATGATGAAGGAGTTGACTGATTTACCGAACCTACTGATGAATGAACAGACATAGACTATTAAAAATAACTGTAACACCCCATATTTTTCTTTTATAGATATGTATATAGATATACATAGTAAATAATTTTTTTAAAAACATGGATATGAGTAGTGACGATAGGAATAAAAACTAGAGATGCGAATTGATTGGGAAGTTAAGCTTCGAAGATGTTTAAACTTGGAAAGGGTGAATAGACAAGTTTCTAAAGGTTTTTAGGTCAAAATAAGGTTTCCATTGAGTCCGGAAGGTCGAAAAACCTTGGGAGAGGTAATATGAGGTGTATTAGAAGTTAGGAAGTATTTTGGAGTTAAAACACATTTTAGAGAAAATTTGGGTATGAAGGATTTTGGACACTGTCTACTATTTCGATCATAACTTTTTATTCTTAATTCCAAATGACCTGAAATTTTTACAGTAGATAGTAGACATCTAGGGCTACAAAAGTGTATCTCATGAAAATTTTCCAATTCGACCTGTAAATGGGTCAAAAATGCATTGGAAGTGGAAGTAGAAAATCTGGGTAGTAACTACCGGTAGCCAAAATCAGATACCGGTAGCCAAATTCAGATACCGGTAGCCAATGGTCCAGTACAAATCAGCTACCGGTAGCCGATGGTCCAGTAAAAATCAGCTACCGGTAGCCAACCGGTAGTCGAGGGTCCAGTGTGTCCGAGCTACCGGTAGCCAAAATCAGCTACCGGTAGCCACTGTAAAAAATCCGAATTTTCTGTTCGCGAACCCTTGATTTTTCCTCCACTATAAATACATTTTGTCACCTCCTTAGCCCTCATTACACCACTCCAAACCCTAGATAGCTTGAGAGGAGAAGAGAGGAAGAGAAAAACACATTCAAGGGAGAGATTTACATCATTTGTGAAGATCAAAACCCTCAATTCCTCAAGATTCCACTTCTATACCTATTTCCTTTTCTTCCCTTCTTCACCCAATCTCACCCAAATCTCTTGAAACCCTAGGAGGAGGAAATTAAGAGGAAAAGGAAGGAGAATAAAAAGGTTTTGAAGGTTGGGTCTTGTATTTAAAGCTACAACTAAGAGGTAGGGGTTTTTCTCTCATTTCTCACACATTGAGGCTAGGGTTGTATATTTATGTATGTCTCTCACTTGTCTTCTCATATATATGATATGTAGTACATGATTCTTGATATTTTTGCAATAAAGGGCATGTTTCAAACATTTTGGTGGTTGGGTAACCACGGAACCATTCTTTTTCACAATCCAACCCGAGTTTTGAAGAAAATGAGATTTTCTCCTAATTTATTCTTTGTCTTTGATTTCAAAACTTTAGTGTTGAATATTGTATAACAAAATGATATAGATTACGATCTCTTGCATATTTTCTTGGATTGTTCGATTATATGACAAATGTGAAAAATTAGGGATTTTTACTATATTTGGGAAATTGTTGTGAATTGTGAATATTCTTGGTTTCCTCATTGTATGGTTGTTGTGATGGACTTGGATTACCTTCGAGAGATGCCGTAGAGTGTTAGAGGTTAGTCTATCCCAGTGGGGGTGAGATGGTTGCCTAATGCTCGTAGTGGATCGTTGTTGTGACCGCGATCGCTATCGTTCACATATATATATCGAGGAAAAGGGTTAGTATACTAGACACCTTGGGAGGATTTCGTCAATGCCGTAGGAGACGGTATACGCCCTTTCTAAAGAGATTTGTGATTGTTGGTTGGAATTGGTGGACTAGGTATGATCGTTGGGTAGATTCACGGGAAGCAATCAACATACATGGTACGGGGATGAACCAAAAATACATGAAATCAGGAGTTGGGTCGTTCTTGCCGATGCATTGGTATGGGACAATGCATGGGGAGAAGTCCTTCTTAAATAGCTTAAATTTGAAATTGTGTTTATCGATGCTAAACTCACTCTATTCTTTTAATGGATTATTGCTACTGTCTAAACTTGAGATCTCTTTTAAAATGTCACTATTTTCATTCAAAATCTTTATGTATGATATTTGTGAAATGAGACCGACCCGTTTTATATGTTTTCTAAACCTTGTATGGGTTTGAGGGAATTGTTCTACAGAGCTTTGTGCTCACCCCCTACCGCTAACATTTTTCAGATTTTCTACAAGAGGAGGACGTAGGGGTCGAGGAGCCCGCTACTTGGGAGACTCCACTGGACGGGAGTGTGGATCCCGAGGTGGACGCCTAGAGCGACACTTTCTTTTGTTCTAGACTAGGATATTCCTTTTGAACATTGTAAAGCCTAGTTTTCTTTTGTTATTTCCGCTGTGCTACATTAGTTGATTTTGGAATGTAAAGGCCAAAATGGGCCTATTCTTTTGGGTTAATGCTGTAAATTTTATGGATGACTTTATGAAGTCTTATTTATGGATGGATTATTTTAGTGCTCTCATGATGTGAATGTTTTAGAATGTAATGCCGTCCAGGGTGTGTTTTGGGGTGTTACAATAACAAACAAACTATAAACATATAATACAAAGAAACAATTATTTATATATATATTTTTTCCTTTTTATTTTTTTTTTATTTTTTTTTTCAAATTACCATAACTCCCCGGCAACGGCGCCAAAAACTTGATTCGCCACTTTTTGTGATCTGAATTATATTAATTATACACCCAAGTATAAGTGGTCAAATTGTAGTTTTCTCGGTTTAAGTCCAAGTATCGATCCCACGAAGAGTTTTAGTAATTTAGATTTTAAAATAAAGAAAAACAGTAAAGTTTGTTGTTTGGAGTAGTATGATGTTTGATAGCTTGTGATGTGAGCTTAGATTGATAACTAGTTTAATTTAAATCAAATGCGGAAATAAAGTGCGGAGATAATAAAATGCGTAAGTAAAGCGTATAAGTGATAACAATATAAAAGATACCCTTCAGTTTAGGGATCCATATGCTTTATATTGGTTGATTACTGGAAATGCTACCTCACAACAATTAACTTCCATTTTACTGGAGAGTCAATCGGCAGGTCTGATGTATATAAACTATAATACAGCCGCTTCTTAGGCTAACTGGTAGTAATAAATCATAACGCAGCAACTTCTTAGGAAAGCTGGTTATATCCATGTCAATTGATTAACCCAAGCAAACCAGAAGGACAAGCCATTCATGAGGTATACTTGAGTTATTCAATTGATCTCTTGATAGCAAGTACATACCTATTTAAACCATAACACAGCCACTTCTTAGGTTAATTGGTGGTAATATAGCATAACACAACAACTTCTTAGGAAAACTGGTTATAGACGTATCAATTAACTAATTCAAGTGAACCAGAAGGACAAGCCATTCATGAGGAATACGTACCCAATAATATATATATGCATGTCAGTTAAACATCCTCAGCGTTCCATCGGAGGACAAGCCATACCAGTAGGAACACCGTGGTTGTTAGACTGTCAGTATAGTTAGATATATATATATGCCAGTTAAATATCCTCAGTATTCCATTGGAGGACAAGCCATACCAGTAGGAACACCGTGGTTGTTAGACTGTCAGTATAGTTAGATATATAATAAGTGAAGAAACCCTAATAACCCAGAAGGACAAGCCATTCATGAGGATCATTTAGGTTTTGTACCACACATCAGTAGAAAATCCTCAACGTTCCAATGGAGGACAAGCCATACCGGTAGGAACATCGTGGATCTTTAACTGGCTGGTCTTATGACACACTGATGACATAATTCCAGGCACAGCACCAGAATTACGTACATCACTATATCACGCATTAAGCATATAATACATATATAAATAAACATATAAATAAAACATTAGCATTTCCATAATCTAACCAATATTATACATATGTTTACCCTAGTTTGAAGGGTATAAACGACTACTCACGCTCCATTGCTACAGAAAAACAAGGAGTGTGACTATTCGTCATTACAACTAAAATTAAACGGTAAATTGTACAACTTCTTTCACAAGGAACAATTGAAACACAACCACTTTTATTATCATTTAAGACACAAAAGTGGCGGTAGTTCAACTATCCGAATAGAAAGATACAATAGAAATGTAGAAATACAGAGTAACAATAAAAGTGTATCACGGACCGGCTAAGACTTTCTCTTTCTTTCTCTTTTTCTTTCTCTCTTTGGCTTTGGTGTGGCTGGCCAAGTGCAAGGTGAGTTGGTCTTGGAGAGGTGTTTGGAAGGCTTGGAAGGAATTGTTTGAAAGCTAAACAAGGCACCCCTATTTATAGAGGGGGGAGGGAGTGTCGGCCAAGGAGGGTGGTCCCAACCACTAGCCCAACCTTCCAAAAGGTTATGCCTTGCAGTAGGGGTTCTAGGTGTCGTCTTCTTGGGCTGCCACTTGTCAGCTTCTTATTGGTCCATGTTTCTTTATTGCACCTGGGTCCTTTATTACTTCAAGCTTTGCACATTTGTCATGTATTCTTCAGTATTTTTGCATTTGACCCTGAACTTTCAACATAAAGTATTTAGAACTTTAATTTAAGCATAAACTATTATTCACAATATTTACTTGTTTTATCTTACAAGATTAATTACTTAATCATCTTAATTTATACACTAATTAAGGTTAATCAGGAATACCCATCCAAAAAAAAATAATATGCATGTCCGGCTATTCTTTCCAGAACTTAGTCCAAGAAAGGTAAGGGAAAATGATTTTTTCTAGTAAGAGAATTTAATTTCCAATAGTCAATACACATACGCCAACCAGTGACTATAAGTATAGGGACTAATTCATTTTCTTGGTTTCTCACTACCATAACACCAGACTTTTTGGGGACTACTTGTGCAGAGCTGACCCATTTACTATCAGATATAGGATATATAACACCAGCGTCTAACAATTTAAGCACTTCAGCTCGGACTATTTCCTTTAAATTTGGATTTAATCTTCTTTGCGGCTGTCGGGATGGTTTAGAGTCTTCTTTCAAGAATATATAATAAGTACAGAGAAGAGGACTTATTCCCTTAATATCAGCTACCGTCCAACCGATTGCACTTTGATGATTTTTGATAACTCTTATCAATTATTTTTCTTGGACTTCTGATAATTTTGAAAATATTATCACTGTATAAGTTTCATCCTCTCCTAAGAAGATATATTTCAATTCGACCGAAAAAGGTTTCAACTCTGGTTTAGGAGCAACCACACTAGACTTAACAGATTTTGTTCCAGTAGGTACTAACTCTTCAAATTTTCGAACTCATGTACCAATAGTAGACATATCTACAATAGATTCGACATTATTTATAGACTCTAATAATGCATGTGACTCTTTCTTTACACAAGCATTTTCAAACAGATTTTGAGATACTGACTTAATGTAATTTACTTCATGTAGTTCATCTTTCTCTCTGGGTTGCTTAGCAGTTTCAAACACATTTAATTCCAATGTCATATTTTCAAATGAAAGTTTCATGATTCGTTCCTACAATTGATCAATGCATTTGATGTAGATAGGAATGGTCGCCCTAGGATGACAGAAATTTGTAAAGAGACATGCAAGACTGACTGTTTATCCAAGACAATAAAATCCACTGAAAAATAAAACTGATCGACTTGAACAAGTACATCTTCAACAACTCCATGTGAAATTTTTACAGAATGGTCAGCCAATTGTAATGTGACATTTGTAGGTTTTAATTCACCCAATCATAACTGCTCATTGACTGAATATGGGAGCTAATTGACACTGGCTCCAAGATAAAGCAAGGTTTGCTCAATCTTGAAGTTCCCGATTATGCATGAAACTGTAGGACTCTCAGGATCTTTGTACTTTAGAGGGGTCTTGTGTTGAATAATTGCACTAACTTGTTCAATAAAAAATGTTCTTCTCTATACATTGATCATTCTCTTTATTGTGCAGAGATCTTTCAAAAATTTTGCATAAGATGAGACTTGCTTGATTTCATCCAATAGGGGGATGTTAATCTTTACTTGTTTAAATAAGTGAAAAATTTCAGCATGATTGTTCAATGGTTGAGGTCTCTTGACTCTTTGAGAAAAAAGTAAAGGGATAGGATTTGATTTTTCTTTTTCATCTAGAAACTCTGTTTCTTTTTTAATCATAGGTTCAGACTCAATTGGTTCATTTACAGGGATTGACTCAACTATGAGCTCTAGAATTTTGGCTTTGATGGTCTTGTCAATCACCTTACCACTTCTTAATGTGATAATTCCTTGAATTTGACTTTGAGAAGGTTTAGAAGAGACAACATTAGTCTGAGTTCGACCCTGCAGAGGTTTAGGTTGAGATGGGAATTTTCCCTTCTCTGTTGTGCTCAAAGACTGGGTCAACTTGGCTAGATGACTCTTTCTACCCTCAATATTTTGTGAAGTTTGAGCTTTGAAATCATTAAATACATGGGTAGATTGAGTATTAAAACTCATTTGACTTTGAATGAATTGATTCATGGTGTCTTCTGAACTCCTCTTGTGTGGGGGTTGATAAGACTGATATGGCAGCTGAGTCTAAGGTTGTGGTGGAGGTGGACCTGGTTGCTAACTCACAAGTTGTGTATTTTTTCAACTGAAATTTGGGTGATTCTGCCACCCTGGATTATAGGTTTCAAAGTATGGATTTGAATAAGGCTTTTTAAATTTTGAAATGACATTGGTATGTTCCATCAGAACCTCCTTGAAGGTTGGAATGGTGGGACACTTCCCCGCAGGATGTCCTGCTAGAGCACAAATTCCACACAACTAATCAGTGGGCAACACAATAGCAACTTCCTTGACTTTTTTTTTTTTTTATCTCTAGAGCATCCAGCTTTCGACATAAGGTAGCTATTCTAGCCCTTAGGTCATCATCCTATTTTAACAAGTATTTTCTTCCCTGGGATGATGATGGCTTGGTTTCAACAATATTTGGCGAGACCGAGTCCCACATTTGGGAACTCTCTGAAATTGTATCAAAAAACTTGAATGCCTCATCGAGAGTCTTGTTCATGAATTCTCTCTGGCCCATCAATTCAACAAACTGATGCATTGTGTAAGGAAGGGCATCATAAAAGAAACTAACTAAGGTCCAACTCTCAAATGCATGATGTGAGCAAGCTTGGAGAAAATCCTTAAATCTTTCCCAACATTGATAAAAAATTTCTCCTTCTTTCACACAAAAATTCATGATTTGACGTCTCAATGCATTAGTGTAGTGCACAGGGAAAAATTTCTTGAAAAATTCAATTTGCAAAACTTGCTAACTTGGAATGGATTGAGCTTTTAAAGAATTTAGCCACTATTTTAGCTTTATCCTTTAAAGGAAAAGGAAAAAATTTCAACCGGGCCATTTCAGAATTATCTTGCAATGCACTACATACTTCTAGGGGTGTCCATGGGCCGGGCCGGGCCGGGCTAGGCCCCTGAAATTTTTTTCGGACCGGGCTTGGGTAGTGTAGGCCCAAGCCCTTACCCAAGTGAGTTATCGGGCAGGCCGGGTCGGGCTTCGGGTAGGGGTAGGCTACTTGCAGCCCAACCCGCGAGCATATTAAGCAGGCTTGTGGGTGGGCCTGCTCGTGGGCTTCTTTATATACAACTTCATTTAAAAATAATGAATATTTTTGTAACTTAATATTTGTGCAAATTATACTTTTAAATCAAAAATAGAGTCAAAATGGATAAAAATAAAATAATAAATAATTTTATTTTTAATTAGGGGATGAACTACATCCAATAGAATGAATACATTCTAACTAGGTTGACACCTACTCACTTATCTATCATTTGCATTACTCTACCCTTTAAAACTTGTATGTTTAATACATGGAAAATAAAATAATACATTATTTATAGTGTCTAAATTTTTAAAACTTCAAATTTCGATATTGGGAGACTTATTTCAAAGTTTCAAATTTAATGGTCTAAAAGTATAACTTTTTTTCAAAGGAATGGTGGGCGGGCTATGTGGGCGGGTTGGGCTTGGTGGGCGGGCTTGACGGGTGGGCTCTTGGGCCAGGTAATGGGTTTGGGGGCAAACCCAAGCCCTCTTTTTAAAAATATTGGGCTCGGGCGGGCTAACCATCGGGCCTATTTTTTTCGGGCTAGGTAACAGGACCCTTGGGTAACCCGGCCCATGGACACCCCTACATACTTCCTTAAATTCTTTCATATGCAAATAAGGGTTTTCAGACTCAAAACCATGAAACTACGATAAAAGTTGTATTGTTCTTGCTTTAATGTCAAAATTTGGAGCATTTGTGGGAAAAGCAAAACATGATGGGACACTAGTGCGTGTAGGATGCAAATATTCTCTCAAAGGTCTGACATTTTGACCAACCTCTTGCTCTCTTTGATTATTATTAGTCATGCTTAACTCAAAAGAATCTGAAGATGCTTGTGATGATGAAGATAAAGGACTAGACTGATTTATAGATCATACTGATCACTTAACAAACATAAACAATAAAATTAAAACAAACAGTATATACACATATAATACAGGCTAGACAACTGCCCGATTCGTTTTCAAATCACCGTAACTCCCCGGCAATGGCGCCAAAAAGCTTGAGTTGATTTAAATCATACACCCAAGTATAAATGGTCAAATTATAATATTACTTGGATAAGTCCAAAGTCGAACCCACAGAGATCTATCTGTTGGAATTCAAAAATATAAAAGGTAAGATTGTCTTGTATGTAGTGTGCTTTACGATTGCTTGTAGTGTAAGCTTAAAACTGATAAACAAATACTTAAACTAAAAATTTGATAACAATAACTGAAAAGCTACTCTTTAGTTCGGGGATTGAACATGCACTTTGTTGTTTGATTATGAAAATGCCACCTTACAACAATCAACTCCCGTTTTACTGAAAAGTTAATCGGTAGATTTGATGTATAACTGAACCATATCACAACAACTGATTAGGTTGGCCGGAAGGTCTATGTACCATACAACAACCAAATAATCCTAGTAAACCCGAAGGTGAACCATTCAAAAGGTTTACTTTAGCTATTTGATCGACAGGTCGATGATTCAATGAAGGCAGAGTTACGATTTATCCATTGAATAAAAAACATTAGCTATGGTGAGATTTATCCCGTCGATAACCAATTTCTCGATTATTACACAAACCCCAACTATGTGCATCATTATATCATGCATGAAGTACGTAATAACTTATATATAGAATCATATACAACAATAAGCTCTGCCCGGTGTTAAGAACCATGAGCATATAGTAAAATTACTCATTCATCAATTAAAGAAGGTATAAACATTACCACATAAATAAAACATCGGCATTTTCATAACACAAACAACATTACACATGTCTTCACCCTTCACTAAAGAGTATAAACGGACTACTCACACTTTATTGTTATAGATGAGCAAGAAGGATGAGATAATCTCATTACAACAGAAAATAAAATACAAGAAATCCTTCCTCGAGGAATAGATGAAAAACCACCACACTTATTACAAGCTAGGGCACAAAAGTGGGAGATGTTCAACCCTCCAAGTAGAAAGGATATAAAAGAAATGTAGAAGAAAAGAGTTTTTGGCTTAGATAGTGTTTAGGGCAAGCTTAGAGAGTGCTTTGGAGGAGGACATGAAGCAGGAAGCAAACATAGGAAAGTGAAATGAATAGTTCAACCGCAAAAACTCTTTAAATAGGTGTTTTGAAGAAAATGATGGTCATGGTTGTTCATTCATTTGGGTGCTTAATTAAACCCAATTAAATGAGGGCCATTTTTTGGACATAAATTATTAAATCTTCTTAATATTCAATTTATTGACATCTAGCAATCTGAATACACGGAAAGGATGCCACGTGGAAAAATCTTATGAAAGGCGGGAGATGATCAGTTGCAGCCACATTTGAAAAGAAGAGTAATTAACTAGAAGTTATCATCTAGTAACCATCGATGGAAGCAAAACCGTTGAAGACAATCATTATAAAAGGGCATATAAGGGAGAAGATGAAAGATAAACTCAAACCCCCACAAGAACCACGATCTGTGCATTTTAGGAGTAATTTTAGTTTAGTTTTAGGAAGCAAATACTACTGCAATCAAGGTTGTTTATTTAGTCTTTTCTGCAACCGAAGTCCCTTCGATTGAATTAATAAAGGAGTTCTCTTTCATTAGTTCCATGTACTGTGTGTTTATCCATTAATTTCATCCAAGGAAGTCCTGAAACAAGGAATTTGAACCCTCACAAACAATCGCTTGAAAATTATCTATCGATTTGGATTTTCCATTGATCTCAACAGATTTTGGAGCAACACATAGGAATATGCCTTACTTGATGTATGTGAGAGCATAAAGCAAATGAAAAAATTGCTTGTTTGATAAGTTCAAATGCTTTAACTCACTTTTTGCTTCGACTGAGCAAATACTCAAACATGCAATTTTCAAGTTTGGAGGCAACCAATAATAAAGACATGGGGATAAAAGCATAGTTACGACAATATGAATATCATTTGTATTTATATGTAGCAACATGAAATCTTCATAAACCCTTACTAGTGGGAAACCATTTGTGTAAAGCCCCAATCCAACAAGTGTAACCTGAGGAACAACAGAGAGAGGGCTTAATCACCTAGCCAAATCACAGGTATTGAAAAATTAATTAGCATATTCAACAGTTACAAATATAGCCAATAATGAACTGATTTCATTTCCACAGAATTTTAATTGTTCACAAGTTCAAACCACGTTAGTACAAATACTAATAAAGATAGTCCACTCATGGTTTTTTTCATGCAAACAACATAAAGGATAATTTAATCACAATAATATAGTATTTATCAAAAAAAATTAAGCAGCTCACCTTGAGATTCAAAGAAGAGAAGGACTGGAGAGTGGAGACAATTTCAGAACAATGGATAATCTGCAAAGCTCGTCGAACACACGACATCTTTGAATTGCACCTAAAATTGACTGTGAAAAAAAGTAGCAAAAATAGTCGCAATAAGGAAAGAAAATTATGAAACAACTTATTCAAAATTTCTCAAATGAAGAGGAATTCTGAGTTCTTAGAGATATAAACTCACATATCGTCTCCAATGTTTGAATTCATTCATACTTAACATTCATTAGGTTTCAAAAACACATCAATTTCTAAAAAAACAATGTAAACAAAAAATAATATCAAAGCTAGGGTTTAAGCTCTAATTAAAACTAAAGAGAGATTCAGATTTGGGAGGGAGAGCAACGAGACATTAGGAGTAATGTTTAAGCTACGAATTGTGTGTACCTGATCTTTGGCATCTTCAATGTCTTCTTTGAGTTCTCTATGGTGTCTCTCCAATGAAGAGATCCATTATTTCGTCGATGGATCTCCTTAGTTTAACTTACACGACGTCGTAGATTGTCCGTTACAGAATAATTTCGTCCATGAATCTCGATTAATTTTTTTTAATTTTACTGACTGAAATTATTTTGTCATCCCAATTAAAAAATATTAAAAAATAAAAATAAAAACTTTTATTTTAATCAACTACAAATTTTTTTGTAGGCAAAACTAAATTTGAGGGGAATATATTTTTTTTGGGATATAGGGACTGATGATGTGTGAACTCAAAGCATGAGATTGTGTTGCTTAAGCTAAAGAGCTTAAGGCTTGTATGTGATAATCTAAGTATGCAAGTAAGTACAGAATAACATGAAGGACACAAATTGTAGTGGTTCACTAGCTGAAAAGCTTGGCTAGTCCACTCTAATGGAGTCTCTTTCTCTTTGAGGGATTTTCTATTACTTGGGGGAGAAGATAGGTTTAAAATGTATTCGATGTCTTCGCATGGAGAAGGCCTTGGTGTTATATACCTACAGGTGGGGTGGTCCCTCTGCCATCATCACATGGTCCCCAAGTTTGTTAAGGATTTTATTGAGGGAATATTGAGACCATTAAAGGCTATATTCTCTAGGTGTAACATGGTGTGTCCTTCTAGAAATAGGATGACATCATTCCAAAAGGTTGAACTCCTAAAACCACTATACGAGCTGCTGGGCTGGAGCTTGGTGATTTGTACATCTATGTTGGTCATCCCATCCATAGTCTTTGAAGTCGTGTTGTTCGAGATCAAGCTGTGATAAGAAAAAATGATTTACTGAACATGGTTACCACTTCTGGCCTTAATTTGGGGGTAAATCACATTTAAGGTGAAGCTTGCTCCTTTGGGGATGTGATGTATCCATTAGAGCTTAAGTGGGATATGATGTGACTAGATGATTGATGAGGTGCGGCTCTAGCAAGGCGGACTGTGAACCTACCGCCTTAATTTTCATAATGTTTTCATCCTATGCATACACATGGATTTCATCGATGGTGCGCCTTGTATGCCTTTTGAGTGCATGTCTAACGCATTTATTGAGCATGATGGAATTGAATCGCCAAAAAATTGAAGTTATTTGAACTTATTGTTCTTTCAAAGAGGTATTTAGCCTTTTTATCGAACAGGAATAGAAGTATCTTGAGCTTTCGGTGTTATGCCACTCATCCTCTATCATTCTCCTGTCCAATCTGCCTACTCTTTTTTCTATTTTAGGAGTTCTTTAGGGTCTTTCGTGCCTCTATCTTTTTTCGTCGAGCTTCAACTAAGCAATTGTCAATTGTCATTCTTACCTACCCGAATTGTACCGTAACTTGAGGTGTGGGATTCCCATGGTGAGGGTTATATCCAATACTTCTTCCGAATCGACTCCTTAGAATTCCCGAAATCCAAGGGATGGTTCTGAGGAGGAAGGATCCCCTTTTTCCAATAGGGATGAGGATCTTTCTGTCGAGGAATTCCAGGAAGAGGAACTTCCTTTGGTGCTGACCGAAACTAGGGGTAGTCTTTCGGAATGAGCTTTACGTGCCTCCTCCCCTGCTCTGGATTTACAAGTCTCTACTTTAAGTCATCGTGATGAGGTACTTCCGATCGAGTCTTCTAGTAGGTTAGGGAAAAGGAAAAAAAGGGAAGAAAAGAAGCTCATCTTTCTCGGTGATCCAAAAAAATAAAAAGGTCTCCTTAGACTTATCTAACTTGACCTATATTGCGGCCTCAAATCAAAGTCGTATGACTGATAGTTGGGCACAAGATCTTATAGAATAGTATGGCTTTCCCCAAGAAGTACTACTTCATGTTCCCAAGGCTGAGTAGAGGTGCAATGCCAATGTTCCCAGAAAGACATGTTCTGCATGACCGCCTTTGAGGCTGGGCTAGGTTCCCAATGCATCCTTTCATCCGTGAAGTCCTCTATCATTACAACGTTTGTCCGGCTAGGTTGTCTCCTAATGGATGGGGTCTCTTAGTGGGTTTACCGGTATACTAGAAAGAATGTGGTATTGAGTCTCCCCTTACTTTGCCTGAGTTCACCTATTACTAGCACCTCAAGTCCTCCCTAGTTCCCAGTTTCCTTTACTTTGCCAAGAGGTTGAGGGTCGAGACAATGATTTTTGACCTCCCTACTTCGTATAAGGGTTGGAAAGTGAGTTTCTTCTTCATATCTGGGGATGCTTGGGAGTTGACAGGGCATGTCGATGACACCTCCCAATTTCCACGTATCTGGGACATTTCTTGTTACACTCTTAAGTCCTGTTTAGATGAGATGTTGGTTGCCATTTTTTATTGATGCTTTTCATTTCTATTTCCTAAGTATTTAACCAATCTGAGTTGTTGTTGTTGGGTATTGACATCTTTTCTCTATTGAGGAAATAATTTGGACTTCCAAGGTTGAAGCTCACGGCTTGGGATCTTTTAAAGAACTTATGACAGCCAAAAACCTAGCCAAAATACATGTTTGGCCCCCTGTCCAGGAGCTTTCCCCTGGTTCATCACAAAATAAGAATTAATAGTCTAGAGCTTTCTCATTACTTCTCTGTTCTCACATTTGTATTCATTTTGCTATTTTCAGGTCCTGTTGAGATGACCCTTGACCAGGAATTGATCAGGAAGACCATTGAGGAGAGGAAATGACAGAAGCTGAGCAAGAAGGCTGACCTCCCCCCTCCCACCTTTCGGGGCTGCTTTGGGCTTATTTATAGAAAGATTGGACCAGTTGGGATCCTGTAGCTCAGGCTTCCCTTAAAGGGGGAGAGCTTGCCGAGAAGACTTTAGATATCTCGGCCAGTCGTACTTTTCCTTCTTCTCGTGATCGCGTGGCAATTCCTCCATCCCCCATCATTCCTGAATTTTCCTTCCGATCGATTACTTTGAAAAAGGGGAGTGGGACCATCTTAGACCCTTTTGGAGAAGTTGGAAATAAGACTTCCTTTCTCGGCGATCCTATTGTAGTTGTGCAGACTCTCTTCAATATGGATCCTGATGCCGAGCTAAGTGGATTGGTGACCACCCCTTTCAATTCTCCCCTTCTCCTCTGTTCTTTATTTTAGCCGTAAGGCTCGTTCTTTTGTTTACTGTCCACTGCTTATATCAAGGCTCTTAACGTCGAAGGGCAAGAACAACTCAAACGTTGTAAGGATCAAGCTCTAGAATTAGCTAATTGCAAAGAAAGTTTGAGGTAGATGAACTCTAGCTTTCCCAAGAGCTCCTTAGGAAGGAATCATCCTCCAAGGACTCCCAAATGGATGATTTGATTGAGGCCTTGAACTATGCCCATTCTGAAGAGGCTAAGGCTGAGGCTGAGGCTGAGGCGAAGCGATTTAAGGCTGATTATGAAGAGGCTTAAAAGGCTCAGCTTGAGCTAAATAATGCTTTGAAGGCCAAGGAAGAAGAAATGAAGAAGCTTACTCGGGTTGCCGCTAACAGCTTTGTTGACAGTTCCGAGAATTTCGAGGGGCAACCCGAGAAACTATTTCCCGAGCTAGATTTCAATTCCATCCTTGTCATTTTTCTAGATGTCGGAGCAAGGCAAAAAGGTTCTGAGGGTTCTGCTGAGGCTGAGGTCCCAGTTGTTGATACCACCGAACTCCTTGGGGAGGAAAATAGACAGAGCTAAAGATAGTTTTTTTCCTTTTTTCTTAGCTTGTATAACCTTCTTTTGTAATGAAAATTTGACTTTCTTCTTAAGGTGAGTTACTTAATTCTTGTATGCCCCTACCCCCTTCACTTGGCAAAAGGTGAATGCCTTGTGGCAGTGACCTCCTTTTGGATTCTAACTATTGGGTTCTAGCTTTGGTTGCCCGCAGGACTTAGTGGTTCAGAATTTTGGCTCTAGGGCCAGGCTTGGCTTTTTCATGAGCCGAAGGGCTAGTCTTCTTCCGAGCTTGCGAGTTCTTTATGGAATGAGATAATGAGCTCTTCGCAAGCTGAGATGCTCAGTTAGGTGAAGAAACTTGTTGCAAAGAGTTGAGGAGCTCATCTTTAGTGCTAAACACTTATGCGAGTTGCCAATGTTATGGAACTATTTTACGATGGTTATCAAAAAGACATGATTAAGACGGTTGTACTTAGTTGTGCCATCAAGTCGTTCAGAAGCAGAAAGGGTGCTTTGATACATCCCTCTTAATACCTGAGACGCTATGATTGCTTCTTTATTTATTACACCCCATCATGCAGAATGTTTTTCAGGGAGCTAAACTATTGTCATTTTTGGCTATAAAAGCACAGGCGACCCTCCACGTTGGTTTTCACTTTGCAATCTATTTCTATAGATATTTCATAAGCAAAATTTCTTTTTCTTTCCTAAGATATGGATGTTCCCATTTGTAAAACCCGTGAAATTTGGATTTTTTTTTTAAAAAGGGCAAAATAGTAATTTGCCACTATAATGCGTATTTAAAATACTCATGTTTTAGACCTCGGATGAGGAAACAGAGTTCGTTGTTGAATTCGTATCGCGAAAATGAGTCACCTTGTCAAATTTCGTCGAATTCCGAGATAGTCGGATTTTGCACGTCGTTCGAGGCGACTGCGTGGCGAATGACCTCACGAACGTCCCCATAAATGAGTTTTATAAAATTTCCTTAAAATTAAGTTTAAGTTTAAGTTTAAATAAAATTAATTTGAACTTAAACCGGGACCAAATAAATCGTTTCGGGACGAAATCGAACCCGATTAAGCGAGGGACACGTGGCACGACGTAGGCCGAGTATTTAAAACTATAAATAGGGGTAAATATCTAGAAAATCAGATTTATTTTTTGCCCCTTGTGTTCTTGTTTGGCCGGCCAAGAGAGAGAGAAGAGAGAAAAGAGAGAAAACCTAAAACTCCAAGTTTCCTCCGTCGATTCCCGGAGTTCCGTCGCTCGGATTCCGTCGAACCAAGAGCTAAAGTCGATCACATCGACGAGGGCTACGCAACCACACCAAGAGCAAGGGATTTCACCGAAGATCCAAGAGAGGAGATTTGGGGGAAATCTAGAATTGGGCTTGGAAAGTGTTCTTGAAGCTTCCTTCGAGAGAATTACGCTTCAAGAGGTAGGGTTTCTCCTACTTGGGACTATTTTTACCTTAGGTGTTAGTAGACTAAGGGTTAAAAGTTATATATGCATATGTATTGAAATATATATATGTCTATAGTTATGGTAATGGAAAGGGAGCATAGAGTTGGCCTAGGCTAACTTCTAGCTTGATGTTATTACATAGGAGTTCCATGTGGTTTCTCTTATAACTTGGTGACATTTGAGCTATATGGTTGCTTGGAATGTGTTATGTAAAAACATGACTTTAATGATTACTAGGTGTTTGATAAAATGCCTAGGTGAAATTGTGTGTGTTACTTGCATGATGCTATGTTATAACATGCTTGGGTGATTGTGAAATCATATGCTTAGGATATGGTTGTTGGATGAAGAGTGTTGTTGATATATGCATGAAATGATATATTGAACATAATGAGATATGGTAGTTATGTGCTTTTGATATAATTGCCATTGATGTATTGGAAATGTTTATATGTTTGTCATGAGCATTATGTTGTATGCAATGGAACATGGCATTGCATATGCATCTCATTACATGGGTGTGTGTGCATGGTTGATGTCAATACCACACTTGGGGATTGACAATATGGCTTGGGAAAAAGTTGGGTCGAAGACCTAGCTAAGCCGCTTGATTGCATGATAAATTGGGTCGGGATGAGCAAGAAGAGGCATGACGACCTCTCGGGTGAAAGACCCGGTGTTTGGGGGGTGCACTCCGTTGGTATAAGAGCCCATAAAGTGTACGGGTGTGGAAGACCATTGGTTAAGTCCATAAAGAAGTCCGATCCCAAGAAAGACCCTAGTTTTCAAAATATCATTTGATGTAAACATAAATGATGAAATGAAATACTTTGGCATTGCATCGTGTTGTATGAGTCGGTGAGAACTCGGGTTAAAATGCATGAGTGAGTGACATCTCATTTCATGGCATGGTATGTTGCATTCCAACTTAGAATGCATGTCCTTTTGATAAATGATTGTTTGCAAATGAATGTTGCATGAGCATGAGCATCTAGGGGAAGAGTAGCCCTGGTAGGGTTTACTTTACTGGGCGTTGGCTCACCCTATACGGGAAACATTTCAGGTATGGGGTTTACACCGGCAGATGGCTCACTTGGAGAGCATCAAGAATGAAGGGGGCCGGCATGTGGCCTTAGTTCGAGTTTTTGTAAAACTTTTGTATAAATTCCATTTGATGTGTAGATTATGGAATTAAATGTAATGGAACTTGTATAAGTTGTGTATTATATGAAAAATCGTATTATACATGTGTTGGATGAGTTAGGAATGTATTAGAATGGATTGGAAGTGAAAAACAAAGGAAAAAGGCAAAACTGGCAAAATCGTACCGGTACGCGTACCGGTACGTAGACAGACAGAAGGCAGAGCGTACCGGTACGCGTACCGGTACGTCGATGTCCAGTGGGTTCAGTGTACCGGTACGCGTACCGGTACGCCCATCAAAACTCAGATTTTTTTTTTATTTTTGTTTTCTTTGCCAAGCCTTTGGGCTATGTTTTTCCTTCCCTCCAATGATCAAATTGGACCCTAATGGGGTATGAATCATGGGGAGTTGGACTGGGGTTGGATCGAATGAATGCTGAACCGAATTTTCATTTTGGATTATAACCTCGGTTTAAGGATGTTATCGATGTGGTGTCGGGTTAAGCGACATCCACGGGTATTTCCGCGGGTTGATGGGTTGTCAACGGTTAATACAGGACCCCTGGAAAATGGGGCGTCACACCATTTCCTCTGAATTTAGACGACGTGCTTCACTGTATTTGGAATACTCGAACTGGGGTGCCTTAATGGTTCCCAACAACATCTCTAAAGGTGAAATAGAGACCATCAGGAGACGCTATGGGTTTCTTGCCAGTGTTTCTGTACATGCTCCTACCACCGACGAACCCTGCAATCTACTTTGAGGGAGGAAAGTTTATTTCTTTAAGTCCACCTTTGAGGCTGGACTCAGGTTTCCCATGTCCGCCTTCATCAGGCGAATTTTTACTCACTTCGATTTGTGCACTTCTAAGCTTTCACTGGAGGGGTGGAGTCTCTTGACAAGGTTTTTCCTCTTTTGGCGCCTACAAGGCTATGAGGAGTTCCCTTCTCTTTTCGAGTTTTCTCACTTCTTTTACATGGCTCCTGCCTTTTGTTCTTACTTCTACCACTTCGTCTGGAGAGCTTGAGTGCCTGAGCTAGTTATGAACCTTCTTGTCTACCCAGAAGGATGGCAACACCGTTTTCTTTTTGATTCTAGAAATTCTTGGGATTCGAGGGAGAGGTTGTCAAAGATCCAACGAAGATCGAAGGTCGAAGGTCGAAGGTCGAAGGTCGAAGGTCGAAGGTCGAAGGTCTTCTCCGATGCTACTCATGATTGTCGAATCTCCTTTTTGCTCCTATCTGCTCGATTTTGATCTCTCTCTCTCTCTCTCTCAGATCTGACATCATCCCTTTTTGAAACCCTAACCCTCGATCTCGCCATCAATCGGCGATCTCTTATTCAATCGATCGATCTCCTAATCAATCGACATTCAATTAGTGATATCTGCTCCTTTCTCCTTCACCATCTTTGATCTTTACATGTGTTGTGAAGATCGATGCAAATGAAGTCTCTCTCTTGAATTCAAGCACTCAGATTTATATAGGTGTATAGTTTTTTTATGTATAGGGCCAAATCTGTGTGTGTGTGTGTGTGTGCATATGTATATGTGTGTGTGCATCTGTATGTGTGTGTGCGCGTATGTATATGTGTGTGTGTGTATCTGTGTGTGTGTGTGTGTGTGTGTGTGTGTGCATCATGCTCTGTTCCAGTAACTAATGGTGTGTGCATCATCCTCACATTCTATCACACCGAAGGGTTTTCTTCACAAGAAGCTTTTGTCCTATATGTTACAGGCGCGGGTTTTCTGGTTTTGTTTTGAATTTTTTCTGGAATTCTTCTCTTGTAAATTTTGGTTGTAAGGCTATTATGCTTTCACATTCTTTGTAATTTTTTGGGTGAATCAATAAAATGGCTCTCTTTCAAAAAAATAAATAAATTGGTTATATGTTATATAGAATGGTTATATGTTATATATAATTGTGTGTGTGTGTGTGCTGAGTTAGTGAATGTTGAAATTCATATAGAATTGTTGGGTTGAAATTTATATGTTATATAGAAATGAGATATTATAAAGCTAATAATAAGGATATAACTTGAAGTGGTTACCAAACATGTTTTTTATTTTATTTTCATAATTTGTTTAACACAAATGACTCACAAACATGTTTTCTATTTTTAGTGTTTACCACAAAACAAAACAAACATTGTCCCTATTTTTATTTTTTTTTAAAACAGGAAAACAAAAACGTTATCAAACGACCCCATAATATCTTGTTTGTAATTTATTTTGAATATAAAATATATAACTCCTTTCTTTTTTTCTATGCTCGATCTTAATGTTTGTGTTGCATGTCTATCTTGCCTTGGATTTAAAACTTAACCTTTTAAAAGTTGTAAAACTCCCACAGGCTGAAAGGCTCACTTTTAAGCTGAAAAGCTCTTACAAGCTGAAAAACTTATCTGAGGTAGAGCTAAAAAGATCAACCTTGGAACGAGTTGATAAGTTCTTATAAGTTGAAATGCTTATCTGAGGTGTGAGCTGAAAAGCTCATCCTTGGATTCGATCTGAAAAGCTCATCCTTGGATTGAGCTGATAAGCTCTTATAAGCTGAAAAACTTATCTGAGGTATGAGCTGGAAAGCTCATCCTTGGATTCAAGATGAAAAGCTCTTATAAGTTGATGAGCTTATCAGAGTTATGAGCTAAAAAGCTCATCCTTGGATTTGAGCTAAAAAGCTCTTTTAAGCTGAAGAGCTTATCTGAGGTATGAGTTGAAAAGGTCACCCTTTAGCCGACAAGCCCATAAACTTTGTTCGAGCTCAATACTTGGAAGAATTTTGTGCACTCAAGAGCTTTTGATACCAAGATTTTGCAAACACTTCATTGATGTAAAATATTCGTGACTATCCTCTTAAAAGAGGTGTTCACAAGATTTGTAAAATTAAAGGCTTAAAGTTGTCACTAATAGAACTTCTTGAGGTGGCCCACATTCCATGAGTGTGTAAGTTTTTTTCCTTCTTCATCCTACAGCTTAATAATTGCCAAGTTGAACAACCTTTTTGACAATGTAAGGCCCTTCCCAGTTTGGGCCCAGCTTCTCATGTCTGGGATCCTTCCTTGCAGGCTATAGTTTTTTTAAAATGAGATCCCCAGTTTTGAAGCTTCTTACTTTGACCCTCTAGTTGTAATATTGGGTCTTCTTCTTCTGATAAGTTGCGATTCTTTGTAATGCCTCATTTCTTTTTTCATTGAGGAGGTCGAGATTTACAAGGAGAGCTTAATCATTTTCCTTAGGATTGAATTGTTCGGCTCTGGGTGATGGGAGCTCGATCTGCACAGGAACCACTACTTTTGTTGTAAAGGCTAAGTTGAAGGGAGTCTCGTTGGTAGCAGTCTGAGCTGTTGTCATATACGCCCAGAGCTTAGTTGGAAGATGATCTACCCATTGACCTTTTGAAGCTTCGAGCCTAGTCTTTAAAGTGTTGACAATAGTTTGTATGGTCACCTCTACTTGGCCGTTGGACTGGGGATGAGTTGGTGCTGAGAAGTAGTTCTTTATACCGAGCTCTAAATAGAAGCTTTTGAAGGATGAATTATCAAACTACTTACCGTTGTCAGACACTATTCCCCTGGGTATCCCAAATCTATATACAATGGATTTCCACATAAAGTTCTTGATCCTTTGCTTGGTGATGGTGGCTTTGGGTACGACCTCGACCCATTTGGTGAAGTAGTTAATTGCTATGACAACAAACATACACGATCCTACCCCTAATAGGAAGGGGTACCACAAAGTCTATCCCCCGTTATTGATATGGTCGTAGGCTCAGTATCGACGTGAGCTGTCAGGTGGGGTAATGAGGGATGTTGGAATGTAGTTGACAAGTTTTTCATTTTCTTCACCAATTCCTTGGAATCTTTCACCATTGTGGGCTAGAAGTAGCTTTGCCTAAATGCCTTATTTGCCAATGTGCCAGCTTCGATGTGATTTCCACAAATGCCCTCATGGATCTCCCTCAGCACGTAATTGGCCTCTTTGTATGAAATGCACTTCTTAAGGGGTATAGAGAACCCTCTTTTTTAAAGTTTTCCCTAGATCATAGTAAACCTTGACGTTTTGCTCCTTAGCTTAGCTAACTCCTTGAGTCTTGGGGAGGAATACCATCTCGAAGGTAACTGACGAGGGGATCCATTTAGTTTGTCGTGAGTTCCACGTGATGAATTCTTTGCTCTTATAGATGTTCCACATGCACGATCCTTCCTACTTTTCCTTAATTTATAGATGTTAACTTGGCCAAGGCATCAGCTCTAGCATTCTCAGCTCGGGGTACTTGCACAACCTTAGTATGCATAAACTAGGGATGAAACTCTAACGTCAACTGTAGATTGCATATAGTGAAGGGAACTTTTGGAATTTTACCTATTATGTAAGAGTTTAGGCACCAAAATTCCCTCCCATTACCTGATGCTCTGTTTATTTGACCCAATTTGCTCTGTTCAGTCCAGTTGATTGAGAGAGAGAGAGAGAGAGATAGGGAGGGAGGGAACCAAACCATGGATGTTTACTGCCACTGTGGGAGAAGAGCAATGATGAAGATGTCCTAGACTGATATTAATCTAGGCAGGAGGTTCTTCTCTTGTTACATATCCATGGTAAGTTTCATCATCATCTCAAGCATTGTGACTATTAGCTTATCTCTGAAGTTTTGTTTAGTAACCCTTGTATTACCCTTAAGTATGAGGCCATTCTATCTCCCCTTGTCTCGTACTCTGATTCAAACTGCCTGACCACGAGTTGGGAATCGTTGTGGGTCAGTAGCTGCTATGCGTCCGTGGAGTGTGCTAGCTTGAGCCCAGTTATAAATGCTTCATACTCGACTTCATTTTTTGAGGCTTTAAATTCAAACCTGAGGGTGTACTCCAAGTCAATGCCCTCAAGGGAGGTTAGGATTAGTCCGACTCCGCTCCCTTGTACATTAGAAGCTCCATTAACAAAAAGTCTCCATGGTGGGAGATCAGGTACAAATTCTTAATCTCTTCTGAAAACTTTTGGTTATGAGGTTTGGGGTAAAATCGGCTATGAAGTCAGCCAAAACTTGCCCCTTAATG
Source organism: Ilex aquifolium (assembly GCA_951799425.1). NCBI lineage: Eukaryota > Viridiplantae > Streptophyta > Magnoliopsida > Aquifoliales > Aquifoliaceae > Ilex > Ilex aquifolium. Next base: position 21,848,575 of record OX637397.1, on the reverse strand, counting down.
GCAGTCTCCGACTAAATCTGATATGAAACTCTCTGAGCTCAATAGTTCACTTACCTAGTCGATATGAGGACTCAGGTTTACAGAGTACTTGCTTTATTGGCTGATCGGTCGGGATCTCTATTGTGTGGGCTTGAAAATAAGGCATCAATCTTCTTGCCATTGTAGCCAACGCTAGCACCAACTTCTCCATTTTTTGATTTCTCTCATCCGCTCCTCTCAGAGCTTGACTGCAAAAATAGACAGGCTGCTGCCTTCTTTCTTCTTCACTTATCAAGGCCGCGCTAACTGAAAAAGAAAACACAGCCAGGTATAAAGTCAGGACCTCCTTTTCCTTTGGGCTGACCAATGTTGGCAGGGAGCTCAGATAATTCTTCAGGCTTTGAAATGCCACCTCGAATTGGTTTTTCCATTGGAATGCAGCTTTTATGACTTTAAACAATGGCTGACACTTAGCGTTAGATCTTGATACAAAGCGATTAGTGCCGCTATCCGACTTGTCAAGCACTACACTTCCTTGATATTGGTGGGTGATTTTATGTCAAGCACTGTTTTTATCTTCTCTAGATTTGCCTTGATTTCTCTTCTATTGACGATGAAGCCTAGGAACTTTCCAGCTGCTTCCCTGAAGGCATACTTCGTCGGGTTGAGCTTCATTCTATACTTTCTTAGGATCTAGAAAGATTCTTCAAGATGATGGATATAGAGATCTGCTTTTAAAGACTTTACCAGTACGTCGTCAATATAGGCCTCCATAGTTGTCCCTAGCTTCTCCATTAACATCCTATTTATCAGCCTCTGATAAGTAGCTCCTACATTCTTGTGTCTAAACGACTTGACCTGGTAGCAGTAAGTTCCATACTCAGTGATGAATGAGGTCTTCTCCTAATCATCTGGGTCTATCCTAATCTGATTATGCCCTGAGAAGGCGTCCATAAAGCTCAGTAACTCATGTCCTATCGTGGAGTCGACTATGAGGTCGATTCGAAGCAAAGGGACACTATCTTTGGGGCACGATCTGTTGAGGTCGATGAAGTCAATCCACAACTTTCACTTTCTGTTGGCTTTCTTTACGAGCACTAAATTGGCTAGCCATACCACATAGTTGACTTCTTTGATGGCTTTGGCGTGTAGGAGCTTTGATACGTCTTCATTGATTGTTTTTTGCCTCTTTGGTCCAAAGCTTCTTCTTTTCTGCTTTATTGGCTTGTATCTCAGATCTACACTTAGCTTGTGAATGATCACCTTTGGATAGATTCCCTGCATGTCTTCAGGTCTCCACGTGAACACATCCACATTATCTTTGAAGAACTAAACGAGCTTCTGCTTGAAGTAATTTATGAGCTTGGATCCAATGAAAACTAAGTGCTCTAGCTTCTTATTGATCTGTATTGGCTCTAGCTCTTTCGAAGGGGTCAGCCTTGTATCCATCTGATCCCTATGTCCAGATCTTCTATCTGGACCGAGCCTATTTCCTTTTTCTTCATGGAAGTCAGATAACACTCCCTGGCTGTGCGTTGATATCCATTTACCACCCCTTACCACATTTTCGATGGGGAATTTAATCACAAGGTGCTAAGTAGAGGGAATGGATTTGAGTAAATTCAAGGAGGGTCTACCTAGAATGACATTGTAAGGTGAGGGTGCTTCCACGACGAGGAACTTCCCATGGTGAGGACGAGCTGGATGAAACCTAGCGGGAAGAACTTCTCTCCTGAAAACCCTAGCAGATTAGTTTTGATGGGCTACACCTTCTCCTTACCAATTCCTAGCTTATTGAAGGCCGACAGGAAGATGATATCAGCAGAGCTTCCATTATCGACAAGCACGATGTATACGGCCTTGTTTGCTATTATCACTTTTATGACCAAAGTGTCGTCATGGGGAGGTTGACATCCCTCAAGATCAGCATCTGAAAAAGAGATTTCAAGATTAAGGTGTGGAGCCTTTTGTATGATTTGGACTTCTAGGTGGTCGTCTGATCTGACCTTCCTTATGTGCACATTTTTGGTCGAGTTGGATTCTCCACCTCCTACGAAGCCTCCAGAGATCACTCTGATCTCTCTCAACGCTTATTTGTTATTGCCTCTATTGGGGTTGTTCCTACTGTAGTTGAGTTCGTTCCTCACTATCCAGAGCCACAAAGTGCTTGGGCTATCCCCTTTGAATCAAGAACTTCATCTCCTTTTTAAGCTGGAAGCAATCATCTATGTCATGCCCGTGATTACGGTGGAAGTTGCAATTTTTTGGTAGGGTCTCTTTTTTAAGGGTTTGTCTTCATTTTAGTAAGTCATTTCACATATCTCTCATTCAGAACCTGATGTAGCACTTGAGCTACCAAGGTGTTAAGGAGTTTAAACTGCTCTGGTACATATCAAGGTTGCAACCTCGGTTGAGGAGGTCTCTGACATCACCCCTTTTCTTGGGTGAACAATCTCTCCTTCTTCATGGTGAACAATCTCACTCTCAGCTTTTCCTCGAAGTGGATACCTTCCTCTTTTTGTCTGATCGCTGGTCATGGGTGCTTGATGAACCACCCTTTGACAAGAGGGCCTCATCTCCATTAATGTACTTCTCTGTCTTTGCCAATACCTCAACCATAGTTGTTTGTGGATTCTCTAAGATAAAGAACATGAGGTCTTTAAATTGCAAACCTAGTATGGCCGTGAAGGCCATCAAGGTGACCTCCTTGTCCAACCCATCCACCTTAAGTGATTCTTGATTGAACTTCTTGACGTAGCTTCTGAGTGACTCCGTTAGCCCTTGCTTCACTGATAGCAAATGATACAGTGGTTTCAGATAGATTCTTGCCCAGATGAAATGAGCAAATTGGACGGAGAGTTCCTTAAATGAAGAGACTGAGGCTGGGGTAGCCTGTTGAACCAGGTGAAACCAGAGCCTTCGAAAGTTATGGCGAAAGTTCAACATCGAACAAGATCCTGATATCCGTGCAACTCAGTTTGATTCTTGTATGATTTCAAATGGTATAGGGGTCTTTAGTCCCGTCAAATGCCTCAACCTGAGGCATCTTAAACTTTGCTGGTAGGGGAAAATGCAATACCCTGTCAGGTAGGGTGACTCAGTTTGTTGGATTAAGGCTTCCATGGTGACAGGAATTTGGTTCTCCACAACCTCCTTTACATTACCTAATTCATACTGGATTTCCCTGAAGCACTCTTCCCAGAACTGATTTAGGTTATTCTGTGGAAGAAGGAGTTATTGGTTTCCTCTTCTTTCCCATGTCATTATGTTGTGTGCATCATCTTCAGTCTCCCCTCTTTGGTATTAAGGACAGAGGTTTTCTCCTCACTAGCTATGGCGTTCATCTGCGACACTGTTTGCTGGGTTCTATCGTGGATCTAAAGGATTTAGAGGATTCTGGGGGTTCAACGAATTCAGGGGATTCAACCGATTCTGGGGATATGGATTATGAGGGTTCATTTGATTTAGAGGATTCAACAGATTCTGGGGATATGGATTCTATTGAATTGACTAGGGATTTTGAGCTTGTATAAGTGCAACTGGCTCCTTGTTTTGCCTGAGAAGGCAAAGAAGAGTTTCTTGGTAGGTTTTTGGTTTATTCCCAGGTGTTGGATTTTCTGCGAGAGGATTCAGTGGTGGTGGAGGAGGAGGAGGATTTCTCTGATTGTTCTCCGGAATTTGGCTCATGCTTTGGGTTTTGACCATTAAGTAAACAGGGATGGAGTTTTTAGTGAAAACAATGAAGAATCGTTCTCACAGACGGCGCCAACTAATGATGTGTGAACTCAAAACGTGAGATTGTGTTGCTTAAGCTGAAGAGTTTAAGGCTTGTATGTGATAATCTAAGTACGCAAGTACGTATAGAAGGACAAGCAGATTGTAGTAGTTCACTAGTTGGAAAGCTTGACTAATCCACTCTAATGAAGTCTTTTGCTCATTGGGAGATTTTTTATTACTTGGGGGAGAAAATAGGTTTACAATGTATTCGATGCCTTCACATGAAGAAAGCCTTGGTGTTATATACCTACTAGTGGGGTGGTCCCGGTGTCATCATCACATATTCTCCAAGTTTATTAGGATTTTGTTGAGGGAATATTGGGGTTGTTAGAGACTAAATTTCTTAAGTGTGACGTGATGTATCCTTCTAGAACCAGGATGACATCATTCCAGAAAGTTGAGCTCCTGAAACCACTACACGAGCTACTGGGCTAGAGTTTGGTGGTCTGTACATCTTTCTCTATTAAAGGGGCTTGTTGATCAAATTGTTATTTGAGATCGAACTGTGATAAGAAAAATCGATTTGCTGAACATGGCATCATTAGGGACAATAATGTTTACAAGTATTTGTCAAAAAAATTATATTTTGATCGGTATAAAATTCTTTTAACTACGAAAGTAATTTCTCAAATAAAATTTTTATAGGTAAAAATAATTTTTCTTCTAATGGGCGAGCTAAATTGTTGTGAACATCGAGAGTATCTCGACAAAGGTGATCCTTAAAAGACCTAGTTTGAAGCATAACCATCGTCATCTCAACATCTAATATTGCGTTAGTCTTCAATGGTTGACTATTGTGTATAGCGGCATTAACTATGGCGGCCACCTTCCATTAAGTCCACTCAACTTTCCCCAAGGCGGTGGGTGAGTGCAGCAGGATGACAATCCATTTGTGTCAAGGGGATTTTTACCGTGTCAAAGCTCTACTATTTTAGTAAAATGATTGATTTAAACATGATATGATTAATTAATTGTGTTAAACATGATATGATTAATTAATCCTGTTAAACATGATATGATTAATTAATCCTGTTAAAATGTCTGAGCATGGCACTGGTTTATTACATGGACAACACGATAATGATGTGTTAAACAAATAAGGTGTGCTGGGTTTGATGGGTTGCACGAGTTAACTGGGTTTCAGGGATCAGATTTTAGGCAAGAAATTAGCAAATCAATATAGGAAAAATTATACTTTGAATCCCTCAAGTATGATATTTTTTTAACCTTGTCCCTTAATTATAATATTTTTTATATTATATCCTCAAGAATTATTAACGTCCGACACATATTCAACGGAAGTTTGTTTTGTTTTGCTACTCTAATTATGTAAATGTTTTTACTTTGCCTCGACACATCTCACCAATTTCTATCCAAAAAGATAGTTGACATTTGCGGTTGAGGAAATATGAAATAATTCAGTATTTTGGAGGACAATGTAAAAAATTTAATAATTTTAGGGACAAAATAAAATTAGGTCCATAATTTAGGGGTTAAAGTGTAATAAACCCATTAATATAAAAGAAAACTTGCGTGTTAAACAGGTTTCACTTTCCCGGCTCATATTTTGTGTAATTTTTTATTGAGCCGTGTTGTATTTCCGTTTGGTTGTAAAATTGTTCATTTCAAACCCGACATACTTGATATATGGGTTAATCATGTCAAGCTGTCACTATGCCAACGTGATTACCTTCATCTCAAAACCAACCGACTAAATATAAGAGATTTGAATTTTATTGATATATTATGGATAACTCGTGTGTAAAGACACAGTATAACATAGAATAATCGGTTAATTTAAAAAAATGAGTGAAGATCTTAGAGAGAGACTGAAGAGTGAGGAGAGAAAAATAAAATTCAATGTGAATGATTTAAGAGGGATGTTGATAGTTGTCGGATTAATCTATTCGAGATCGTCGAATAGATTTATTGAAGTGTATCATATTTTATATTATAGATTGATACGAAAATTATCACCCCAAAATTACAAGATGAAATAATCAAGATGGATATATATATATGTTGACTTTAAGTTGCTTGAGTGTCTTACTGAAAAACACACATGTCAGGGTTTTCCACAATTAAGTGCATTAAACTTTTTCATTTAATTTTCAACAACCAATTAATGTGAGTTTGGTAGTTTCTCATCCGTGGAAGGCATCGGTTACTCAAAGCCGTCATAAAAGCCAATAATACAGCTGAGATGTCTTCCTCAAAGCCAAACCTCAATTTATTGCTTCACCTCAACCACCTTTTCCAGCTATTCTTTATCACACACTGTACAATGTATTAATTTGGACAAAGTTCGTAACATTCCCAAACATTTTCAGAACACAGTCAAACCCAGTTCGAGAGGTGATTATCATCTCTTTTGATTCTATTGGGTTGATTCAAACCTGACTTCTTAGTTTCAGCTGAGAATGTCGGAGTATACAGTGAAAGTTGAAGAAGCGAGACCGGCGACCGGAGAAAAGCCGTCGGCTGGACCAGTGTATAGGTGCATATACGCCAAAGATGGTCTCATGGAGTTGCCTGCCGGAATGGAGTCTCCCTGGGATTTCTTCAGGTATACGTGTTTACAGATGTGTGTGTGTGTGTGAATGGCCATTTCGCCACCCTTTTAAGATTTTGGTAAAAGTATACCATACATCGAGGCAACTAAAGGTTTTGCTATTCCAAAGACCACCTACTTCTGAGGGGAAACTGTTTGTGTCTCACTGGCTATTGCACGTCTTTCAGACCTTTGTAACTTATAAGGGTTAGGGGCATGCAATGTCTTGAGAGGGTTTTTCCCCCTAGGGATATGGAATGAGACATATCTAGTGGGTTTTGGCTTCTTAAAGTAATTGCATGAGTTTGTTCATATCAGTACATTTTATCTTATTTCAAATATGTTTTAAAATTGTTTGAATTTGCCGACGTGGACATATTTTCATTGCTGAAATATAAGGGTGATGATGTACTTTTTTTTTTCTAATTAGAGAGAATTCTAACAGTAAGATAAAGTTTTTTTGATGATAATAATGTTTCTTTGACATTTGTTCGTTGTCATTTTCTAATCGTAAGATAATTGAACTCATTTTCCAAGGCAAAAAGTAAACCTGATTCATATACTTTCAAACCTTTTTTACTTCGCCTTCACTATTTTTGACAGTGAAATAATGCTTTAAGATCTTGAATTTCTTTCCCTTTTCCTTTATTTACCTGTTCAAGAACACCAGATCATTGGCTGGTGATGATAAGCTTACATTGTCATGCTCAAAATTATGGATTTGGATCCTTTGGAAAAGAAAAACAATTGGCAAAAGAAAAAACAGATGGCCCGTGCATGTCTCGAATTTGCTCTGCTCTGCCCAACGGAGCTAATAAGCCTGTTGCTTTAGGAGGCTTCAAAGCTCACAAATTGACAAGGTCTTTGGAGCAAAATGGGCTAAACATACATGTATATACATTTATCAGCAGTCATCACTGTGATTCATTATGAGATTTAGCAAAATGTTCTGTCCTTGGGGTAGTACATAGAATAGAGTATCAAAAATAATAAACTAGCATTTACTGTCTTTGGTGTACTACAAATTGACAAGGTCTTTGGTGGTAGTACTTGGAATTTGGTTCAACCCAAGTTCGAAATTATAATGCAGCATCATTCTCTATTTGGGGTAGTACAAATAATTTCATGGCTCTGTTCAGTTTCCGCTGTAAAACTCTGTTCTTAATTGCAGCGAGTCCGTGAAAAGGAACCCCAAAAACCAAATGCTGGGTCGTCGTGAAACCATTGATGGAAAGGTACTTTGTGTTTTTTACGGATTTAGATCATTTTCATTACTCCTTTCCTTCAATTTCTCTCAATACAGTGCTAGATGAGTGACATGTGTAAGATTTTGAATCTCAATGGATAAGATGTTTCCTTATTCATTTTTTGTTGTTGGTGGAATGTTAACCATTATTAAGGAATTTTCTCATAAGAAAAAAAATTTATTTATTGAAATTTAAAATCTTACACGTGTCACTCATCTAGCACTGTACTGAAAGGAATTGAAGGAAAAGGATAATGGAGGGAATCTGAATCTGTTTTTTTCAAAGTAAGTTCATAGCCATGATCTCTATACATTTTAAAAATTTTAGATTATTTTTATTACACTTTCACATAATTTCATTCATTCCTTTTTAATAAGAAATAACTTTGTCTTGCGTTAAAAAAAAAAGTATTTTTAATATGCAAATGGGTAATTTGCTTTGTGCATAACTGCATGAATATGTTTGGTTTAGGTATTAAGGGGGTGGATTGGATTAATTTAATTCCATAATAATATAATATTAAGTTTGAATAAGGTTATAGTGACTCAGTATTTATTTTAATTAATTCCGACCCAGTTCATTATTGTCATTTTAACACCTAATATTAGGTAGTAACAAATATCATATAGTAGGTGATATTATTTTTAACAAATTAAGTATTAAAAATACAATGACTTTATTATCCTTACGAACTTTTAGAGTCACACTTTCGTATAAAAGTTAAACATTATGCAAATTCTTACTCTCAATATTTGTTTTTGTCATTTTTAATTTAATATCATATACTATTGCTTAATCGAAACAAAAATTTGATATTATAATTATAGAATTGTATATTATCCAAATCCCTAATTTAGTGACCTTATTTGATGATAAAATGTATCATAACCATTAAATTAATAATTAGTCCTAATTAATAATTAGTCCTAATTAATAGTGAGATCTATTGTCAATCTAATGAACACTAAATAAAGTCAATGTAGCATTACTCATTATCTAATTCCATTATTTATTTGTACTTGAATCAAATATGTCCCAAGTGTATACAATTACTTTTATCTTGAAACTTAGTCATTGAAGGGGCATATTCACTTTTTATTAGGAGTTTTAAGCAAAAAACGGATCAATTACTATTTTACTTATTAGTACTTCTGAAAATCATTATCAAAGGGTGTCTATAATCTGTATGGATATGAGTCAGTCTTAGAGAGAGCCCATTGACTTTTTGGTATAAGATTGAGATAATTAAAAGCTGGACTTGAATTGAATTCGCAGGGGGGTCCTTATACATGGCTCACATACGAAGAGGCTTATGATGCCACCCTTCGAATTGGATCTGCCATCAGAGGTCGCGGTGTCAATCCTGTAAGTACATTCTAGTAAGAAACAAAATTATCTAAAAGTCATTAATCATGTACTAACGTATAATGACTTGTTTGTTGTTAGGGAGACCGGTGCGGCATATATGGATCTAACAGCCCAGAATGGATAATGGCCATGGAGGTATTTCTTTAAATTTATGAGAAATTGCAAAAACCTTTCATATATATTTTTGAGACGCAGTAAACAACGTCCGTGGTAGGCAACTTACCCAACCACCAAAACCTTTCACTAATTGTTTGCTCAATTTTTGACAGGCCTGTAACAGCCACTCCATAACATATGTACCACTATATGATACTCTTGGTATGCTTTCCATTTTTCTTCATTAATAATTTCTGAAACAGTTCTTTTCAGTGGTACTACAAGAAATTCTGATCATTTGTGACGTGGAATAGGAAAAAAAAATAGTGAATTTATATTAATTGTTCTGCAAATTATAATCGTTCTGTGTTCTACCTGCATTGCAGGTGCTAATGCAGTGGAGTTCATCATCAACCATGCTGAAGTTTCAATAGCTTTTGTTCAAGGAAGCAAGCTACCAGCTGTAAGTTCTCATTTCTCTAGTTCAACCATGTCCTTTGCCTCTCTAAAATTCCGATTTCTGATCTTTAATGGCGACCCTTGGTGCAGATCCTAACATGTCTCCCAAGGTGTATTTCCTGCCTGAAAAGTAGGTCAAAAAGCTCCTATGTCCGAGTGGCTATTTTGAACTACATTTCTTTAAGTAACTTAGATATGTATCTTCCTTTTTCAAGCCATTGTCAGTTTTGATAAGATTTCTAGCATGCAAAAGAAGGAAGCTGAGGAACTTGGTGTGGCTTGCTTCTCTTGGGAAGAGTTCATTCAATTGGTAACTCAATATTGGCACTAACAGTCTTCAATATGGCTCAATTACCATGTATATCCAATCTTGATGGTCATCCGTGTGATCTCATTAGAATTATGTAATTCTTCTATTCCAGGGAAGTTCGGATCATGAACTTCCTCCAAAACAGAAGGCTCAGATATGCACAATCATGTATACTAGCGGAACAACAGGAGAACCAAAGGGTGTCACAATAACTAGTGGAGCATTCATGGCTGAGGTCTTGTCTATGGATCAACTACTCTTTGAAACAGACAAAGTGGTAAATATTCACTCCACTTGTAGTGTGGTTTTGAAAAGCTGAGAGATCTTAAATTTTTTTCTGAAGCATTCGCAATCATGTCCTGTTACACTGCTCCATTCAACCAGAGTAACTTCTTTTGTCCATCTTAAATGTCTGCCTTTGTCAATTGCTTGTGTATGTTGTTCAGTCATATGTTTTGCAATATTATCCAGATTCATATGATTAGTTTCAAGTCTGATGTAGAAATCCTGCTCAGTACATATGCAAAGCTGTTGCAAAACGGAAGAGTGTTTTGGAAAATTTTCTTTGGCAATTGCACGTTTTCTTGGTCAATGCCTCTGTTCCCAGCATCGTATGGTTAAAAGAACTAAATTTTGTCCTCCGGTCATAACTGGAGGCGAATGGAACAGAATCTGATTGCTTTATTATCATCTGATAACTATGTTATTTGATGGATTAATGGCATCCTATGCTCCTGGTTGTATCATGTGTACAATGCAATTTGTCTATAAACCAAAAAATTAGTATGAACCAAATTTTGCTCAATAACTTGTAGTGTTCATAGATCCAATGACATTTATCCATAAAATTAGCATCAAAGTCTCATGCTATTGAAAATAATTCTCTCATTAAAATTCCATTATTGATAATCATCTCAGTTTAAGTGCTTCTAAGTAGATGGTATTTGACCACTGGAATGATGACTTTAGTATTCACATTTTTTTTTTTTTTTGGCTGCCCTTTGAGCCATAAGAAGCATTGAAGAATATAACCAAATTTTCTTCATGTCACAGGGTTCAGAAGAAGATATTTACTTCTCATTCCTTCCTTTAGCTCATATATTTGATCAGATAATTGAGACATATTGCATCCACAGGGGTTCATCCATAGGCTTTTGGCGAGGCGTAAGATTCAGCTTCATAATACTATTTTTTTCTGCATGGGTCTAATCTCTTTGAGCCACCCATCGGTATTTGTTTCAACATAGTCCCTGCTTCTAAATTACAGGATGTCAGATATTTGATTGAGGACCTTATAGAATTGAAGCCAACTATATTTTGTGGGGTTCCTAGAGTTTTTGATCGTATATACACAGGTATATGGAAGTATAGAATCATTTGATATACACTTTCATAAATATTGCTTTCTGATTTCTTAGACAGATGTTTGAAAATTCTTTTTTGAAGGTATAATGGATAAAATTTCAGCTGGAGGTGCCCTAAAGAAGACACTTTTTGAGTTTGCGTACAACTAGTATGTTTTACTTTGGATCTGTTGATTGTTCTAGCAATTTATGCAATTTTTTTCTTTGCTATCCTACTGTACAACTAAAGTGGAAGTCACAACCAGCAAATTGAGGAATCTCGAAAAGGGTCTGCAACAAGACAAAGCGGCTCCTCTTTTTGATAGGCTAGTCTTTGATAAGGTCAGAAAAATTGGCCCATTGTTACAATGTAAGATGTATGCTTTTACTTTTAGTGACCTTTACTTTTAGTGACCTTCACTTCAGATCAAGCAAGGATTTGGGGGACGTGTGCGTCTAATCTTATCTGGAGCTGCACCTTTGCCAAGGCATGTGGAGGAGTTTCTGAGGGTGACGTGCGGTGGTGTCTTATCACAAGGATATGGTATGGAAGAATGACTGAATGAGTACAGTGTTCACTATATGTTGGGTTTCCTATGAATTTTTTTAATCTATAATATTCTGCAACTGTTGATTTAGACTATATCACTTAACAGATTTAAGTAACATATTAGAGATGCAAAATTATTCCAGAAAAGACTCCTCTACACTTTTAGTTGTAATTCTAAAACATAGTTATGGAGATCATAACTACAATTATGGGACCTGGGTGTCAATTGAGCCAGAGAGACAACCCTTCCGAGAATAGGGGTTAAGGATGTGTACAATTGACCCTCCCATACCCCGCAGTTAGGGGGGGAGGGGTGGGCGTCGTGCAGTAGGCTTCCTTTTTTTAAGTTTTTAGATTACTAGTAGAGCCTACAATTGAAATACCATGTTTCCATAATAATTTACCTTCATCTTACCTGACATTTGCAACTGGTTACAAGCAACATTGCAGTGACCAGCGCAGATCTGGCTTATTCCAAAATTTCTCCTATGCAGCGTAACTCATAAAGCAACTGAATTAATTATTTTTTTCCATTTTGAGGTTTCGTCTATGTTAACATGCTGTTCCCTTCAATCTTATTTAAATGTCAGGTCTTACAGAAAGTTGTGGTGGATGTTTCACATCCATAGCCAATGTGTTCTCTATGACTGGAACAGTTGGTGTCCCCATGACAACCATCGAGGCAAGGCTTGAGTCAGTGCCAGAGATGGAATATGATGCACTTGCCACTATTCCGCGTGGAGAAATTTGTCTGAGGGGAAAGACCTTGTTTTCTAGTTACCACAAGCGACAAGATCTAACAGAAGAGGTCCTAGTGGATGGATGGTTCCATACAGGTAGATATTCATAAATTAGATATTTACAAAGTATATTCAGCCAAGAAATTTATTGTCATGGGAACTATTTTGAGCTGCATTGTGGCTTCTTTTGATGGCCAACTTAAACTGTTTGTAGATGGAAGGGCTCCTCTTTCCCGGATAAGGGGACATTTAGAACTAGTTTAGTGGCTTATGTGTACTTGGTCACCTATGTGATCGGATAGTTTTTGAACGATTAAATGTTTAATTTTGGTGCTATATATACAATCTTCTATTCACAAGCTTGACCAATGTTGGGTGGGATTAGGTGCGTTTTGGGAGTTCATTTAACATAAGATTATGCATCTATCACAATTTGGACTCTTGCAGTATCTGCAATGCCTAAATGCAGAACCTGTTAATTCATGCATCAGCACTCATTGTACTTATCACGGTTGCTGTCAAGCTCATCAAAAGAACTTGCTTGATGCTCCTTCCTTGAACTTCTTTTTCAAGAAGGCACCATAGGATTATTCAGAACCGTAAGAAGGCAGCATTTTACTTTTCTGCCAATATTTCATGTAGAAGTTGACCTGAGTTATTTTTCATAAATCATTGCAGGTGACATTGGGGAATGGCAGCCTAGTGGAGCAATGAAAATCATCGACAGGAAAAAAAATATATTCAAGTTGTCTCAAGGAGAATATGTTTCTGTGGAAAACATTGAAAACACATATTCAAGATGCCCTTTAGTGACATCGGTATGTTATAAATAAACCACAGCATTAATACCGAATTTCACATATCGCAGACTGCAACATTATATCTTTGATTGCTTTACAGAGGACGCAAATTAAGTAAAAGAACCTGATATATATGTAGCTACACACATACACACACTAGTATCTGCAGGTAGTCACACCTCTTTCGATGTTTTTTGACTCAATTTTCTTCCCAGATTTGGGTGTATGGGAACAGTTTTGAGTCCTTTCTGGTGGCTGTGGTAGTTCCTGAAAGAAACACACTTGAAGAGTGGGCTGGAAATCATTCTCAAAGTGGAGATTTCAACTCCCTGTGCGAAAACCTGAAAGCAAGGAAATACATTTTAGATGAACTCAATTGCACTGGCCAGAAACACAAAGTATGTACATAAAATTCACATGTCGCTTTTTTTAATTCTACACTTCACTTTGTTTGTTGTCTGATCTGAATGGTACTTGCACAGCTTCGAGGTTTTGAAATGTTAAAAGCAATTCATTTGGAGCCAATTCCTTTTGACATTGAGAGGGACTTGATAACTCCAACATTTAAACTCAAAAGGCCACAGTTGCTTAAGTACTACCAGGTATTTCATACGTTCCATTGTTTTCTTGAATGCCCAACCTGGCTCCCCATATGTGTCAGTTTCTGCTGAAAGTGATTGCCATCTTATTGTGTCTGTCAAAAGCAAGAACACTATATCCAATATCCTAACCAGTGATCAAAATTCCGTTTGTGCATAGTTTTTGTCGCTTCAATAATATTTCAAAAATAAAACCGAAACAAAGAAAGAATTAGGAATTTTTGATTCCAAAACATTCCGAAATATGGGATTTCAATTGTCCATCACTGATTCATTTTAGTTTCGACTAAAACTGAAAAGTTTCAGTCTCCACCAAAGCCGAAAAGTTAATTAGAAATGAATTTTTTATCCTTGGTGCTAACCTAGTACCTCAAGGTGTAATAATAGTTATAATAGTTGTTTGAAAATGCCAAGCAAATTCTAATGTGCCCCTTGACCGTTATATAAAGCTGTTTACATTTTCATTTTCTCTCCTGGTTTACATATGATATGCATTTCTGAATTCCATTCTATCAATTCTGCAGGACATCATTGATCAGCTGTACATTGAAGCAAAGGCCTCGAAGGTGTGAAAGCAGTGCTTGATCTTGATATGAAGAACGGTGGCATGCTACCGAATATTTCATCATTCATACTTTTGGTGTACTTATTAAGCAATATTGTCAATGATAACTTGAAGGGATAGACAAGATGAAACTTGATTCTGAGCACATTCCAATGCTTGGATTTGTTAATGATTTCATATAGTTAAAATTAAGAGTTAATTGTAAATTGCACCTCGAAAGATCTCTTGAATCTCAATTTGCACCCTCAAAGATAAAAAATATCAATTTGCACCCTCAAAGATATAAATATGTATCAATGTGTATCTGAAGCTAACAACTGTCAGTTTGTCGTCTAAAACTAAATAGGTAAATTACACCTACTCTCTCTCCGGTTTGTGACTTAATCATTGGACCCCTCACATTCAAAATATTACACTTACACCCCCTGACGTTTGTGCGTGTGTAACACATAACCTCCTGTCGTTAATGTAACCGTTAAAAAACATGATGTAGTCTTAATAAACAACTATAATTTTCATACTACTCTTTATTTTGTGGACCCGTTCTGCTCTAAAGTTCAAAATCAAGGATACCCTTTGAATGTCCAATAAAATGTAGGTATTATATAATATTCAAGAGTACTAGTATTATATAATGTTCTTTATATCCAATGCAATATATTACTTGAACAGAATTATTTAGATGCCCAAATAGGGGAACAATTATAGTCATATTTGGAATCTCAGGGGTGTAGGTGTAATATTTCAAATGTGAGGGGTCCAGGTGATTAAGTGACAAATATGAGGGGTCTATGTTAATTTATCCATTTAGTTTTAGACCGCAAACTGAACGACTATTAGCTTCAGGTGCACATTGATACAGAGTTATATCTTTGAGAGTGCAAATTGAGATTTTTAATTTTTGAGAGTACAAATTGAGATTCAAAAAATCTGTCATTTGGAATCAGAGATTCTACTTGACCACTAATCTTGCTTTTGCATGCACTCCAGTTGACATATAATAACACATAACATAATATGTAATGCGGTTCGATATACCTCTTGAAGAACCCAAATTAAACCGGATTGTTACTTGTTGTTACAAGCCCGATGATGCCAAACTCAGACTTTTCCAAGCTTTGTTACACACCCGAGTATCATACTAGGTTGAAGAAGCGGCTACTAGAATCCCTCTTGAATTCCTACACTCACAAATCCAATGGTGTATAGGGTTAACCCAAAGAGAGTGACAAGAGAGAGAGAGTGTGTGTATGTGTGTGTGTGTGTGTGTGTATGCCTTTGAATGACTTGGAAGTATAAAAATTCGGTATACAATTTTTCCTTTATGTTAATAGGTAAAGGTACCTTCTAAGTAACCACCCAATCATGGGGTACCATGATCATCTCTATTTAGAGGGGTAGTTTATTCTTGAAACTTCCACCAACCACCAATGTTGGGATCTATTTTTCCATGTAGGCGGATATGGATTTAGGCCCAATGACCCATAACAATAGGAGTTCTATATTAGGTTAGCACCAAACTACAGAGTACATCACTCAAAAGTATCTTGTAGTACCCCAGACAATTCGATTACACCTTATATAAGACTTTTAATCCATCAAAACAAGCAATGCTAAAACCTAAATATGCAATGCACTCCAAACTTTATCGAAAAACAAGTACGACTAGTCGCTTGGACTCTAATAATCATCTCTGGCCCTCATGCCAATCCAAATAGACTCAACTAATTTTCTAGTCATGCCCCATGAGATCGCATCAATCATAATCCTATGGTACATGCTAAAGTAGCGACATTGAGCATCCTCTTCATGATATAGTCACAGATCGATAAGGTATATGTAGCATAAGAATCCATAGGGTGCACGCAATGTCGAATCAGGGATTTATTCATCACTCCCAGTATTGATCGGCTCTAAGCACATACAGTATGAAACGTATGCTATGGAACTATCCTATAAACTAAAAAGGCATGTCACATTTGAAAAAATAATTAAATGTCATATAGATCTTAGTCTAGTCGCCAACGAAACGCCTAACTTGAGTTTTCCAACCCAATCATTCTCCTAGAGCCTGTCTAAATACTCACATGCGGCTTTATGCAGGCTTCATAGAGTTGTGGATGTAACAACCTGGTTTTCGGAAAACGAAGATTAGGACAAGAGATAATGAAAGAGCAATTAGGGGTTCAGAGTTCAGACAACCGGACCAGGAATCGACAGCTCCGGAGTATGTGCATGGGGTTTTGGTGATGTATAAGGTGTTAGATTTGAGTTAGAAGTGTGATTGGTGAAGTGAAAGTGAGCAAGAACGCGGATTCAAACGAAATGGGGTTATCACGTATTGGAAAGTTAGGGGTGCGGGAAAGATATGAAGATGAAATTAGAGGTTAAATTGAAATTTAAAAATTAAAGGACTAATTTTATAGGGTTTTTTTAATATGTATGTAATCATAAAGAAAATAAAAAAATATTTAAAATTAACTTTTTGAATTTGGTGAAAATTACCAAACTGCCACTACATGGTCAGTTCCTTGTGAGTTGCTTGTTGGCCGTTTCTGGAGCTCCTAGTCACATGTCCACCCAACTACTTGGGGGGGAGAATTAGGCTTTGCTAGTCGTTTGGATGAGGGAGATGTAAAATTCGAGAAATTTTTTTTTATTAAAATCCTAATTGAAGGGGTAAAATAGTAATTAATTGTTAAAGCACGAGTCAAAAACGTGAATTTTTATATAATTCAAATGATTAAACAGATCTTACCGTTGGATTTGTCTCACGAAATCTAGCTACCCAGTAAATTTTAAATTCTGAGACAGTTGGATTTTTCACGTGTTACAAAGCAATCGGGTGTCGCGCGACTAAAATAATTGCGATTAGATTTTATTCACGGGACCCGAAAAATAATTTAAAGTTAGTTCAATAAAAATATACTAAATTTAACACGAGACGAAATTTAATTGATTTGAAATAAAATTGGACCCGTTAAAATTGAACGTGTGGTGCGATGTGGGCCAAACGTTTAAAAGTATATAAAGTGGAAGACTTTTAGTCTTCCACTCAATTCTTGGCAAGCCTCGGCAATAAGAGAGAAAAGGGAGAGAAAAAGAAAAGAAAAATGGAAAAAGTTAGATTCTTGACATTCTTCCTCATATCTACGAAGATCAAACAGTTCGGACCAAGAATTAAAGTTGTTTTACGCAACGAGAGCTACGCAACCACACCAAAGATCGCATTTTTCTCCAAAAATATCAAAGACGAGAATCGGGCTTTCCTTGGAGTTCTACTACGTGGGCTCACGCTACGAGAGGTAGGGTTTCCCCTATTTAGATGTAATTTTAACCTAAAATATGGCATATGAAATGGGTAGGCTAAGGGTGTATATCGCTTGTTAAGTCTTGACTACTGTAACTAATGGGTCAAATATAGGATTTATAATTAACCTTGTAATTAGTAAAATCCTATTATAATTAACTTGGTGTAAGTTAATGTTAGTGGTTTAAAGCATGTTAATTGTACATTAGCATGACTTGATGTTTGAATGGCATATCAAGTTTAGTAAAATTATTAGCTTGTTATGTGATTATGAAATAATGTTTATATTAAATGATAATTTAGCATATGATATATGTGGTGGACTTGTGCTTATGTTTATAGAATTAATAAACATGTTGCATTGTTGGAAGTAATAGGCATGCTAGTTGTGTAAATTGATGTGCCCTCTAGGTGTTTGTTTAAATGCCTAGGTGAATACAAGTATGTTAGTTGAGTTGATTATCTTACATAACATGCTTGAGATTGTGTTGAAAATGTCATTATATTGCATTCATTATGCAATGGACATTGTAAATGGTACCAAAGGCAATTTCACATTGTATTACATTATGCATGAGTTGCACTACATTCATGAGCATTTACATGGGTGAGAGTGTTTGCATGGTATGAAATCAATCACCACATAGGTGGTTGATCGTGGGCTCGGGAAAGTCGCACGGGAAATTAAATAGATAAACATGTCGGGGTATAGCAAGAAGGGCTAGATTCTCCCTCGGGTGCAAGACCCACTTACTTGGTTTATACACTTTCCAGCGGTGCAATTCCAGAAAAGTGTAACGGCGAAAACGGAGTTACAGGTGGGATGTCTTGGAAATCCGTTGATAGTGTGATGTCCCATTGGTGTAGACCATAAATCATCTCCCCACAAAGATACGAGAGAATAAATTAATTAGTCATTGAGTGTACATAACACCAATGATGGGGACTTGGAATGCCTGGATACATACGCATCCACGTCCACCACACGTGTGCAACAACTAGTTTAATAAAAAAAAAACACACTTAAAACTTTTTAGAATAAGATTATCATGTTTTTGGGCAACGTTACAACTGATTATGTAAGAATACAATGTATTGAGGGTAATATTACTAATTTTGGGTAAGAATACCACTTTTTGAATAAGAATATCACTTTTTGGGGTAAGATTACCACTTATTTTAGTAAGATTACCATTTTTGATAGCTAAGGTTACCACTTTTGGGGGTAAAGTTACTGATGGGGTAAGAATACAACTAGATTATAATTCTTTGGGTAATAATACCACTTTTGGGAGCAAGGTTACCACTTTTTTAATAAAATTACCACCCTTAAAATTAGTGAGGTTACCAATTTTTGGCCCAAGGTTACAAGTGATTGGGTAAGAACACAACTTTTTGGGTAAAAATACTATTTTTTTTAGGTAAGGTTACCATCTTTTTGGTAAAATTAAAACTTTTGAGGGTAAAATTACCACTTTTTTGGGAAAAAATTACCAATTTTTTTGCTAAGTTTACCACTTTTTTCTTTTCTTAAAATCAGGACCGGTCTTAAATCAAGCTTACCGATTAAGCTTAGCAATCTTAAATCAAGACCAGTCCTGACATATCTAGCGATCAAGTTTCCCTATCAATCTTTAGCCTAAATCAGGACCGATCTTGGCATGTTTAGCTATCAATACTACTGATTAAGCTTTAAGCCTAAATCAGGATTGGTCCTGACATGTTTAGCGATCAAGTTTACCAATCCTACTAAAATCAGGACCTTTCATCACATTACCCAAATACCGAATTCAAGAACCCAAACCCGAAATCGAATTAAAAATCAAATTTCTGGTAATTATCATCTACTCCCGCGCTGGATAGAAATATTTTTAATCAAACCTCAAACAATTTTTGTACATAAAATTCAATTAAAATTAGAGCCAATTAAATTTTTTTTTACATATTAAAATTCAAGCTGATTAAAATTCGTTTTTCTACAAATATTTGAGACGATTGAGCTGATTAAATTTTATTTTTTTTACGAATTTTAAGTCTGTTAACATGAAATTGAATGTTAATTTGATTAATTGAATATTAATTGGATGATTTTTCATATTACTTTGATATTGATTTGATAAATTGAAACTTTATTGGATGATTTAGGATATTAATTTGATGAATTGAGTTTTACCAAATCAAACAATAAAGATTCAATTTATCAAATTAACACCAAAGTAACATACAATTTCATCTAATTAATATTCAATTCATCAAATTAAACAGTAAATTAACATTCAATTTTATATAATAAGCATTTAATTCATTAAATTAACATTCAAATTCAACTAGTTAAAATTAAATTAATCAAATTAATTTTCAATTTCATTCAATTAACACTCAATTCATCAAATTAACGTCAAATTAACATTCAATTCATCTAATTTAGATTCAAATTCATCCAATTAACACTCAAGTAATCAAATTAACATCCAAAATTATTTAATAAATATTCAATTTATCAAATCAACACCAAAGTAAGATGCAATTTCATCCAATTAAAATTTAATTTATCAAATTAACATTCTTCTTTAAATTAATATTCAATTCATCAAATTAACATTCAATTAATATTTATTTTTTTCTAATAAGTATTTAATTTATTAAATTAACATTCAAATTCAACTAGTTAACATTAAATTAATCAATTTAACATTCAATTTCATTGAATTAACACTCAATTCATTGAATTAACTTTCCAAATCAAACAGTAAAGATTCAATTTATCAAATTAACACCAAAGTAACAAACAATTTCATCTAATTAATATTCAATTTATCAATTTAATATCAAATTAACATTAATTTTTCATCTAATTAACATTAAATTTTATCTAATAAGCATTTAATTCATTAAATTAACATTCAAATTTAACTAGTTAACATTAAATTAATCAAATTAACTTTTAATTTTATTTAATTAACACTCAATTCATCGAATTAATGTCAAATTAACATTAAATTCATCTAATTTATATTCAAATTCATCCAATTTACACTCAATTAATTATATTAACATCCAAAATTATTTATTAAATATTCAATTTATGAAATCAACACCAAAGTAGCATGCAATTTCACCAATTAATATTTAATTCATCAAATTAACATTCAAATTAACTAGTTAACAATAAATTCATCAAATAAATATTCAATTTCATCCAATTAATATTAAATTCATAATAATTAACACTAAGTTAATATTCAATGCATCAAATTAATATTCAAATTCATCCAATTAACTCTACAATCAAAAAATTTACTTCAAAAATCATCCAATAAAGATCTAATCTATCAAATCAACACCAAATTAACATGTAATTTCATCCAATTAATATTTAATTCATCAAATTAACACTAAATTAATATTCAATTAATCATATTAACATTCAATTTTATGTATTAAACATTGAATTCATGAAATTAACATTCAAATTCAACTAGTTAATATCAAATTAATCAAATTAACATTCAATTTACTTAAATTAACAATTAACTTCAACTAGTTAACATTAAAATAACATTCAATTTCGATGATAAATTGAATCTTTATTGAATGATTTTGGATGTTAATTTGATTAATTGAGTGTTAATTGGATGAATTTGGAATATAAATTGGATGAATTGAATGGTAATTTAGTGATAATTTTACGAATTAAACATTAATTGGATGAAATTAAAAGTTAATTTGATAAATTTAAAGTTAACTAATTAAATTTAAATGTTAATTTTATGAATTAAATGTTTATTAGGTGAAATTAAATGTTAATTTTATAAATTGAATATTAATTTGGTGTTAATGTGATTAATTAAATATGAATTGGATGAAATTGCATATTACTTTGATATTGATTTGATAAATTGAATCTTTATTGAATAATTTTTGAAGTAAATTTTTTTTATTTATTGTTAATTGGATGAATTTGAATATCAATTAAATACATTGAATGTTAATTATTATGAATTTAATATTATTTAGATGACCCGAATGTTTATTTGGTGTTAATTTGATGAATTGAATATTAATTGGATTGAGTTGAATGTTAATTTGTTGAATTTAATATTAATTTTGTGTTGATTTGATGAATTACATATTTATTGGATAAAGTTGCATGTTAGTTTGGTGTTGATTTGATAAATTGAATTTTTATTGGATCTTCCAAATACAAATTGAATATTTTAGGGGCCAAATTAAAAAAAAAAACTGATACTTTAGAGATCAAAATGACAAAACATGCAGAGGATAAAAGTGTTTTTATTGGATTGGTCAAGATTTGTCATGACCGATCCTCATTTGGATACAAAATCAACGACGGTAATACCATCGGTAATATTTGTCATGGACCGGTCCTGATTTAATGTAAATGAGAAATTTCAGTTATACCCCTTCTACTTTACCATATCTTCAAAGACATCCCCTCTATTTTTTGGATCATCACTAACATCCTCAGTCTATTAATGGCATTAATTAGAATGCAATTTTATTAAATTGTCCATGATATATTTTAGGAAAAACTTCATTCACACCCCTCTAGATAGATATATCTTCAATAAGGCCCCATATGTTTTCTAAATTTGTTTACATATTAAAATTCTGGTCAATTGAAATTCGATTCGAGCTAATTAAATATTTATTTTTTATATATTAAAATTTGAGTTGATTAAAAATTATATTTTTATACATATTAAAATTCAATTATATTTGATTAAAATTTTAAATCGGCTCGAATCAAATTTTAATCAAATGACATTGAATTTTAATCGGCCCGAATTTTGATACATAAAAAAATATAAATTTTAATCGACTCAAAATTTTAATTCGTAAAAAAAAATGTAATTAGCTAGAATTTATTTTAATTGGCACGAGTTTCAATAAGAAAAATATAAATTTTAATCAACTCAAATCAAATTTTAATCAGTGCTAGCGCTCAGGTTGACCTCAAATCGACTTAAATTTTAATATGTAGAAAAATGAATTTTAATAAATTTGAATTTTAATATATAGAAAAATAAATTTTAATTGGTTCGAATTTTAATATAATTTTATGTAAAAATATTGTTTGAGATTTATATAGGGACAATTTTAGTAATTTGGATGTTTTTTTTTTGTTAGAAATTGTGATTTAATGGCGGGATGTCAATGATGTTTAAATATAAACTACAAGGGGGTGTCAATGATGTTTTGGATAAGTTAAAACTCTTTTGAGGGTAAATTATCACTTTTGTGGGATAATGACACACTTTTAGGGGGTAAGTTGTCACTTTTTGGGGGTAAGGTACAACTATTTGGGGGTAAGGTACCACTGTTTGGTGGTAAATTACAAATGTTTGGAAAAAGGTACCATTTTTTGGGGGTAAGTTACCACTTTTGTGGGATAAGGATCCACTTTTAGCAGGTAAGTTATCACTTTTAGAGGTAAAGTACAACTGTTTGAAGGTAAGATACTATTTTTTGGGGGTAAATTACAACTATTTTGGGATAAGGTATCACTTTTTTGGGAGTAAGATATCATTTTTTTAGAAGTAAGATATTACTTTTTTTTCTGATAAGGTACAATTTTGAAAATGTACCACTTTTGTGATGGTAAATTACCATTTTTTAGAGGTGAGGTATTATTTTTTAAGGATAAGGTACCACTTTTTAAGAGAAATTGATAGAATCGATTGTGAATTTTTAATGTACAAATATCAACCACATAAACCTTTTATTTTTTTGGTACCATATAGAAAATGTAAAAGACAGTACCCAACTCCACGAAGACTAGAAGTATGGGTCCAAGTTTTAAATGTTGATGGTAAAATTTGACAGATTTGGCTTTCTTCAGTTGTTTTTCCATAATGTGGGGCCCATATATGATAATTACACCATTTTTTTGAATCATATCTTATCTTCCTGACAAGATTTCTTTTTCAACAATTTTCTTTTTAGATTTGTTTTTAGACAAATTTGTATAGGAAAAAGAGTATGAAGAAATGACAAAGTGTATGTCCAAGTTTAAATGTTGATGGTAAAATACACCATTTTCTTGTATCATATCTTATCTTCCTGACAGGATTTCTTTTTGAACACTTTTTTTTTGGGAGGGGTTTGTTGTCACTTGTCAGACGAATTTGTGTAGGAAAAAGAGAATGAAGAGGACTAAAGGTGTATTTATCATATATGTGGGGCCCATATATGATAAATACACCATTTTCTTGTTCCACCTTACTTTTGAGAGTTGTGGCCTCTACTTCGAACAGAAAAAGGACGAAGTGGTCTGGTCTCTGCTTTGAACGGTAGTGGCACGAAAAGGAGCATTTTTCATTTATATAATAAAATAGTTAGGTTATTTGTCTTTAATTTTTTATGGTTCAGATTATTTTGCTTTGATAGTCTTATGCTCCATTTGGTAGGAGGAATAAAAAAATAGAAGGATAGAAAAGTGTGAGAAATAAACTTTCCATTCATGGAATAAAGAAAAACACTATCCCTCCTTTGTGTTTGGTACTATGAATGAAAAATTGGAAGAATTAATTTTCTATTGTTCAGAATTGGAGGAAAAGCGGAAGGAAATAAAAGATATATGTATTTAATTTACCATTATATCCTTATATATAAATATATTTTAAGAGCAAAAAAGTCTACTTGTTCAAAAAAATGAATAAAAAAGTTAAGAAATTAATAATTTGATGTGAGACCCACTAATTTGGTACACTTGTACATAAAAATGACAAAATAGGTGGGCCACACACTTTCTTCCGTACACTTTCCTCCCATTTGTGGAGTGATTAAAAATGGTGGGCCCAAAAGATATGTTTTCCACCCAATTTTCTTATCCCCTCAATTTTTCTTTCATACCAAACAAAGGAAAATGTCATTTTCCATTCCATTTTTTATCCACCATTTTCCATCCACCCACTTAACCAAACAGGCTATTAATTGAACTTTTATTCCTTTTATAACTTTAAAACTCTCATATCTTATATAATTTTTTTTTATTTTTTTTTCTCTCTCATACTATTATCTTTTTTTTTTTGTTTTCTCTGTGTCATTTTTTTTATTATTTACTCCATAAAATAGATGAAACTATATGTTATGAAATTATTTATTCAATGAAATTAATTCAAAGTTTTTATATATCTGACAACATGGATTTTGTCATTTACTTTGTAATTTATAAATAACACTTAATGTAAATAAAAAATAGCACATTGAATATAAACACCAAATAATATTCAACACGAAATGAACCTTAGATTGTAAATTAATATATAATTTTATCAAATTTTGACATTTAATTTTGTCCAATTTATATTCAATTTTATCGAATTAATATTAAATTAATTTTTATTGTTATCAAATTAATATTGAAATTCAATTAATCAATTTTTTGGGTAATAAATCAAATTTTATTTGATTTTATTAAATTTTTATTTTTTTTTGCACTAAATTTGGAGAAGGAAAATTGTAAAAATAATATAGTTTTTTTGGGATGAAATTATCAATTTCCGTTAGCACCATTAACAGAAGAGAGACATAGGGGGTCTTCGTGCAATGAATTTCAAACATCGGGGGGTCTCCGTGTTATTTATAAAATGTAAGGAGGTGTCCGTGTAATATTGTCAAAACTCAGGGGATGTCGGTAATTTTTACGCTATTTTTTAATTAAACATTAACTTATTATTATTTTATCTTACAAACTTGAATTATTATATTTATAATAAAAGCAGTTATTTGTTAGGAGGATGTATTTCTCTGTGTTTATTTATATGTAGAGGATTAGACATTTGGTGATTAAATTTATAATTATATTGTGTCATTTGAAGGGTTGAATGGTGACAGTGGTTATAAATTCATGAGTTTTATAAATGAGAAAGATTTAGTTAATTTTATTTATCGCTTAAAGATTGTGAATTTAATTGTGTTCTGTTAGTATTTTTTTTTTTTTGCTTCAGGTATTTATTACATGAGAATATCCGGTAGTTGAATTTATAATTATGTTAGATTATACATTATTTACTATGATATTTGGATTGATTATGAGTCTCATCAAACATTAAAACTTGTTTTTCATTTAATGATTTTAATAAAGTCACATCATCAAGTTAACAAATAAGGTCAAATTTTTAACTCCGAATAACATTACTCATTTTCATTTAACCATAATTACTGGGTCGTGAGATACTAACTTCAATAGCCAAAAGGAGTTATCCAATTATATTTTGATCAAAAAAAAAAAATTATATTTTGAAAAAAAACTAAATAATATTGTATTAGATAAAAGAAATTGATTGTCTCTTTTAATGCCGAGTTAATGCCTTTAGCAAAAAGTGCAACACTAATTTTCCTTGATTCTACAAAGCCCCAGACGCATTAAGATAAGCAGGAAAAGGGTGCACATTTCTTGACATCCACAAAACTTACTTAACAAAAAAAAAAAGTTGATAAAATTCAACTCGTAATGAAATAATTACCTTATGCATAAATTATTCATTTCAATCCAACATGTTAAAATCCATGTATTTCCTCTCTCTAGCTGCTCGAATTTTGCACTCTTAAGAAAAAAAATAAAGTAATGCTACACTGACCAAATTTGGAGCCCAAATGACATGACATCATATTATTTGGAGTTTTCATTGGGGCCCAAATGACATGACACCAAATAAAGAAGTCCAATTCAGCTGCCATGTCATTTTGGCTCCAAATTTAGTCCCAAAATTTGATCAGTGTAACATTACTGAAAAAAATATATTATATGCACCTATATATCTAAACAAGAATGTAAATTGGACTTATTTTGATGACTTAATTCATCACAATCATTAGATTAGGTTGCACGTCCAAACAAATATTGGGGTCTACTGTCAATTCAATAATTATGAGTGATTAGATTAATAAATTAAGTCTAAGTACCATGGCGCATATCTAAACCCAAATATGCTACATACACTACCTTTTTGCACTACTTTTATGCACCCCCTTTGTTGTGATGACTTGTATTCCAAGTCTTAGATGAAGTATTGTCAGGGACGGTTCAAACCAATTTGAAACCTAAAGCGGAAATATTAAATAAAAACATTTTTATTTTTAGTATTATTTTTTATAAAAAAATAATTTATTTTTAATTTTCTATGTGATACAAACGTTTTGACACCTTTATAATAGTCTCTAGAGAGCAGTGGTACAAACGTTTTGACACCTTTATGATAGATAATGGTTATTCTTGGAGTAATTATGATAATTGTGGGTATTAAAGACAGTTGTCAGATGGTTCTTTTATATATTTGTTGTTTGATGTGGATAACATTCTTATTGTTGCTAAGACCATATTAGAGATTAACAGGTTGAAAAAACAGTTGAGTTAAGAATTTGAGGTAAAAGATTTGGGTACTGCAAATAAAATTTTGGGTATGGAGATTCACAAGGATAGGAAATCATGTATGTTGTATTTATCTCAAAACAAATTTATTGAGCAGTTTAGCATACATAATTTGAAGCCCCGAGAGTACTCCACTTGCCACTCACTTTTAACTTTCATCAGCTCTATCACCATAGAGTGGGAATAAAGAGAAATTTATGTCTTGTGTTCCTTATTCTAGTGTAGTTGGGAGCATCATGTATGATATAATTTGCACTCGTCTAGACATTTCACTGGTAGTCAATGTAGTTAGCCGTTACATGGCTAATCCTAAGAAGGTTCATTGGCAGGCTGTGAAATGGATACTTCAATATTTAAGAGGCACTACAAATGTTGGCTTAATCTTTGGTAGAAGAGATGATTTTGATTCTACAGTTACTAGTTATGTTGATTCCAATTATGCTGCTGATCTAGATAAGAGTAGATCTCTGACAGGTCATGTTTTTACTCTATTTGAGTGCACCGTAAATTGGAAGGCAATCCTATAGTCTACAGTTGTTTTGTCTACCACAGAGGTAGATTACATGGCAATATCAGGGGTAGTTAAAGGAACAATTTGGTTGAGAGATTTGGTCTGTGATTTCGGCTTAAAAGAGGAAGTGACTACTGTGTTTTGTGATAATCAAAGTGCAATACATTTGAATAAAAATCAAATGTATCATGAAAGGACCAATCACATTGGTGTTAGGTATCACTTCCTTCATGAGGTTATCACTCAAGGTATTGTCACAGTGAAAATGGTTACTATAGCGGAGAACCAGCAGATATGTTTACTAAGCTGGTTCCAGTGCTCAAGTTCAAGCATTGCTTGAACTTGATTGGTGTTTGCACTATTTGAGTTATACTTTGTGGGGTATTTAGCGAAGGCAACGATCGAGTTCACTTTGGTATTGATGGTTTGATGGAATACAAGCTAAGGTAGAGATTTGTTGTGATGACTTCTATTCCAAGTCTTAGATGGAATATTGGCATGAGTTTGTATTGGACACAAACTCTAGAAAGTCTTCACATGGAAGACTCATGTTTTTAAAATACCAATTCAATATTACTTGGAAAAAATTGAGGTTTCTCATCTCGTGAGGAATTATTTTATCATCATGACTTGGGCATTGTGAAGGAATGGAAGACTTTTGTCCAGAAGCTATATACAAAACGTGGGTGGTCTTCTACGTCATGGTTTTGGGTTTTGATTTCGATTTCCACGGTTCCTTTTGTTTTTTTCGAAGGATTGGTCTTGCTCTATTTATGATCCCATAATTATTGTATTATTGGTATAGAGCAAATACCCGTTCTCTTGTTATTTTGTTTCGAGAACGGTTTTGTAATCTTCAACCTTTTAATAGTGAAATCTTACCGCTCTGTTTAGTTCATTGACGTAGGCTTGCGTGTTGAGCCGAAACACATAAATTCTGTGTGTTTTATTTTATTTTATTTTCGTTGCATTATTATTTTACTTGTAACTTTGGTTCATAACAACCTCAATATGAACCATTAGATTAGTAGGTTCCGTTGAATTCATTGAATATTTAAAGGTTAAGATCATTCAACATTAGATAGTGTACATTTCTGGTGATGAGTCTAGCACGATGAAGCAGAGGTGGGGAATTAGTGGGTACTAAGTAATTCAGTCTGAGCTTCTAGGCTCTTGAGAATTGGACCAGGGGAATGAGATTAACACACAAAGGTTTCATAGTGGTTCACCAGTGACTTGATCCGAAATGTGTACACCCAAGTGCAGACGGTCAAGCTGTAGTAATAATCCGGTTTGAGTCCAGAGTCGAATCCACAGGGAACTCTTCTTGGTGTTTTAGGGTAAGTAGTGGTGGAGACCTATTGATTATAACCCTTGAGATTTGAAGTTGTGTGAGGTGTGAGATTTCCTGGACAGAATATAAGATTCTTTCCAAGAGAATTCTTTAAACAAAATATGAGATAAACTCTAATGTAAAAGAGTCACTTTTTAGTTCAAGGATCTGGACATGTAGTTAGTTATCCGGTTTGTTACATTTGTGCTTGATAACTCAATTAACCCCCCGTGTCAACAGCAGGTTAATCGGAAGATAAAGGTGGATT
Organism: Ilex aquifolium; assembly: GCA_951799425.1. NCBI lineage: Eukaryota > Viridiplantae > Streptophyta > Magnoliopsida > Aquifoliales > Aquifoliaceae > Ilex > Ilex aquifolium. Next base: position 21,819,372 of record OX637397.1, on the reverse strand, counting down.
AAGATAATTAAGAACATGATTCTGATGTCTTTCTAGAAGTTTACAAGAATTGTTTGCGCCGAGACTTAACCTGTCTACAAACAAGCAAGTGTTTCTGCAAGACATCCAATCATGACCGTAATGTTCCATTTCCATTCTTTAATTAAAACACAATAATGGTGAAGATTGAAGGGTAGTCATGAAGATCTAGCCGGGGTACTTACCTTGAACCAATGAATCTTTCTATACAAGAGTTATCTGTGTTATAGAAAGAACTCCTGGTTATACAAAGTACCTTAGCTTTACTAGATGCAATCAATCATTCAATAAGCATGGGGAATATAAAGCATTAAACATAATCGAAATTGCACAAATATAACGTCCGGATAATTTATACATGTCCTTCTCCTCTTACTAAAGAGTGAATAAGAAACTACTCACTCTTCATGGCTTTGGTAAAGCTAGAAAAGTGAGTGATGCTCATTCTTCTAAGTAAAAGGATCACAAAGCAAAGCAAAATAAACAAGGAGCCAATCTTCAATAGAGAATGAGTGAATCACGTTCCACCCATCATGGCTTTGGAGAAGCTCTAGTAAAGTGGAATAGTTTCACTCCTCTAAGGGAAGAACAAAGCTCAAGCAATGGAAGTGAATGATACACAAATTAAAAGTAGAAGAAATGTAGTCACTTTTGGAGGGTGATCCACAACCAAAGGTGAGCTATCTCCCTCTATGCATGTAAGTGAAAGCATAAGCATAAAATTACTTTTATAACAAGTTAAGAGATGTTGGACTAAAGCCAAACTAATCTCTAAAACAACTATTTCATACAAGGAAATGTAAGCTAATTCTACAATATGAGTAGGAGTCTAAGCCTCCATCAACCTCTCTACTTGGTGCCATGAGCTCTCCAACAATGAGAGTATTTATAGGCAAGAGGAGGAGACAAGAGGGGGTGAAGGAATAGTGTATGCCGCCCAAGTCCAAGTGAAAAACCAACTACTCTGGTGCTAGTCTGTGGAGAGCGTTCGAACGTTGTATCTGTTTTTGCTGTATAAGCGTTCGAACGTTGTCTGGCGTTCGAACGTTTCTTCTGTCTTTGCTGTATGGGCGTTCGAACGCCAGACGTGGTCTGACCTTCTTACTCAAGTGGCCTGTGGTCTTCTGTGAAGTTCATTTCCACACTCTATGCAGTAGTCTGGTCCTCAATCAACTCAAGTGGACGTTCGAACGTGATACTCAAGTGCCTCAGAGCCTCAGAGTCTTCCTTCTTGGTTGCAACAAACTTTCTCTTAGTAGTCAGGTCTGCTCACAGTTCAAGTGAACGTTCTTGGTGTGCTCCAAGCTTCTCCATTTTTGTTCCCTAATGCGCTAGTGTTACACTCAAGTGTCATACTTATTGTTCTTTGAGTCCTTGTTCACTTAAAGACCTGAAATGACATCACTTAAACTCCATCAAAGTACAATTAGTCTTAAAAAGACATAGTAAAATGCTAATTTTAAGTACCAATCACACCCCCAACCTAAATATTGCTAGTCTCTAGTAATACAATAATTGAAAATCTACTCCTAATGCCATTTTCGTAAGTTATCCGGTTGCATTTAGCTTATGCAATAAGCCATTGAACCCCTAGGTTTACCATAGTGGACGAGTGTTGTCTCGTGAGGGTTTCCAGTGAAGCTACCCACAAACTTCAGTGGAACAGATATGTATGTGAGATTGCTGGTCAAAGTAAATTAGCATCATGGTCGTTGGGACACCCAACCCTCAATTTCGACTTTTATTCCGCTTGTCCCTCTTTCGTAGGTATTGATTCTATGCAAAAATTAGCATCTGTTACATTGATATTTGGAATTCCTTGTGTAGTAGGAATGATCATTCTAGCAACAAGAATTGTTATATAACAAACACTCCATTTTACCACCTTCCATGGATAGCTTCGATTTCACAAACCTCTCGTAGAATGCTCTCAGCAAAAGTTCACTCCGATTATAGTGACTTGTCTCTCACGGGGCATGTGATCAGAAGATGGTCAGTCGAAAAATCACATGAACAATTTTAGTAAGGGAGTGAAGTTTAAGAAAACAAACTAAGCAAGTTTGGCATAATCTCATGGAAGAATATTGATGCAATTTAAAGAAATACCATTTACCATATCCCACTTTTGGTTGACGACACATGCATGCAACAGACTTGAGATCAATTAGGGTTTTTCATAGGTTGTAATGTGGCCAGAGGTCAGTGGCTAACGAAATGACGTCAATGATATTCAAAAGCTATCATTTCATTCTGCAATATAGCACACTTTTTTCTAGCTTGTCGACATCTTGCCCAAAAATAATCTTTCTTTCATTTTTCACTTTCTTGGCAATTTCCTGCCTTTCTGTTTCTTTTCTGTTTCAATTGTTCCCATCGATTTTTCTTGTCATTGAATAGTAGCCTCCATAGCCTTTTTCCTTTTTTCTTGCATTTCTGTATCATTTTGATTTATAAGAGTGTGCAAGAAAATTAGATAGCAAAGGTATGTCAAGTACATTTTCTTGTGGCTTGGTAATCATACGGGTTTATCGAAGAAGAGATCATACATTGATGGCTCAAGCATGGCTAACTAGGGATATAATTTTGTAAAAGAAATGGCTAAGGCTCAAAATTAAGTCAAAGATAGCCTAAGATCCTTTCTCAAGTACGTGCACATGTATGTGTCGTATGAACAGATCTTTTGGGGATATGTCAACAGATTGCCTTAGTTGCGTCAATCAAAGCAAATTTAATGAGATTATTCAAAAATTAAGAGTGAAAGACCTTACTTGAGTAAATGTTGATTGTCTCTCAAAAAGTAAAGTAAGGCTCAAAACTTACCATGGTATTTCTTGTCATCTCTACTGGTTATGTCAGGTTTCTCGTGGAATGTTGGTTATATATCAGTTCCTTTTTCGAGCTTGGTCATCTTGTACCTTAGGAATATCAAATACCAATATACATTTGACAATTTAAGCATAGAGAGAATACCATTTTTCCAAGAAATGTGGTTTTAAGTCTCAGTTGATAAGTTGAGGTGTCAAACCGATCATGTGCTTAGTCACTTTAATAAACATTCTTAGCATCCACATTCGTTCCATCATATATCAATATTAAGCTAAATCTATATATGCATTTTAAAAAAGATAAAAGTGATAAATTGAACCATTCATTTCATAGAATATGATTTGTTCTCATTAAAGATCAACGATCCAATTCATCCACAAAAGAAGTAATAAAACACAGAAAAGCTTGTAACCCATAAAAGAAGGAACTATCATTCACAACAAACTAAAACACCAAACATGAAGAAACAAACACCGAAAACTAAGAACAGAATTCAATCTCCTCCACCAAGTCCTCTAGCTCCACCAGGTCCACCCCTCAGAAGGTCAAGGATCTCCTCCTATTGTTGGAGAATCTTGTCTTGGTTGGCTTCGATGCCAAGCATCATGTCTCTCAATGATCTCCGACTGTTGGTGCTGGGGCCTGCCTCCTGTGGCTGCTCTCTCTCTTCCTCCATCTCTCTCTCCTCCTTCGCATCGAGCTCTTCTTGCACATCGTCCACTCCATGGGTAGGGGGCATCTCATGTTTGGTCGCTGGGCCACCACTATGACCTTGGCTCCTCCGGAAGGAAGCCTTGTTCAGTGGCCCCTTTGGCTTTTGGATCTCCATTTCTGGCCTCGCCCTAACCCCATGATCTTTGCATATTTCAGTCACTAGGGTGCCGAAGGGAAGTGAATTCCGCTTCACATCACACCCTTTTTTCATCTCTGTCAAAACTAGGGAGGGGAGGTCGATGCTTTGCCCTTTTCCAATTGCATACAATAGTCGGGCCATGTTGGGGAGGATTTCATTTTTTCTTCCTATCGGAGCAAAGTTGGCAACCGCAATCAAGTTCAACATCTTATATTTATCAGTCAACTCTCCTTGTTTAAAGAATTTCTTCCCAGTCCAAGAAAAATTAGGCACTCCAGTCAGCTCCTTCCCCACCACATTCATCGCCACATTCTTCCTCGGGGGATAGGCGGGACTTGGTACCCGAGGCACCTCTTACCTTATCCCGCAAATGTAATCTTCATCCACATTTATGTGGATGCCCTTCACATAGCTTTTCAACGCCCCATTGACGATCTCGGCGTTGGAGTAAAACTCCCACACCAAGTCTACTACGGCCCCTCCGCCGTTTTGCAAATACAAGACCCAACCCCTCCTCTCCATCTCCGCCATTATACCCAACTCAGTAAAATCAGTCAAAACCACATCCCTCTCACAAACCACAACATGTTTTTGGTAGAAATTGTTGTACCTGTCAGCTTTTAGAGCCGTAGGAAATCTTGTCTTGTCGTATCTCAACGTAAGGGGAGGCCTCCCTTCTCTTACTTCAACCACTTCCTCAACGAAATTGGGCTCTTGGGTTGCTGGAATGCGCCTGGCAGGTAGCTTGACCCTTGGCATGGTGTTTTTTCGGTTTTGAGTTTGTGAGGGTGTTGAAAGTTTTGATTTCTTGGTGAAAATGGAAGTTTTTGGTGTGGGACTGGTCTTGGGAGGGTTGATTTTAGGTAGAAATGGGGAATGAAGGGTGCTTTGTGGTCCGGGTAGTGAAAAGACAGTCTAGGGTTTGGAGGTTTTTGAAGGGTTTTGGGGGTTTTGAAATGGGGAAGACGATCCAGGTATTTATAGTCTGAGAAGTGACATTCGAACGTTACTGACGTTCGAACGTGTGTAGAAGGATTTTTAAAATACCGTTCGAACGTGAATGTCGTTCGAATGTGGCTAGCTCCCAATACTTTTGAGTTCTGTCAGAGACCAAAGTACTACAAGGTCTTCTCGTTCGAACGATCTATTGGCGTTCGAACGTTAACTCTCGTTTGAACGTTCTATTAGCGTTCGAACGAGCTGATCTCCTAGTACTTTTAAGTTTCATCAGGAGCTTCATCAGAGGTTGAGTATTGTAAGCAGCTGAAGTTCGAACGTTGAATCAAAAATCAAAAATTTATGCACTACACTATACACAATCAGAGAGGGCTAAACACACAATTTTAAATCAAAAACCTATGGCGTCTCAGGATAAGTCCCTACCCACGCTTTAGGTTGGTATTCTGGAACATTCCTTACTCGGCCCATATTTTCATTTCAGTCAAAAGAGTTTGTACAAGAAGATTTTTACACTTTTTACATAAATTCGGACCTTTGGCTTTCATCCCAATAAAAGTACAATTTCCTATAGAAAATAATCTAATCAGAGTCTCCCTCTGTGTCTGTGTAGTTTGGACAACCAGTGACTCTCCCAATTTTATCTCTCACAAACCGGTTAACTAAAGTACCGAAATAGCATGGTGTATCAGGGTAATCCTTACTCAGCCCATTCACTATCCAGTCTAATCGATCGAGTGTGCGACCGAAAATTGGTTCAGAACACTGGTTATATCTTTTCTCGTGAAAGACTCTGCCACATTGTTTATAGGCACCCAACCTTTTAGCACGATGGCGTTTGGCAAAGGTGCTTCTGCCACAGAGGGGTTTCGCTTGTTTTTCTTGGATTTTGGCCTTCCTTACCAGTCTTGCTTTTCTCATGATCACAGTATGCACATCAGATGAAAAAGTGTGTAGAACTCCTAGACTAAACCAAAAAAAGTTTAACATCCATGCTTTCTAAGCTTTAAGACTCGCTATCTGGTTCTTTAACGTCTGCCAGTCACAAAGACGATTGAAGCTGACTCACAGACATAATTATCAATTTATACAAGGCAAGGTACATGATATGATCAGAACAACAACAACAATAAAAAATTTTTAAAAAAATTTACGGGCACATGGTGGCAAATATGAACTGTAGTTCTCACCCCCCAACCTAAACATAACATTGTCCCCAATGTTTCAAATTTACCAGTTTACGGAGCTTGGACTTGAGGTTGAATGGTGGAGATCTGTTCATTTGCCGAAACCTACAAATAAGAATACACAAATTACTCATCTTTTCGCAGATCTGGGTTTCGGGTAGGCTGAAAATCCTTGTGTGTGAGTGCGAACAACAGAAGAACACCCGTGAGCAAATATAAGACTAAAATACAAAACATGAAGCAAAAGATTATGTTTGTAGAATGTGTGGTCATGGGTTGTTTATCAGATAACAGAGGACACAAAGAAGAAAAGGAAAAGAAGAAGAAGAAGGAGAAGGGGGCCAACAGCGGCGGCTGGGAAAAAGAGGAAAAAAGAGTGGGAGCCTTATAAAGGCGCCCCATCGGGTCGGGTTGGGTTAGATATTTCCTGACTTGATCCAATTGAGTGTCGGCAAACACGAATCTCAGAGGAGCATTTTGGTTCCATTAAAAGAATGGTTTCTACATTTTTAACAAGGTCCTCCAAAAATGGTTTCAACTGCTGACCATTAACAGTAAAGATATTACCGTTCGAGGGGTTTTCCACTTCAACTGCTCCATGTCTAAACACATTTTTGACAATGTAAGACCCAATCCATCTTGACTTCAACTTACCAGGAAAGAGGCGGAGTCTTAAATTAAATAACAGGACTTTTTGAGAAGGCTCAAAAGATTTCCGCACAATGTTTTTGTTATGAAAAATTTTTATCCTGGTTTTAGCAATCTTAGCATTCTCATATGCTTTATTTTTCAATTCCTCCAATTCATTTATCTTAAGTTTTCTTGCTAGTCCAGCCTTGTCCAGGTTAAAATTCATTGCTTTAATAGCCCAGTATGCCCTATGTTCCAATTCCACAGGTAGGTGACACGACTTTCCATAAACTAATCGATAAGGAGACATGCCTAAAATTATTTTAAAAGCAGTGCGGTATGCCCAAAGTGCATCAGTTAGTCTTAACGACCAATCTTTGCGGTCTGGATTCACCGTTTTTTCTAAAATTAATTTGATCTCCCGATTAGCTAGTTCAGCTTGTCCACTGGTCTGTGGGTGATAAGAGGTTGCAATTTTGTGAAAGATCATTTTTCATCAAATTCCAGAAAGGACGATTGCAAAAATGAGCACCCCCATCACTTATGATTGATTTTGGAATTTCAAACCAGGACAAAATATTTTCTTTTAAAAACTTGATCACTGTTCAGTGATCATTATTTCGACATGGAATTGCCTCAACCCATTTGGATACATAGTCTACAGCCACTAAAATGTATAGATAGCCAAAGGAAGGGAGAAACAGTCTCATAAAATCGATGCCCCAACAGTCAAAATTTTCAATTACCAGAATAGGGTTTAAGGACATCATGTTTCTTTTAGAAATGCTTCCCAACCTTTGGCATCTATCACAAGTTAAACAAAAGGTATGGACATCTTTGAAAAGTGTGGGCCAGTAAAATCCACACTGCAATATTTTTGCAGCTGTTTTTCTTGATGACAAATGGCCACCTCATGCTTCAGAATGACAAAATGTTATTACCTGGCTGCTTTCATGAGCGGGGATGCAACGCCTTATGATTTGATCCTTACAGTACTTAAATACGTAGGGATCCTCCCAAAAGAAGTTACGAACCTCCCTCAGAAATTTCTTTTTGTCCATTATGGTGAAGGACGGGGGAAAAGTACCAGTAGCAAGGAAGTTAGCAATATCCGCGTACCATCGGGGAATTTCTCATTGATTGGCAGTCCATCTTCACGAAATTCATATGTTAATCTGGACAGATGATCTGCCACCACATTCTCGACACCTTTCTTGTCTTTGATGACAAGATCAAACTCTTGGAGCAAGAGTATCCATCTCAAGAGCCTTGGCTTGGCATCCTTTTTTGTGAGCAAGAATTTTAGGGCTACATGGTCAGTGAATACAGTAACAGAAGAACCAACAAGATAAGAACGAAATTTTTCCAAGGCAAAAACTACAGCAAGTAATTCTTTTTCAGTTGTTGAATAATTCAATTGAGCATCATTCAAAGTTTTGCTTGCATAGTAAATCACATGAGGTTTCTTATCATTTCTTTGTCCCAACACAACACCTACAACATAATCACTTGCATCACACATTAGTTCAAAGGGTAGAGTCTAGTCAGGGGGTTGCATTATTGTAGCAGAAATTAACATACCTTTAAGCTTTTCAAAAGCTTTCTGGCATGTTTCATTTCACACAAAAATTACGTCTTGACTCAGAAGATGACACATGAGTTTGGCTATGGTACTGAAATCTTTTATGAATCTTCTGTAAAAACCTGCATGTCCTAGGAATGATCGGACATCCTTTACAGTTTTAGGCAAATTTCCAATCAGATCTATTTTTGCCTTGTCAACTTTCATGCCCTCAGACGACACAATGTGACCAAGGACAATGCCTTGCGTTACCATGAAATGGCATTTTTCTCAATTTAGCACTAGATTGGTTTCCTTACATCTGATTAACACCTTTTCTAGGATGGCCATACACAAATCAAATGAGTCACCATAAACAGAGAAGTCATCCATGAATACTTCCAAAAAATTTTCAACCATGTCACTGAACAAGCTTAGCATACATCTTTGGAATGTTGCAGAAGCGTTACAAAGTCCAAATGGCATCCTTTTAAATGAAAAAGGTGCCAAAGGGGCATGTAAATGTTATTTTCTCCCAATCATCTAGTGCTATCTCAATTTGATTGTATCCAGAATATCCATCTAGAAAACAGTAGAATGCATGGCCTGTAATTCTTTCTAGGACTTGGTCAAGAAATGGAAGAGGAAAATGATCTTTTCTAGTAACCAAATTGAGTTTTCGATAGTCAATACACATTCACCATCCTGTGACAACTCGAGTTGGTACTAGTTCATTTGCATCATTTTTAACCACTGTGACCCCAGACTTTTTGGTTTCAACTTGGGTTGGACTAACCCACTTGCTATCAGAGATGGGAAATATTATCTCTGCATCTAAGAGTTTGAGTACCTCTGTTCTCACAACTTCCTTCATGTGAGGATTCAGTCGTCGCTGCATTTGACAAGAGGGTTTTGAACCCTCTTCAAGGTATATATCATGATTACAGATTAACGGGCTTATACATTTCAAGTCAGTGATGGTCCACCCAATGGTACTTTTATGGTTTTGAAGAACTTCAATCAGTTTAGACTCTTGTAAGTCTGTGAGCTTAGATGAAATTACCACTAGGTATGACTCGTTCTCTCCTAAGAATGCATATTTGAGGTCAGATGGGAGATGTTTCAATTCAGGCTTTGGTGGCCTGATACTTGATGAGAGTGGCTTTGTGCCACTTGGTGAAATCTCTTCGAATTTGGGGGCCCATGTCTCAACAGCATGAGTAGGGCAACTTTGTGGATTTGGGCCATCATCTGTTGTTTCAGATGAGACAAACTCTAACAGAAAAGATTCAGTAAGGTTCTCACAGAATGTGTCATTCAGATGTTCCTGTATCAAAGATTCAATGAAGTTTATTTCCCCTTCTTTCTTGTCTTCTTCTGGGTGCTTAGCAATATTAAAAATGTTCAGCTCTAGAGTCATATTCCCAAAAGTTAATTTCATGATTTCATTCCTGCAATTGATTAGTGCATTAGAAATTGCTAGGAAAGGTCGACCAAGAATGACGGGAATTTGGTTCTCCGAATGTATTGCTGGCTGAGTATCCAGAACAATGAAGTCAACAGGGAAGACAAAGTTGTCCACTTGGACAAGTACATCTTCAACAATGCCTTTAGGGGTTTTGACAGATCTGTCGACCAACTGGAGTGTGACACAAGTGGGTTTGAGACACAGTCGGACACCCTGGGTCTTTATATTTTGGAAGGGTTTTGTGTTGAAGAAGGGCACTGACTTGTTCTGTTAGGAAAGCTCTTTTTTGGACATTCTGGCTTCTCTTGACTGTGCACAAGTCTTTTAGAAACTTGGCATAAGACGGAACTTGTTTGATTGCATCCAGAAGTGGAATGTTGATGTTTACTTGCTTAAAAAGCTCGTAAATTTCAGGTTGATTTTTCAACTTCTGTTTGGTTTTGAGTCTATGAGGAAAATGAGCAGGAATGAAACATGAATGCTCTCTTTCAGAAGGTTCTGGCTCTTGCTCAATCATAGGCTCAGGTTCTGCTTCAAGTTCAGTCTCAATTAGTTCAGGCTCAAATGATGAGTTGACTGGGATTGACATAGGTTTTGGCTTTGGAATGAGCTTATCTCTGATGGTTTTGTCAATCACCTTGCCACTTCTTAGTTTAGTGACAACTTGGGCTTGGCCTTATGGATTTCCTGTGGTTGAAGGGTTTCCCACATGGAATTGGCCTTGTGGTTGCTTTGGTTGAGCAGGGAACTTGTCCTTTTCATGTGTGGCCATGGATTGTGTCAACTTTTGGATGTGGCTTTTAAGATCCTCGAAAGATTGAGTGGTCTAGGTTTTGAAATCAGTGAAGGCCTGTGTGGAATTATTGTTATAATTCATTTAGCTTTGCATGCACTAATTCAGTGTGTCCTCAAGGCTCATCTTTTGTGGTGGTTGGTATGGTTGATAAGCGGAAGATCCTTGAGGTGGTGGGTATGAACATTGTTGTTGGTTCATGGGTGTTGGTTGTGTGTTCCTCCAACTGAAGTTCGGGTGGTTCCGCCACCCTGGATTGTATGTTTCAGAGTATGGGTTGGAGTAAGGCTTGTTGAAGTTGGAAACTGCATTTGTTTGTTCCAACAAGACCTCTTTGAACGCTGGGATGGTAGGACACTCCCCAGTAGGGTGTCCTGTTAGTGCACAGATTCCACACAATTGTTCTGTGGCAGGGCTAACATCAACTTGATGGACCTTCTTCATCTCTAAAACTTCAAGCTTTCGAGACAAAGTAGACATTTTTGCTCTCAGGTCATCATCATCTCTCAAGACATACTTTCCTCCTTGGGAAGTAGATGTCTGGCATCTACAGTGGTAGGAGAGGCTGAGTCAAAAAAAATGAATGCCTCCTCCGGACTTTTTCCCATAAATTCTCCTTGAGCCATCATTTCGACAAACTGACGTAGTCTAGAGGGTAAGGAGTCATAAAAAAATCCTACCAAAGTCCAATTCTAAAAAACGTGATGTGGACAGGATTGGAGCAGATCTTTGAATCTCTCCCAACTTTGGTAAAAAGTTTCTGCTTCTTTAACCGCAAAATTCATGATTTACCTTTTTAATGCATTTGTGCGGTGTAGAGGAAAAAACTTTCTGAAAAATTCATTTTGCAATGCCTGCCAGTTAGGTATTGAAAAAGCTTTTAGAGAAATTTAGCCATTGTTTAGGTTTATCCCTTAAAGAGAAAGGGAAAAGTTTCATCTTGGCTAGTTCAGAATTGTCTTGAAATGTTCCACACACTTCCTCAAAATCTTTTATATGCAGATACGGATTTTCTGCATCCAATCCATGAAACATGGGTAATAACTGCACTGTCCCCGGCTTGACAGTAAAAAGGGACGCATTTTTAGGAAATATAAAACAAGAGGGGACACTATTTCTTGTGGGATTTAAGTAATCCCGCAAAGTTCGAATGTTAGGCACTTTCTCCTCTCTCATAGAGACTTCGCCGTTTCTCTCATTATTTGTCATATTACTCTCACAAGAGTCTACAACTGATCTAGGAGAATTTGGTTCAGGCTGATTCACAGACTCACAAGATTCTGCCGACAAATTTTGATAGTGAGGAGTGCCCTCATACATAAAGAAAATAAAACAAATTTATTCACAGTAAACCAAAGAATATATACAAAACTGAAGGTCTTTTTATCTTTTACCTTAAAACACCTTTAATGGCTCCCCGGCAATGGCGCCAAAAACTTGACTTGATCCGAAATGTGTACACCTAAGTGCAGGTGGTCAAGCTGTAGTAATAATCCGGTTTGAGTCCGGAGTCGAATCCACAGGGAACTCTTCTTGGTGTTTTGGGATAAGCAATGGTGGAGACCTATTGATTATAACCCTTGAGATTTAAAGTTGTGTGAGGTGTGAGATTTCCTGGACAGAATATAAGATTCTTTCCAAGAGAATTTTTAAAAAAAAAAATGAGATAAGCTCTAATGTAAAATAGTCACTCTTTAGTTCAAGGATCTGGACATGTAGTTAGTTATCCTGTTTGTTACATTTGTGTTTGATAACTCAATTAACCCCCGTGTCAAAAGCAGGTTAATCGGAAGACAAAGGTGGATTAAGAGAATTAAGAACATGATTCCGATGTCTTTCTAGAAGTTTACAAGAATTGTCTGTACCGAGACTTAACCCGTCTACAAACAAGCAAGTGTTTCTATAAGACATCCAATCATGACCGTAATGTTCCATTTCCATTCTTTAATTAAAGCACAATAATTGTGAAGATTGAAGGGTAGTCATGAAGATCTAGTCGGAGTACTTGCCTTGAACCAATGAGTCTTTCTATACAAGAGTTATCTGTGTTATAGAAATAACTCCTGGTTATACAAAGTACCTTAACTTTGCTATATGCAATCAATCATTCAATAAGCATGGGGAATATAAAGCATTAAGTATAATCGAAATTACAAAAATATAACGTCCGGATAATTTATACATGCCCTTCTCCTCTTACTAAAGAGTGAATGAGAAACTACTCACTCTCCATGGCTTTGGTAAAACTAGAAAAGTGAGTGATGCTCATTTCTCTAAGTAGAGGGATCACAAAGCAAAGCAAAATAAACAAGGAGCCGATCTTCGACAGAGAATGAGTGAATCACGTTCCACCCTTCACGGCTTTGACGAAGCTCTAGAAAAGTGGAATAGTTTCACTCCTCTAAGGGAAGAACGAAGCTCAAGCAATGGAAGTGAATGATACACAAATTAAAAGTAGAAGAAATGTAGTCACTTTTGGAGGGTGATCCACAACCAAAGGTGAGCTATCTTCCTTTATGCATGTAAGTGAAAACATAAGCATAAAATTACTTTTATAACAAGCTACGAGATGTTGGACTAAAGCCAAACTAATCTCTAAAATAACTACTTCATACAAGGAAATGTAAGCTAATTCTACAATATGAGTGGGAGTCTAAGCCTCCATCAACCTCTCTACTTGGTGCCATGAGCTCTCCAACAATGGGAGTATTTATAGGCAAGAGGAGGAGACAAGATAGGGTGAAGGAATAGTGTATGCCGCCCAAGTCCAAGTGAAAAACCAACTACTCTGGTGCCAGTCTTTGGAGAACGTTCGAACGTGAGTTGGCGTTCAAATGTTGTATCTGTTTTTGCTATATAAGCGTTTGAACGTTGTCTGACGTTCGAACGTTTCTTCTGTCTTTGCTGTATGGGCGTTCGAACGCTAGATGTGGTATGACCTTCTTACTCAAGTGGCCTGTGGTCTTCTGTGAAGTTCATTTCCACACTCCATGTAGTAGTCTGGTCCTCAATCAACTCAAGTGGACGTTCGAACTTGATAGTCAAGTGCCTCAGAGCCTCAGAGTCTTCCTTCTTGGTTGCAACACACCTTCTCTTAGTAGTCAGGTCTTCTCATAGTTCAAGTGGACGTTCGAACGTGAGTTGGCGTTCGAACGTTCTTGGTGTGCTCGAACCTTCTCCATTTTTGTTCCCAAATGCCCTGGTGTTACACTCAAGTGTCATACTTATTGTTCTTTGAGTCCTTGTTCACTTAAAGACCTGAAATGACATCACTTAAACTCCATCAAAGTACAATTAGTCTTAAAAAGGCATAGTAAAATGCTAATTTTAAGTACTAATCAACCAGCTCGAGAGGTCGGCTAATCCACTATCAAGGAAGTCTTTTGCTCCTGGGGAATATATTGATAAAAAGGGGGATTTACACAGAGTATTAAGTTAGGCTACAATTCCTTGTTGTCTTACTGGGGGTTATGCCCCTTATTTATAGTTGGCCTTGAGCTTCGCTTGATCCTTGGCGTGATCTTTGCTCCTCTTTGTAATGGTTGCTACTATCCCGCAACTGTTGTGGGGAGTGCTGGGGGTAGTTGCGATTCTTATGTCTGGATAAGCAACCGTTGCTATCGAGGTGGTGCCTGGCGGAGGCTAGCTGTCTTCCATGTTGCTCTCCTTGAGAGGCAAATGTAGGGAGCTCGAGGTCTGAACTCAAGATCCATGGGCAACTTAAGTGAACTGAGCTCCCGACCTAGGAGAGCACGACTCGAATTATCGAGCTCAACCTTGGGCATATTCAAGGTACCATCAGTTGCCCCCAGTCCCTAGTCAGGTAGAGTTATATGAGCTAGGATTAAGCTCTGGCTTGGGTGAGCGAGGTTGTCTGGGATCAACCTCGAGATGTGCACGATGGGATGTTTATCAACTGTTATGGCGAACGTGTACTCATTTCTTCCTCGTTTCTCGTGCATGTCCCTCATTTTATGGCTCCATGTGTCCGTCCGTACACTAGCCTTAAATACATCATCAGATGAAACTGCCTTCTCCATCATTTCGAACTCTCTTCGTCTTCTCTCTCTCCAGATTCTTTTCTTTTCCCTTTCCTTCGCGATTTCATCTTCCCCAATTTGCTGGAGATCTAGGGTTTTGCTGGCAATTTCCCAAATTCACTTCGAAGATTCTACGAGGCTAGCTTAGTCCATTCCTTGGATCCCTCTTGGGTATTTGATTGTTGCTCGACTCCAGCTAGGTACGTCATTCGCTCTGTACCTTCCCTTCTTTTTAAGTTTTCATTCTCTCTGGATCCCTCAAATTCGAGGTGGTTGTTTAACTTCTGGAATTTTCGCTTCTGTTACTTTACGAATCGAGGTCGTTCCTTGTCCTCCCTTCCTCTTTTTTTGGACCCTTATTCTGCTACTAGGATTTTTCTTTTTGGCCGCTAGTGTCTTGACCCTTTGGCTCTCAAGGACTGCTTTTCTAGCGCTTCTCCCCTTTGTACCTCTTTTAATCTTCCTTTCTCATACCCTACCATGTCCGTCTCTTCTGAAGTCACTGCCTCATCCATCTCCCTTACCATGGGCGGCAGGTCTCCTGAACTAGAAGATGATGACTTGAGGGATATGGGTGATGAGATAGATAATTTTTCTGGTGTCAATTCTATTGATGTTGGGGAGGAGGCAAAGGTCCCTCTACCGTTGTCCCGTTCTGTTCCGAGATTTAAGAAGTCTCAAAAAGGGAAATCCAAGATGAGTGAGGTTGGAGTTTCTGGCAGTGCTGGGGACACAAAGATCGCTCCGAGAGCCTTAGACCTTATGGGTTTTAGCGAGGTTACCCCTCCTTTTCTGAGCGTCCTTTCTGCTCGGTTTGGTTTCCCAAGGGGTATGCAATATTGGTCCCCAAAAATTGATATTCGGTATGACACCGTAGTCCCAGAGAAATTTTGTTTCTTCGTGGCTTCTTTCGAGAACGGCTTTCGGTTTCCTATGCATCCCATCCTCAAGAACGTCCTTCAACATTTGCCTTGCTCAGCTTTCCCCCAATTTCTGGGGTGTCCTGATGGGTCTTATGGTTTTCTTCAAGAAGAACGAGCTTGGTGTCCCCACGATACCTTTGCTTATGAAGTTCTTTACCATCAAGGTCACCCTTTTTGATGGCTTTCTATATATTGCCAAATGGGTGAAGACCTGAGTTCTAATCACCGAGCTCCCGAGCTCCCACAAGGGATGGAAGAAGCTCTTCTTCTTTGTGTCTGGGAAAGAATGGGAGTATAATCCTAGGGATGCGGCTGATACACTCTCTGTACCTCAGGCTTGGTCTGCCCTTAATAATTTGGATAAGTTCTGCTTGAGAAGGCCTGGTCTAGCCTCACAACCTGGTGTTTCTTTTGATAACCCTGTTTCTTTTACCACTTTCAGGTATTCAACCCAATCTCAGTGCTAAGGACAGGATAGTCCTGTTGGGTTTGGAGAACTGTGAGCCAGAGAAGTATTCTAAGCTTCTCAGGCATGCGATTCTCACTCAGTTCGGGTTTAGCCCCCCCCCTCCGCGAAGTGAGAGTTAAGACCCCTATTCCAATATTTGTGGCTAGTGCTGAAGATTCTACTAGTAAGACTCTTCCTTCTTCATTTCTAGTTTTTTTAATTTATTATTATAATCAACTTACTCTAATTTCTCAGGTTCAAGCTCGATGGCTCCAGATGCTGAAGCTGTGAAGGCCAAGGTGGCCCAATTTAGGAAAGACAGAACTGGGGGAAAGCGCAAGGCCAAGGTCGGATTTGGGGAAGACCCAGGATCTTTTCAGAAGATACCAAGAGTGAGCGCATCCTCTCCTCTATCTTCCCAGGCAATCTCTTCACCTCCACCAGCTCTCAGAAGAGCTCTTCGCTGGTGCGGTTTGCAATGGTCTCCACTTCCCAAGGGATCCCTCTTCCCTAGATGACTCCAGTGGTATCTCTTCTTCCCTCCGTGGGGCCCTCTGTCCACCTTTGCCACCACTGCTTTGTATGGTGCAACTTCGATAAGCTCTGAGTTCTCTAAGCCTTATCTTTGCTTTGAGTAGATAGCTTTTTTTTACCCTAATTTTTTTTTTTTTTTTTGCTTCTCTTAGCTGGCCATTCACGTAAGTGCCTTGGTGAGAAGAGTTCGAGCTTTCGAGAGCGCTATCGAGTTGTCCCAAAAATCCTCAAAGGCCTTCGAGCTCAAGGTTGTATATTTGGCCTTTAGGAACGAGGACCTCAAGGCTCAGGTACATGACCTGAAGGCTCAAGTCAAGGGGTTGGCCTCGGCAAACAAGGGTTTAGAGGTTGAGGCTAAAAAGGCGAATAATGAGCTCAAGCTTAAGACCGAAAGTTTACTTCAGGCGTGGAAGGATGCATTTGAGGCTTACGACTCCCTTCACTTCATGAAGAACGAGTACAACATGCGGGCTGAGGTCAATGCCACACTGCTGAAGGAGGCCAAAGCTGAAAGGGCCAAGGCTCGAAAGAAGGATGCCTAGATTGCCGAGCTCCAAGATGAGTCTGCTACGAACTGGGCTGTAGGGTATTTTTCCTTCCAAGAGCAGGCCATGGATAAATACCCAGATCAAGGAGAAAAGAAAAACCAGTTGCTGATAAGTAGGTCGAGGTTTCTGCTTCTGGTGTTTCTGGTGGGGAGGAGCCCCCTACTGGCGATGGGGTCGAAGTTTCTGCTGAATCTGAGGCTCAAGCTCATGGGCTAGTTCCTTCTGAGGTAGAGAGGGGAGTTTCTGAGGTTAACTTGCCCCTAGCTGACCCTGCAGAGGTTGATACTACAACTCTTGTTTCTTCTGAGGCGCCTCCTGACCTTCCTCCAACTAATCCTTCTACCCCCGAGCTGCCTAAGGCGACTACTGAACCATCTGTACAGACTTAGGACTTCTGATGTTTTAAGATTTCTTGTCTTTTGTGATAGTTTTTCCTTGTTTCTAAATGAAAGGTTGCTTTTTCTAGATTGCTTCTTCTAGTTTCTAAAAATGAAAAGATTATCTGCCCCTTGCCCGTTTGCTCTAAGGAGAACTTTGTTCTTTTTGGGAGCAATTTTATTTTTTGTCAAGTATGAGGTCTATTTCCAATATGAGAAACTTAGCTTTTTGAAGAACTCATTGTAGTTAGGTGAGTTGAAGAGCTAATCGTTTTATGAGCTAAAGAGCTCATTTTAGTTTTTTGTGAGTTGAAGAGCTCATCTTAGCATTTATGAGCTGAGGAGCTTATCGTTAATTTTATAAGCTAAAGAGCTCATCTTTGTTTATGAGCTCATCATTTGTTTATGAACTGAAGAGCTCATCGTTTATTTATAAGCTAAGGAGCTCATCGTTTGTTTATAAGCTAAAGAGCCCATCATTTGTCTCTGAGCTAAAGAGCTCATCGTTTGTCTATGAGCTGAAGAGCTCATCATTTTTCTATGAGATGAAGAGCTCATCGCTTGTTTATGAGATGAAGAGCTCATCGCTTGTGCATGAGTTGAAGAGCTCATCACTTGTCTATGAACTGAAGAGCTCATCGCTTGTCTATGAGCTAAAGAACTCATCGTTTGTCTATGAGCTGAAGCGCTCATTGTTTGTTTATGAGCTGAAGAGTTCATCGTTTATTCATACTAGTAATCGAGCAACGATCGAACTGAAACTTCATTGTTTATTGTGGTGAAATCTTACAAGTGTGTAGTTCTTGGTTACTGAAAAAATCTTTTCAAATGGTTAGCATTCTAGGAATGAGGCAAAACTTTTCCTTCTTCAGTTTGAAGCTCGTAATTTCCTAGTTTGATTACTCTGGATATGATGTATGGACCTTCCCAATTGGGTCCTAGCTTTCCATGAGTAGGGTCCTTTCCAGGATGTGCTGTAAGGCTCTGTCCCTTTTTTCTTCTAGGAGGTCGAGATTGGTCAGAAGTGATTCATCGTTTAGCTCGGGGTTGGCGAGCTCTATTCTCGGGGATGAGATGCCTATTTCCACAGGAGCCACTGCTTCAGTTCCATAAGTCAAGGTGAAAGGTGTTTCTTGAGTTGCCGAGCTGGCTGTGGTTCTGTAAGCCCATAGCACTTCTCGCGGGTGTTCCACCTATCATCCTTTCAGCGTTTCGAGTTTTGTTTTAAGAGCTGTCTTAATAGTGAGGATGGTTACTTTCGCTTGCCCATTTGACTGAGGATGAGCTGGTACCGAGAAATAATTCTTTATACCCAGCTTAGCACAAAGCCCTTTGAACTTGAGATTGTCAAACTACTTGACGATTGCCCTGGGTATTCCAAACCTGCAGATTATGGATTTTCAATTGAAGCCTCGAATCTCCTGCTCTGTAATTTTTGCAAGAGGTTCCATCTCAACCCATTTGGTGAAATAATCTATCCCAATTATAGCAAATTTGCATTGTCTAGTGATGGTAGGAAGCGGTCCGAGTATGTCTAATCTCCATTGTTTGAATGACCATGGACTAACCACCGAGGTGAGGAGCTTTAGTGAGTAGTGTGAGATATTGACATGCAATTGGCAGGTCTTGTACTTTTTGACCAGCTCTACCGCATCTTTGAGTAGGGTGGGCCAAAAATATCCATGCCTTAGAGTTTTACCAGCCAGAGCTCGAGCTTCGATGTGATTACCGCAGATGTCTTCATTGATTTCTCTTAGAATATAGTCAGCCTCTTCATCCCTTACATACCTTAGGAGTGGTGCCGAGAAGCCCCGTTTGTACAGGTTCCCTTGGAGGAAGGTGAATCTAGACGACCTGACTCTTACCTTTGCTGCTTCTTTGGAATCCGCTGGTAAGGTTCCATTATGAAGGTATTCCCTGATTGGATCTATCCAGGTTGGCTTAATCTGTACATGAAACACTTTTTCATCCTCAAAACTCACTGATGGCTTAACTAGGTGTTCAAATGAAATCAGTCTATCCAGGTTCTCTTGAGAGGCAGTGGTTAGTCTTGCTAAGGCATCAGCTCGGGAGTTTTCAGCTTTGGGGACATGCATGACTTTAACCTGCACAAATTTTTTCATTAGCTGTTGTACCTTCTTTAGGTATAAAACCATTCTCTCTCCCTTAACTTCATACGTTTCCTCGATCTGTTATACCACTAGCTGAGAGTCGTTGTGAATCATGAGCTGCTCTGCCTCCATGGAATGTGCCATGTTGAGCCCGATAATGAAGGATTCGTACTCAGCCTCGTTGTTTGAAGCCTTGAATCCAAACTTGAGGGTGTACTCAATGTCTATTCCATCGAGGGAGGTTAGGATTAGTGATGAGTGGGTTTTATACCTACGAATTGAGTACTTTCGGCTTGAGGAATTTGTAAGTTTTTAATTATTTTATGTTCTTTTTTATTTGTTTTGTGTGTTTTGATGTTATTTGGTAGGAATCATCATTTGGAAGCAAACAAGATCATTTGGAAGGAAACAAGGTCAATTTGAAGCTTAAATGTTGAATTTTTGAAGGCTAAGTAACAAGGGAGGCTTTAGGCTTAAAAGGGGGCAGCGCAGTCCCAGCACCTTTTCAGCGCAGGGGCGCCCACATACTGCCCAAGCAGTGCCGTTTCAGCGCCTTTTTAGCGCATCTGCGCTTGTGTTGGCTCTTGATGCGAATTTGGACTTGTTTTTTACCCGAAATTGGACTCTAATGTCTCATATATGCTAGGGTTTGAGGGTGGATATATATAGACTGATTTTGGGAGCTGAAAACATAAGAAAAAGACCAAGGATTGATAGAAAATTGAAGGCAAGAATCGAAGGAACCGACACGAAGAAAATTGGACTTGAAGGCTAGAGAGGAATTTTTAGATCAAATTTTTAGATCCCAATAATATTATTCTTTTTGTAATTTATAAGTAATGTGTTCTTAATTTTCTATTTGGTCAAATCAATTAATTCTTTTAATTATAATATATCATATGTCCTATATTATAACAGAGTGGATGTCCTTTTCGTCCCACTGCTGTTCATAGCAGAGACTTAGACCACTTCGTCCTTTACCTATCCGAAGCAGAGACCACGACTCTCAAAGTAAGGTGAGGTAAGAAAATGATGTAATTATCATACATGGGCCTCACATTATGGAAAAAGAAAGCTGAGCAAAGCAAAATCTTTACCATCAACATTTAAAACCTGGACCCACACTTTTAGTCCTTTCTTCGTATTCTTTTTCCAACACAAATTCGTCTGAAAACAAACCCAAAAAAAAAATGTTGAACGAGAAATCTTGTGAGGAAGACGAGATATTGCATAGATCTTTTACCTTTTTTGTGTACTCCAAAGTTCCATCCTCAACAGACGAGCTGAACCCCATCCTTTCTCTCCTGTCATTTTTCTCACGGTTTCTCTCGTGTTCATACTAATTTTGAAAGGGCTGGTCACACTTCGGCTTAGGGCCCCTCAATGGAGCCGGCCCTTCCAGGGGCGGAGGGAGGCATGGGCCAGGGTGGGCACGTGCCCCCTCTTAATTTTTTTTTAGTTATGTATATATATTATATATTTGTATAGTATATTATTTGTGCCCACCCAAAACCCAAGATAAAAATATTAGGCCCACATTATTTACTCAAAAAAATTAAAAAATTAAGTCCATTTAAAACAAAAAAATTTGAGTTCATCACTATTTACCCAAACTTATTAAAAAATCAAATATTTGACCTATCACAATCCACCTAAACCGATTAAAAAAACAAAATTTTTGCCCAACATTAAAAACAAAACTTTTGGCCCACCATTAAGACTTTAATAACAAAACTTTTGGCCCACCATAATATTGTGTTTTTGGTGATATTGATTTAAATAGACTCATACTTAAATAATTGTTAATTTTTTGAACAATGTTATTGAAACCTAATTTTAGGACCTAATACATTGAGATATTAAATATAATAGTGAGTCTTAATATTTAATAAATTCTATTGTCTATCCAATAGTCACAAATCATTGGGTCTCCATCAATTAAATCTCAAATTAGGTGCAACTAATATAATTGTTAACTTTTAGACATGTCCGACTATGTTTTGAACATATTGATGTTATTTTATAATTTTTTTAAAATTGTAGGGTTATTTCGTTATTATATAAAAATGTGTGTTGTTATGTAGTAAACTATAGGATCATAAATACTCTCTCAATTCCTAAATATCTGTCGTTTTACACAATTTTTTTTGTTCCATAAATCTGTCGTTTAATGAAACCAAAGCACAATTAATATTTTTTCTTCCAAATTTACCCTTAACTTTTCAATGCATTAGATTAGGTGTAGGCTAAGTGTCTTTCATATTCTTTTCCTTCCCAATACGTATTGAATAAGAGTATTTTAGTCTTGTGCAATTATTTTTTACTCATATTAGAGCTATTTAATAGCTTCCTTAATCCCTGTGCAAAAACCTTAAACGACAGATATTTAGGAACGGAGGGAGTAGAAGATTGTTACTGCGTTTTTATATATAAAAGAAATATTATTTATAAAATTAATTTGTAACACTTTCAAATAATAAAAGCATACCATGGTCAATTGTAAGTAATAATAATTAGTTGCATTCTCGATAAGAAATTTTAATTATTATTTTTTTGTTTATGAGTATATCGATTTTTAATTTTCTATGTTTTAAAAGTATTAAATATAAATTTATGAACTTTTACGGTCTATTAAAAAAAAATTAAGACATACTAGTGTGCCCACCCTAAAAAAAATTTCTGGCTCCGCCTCTGCCTTCCACCACCATGTAGCTTTTGCAAACCCTATACATTGTATGGTTTCCTTTCTCTAATTTATTATGCAAGTGTGAACACATAGATATCACAGTCTCTCCTGCGTGTATATATATTGACTTCTCATAATCATATTCATGTATATCAAACCATATGAATCATAATAATACGTGCACTCAAACTTTGTATACCACAGCCCATATGGAAGCCATTTCAGCCTCTGTAGATCAATCAATCAGACAACATAACGGGGAAAAAGAAATGAAAGAGATGGACGAAACGAGAGCCGGTGTTAAAGGACTAGCAGATTCAGGGGTGCTCAAGATACCAAAAGTCTTTGTCAACCCGCCGGAGAAATCATGCAACGCCGATGGTGTTAACCTGCAAGTACCCGTCATCGATTTTGCAGGCCTTGAAAGTAGTGGTGATCGGCGAACGGAAATCGTGGAAGAAATTCGGAAAGCTTCTGAAAATTGGGGATTCTTTCAAATGATTAACCACGGAATTCCGTTCAGCGTTTTAGATGGAATGTTGGAAGGAGTGAGACGGTTCCATGAACAACCTAGTGAGGCCAAGATGGAACTGTACTCTCTTGCTCCTACGCAAAGTGTGAGATTTTACAACAACGAAAGTTTCCTGAAATCTAGAGATTGGAGGGATTCATTAAGCCTTCAATTTCTTGACGACACTTTAGTGGATCCAGACATGTTACCCCCAACTTGCAGGTATAGAGTAGTTACTTCCAGAATTCTATCTATTAGACTACAAACATTGGTAAATCATATGCAAAACCCGTGTTTAACTAATGTGATGGTTAGCTGGTGACTGAGCGTATCAGATGTTTACATAGTTAAATCATATTCAAAGTTGCGTAAAAAATTATATTTAAATGATGCGCGTGATTAACAGGTGATTGAGTGCATCAAAGGTTTAAATAATAAAAAAAAGGTCCAAAAGACTTATGGTTAAAGTAATTCCCATTGGGCGGGAAAAAGAAAAAAAAAAGAACTTCAAACAATTTTAGGGAAGTAGTCCTGTCCCTTTCCTCTCCCCCTATAGATCCATGGTTGGCTTGATCATTAGCCGAAAGGTCAAGGAATTTAATTGGTCATATCATCAAAATGACTAATGTACTGTCAACGTTTCTTTCTGAAGTATTTTCTTAAACAAAAACAAAGAATTTTTTTTTCAAAAATAATAGATGTTTAGTTAGAGACCACTTTATAATGTTTTTTTAATAAATATTTTATCTATTTTAATTTTACCAATGTGATCTATATTAATTTTAAAGTGATAAAAATAATTTACCACAACAGTGATAAAAATACTCATAAAAATATCAATAAAAATAATAAATAGCGGTGAGGTACCAAAAAATGTCTTGGAACAATAATTGATGTTTATCATGCTAGAATAAACTGAAATAAAAGTTTTTAAAAACTTCTCAACTATATTATATTCTATTAATTTTTTTTTTATAGTTTTACTACCTTATATATTGAATTAAATTCTTTCAATTATAAGTCTATTGGAATCTTTATTTGCCCTGGCTTTTTTCAAGTGTGCTGGCCATTTTAATACCCAATTAATATAGACTTAATGGCCTAGCAGTTACATACTATGTATATTTTATAGCCTACTAAATATTAGTGACACATTGTCTATAAAAAGCTATTGGTACTTGGTTAGAATAAGACAACAGAATATTCAATCTCTACTCAGAATGCCCACGTCACATGGGAAAACATAACTGCTTTAGGACAGTGATTTCCCACCTCTCAGATTTCGCAGACCATCTATTTTTAATTTCATACTTTTTTGTGTTATTACGTTTTAATTAATTATTTTCTATTTTATAATTTGGTCCTTACTCTTATTATTTTTGGTATTTTTGAGCCTGCTTTGTTAATCATTATTTATAAAAATAATTATGATATTATGCTAATTTCCTCAACATATCATTCTTTTGCTCCACCTATGTCATGTACAGGTTTGAAGTAGAAGAGTACATGAAAGGGGTGATAAAATTGAAAGAGACGTTGGCTGAATTGCTATCAGAGGCTCTAGGGCTAAGCAAGAACTATCTTTCAGGCATGGAATACATGAGAAGTGGATCATTACTGTGTCATTATTATCCAGCTTGCCCCCAACCGGAGATGACTCAAGGCATTATTCCGCATTCAGACTTGTCATTTCTAACTATTCTTCTCCAAGACAATGTTGGTGGCCTCCAAGTTCTTCATCAGAATCAGTGGGTTGATTTGAAACCTTTGCAAGGATCTCTTATAGCCAACATTGGAGATCTTATGCAGGTATATATATGATTTGCATCAATTACTGGTATATCTTTATACATCCCATTTTCACTTGCATCCTCATGATATATATTACTAAAGAATAAAAATGAAATAAAGAAAAATGTTATACAAAAAACCTATTTTATGGACAAAGTTTAGCTTATCCATTCAAATGACATTGTAGAGCATTCTAAAATGGGAAAACTGGGGTCTGTACACAATATGAGACTTATCAGGAAAAAAGTACACATTTTAAAAACATTTGTAAAAAAGTCCACCCACTATAGTTAAAGTCTAAAATAACCCTTTTTGAAGTTGAAGAGTTTCCTTCCCTGACTAAAGAAACTAGCTTAAAAATAGCCAAGAGACAGCAAATGCTTTGTCTTCTCCACAACTGGCGCTGGAGTTTGCATAATTTGAGGATATAATTTTGAAATTTAAACGGTGTTCACATTATCTACCCCAAAAACTCCATTCTCTCATCACTACAACATTAAAAAGAAGGGTGTCAAAGAAATACATTATTCTTAAGGTTTTCACTATGAAGAACGTACATCGTCAGCATTGTTGGACTCACTGGGAAGAAAATGAGGGTTTCACTATGAAGAAAACGAAGGTTTCATCTCACTGTGAAGAACACACACAACCATCTATATTTTTTAACATATATTTTTCATCATGTCCATAACTAATCAATTACTAATAATGGCAGAAAAATTATATAGAAGCAATGTGACATTATCACTATTGCTAGTGTTAATGTCACATTGCATAGTTATAATGGCACACTACTATAGTAATAATGTTACACTGCATAGTGATAATGTCACACTATATAGTGATAATGTTTTTATATTATAGAATAATATGTAAGTCCACAAAAAAATAGGAAACTGAATCCCAAGTGATATTGTGGGATAACTATAAGAAGATGCAATTCAAAATTCAAATGTGTTGTCCCAAAAAATTAAAAAGCTGAATCCCACAATTCAATACCTAAAAAATCTTCCATGATTAATGAAAAATGGCAATTATGTGAATGAAATATTTAGAAAATAGTAAATGTGTATCTACTCACAACACATTCCTAAAAACAAGACTTAATACACAAAAAGAGAATCCGTATGGTACTTCTCCATAAATAAGCAATATATAGTGTACCTATTCACAATTTTACCTTCTAATTACTAGTAATAATCAGCAATGGCCCTTGGGCTGGCCGAAAGTCTGTACCAATTGAGTCATAGATCAGATCGGCATGGGGAGATCCGTTAGCCCAATGGGTTAGTGGATAACCTAATCCACCCGTCTTGTCCAACAAGCTAGCCCATGAAGATTCAAAACTAAATTTTTATTATCAAAATTGTAA
The DNA here is from genome assembly GCA_951799425.1 of Ilex aquifolium. Lineage (NCBI taxonomy): Eukaryota > Viridiplantae > Streptophyta > Magnoliopsida > Aquifoliales > Aquifoliaceae > Ilex > Ilex aquifolium. Next base: position 21,793,738 of record OX637397.1, on the reverse strand, counting down.
AATGAATTTCAATTGTAGTCCATTTGAAGGCCCTCCCCATCAACACCCTTTCTTTGGGGCGAGCTGCCCGATTTAACCCATTGACAAGCCAATAACTTGGCCCATAGGAGACCACAAACCGCTGTTTGGTGATCCAACCCTGGTCCAGTGTCGAGCCTTAACTAGTATGCACATTCATGGTTCTTATTATTCTTCTTCATTTTGATGTTATTTGGACCATCCACATAGTTAGTAGAAAGTACATTTTTTGTAAAGCATTATTGCATTTGTGTATAGATTACTGATATAGTTTATAATGATGGGAATAGCTTATTACCAATGACAAGTTCAAGAGCGTGGAACATAGAGTACTAGCTACATCTGTCAAACCGAGGGTATCAATAGCTTGTTTCTTCTATCAAAGCACTCGAATTATATCGAGGCCAATTGGACCAATAGAGGAGCTTCAGGGTCCTCCACTATACAAGAAAGTCCTTTTCGCAGATTATGTTGTCCGTTATAGGTCTGACAGAAAAGATTGTCTTGGTACTCTAGCTCATTTCAAGCTGTGATGAAGGGGCACCACTTTATACAAGGGTGAGACGACCAGTTCAAACTCTAATAAGCTTTTAAGAACTTTTGAATTACAAAACATATATGACATATGTGCAATATCAATAGTTTATATTGGTGTGAAGATATTGGTGTTTACACTTGCTTCTCTTGGCCGTGTTAGGGGCTCTATTGTATTTGATTTTTATTGTTCTATAAAATAATCATACTACCAGCTATGCTTTAAGGTATTGATGAGTGTTGGACAACTAAAAAATAATATTTCTAAAATATTGATTATAGTAGAAATGAGAATGTTAAAATAGATGAGTGACAAAACTTGCAAGGATAGAATTAGGAATAAAAAAATCCTTAAAAAATAAAAGTACCACATACTAGCAATAAAATAAGAGAAAATTAATTTAAGTGGCTCGGATATATTTATAAATTAGAGGTAACCAGTGTCTGAAGGCACGATACAATGTGAATGGTTTTAATACAGATGTTAGTAGCTGTTGGATGAGTTTATTTGAGACCGTCGGATGGACTTATTGAAGTCTGTCATGTTTTATATTATAGATGAAAAATAGTGATGCCTTTGCTATTGACCGTAATAAAAGAGATAGAGGAAGATCAAACATGAATTTTAAATAAAATAGTAAAAAAAAAAATATAACAACATAAAAAGTACGACCCTTAATATAGTACAATGACAAAATAAGATTTATATACCCAACCCCAAAACTATAAAGTTTTGTTGAGTTTGAACAACACTTATCCACCTGCTAGAGAAAAAAAAAACCAAAATAATCCAAAATAAAATATCTGATAAAAAAAGGGACCCAAAACAAACGAATCGAGTATGCAACTCCAATCTATCTCTATATATTCTTATTGAAGAAATAAGAGCATCTTTAATGAGCTTTCTATTCCCACTCAATTCTCTATTATAGAGAATTAACCCTTAAAATTTCTTTTTCAATGAACTCTTTATTTAGACTCTCTAAAATAAAGAGTCCAATTTGACTATTTACGTTTGGAAAGTCAAATTCACTCTCTACTCTATTTTTTTGGAACAAAAAAAAAGAAGATATATTTCTTTTTTCATCCAAGACATTTAAAATAAACGTATCTAATTTAAAGTAACGTAGAAAAATAGGAGGGAAGCAAAATTTAATGCCAAAAAGGACAATATAAAATGATAAAATGATAAGAATAGGGAGTAAAACTTCTAATTCTAAAAATTTCAATACAATGAAACTTCTAATTCCAAAAAATTTCATAAATTTCATAAAATATTTTTATAAAGTAATTTTGAGAAATACTTATTTAAAAAATAATTTTTAAATTTTATTAGTCATTCTAAACACAACCTTAAATTCCTTTATCTCATTCTTAAATTCATTTCTCCCTCTTCTATCTTTTGTTCTATCTTTTGTCACCAAAACACACACTCAAAACAATGAATTAAAAAACAGTGAATTAAAAGACAATGAATTAAAGACAATAATAATTTAAAATACGATACATACATGTGCCTTGAGATGCTCATCCAAGGCCTTCAGTTCATCAAACAAAGTGTACCATCATTCGGATCCTTGCTCTTCAAGAACAAGATAAAACAGATGAATACTTTGGACCCCTACAATCTCAAAGAAGCAGGGGCGCAAAAAGTCAGTACAAGACAACTCCAAACACATATCATGTGATCAGCGACAACATCAATCACTTGTTACATAAGATTAAGTTCTTCGGCACCAAAAATAAAACTGAAAAGAGGCATACAAACAATCAATTATTACATATGCAATGCAACTATGGAAGGCACAAAGAGGGAGGACAGCTAGATCCTAATGCATTATACATAAGAACGGAGTCAGCTAATAATGCGAAAAGATGAAACTCCTGTTAGACCAGTGTCAACTGAGAATGATAATTCTACACCAATTAGCAAAAGAAAGAGCATAAAGTAAAAGCCAAAGTCATTTCCAAACATTCTCAAACCAATTTAATTGGAGAACAGTATTGTTCTCGAGAGATTTCAGTTTTTTATTTACCCTTAATTTGGAAAACTACAACGAATTTCTAGAAAATTTATACTTCAGGAAAAAAAAAATAATAATAATAATAATAAAAAAACAGATATCTAATGCTCTCCACAGCACCTGCCTCCACAGTCACCGTCTGCCTCATAGCGTGCTCGGTATAAGTAACCATTGCAGTCACCGAAGGCCTTGTAACGGAGGATCTCCGGTTGGACCAGCTCGATTGGGACGCCGTTGATGGTTGGGTAACGACAACTGAGAGAGAGAGAGAGAGAGAGAGAGGACGCCGTTAATGTTTGGGCAACGATGAGTGTGAGAAAGAGAGAGGGAGAGGGGACAGCTGGAAACAAACGGTGGGAATGTCACGGGGTATTTTCGTAATAAAGATAAATAAAATAAGAGAAAATATAATTTTAATCCCTAAACAATGCATTTACTGTTTATTTAGTCATCAATCTTTTAATTGTGTCTTTTTAACGCCTAAGGTTTCTAATTTGAATCTATGTAATCCAATCTCAAATGTCCTTTAGAAAATCATGACGATTTTGATTACTCGCTAATCATGTGATTATATTGCTAAATTAGAAATCTCTCTCTCTTTCTCTCGAAAAATTCTTCCTTGGGGATAAACCTATAGGGTGTGTTTGGGTAATGAGATAAGGTGGGTTAACACCAACAATGAGAGGTTAACATTGTAGTGGGGCCCACAAATTCTTTGTTTGGGAAGGCAAAAATGAGGCATGATATGAATCCCGGGTTCAACCTCGACTCCGTTGCTACAGTACAAATTAACTCTCCTACATGGTTTAAAATTAACCCACCTCCCCCCTGGGTTTAAATCCCAACCGACTGGACAAGGTTGAGTAATTACTTATCTACCCCTCTCGTTTCTCGATAACGTTCCTTCTTTTTCTTCACACTCGTTTCAAGGCTCGGTTGAGAGGCTGTGAAGGAAACGAAGAAGACGTTGAAGACGTCTCGGTTGCTAGTCTCTGGTAAGTCTCTCCCTCTCTCTCTCTCTTTCTCTCCCCCCTTCTCTGGATCGAGATGGAAGTAGATCTGGCTCATTATGGAGATCCAAATTTGCTTCAATCTCTTGGACGATGGTCATTGTATGGGTATTGATATAAGCCTTGGTTGTGGTGGTCTGAAAGCTAAGGGCTCTCCATGGGGTGAATGTGGTAGAATATTGATTGCTAACGACTTTCCTTTTGGATTTCCAGGGAAAGCCACTACTTCTGAGCCTTGGCTATGGTGGTGGAGGCAGAGGTGGTTTTAGTGGTGGTGGAGGCGGATATGGTTTCAGTTGTGGTGGATTTGGCGAGTGTTGATTTTTCTCACTTTCTCTTTTTCTGGCTATGGGGTGGTCTATTGAAGACGTTGGTGGTTTTGTCGAGTTGGGTCAAAATCTGATTTTGTTTTGTTTTTTTTTTTGATTTTGTGGGGTGGCATATTCCCATTTCACCTTTTTTTTAATTGTGTAGTTGAGTCGATTATTCGATTTATTAGCATAAATTTGATGTAATATGATTTTTGATGAACCTGACAATTGAACTGGTGATCTTGGATGCTTGATCTGTTAGTCTTTTTTCGTTGGTTTAAGCTTTGAAGAAAGATTTGAAAATTCATTACTGGATTAGGGAAGGTTAATTATGGTTGTTGATTTGTGGAAGTTCAAGAGTGTTGTACAATTGAGATTGAAAAAAAAAGAGTAAGTTCAAAAAAGAGTAATGTTCAAGAGATTTTGACCCAAAAAAAAATAAAATTCGAGATAATATCTTCCATTTTTGATCCAAACATAAGATAGGATTGAATTGGTTAAAGGGTGAAATAGTCAAAATATATCATATTATTATTTTTAAATCACCTTTGATAGTGGATCCCGCGGACATGAAAAATTGGTTTACCAAACATTGGCATGGAGACATATCCAATCTAGCTATGAGCTTGGCCGGGTTTGGTTTGGATAGGCAAGGTTATATTTTTAATATCCTATCCAATCCACTCCGAGCATGCAAACACACCCATAGGAGTTCTGGTGTCGTCTTCCCCAACCGACTGGGGACTAGGCGGAGTCTCAACACTAATCCTTGTTATTTAGCCTTTCCCATTCAGTTCGTCCACTCCTACAGGACAGAAATAACTTGTATCATTTTCTTTCAACCTTAGTTTCTTTGAAAATCTCCACTTTCATTACTAGACCTTGTTGCGTCGTCTTATTCTCTTTGCTTCTCATACTCTTGGAACAAACTCAAGCCGTTTTGATTCAAATAATGGCCCAAAGTGTCATCAATCAATTTTAGTCATTCTCTTTGACCGAGGAAGAAGAAACCATCCTTGATTTTGATAGCATGGATATTGCTGATGGAATCGAAGAATGTGGAAAGAGTTTCTTCGAGAAAGTCTTAATGGACAAACCGATGAACATTTTAGCCCTAATGGCTTCTGCGTGGGGTTGCTAACAACTAAAGATTAGCAAGGTGGTGTTGAATATTTTTTAGTTTTTCTTCCTAGATATATGAAAGACATGTGGAAGGTGCTGCGTCAAAGCCCATGGTGTTTTAATAACCAATTGCTCATTCAAGAATGGGCCAAAAACTCCCCTATGAGCACACTGAATTTTGATAAAGCATTTTTTTGGGTCCAAGTGCAAGGAATTCCTAGTGAGTGCTACACAAGGGAAATTTCCTTGAATGTGGCAAAGAGTTTTCAAATTCTGAAGTCATGGAAATAAGGGAGAGGCTAGGGGGTACTGGTGATCGTTTTATGAGACTACAAGCCAAAGTCTCAGTCCAATCCCAATTTTGAAGGGGCAGTAAAATGTGAGACTCGGATGGAAGGATATGTTTTGCTATGTTTCACTACGAAAGGATTCCTCACCTATGCTTTTACTGTGGAAGGATGGTCATATAGAGAAGAATTGTGGGGAATTGAAGGAGGACACGGATGCGGGTAATCGACATGAGAGTCAATACGAGTGTGCAGCATCTGAAAATTGGGGTGGAATGGAGAAGTCTGGGCACCTTTCTCTTTCAAACCTTGAATCCAGTGGTAACCATACTTATAGTGCAGAAGATGAGCGTGAATCAAGGGTTTTGAACACAAAGGCTGAGATCTTTGTTAAGTGACATTACCAGAAAATCTGTGTTAATCCAAAGACTTCGCTAGAATGATGAGTCTTCGGTCAAACCACTGCCAGACGTAGGAGATATGGGAGATCCTATAGCGCAAGATCTTAGCCTTAGTATCTAGGTGTTAGGCACTAAATGTAGTGAGTTTGGACACACTAATTGTGCAGCATCTGAAAATTGGGGTGGAATGGAGAAGTCTGGGCACCTTCCTCTATCAAACCCCAAATCCAATGGTAACCATACTTATAGTGCAGAAGATGAGCGTGAATCAGGGGTTTTTAACACAAATGAGCGGGAAAAAAATTTGGACGGGCCTGGTGGCAAGCTGGGCCAGGCCCAATCTTATATGTTAACAGACGAAACTAATTTATTTGAGGCGAACCTTAGTACAGACTCAACCCAAATCCCCCCCCCCCCAATATTGCGAGCCCATTATGTTAAAAGTCCAACCCCTTAAAACACAAATCGACCCAAAAAATGTTTTGTTAAGGGCTCCAAAACCCAACTCCTCTTCTCTAGAACCTTTTTAAAATAGCCAACCTCCTCTACATCGAAAATTCTATCCATAAGCAAGAAAGGGAAAGAAGTCAGGGCCTAAGTTCCTTCTTCAAGGCAGGAGAGTTGGGAAATTCAGGAGGTGCTAATCGGTAAAAAGCGTACCAACAAGGATGACTATAGTCAACTTAGATCCTTTGGATGTGCTTGCTACCCTTTACTCCAACCCTACACAAAAAGTAAGCTAGCATTTCGAACAAACTTTGTGTCTTTCTTGGGTACTCTTCGAATCACAAGGACTATAGGTGTCTTGATCCTACGACTAATAAAGTGTATCTAACCCGGCATGTAGTCTTTGATAAAATCTATTTTCCAAAACTTACAAGGACACCCGAGAACACTCGGCCTGCTAGTTTGCAAGCTTCTGGTGAATCCCGCATTATCCCTTCCTCACAATTGTTGTCTTTGCTTTATCTTAAACACAGGATAGATCAGCCCCGTTAACTCCACCTCTACTAGAAAGTCCTCCTCCAGGTAGGTCTACTGACTCTCCATATTTTTTGGTTCTAAATTCTACACCTACCATATCTACCCAAGTCTCCAATTCTCCCTTGTCTTCCTCCCAAAGCTCACCAACTGAAGAGGACGAACCATCACCAATCACTACACCTCCAACTCCATCCGAACCTATCATTCACACTCTTGCTCTTCCCTCTAATCGTATTATCACTAGGTCTCAAATAGGATCCCTTAAGTTAAAAAACTTCCCTGACTTTCAGACATTATATTCTACCAAATATCCTGTGCAGTCCTACCATGTTACCACTCATGTAACTAAACCTACCAGTTTTTCCCAAGTTATTAAATCTATAGGGTGGAAGCAAGCCACGGAGGATGAGTATGAGGCGTTGTTGGCAAATAATACCTGGACTTTGTGTCGGCAACCCTCAATGAAGAATTTAATCCATACTAAGTGGGTTTGTAAGGTGAAGCAAAAAGAAGACAGTAGTGTGGATAGGCAAAAGGCAAGGTTGGTGACTAAAGGCTTTGAGCAAGTAAATGGATTGGATTTCATAGAAACCTTCAGTCCCATGATTAAACCTGCCACGATGAGGGTAGTTCTAGCTCTTGCGGTCCAGTTTGATTGGGAGATAAGGCAGCTTGACGTCTCTAATGCCTTCCTTCTTGGAATTTTAAATGAGGATGTGTATTGATGGTGTAAATCTACCGAGAATGAACTAGAGGTCAGATATGCGTGGAGTTAAGAGTGGTGTCCGAGCTACGAGGCTCGTGTCAAGCAATGCTGGTTGATGCTTAGGGGAATTGAGGATGGGAAGATAACACAACAGAATTATAGTGGTTCACCGGCCTGAGCTCGGCTAGTCCACTCTGGAATGGAGCCTATAGCTCCTATCTTCTTATTGATGGTACTGAATCTGTTACAATGTAGTCAGAGGGGAGTTAGGGTTCTTCGTGGCTCCACTGCCTCTCTATGGAGGCTTGCTCCCCTTTTATAGCCTCTTGCTTACCTCTAATCCGATTTTACTTCCTATAATGGAGGGATTTTCTCCCCTCTACTCTCCTCCGTTTCGGGGTTACATAAACTCCTTTTGGCTGGATCAATGGACTCTATCCCGAAATCTTTGCCTCCTATCATGGGATCCTTCTCAATCTTCTGAGAGGATCTCAATCGGCTAAGAATCTCATGCCTTGAATCCAGCTTGGTTATTGCTCTGGAGGTATTTGCTATTGTCTAGCTGTTCCCTATTTTGTTTTTACTGTGGGGAGCTCTGATTGCAACTGGATGAGCTCTGCGGGTTTTTTCCTGACCTCCCATGCTGAACTCATTTCCCGAGCTGAGGCTTGGGCTCTTTTTAGGTATCATCAGTTGCCCCCCAGCCTTTGCCTTAAGTTAGCTTAGGCAGGGGCTGGACTGCTTCCTCAAATCGAGCTAGATCCGCACGTGGCAACCCTTGGCTTCACACGTGACCGAAGCCTTTTGACGGTTTGCAGCACTCATGACTCTCCTCGATTCCCGCCTTTTCCCAACTGCTTTCCAAAACCGTAACCACCTTTATTAATTAGGAACTCAAAAAGACCGCCGACTCTTTCCTTCGCGTGGCCCTTGGTTTCCTAAAAACTTACAAACTCCTTTAAGTCTCCTAACATCTGCTGAGTTTCTTCTCTCTTGCCAAAAATATTTCTGAGTTTCTTCTTGATCTTTCATGGTTTCCCTCTGTTTTCACCATAACCTTTAATGGCTGCCTCCGTCTCTTCTTTGTTCAAGGAACGCACTTCCTTCGGAATCGAATGGAAGTGGCATTGTCGCTACTTGTCTCCTTCGACCTTAGAGCCTTCTGATTTGGTATCAATCAAGAAACGGTTTTTTTTTGATCTTGATTTGCCTCTGCGAGTCCCTACCCCTGACGAGCCCTGCAGCTACCTTTCTCGAGGGGAAGTCTGCTTCTTTGAGGGTGCAATGGACATGGGACTTAGCCTTCCTATTCATCCGGCTATCGGGCGAGTTCTTGCCTATTATGGTCTATGCCCTTCTCGCCTTTCCCCACGAGGATGGGCTGCTGTGGTGAGCTTTTTTCTGTTCTGGCGCCTGTATGGCAACGGTAGGTTCCCCCATGTTTCCGAGTTCCTTTACTTCTTCGAGATCGAGGAAGACGATGCCCCCTGCTTCAGCTTCTTTCGTTGGAGGCATTTTAATTTACCTCGTTTGGTTCTAAGCCTTCCTTCCAATCCTGAAGGGTGGTCTAAACGTTTCTTTTTTGCTTCTGGGGAGTCTTGGCGGTCCCCTGAGGTTCGCTGTTGTGATGCCAGGATTCCGCGGTCCTGGAAGAGCTTCTCTCGTATTGGTAAGATCGAGCTGAGCTCTCTTGAACATATTGTATATTGTTTTTTTTTTTTTTGAAGACATATTCTTATTATATTCCTGTTGCGCAGGTTCACCTGATCTGGACGTGCCCGAGATAACGAACATTGATGAGCTGTTGCTTGTGGAGCCGATGACTTATTCTGAGTTGATGACGAGTGCCAACCTTTATTTGCTTGGGGCTGAGGCTACTGAGTATGAATTTTCCTCTGTTCCCTATTCTTCCTGGACCTCTTTCTCTGATTCTGACGAGGAAGGGGATTCCGACGAGGAGGGGGACACTGGTGCGAGCTCAAAGAGGCGTAAAAGGGATGGCTCCTTTTCTCCTGACTCTCTTTCCACTATTTTTCTTACCCCAGCAGGTCAGAAGCTTCTTGATTCACTCTACAAAGCTGAGCAGGAAGGGGATGAGCTGAAGGAGGAGAATGCTCGCCTGAAGGAGGAAGTGGCCGAGCTGAGGTCACTGCTTAAGAAGGATTAGGAGTTCTGCCTCCCTGTACTTCCTTTTTTTTTTTTGAATGATGCCAAACTATGTCTCTTTATATTTTTTGAACGCTTGTACTCCTGAATTCTTGGAATGTCAGACCTTTCTTTTTGAATGTGCATGTCCATGTATGAGCTGAGGGGCTAATCTCTTATGAGCTAAGGAGCTCATTCTGGATTTTGTAAGTTTAGGCGCTGAGCTTTTTCAACACATTTTTCGTGTTCAGAACACGAACGTGGATGGAAAACAGAAGATCATGTTTGCACTGACATCTATTGTACCAGACATGGAGCTGAGAGATGATCCTGAATGTTTGGAGAAGATCGGGAACCACCGTGGCCTTCGTCAGTATTGGGGTCTTTGAGTGCGTGGGCAGCACACGAAAACTACTGGTCGTGGGGAAAAGACTGTTGGTGTCAGTTGTAGAGCTCGTTCCATATGTACTTGTTGCACATTCCTTTACTTTGGAAATCATATGAGGATGAATAAAAGACTCGTTTATTTTTATTGAAAATAGCTCTATTACAAGGAAAACTTACTGAAAGAACTTCTTAAGGTGTTCGGCATTCCAAGAGTGAGGTAGGATCTTTCCTTCCTCTGTTTGCAACTCATAGTTTCCTGGTCTGATTACCCTTGATATGATATAGGGTCCTTCCCAGTTGGGTCCCAGCTTTCCATGCGTGGGATCCCTCTTCGCAAGCAGAAGCTTCCTCAGTACCAAGTCTCCAACCTTGAAACTTATGTGCCTTACCTTCCTGTCGTAGTATCTTGCAGTTTTCCTTTGGTAAATTTGGACGCGATGCAGAGCTCTGTCTCTTTTTTCATCCAAGAGATCGAGGTTCAGTAGGAGAGACTCACCATTGTGCTCGGCATCTGCAAACTCCACCCTAGGTGATTGAAGCCCTACCTCGACAGGTGCCACTGCCTCGGTTCCAAAGGCCAAAGCAAACGGGGTTTCCTGAGTTGCTGATCTGACGGTGGTCCTGTAGGCCCACAACACTTCAGGGATGTATTCCACCCACTTGCCTTTTAGGTTTTCTAGTTTGGTCTTTAGAGCTGTCTTTATGGTTCTGATTGTGACCTCTGCTTGTCCATTGGATTGAGGATGTGCAGGAGCTGAGAAATAGTTCTTTATCCCGAGCTCAGCACAAAACCTTTTAAATTTTGAGTTGTCAAACTGCTTCCCATTGTCAGACACGACTGCTCTGGGAACCTCAAACCTGCAAACTATCGATTTCCAAACGAAGTTTTGGACTTTTTGTTCGGTGATTGTAGCCAAGGGTTCGACCTCTGCCCACTTGGTGAAGTAATCCACACCTATGATAGCAAACTTGCATTGTCTCATACCGGTGGGAAGGGGTCCAAGAATGTCCAAACCCCACTGCTGAAAGGGCCATGGGCTTATCACCGAGGTTAGCAGCTCGGGTGGACAATGGGAAATATTGGCATGCTCTTGGCAAGTCTTGCATCTTTTGACCAATTCGGTGGCATCTTTGAGCATGGTCGGCCAATAATATCCCTACCTTAGTGCTTTTCCTGCCAAGGCCCGAGCTCCGATGTGATTGCCACATATTCCCTCATGTATTTCTCTGAGTATATAATTGGCGTCTTCATCTCCTACGCATTTAAGGAGAGGTGCTGAAAATCCTCGTTTGTATAGATTTCCTTGCAGCATAGAGAATCTGGCTGACCTAGTTTTGAGCTTGGAGGCCTCTTTAGCATCGTTTGGCAAGGTTCCGTTCTGTAGGTACCCTATGATGGGATCCATCCAGCTCAGCTGAGCTACGATTGGTAGCATTTCTTCTTTTTCAATGCTTACTGAAGGCTCTGGAAGGTGCTCAACTGGTATTAGCCTATCCAAGTCCTCTTGTGAGGCAGTTGCTAACCTTGCCAACGCATCTGCTCGTGAATTCTCTGTCCTGGGAATGTGTATGACCTTAACATGCACAAACTTCTTCATTAGTTCTTGTACCTTTCTGAGGTAAATGATCATTTTTTTGCCTCTCGCTTCGTAGGATTTCTCTATCTGTTTTACCACTAGTTGAGAGTCACTGCAGATCTCCAGCTGTTCTGCTTCCATAGAACGAGCAAGATTGAGCCCAGCGATGACAGCTTCATACTCTGCCTCGTTATTTGAAGCCTTGAACCCAAATCTAAGGGCATACTCAACATCTATTCCTTCTGGAGAGGTCAAGATCATACCTGCACCGCTTCCCTGAGCATTGGCAGCTCCATCCACTGAAAGCCTCCATATGGGGAGTTCTGGTATTGAATCTGTGGTCTCCATAGGGGCTGTTGCTGTGAATTCTGCGATGAAATCCGCCAAAATTTGCCCTTTGATGGCAGTCCTTGGCTTATATCTGATATCAAACTCACTGAGCTCAATGACCCATTTAACCAACCTCCCCGAAGACTCTGGCTTATGTAACACTTGTTTCAACGGCTGGTCTATTGGAACCTCGATAGTATGAGCCTGGAAATAGAGTCTAAGTCTCCTAGCTGTTGTAACCAAAGCTAAAATGAGTTTCTCCATCTTTGGATATCTTTCCTCTGCCCCCCTCAGAGCTCTGCTGCAGTAGTAGACTGGTTGCTGAGCTCTGTCTCGCTCCCTAACCAGCGCTGCGCTTGTTGAAAAATCTGAAACTGCCAAGTAGAGGGTAAGGACTTCCCCTTCTAAAGGGCTTACCAAAACAGGGGGGGAGCTCATGTAATTTTTTAAGCCTTTGAATGCTTATTCGCACTTGGCATCCCACTGGAATGCCTTCTTCAAGACTTGAAAGAATGATTGACACTTATCGCTTGACCTGGACACAAAACGGCTCAAGGCAGCTATTCTACCTGTCAGGCGTTGTACTTCCCTTGTGTTGGATGGTGATTGCATATCTAACACCGCCCTAACCTTTTCTGGGTTAGCTTCAATTCCTCGGCTGCTAACTATAAAACCAAGAAACTTTCCTGCCGAGACCCCGAATGCACACTTCGCAGGGTTGAGCTTCATCTTGTATTCCTTTAGGATCTGGAATGATTCAGCTAGGTGTTCGATGTGGAGCTCTGCCTTCAGTGACTTTACTAACATGTCGTCGATGTAAACTTCCATGGACGCACCTATCTGCTTTTGGAACATCCTATTCACCAACCTTTGGTAAGTGGCTCCAGCGTTTTTCAATCCAAAAGGCATGACCTGATAACAGTATGTTCCCTGTTCAGTCACAAAGGAGGTCTTCTCTCGGTCGCCGGGATCCATCCTGATCTGGTTATAACCTGAGAAGGCGTCCATGAAGCTAAGGAGTTCGTGTCCGGCTGTGGCGTCCATTATTAAGTCGATCCGAGGTAAGGGAAAGCTGTCCTTGGGGCATGCTCGGTTGAGGTCAGTGAAGTCGATGCACAGTCGCCACTTACCATTGGTTTTTTTGACAAGAACCACATTTGCTAGCCAGGTGGGGTAGTCAACCTCCCTGATGGCCTTTGCGTGAAGGAGTTTTCCGACCTCTTTGTTGATTGCTTTTTGGCGTTCTGGGGTGCAACTTCTCCGCTTCTGTTTGATAAGTTTGCAGGTAGGATTCACGCTGAGTTTGTGCGTAATGATTGAGGGGTCGATACCTTCCATATCTTCTTGTTTCCATGAAAACACTCCTATATTTCCCTTCAAGAACTGGATGAGGAGGTTTTTGACTTCTCTGCTCAGCTTGGACCCTATATAAATGAGGTGTTCTGGTTCCTTGTCCAGCTGAATTGGCTCCAGCTCTTCTGAGGGCATTGGTCTTGTTTCCATCTCATCCCTTATGTCGAGTTCATCCAGTTGGATGTTCTCAACCTCTTTCATCTTTACAGACGCCATGTAGCATTCTCTTGCTATACGCTGGTCTCCCCGGACCACTCCAATTCCATTTTCTGTTGGGAACTTAACGACCAAGTGATAGGCCGATGGGATTGCCCTCATAGAATTAAGGGATGGCCTTCCAAGCAAGATGTTGTATGCAGAAGGTGCATCCACCACTAGGAATTTTACGGTCGTGGTGGCTTGGCAAGGTGGGTCACCTAGGGTGAGCACAAGTTGTATTGAGCCCAGAGGGAACACTCTTTCTCCTGAGAATCCCAGCAAGTGAGTACTTACAGGTTTAAGTTTTTTCCTTCCTATGTCCATTTTGTCGAATGTAGGTGCAAAAATGATGTCTGTCGAGCTCCCGTTATCAATCAGAACTCGATGAACGGTCTTGTTAGCCACCACAGCTCGTACCACCAATGGATCATCATGAGGGTATTGGCATCCCTCCAAATCAGAATCTGAAAAAGTGATAGCTGTATCTATGCGTGGTGCTTTGGATACAGTGTGCACTTCGAGAGCTTCTTCGGCTCTGATTCGTCGGAGGTGCGCTTTCCTGGCTGAGCTGGACTCTCCACCTCCCGCGAATCTTCTAGATATTACTCTAATCTCACCTAGAGGTTGCTGATGTGGCGCAGGTGCCTGTTGTTGAGGTGGCGGCGGTGGAAGAGCTCGGTGCTGGTTGTCATGGGCCACAAAGCGACGCAGCTGTCCTCGCTGGATTAGGAACTCGATTTCCTTCTTTAGTTGAATGCAGTCATCAGTGTGGTGACCATGATCCCTGTGGTAATCGCAATACTTCGTGGGGTCTCTCTTGGCTGGATCTGCCTTCATCCGAGGTGGCCACCTTAGGAACTTCTCGTTTTGGACCTCATACAGAACTTGGGATATAGCGGCGGTGAGCGGGGTGTATCGCTGAGGTTCATATCTAGGCTGTAGTTCGGGCTGTATGGGGCCCAATCGGTCTCTAACATTTCCTCTTCTCTTCGGGGAGCGATCTCTATCCCTCCTTGGGGACCTCTCTCGCCCCTTTTCTTTCCTTGGACTTCGGTCCCTTTTCTTCTCTTCTTTTTCCTTCTCCTTACGTGAGGATGTACTTCCCACCTTGGAAAGAAGTGCCTCTTCCCCATTTATATACTTTTCTGCCTTGGCTAACACCTCAGCCATGCTTGCTTGAGGGTTCTTTGATATAGAGAACATTAGGTCTTTTGACTGCACTCCTAATCCTGCAATGAAGGCAGTTATGACAAACTTTTCGTCTAGGATGTCCACATTCAGAGATTCTGAATTGAACCTCTGCACATAAGATCGCAGGTTCTCCTCGGGCCTCTGCTTGATATTTAATAAATAGTAGCTCGGCTTCCTGTAGATCCGAGCTCCAATGAAGTGAGATACGAAGGAAATGGAAAGTTCCTTGAAAGAAGAGATTGAGGCTGGGGGGAGCCTATTGAACCATGCCAAGGCCGACCCCTTCAAGGTAATAGCGAAGGCCCTGTATCGCACAGGGTCCTGGTATCCGTGCAATTCCATTTGGTTTTTGTAGGTGTTAAGGTGATCCACAGGGTATTTTGTCCCATCAAAGACCTCTATCTGAGGTATTCTGAACTTCGGAGGAAGGGGGAAATGCAGCACCCCGGGGGTGAATGGGGATTCAGTTTGTTGCACGAAGACATCCATCGTCACTGGGGCTTTGAATTTCACTGCCTCTCTCATGTGGCTGAGCTCTTGCTGGATATCCTTGAAGCGGTGTTCCCAATATTGCTCCATTCTTTCATGTCGGAAAGGAAGGAGATCATTCCTATCCAGTCCTTCATTCTGGCTTTGTGCTTCTTCATTGACTCCCCTCCTAAGCGGCTGATGGGGTGCTTGGCTGCTTTCTCCTCCTTCGTTTGCTTCCCTGAGGGGATCAAGGCACTGCCGTTCCCTAGGAGGAAGATCATTCGGGCCTTGTCGGGGTGGTCGCGCCTGCTGAGGATCTTGTAAGAGCTCTTCATTTTGTTGAAGCAAGCGTTGATTGACCAGGCGAAGGGCGTCCAGCTCGTTGTTAGGGGGAGAATCCACCGTAGGAGGGTCGTTTTCATCAGTGGGGATGAAATCGTGAAGGTTTTCCGGTTGCCTCCCACTGGTGACCTCCTGGGGGTTCTGCACTCTTGGAGGATTCATCTGATTTTTACTCATGTTTCGTGTAGAGACCATCAATTACTGAGAAATCAGTATATTTGTAGTAAGAACTATCGTTCCCACAGACGGCGCCAAACTGATGGTGTAAATCTACCGAGAATGAACTAGAGGTCAGATATGCGTGGAGTTAAGAGTGGTGTCCGAGCTACGAGGCTCGTGTCAAGCAATGCTGGTTGATGCTTAGGGGAATTGAGGATGGGGAGATAACACAACAGAATTATAGTGGTTCACCGGCCTGAGCTCGGCTAGTCCACTCTGGAATGGAGCCTATAGCTCCTATCTTCTTATTGATGGTACTGAATCTGTTACAATGTAGTCAGAGGGGAGTTAGGGTTCTTCGTGGCTCCACCGCCTCTCTATGGAGGCTTGCTCCCCTTTTATAGCCTCTTGCTTACCTCTAATCCGATTTTACTTCCTATAATGGAGGGATTTTCTCCCCTCTACTCTCCTCCGTTCCGGGGTTACATAAACTCCTTTTGGCTGGATCAATGGACTCTATCCCGAAATCTTTGCCTCCTATCGTGGGATCCTTCTCAATCTTCTGAGAGGATCTCAATCGGCTACGAATCTCATGCCTTGAATCCAGCTTGGTTATTGCTCTGGAGGTATTTGCTATTGTCTTGTTGTTCCCTATTTTGTTTTTATTGTGGGGAGCTCTGATTGCAACTGGATGAGCTCTGTTGGTTTTTTCCTGACCTCCCATGCTGAACTCATTTCCCGAGCTGAGGCTTGGGCTCTTTTTAGGTATCATCATGTATATTGAGCAGCCTCAAGGGTTTGAGAATACGAAACATCCTAACTTTGTTTCCAAATAGAACAAAGCACTTTATGGTTTGAAATAAGCACCTCAAGCTTGGTATAATCATCTCTCTCAAAGCTTGCTCGATTTTGGTTTTGTTTCCTTATCAGTGGATACTTCAATCTTTACATATCATAAGTACGATGTTCATTTATACATGCTTATTTATGTGGATGACATTTTGCTCACAGGAACTCACAGTAGTGTTGTCTCTTCTCTCATTACACACATGTAGCATGAGTTCAAATTAAAGGACCTCGATCCTATTCGATTTTTTCTAGGTACACAGGTCACTAGGGATAAGCAAGGTCTTTACCTTTGGCAGAGTAAATATATCCTTGACATTCTTCATCACTCTCGCATTTTGGGACCAAGGCGAGCTTTGCACCATGTGTTTCTGGTGGGAAATTATCCTCACACTCCGGTGATCCTATGGAAGATGTCACTGGTTATTGACAATTGGTAGGGGCTCTACAATATTTCACATTGACACGACCTGAGATTGCATTCATAGTCAATCAACTATTTCAACATCTACATTCTCCTATCGAGAGCCACTTGATCTTAGCCAAACGAGTGCTTCGTTATTTAAAGGGTAGTGTTGATGACGACCTACACTTTACTCGTGGTCTTATTCAACATCAAGCATATTGTGATTCAGATTAGGTTGGAGACCCCGATGATCAACATTCAACCACAGGGTATGGTGTCTTTCTTGGTCCCTACTTGATCTCATGGTGTGCAAAAAAAAAAAAGTGGTTTCTAGGTTGAGTAAGGAGGTAGAGTATCGTGCTTTAGCGATGACGGTTGTTGAATTATATTGGTTGCACATGGTGTTTAAGGATCTTCAGATTCTTCTCTCTTTTCCTCCAACTATTTGTTGTGACAACATCGGTGCTCTGGCTTTAGCCTTCAATCCTATCTTCCACGCTAGCACTAAGCACATAGAAGTTGACTTCCACTTTATTTGCGAGAAGGTAGCAAATAGGGATGTTGTTCTTCATTTGATCTCTACTATAGATCAAGTTGCTGATATATTTACTAAGGGCCTATCAAGTCGTTGTTTTCAACTCCTAAAGTCCAAGCTTATGGTGACTCTTCTCTCCATAAGCTTGCGGGGGGATGTTAAACAGTTGCACACCTCAACTGAAGCCTATTCTATAGGAAGAGACAACCACAAACAGATGAGCTCAATTACAGATTCAAGAAGTTCCAAAATAGAGCTTATCTCTTCAAGTTGATCTAGTTGTTATAGGATTGTATATATCCTGTATTTAAATTTCAAATTCTTGTTATCATAGCTGTAAGAGTTCTATATAAACAACAATGCATCAACGGGTTTGTAACAATTGAAAAACCCTTTCCTTCAAAGTTTTTCAACCAATTTGGTCTAGCTATGTTGGTCAATTCTGCCAACTAAGATAATGGGTCAATCTTTGTCAAGGCAAAATTTGAGATCTTTATGTTCCTCTATGTTGGGGTTCCATTGTGCCTCTTTCAGGTTTCTCCTCACTCATTTGTGGGTGTTTTGTTCTCTATTACGAGCAACAAATAATTTAGCTAATAAATAATTAATATCTTTATGAATTCTATAAAAAGAATACGAAGCATGCCTAGTTAACTTAAATGACATCTCATATGTTTTAAGTTTATGTTCATATAAGCCACATCAAGTTCCATATTAAAGATTAGGGGTGTCCATGACCCGGGTTACCCACGGGTCCCGTTACCCGGCCCAAAAAAAATATGCCGAAACCCGACAGGCCCGATAGTTGGTCCACTCGAGCCCAATATCCTTTAAGAAAGGGCTTGAGTTTACCCCTAAACCCGATAGTTGGCCCGCCCAAGTCCAATATCCTTTAAGAAAGGGCTTGGGTTTACTCCTAAATCCACTACCTGGCCCGAAGCCAGGCCCAATAACCCGGCCCGAAGCCCAAAGCCCGCCCGAAGCTCGGCCCAATAACCCGCCCACAAAAACCTGTTACAACCCGCCAACCCAGCCCGACCAAATTTTTTCAGAATTTGACAGGTTACTGCCAAACTTTGAAAGGTTGGTGAATTTGAGAGTTGAAAGTTGATGAGAATTTGAGAGTTGAAAGGTAGGTGAGAATTTTAGAGTTAGGTGAGAAGTCTTTCAAATTTTTTCAAACTTTGCCAAATTTTTTCAATTTTTTTCAAATCCAGCAACTGAGAACCACATGGGGTCTATGACTGTCTTGTCTTTCTTTCTGTGACTGTCTTGTCTTTCCGTCTAAGCCAGTAGGAGTAGGCTGAGCAGCCGTCTTTGCAGGCTTGTAGCACATGATTTAAAAAAAATTCTTTCTCCAATTTTACAACTAACGGTCATAAATAAACAATTACTTTTTAATGTATAATTTATAAATAAAGCCGATTGCATTTCATTTCAACCCACCACATTTGCCAAAAAAACTCTCACTTGCTCTTTACTCTCATTTTGCTCTCAACTCTCAACTCTCAAGTGTTCTGAAGTCTCAAGACCGAGCTTTCAGCTGTCTCAAAGACTCAAGATTGTCAAGTGCTCTCATTTGGTGAGAAAATTCTTTTTACATAATTTAAGTATTTATTTTATTTTTATAGTTTAATTTCCATAATGACTTCATCTCATTAACAAAATATTTTTTATAACGAAATTATTTAGTTGAATAATGATAATGAGAACATCGATGAGGGTGAAGATGATGATCCACTTTCAACACCTGAGATAGATTCTATTGGGAATGTACCATCTAATAAAAGATAAAAGTCCAAAGCCTGGGATCACTTTGAGAAAATCAAAATAAATAATTCTAATGGGGTCATTACATCATAAAATTTCATATGTAATTATTGTAAAAAAGATTTTGCATGAGGCTCTAAAAATGGAACTAGTCAATTAACTAGACACCTAAAGACATGCTTATTAAAAGGTCAAACTGATATTAGACAAAAAATGTTATCACAATCTGTAGCACTGGTACATTAAGCACTCTTAGTTATGAACCTGAATATGCTAGAAAAGCAATTGTTAGATGCACTGTTATAAGAAATCTACCATCTGTTCTTGTAGACGATGTTGAATTTGAAAGAATTTTACAAAGTGGTTTTAATCCTTCTTTCCGAAAGTTTTCTCGTCAAACATGTCAAAGAGATGTTATTAAATATTATGTACAAGAAAAAAATAATTTAATTTCTTATTTTGACAATCTTAAAAGTAAAATTTGTTTGACTTCTGATATTTGAACTTCTTGCCAACAATTAAGATATTTGTGTATAACTGTTCATTTTATTGATGATAATTGAGTTATGCAAAAAAGGAATTATTACTTTTACAATGATGGAATATAATAATCATAGTGCACAAGTTATTTTTGAAGTTATTTATAATCAGTTACAAATTTATAGTATTCAAGACAAGATTTTTACTATTACTTTAGATAATGCAACAAATAATAGTGGGACTGTAAGTCATTTAAAATGTTATTTAACTTTACCATGTGAATGTACTTTTTTTCATATGAGATGTATGTGTCATATCATAAATCTCATATTATAAAGTGGTCTCCATGATATTAGATTTGTAATTGATAAAATTAGACATATTATTTATCATATAATAGGTTCTGAAAATAGACTTAGGACATTTTGAACTATGTGTAAAAAGAATAATTTAAAATTCAAAAAAATAACATATGATGTACAACATAGGTGGAACTCCACCTATTAAATGCTAGATGTGACAGTTAAATATAAAGCTGCCTTAAATGACTATGTAAGTATAGATATCACTGGCTCATTATCGCGTCCCATTGAAGAGGAATGAGATGTCACATATAAAATGAAAGAGTTTTTGAAAGTTTTTTATGAGGTAATTATGACTTTATCTAGTAATTATTATCCAACTATTACACTTGTCTATCTTCATATAGCTAGTATTAGGGGTGTCCATGGGTTGGGTTACCCACGGGTCCTGTTACCCAACCCAAAAAAAATAAGCCCGAAACCCGATAGGCATATAGTTGGCCCGCTCGAACCCAATATCCTTTAAGAAAGGGCTACCCGGCCCGAAGCCCGAAGTCCAGCCTAATAACTCGCCCACATACATGGCCCGAAGCCCGACGCAATAACCCGCCCTTAAAACTCGTTGAAACCCGTCTGCCTTGCCCAAACAAAATTTTTCAGAATTTGAGAGGTTCCTGTCAAACTTTGAAAGGTAGGTGAGAATTTGAGAGTTGAAAGATAGGTGAGAATTTGAGAGTTGGGTGAGAAGTCTTTTAAATTTTTTCAAACTTTGCCAATTTTTTTCAAAACCAGTAGCTGAGCACCACATGGGGTCTGTGACTATCTTGTCTTTCCGTCTGAGCCAGCAGGAACAGGCTGAGCGACCGTCTTTGCAGGCTTGTAGCACATGGTTTAAAAAAATTTCTTTCTCCAATTTTACAACTAATGATCATAAATAAACGACTACTTTTTAATGCATAATTTATAAATAAAACCGATTGCATTTGATTTCAACCCACCACATTTGCAAAAAAAAAAAACTCTCATTTGCTCTCAACTCTCAACTCTCAAGTGTTCTGAAGTCTCAGGACCGAGCTTTCAGCTGTCTCAAAGACTCAAGATTGTCAAGTGCTCTCATTTGGTAAGAAAGTTCTTTTTACATAATTTAAGTATTTATTTTATTTTCATAGTTTAATTTACATAATGACTTCATCTCATTCACAAAATATTTTTTATAACAAAATTTTTTAGTCGAATAATGATAATGAGAACATCGATGAGGGTGAAGCGGATGATCCACTTTCAACGCCTGAGATGGATTCTACTAGGAATGTACCATCTAATAAAAGACAAAACATCAAGGCCTGAGATCACTTTGAGAAAATCAAAATTAAGAATTCTAATGGTGTCATTATATCAGAAAAGGCCATATATAATTATTGTAAAAAACATTTTGCAGGAGGCTCTAAAAATGGAACTAGTCACTTAACTAGACACCTAAATACATGCTTAATAAAATGTCAAACTGATATTGAACAAACAATGTTATCACAATCTGCTAGCACCGATACACTAAGCACTTTTAGTTATTGATTAGCACAAAATATTGCATATATTGTATGTTTTTATACCTTCTTATGCTTGCTTTTGTGTTGGGAATGGAAGGAAATGCAATTATGCAAACGATTAATGATGTTGCTGTGTGATTGTAGCTAAAGAGTTGGAAATGACGTGAATTAAGCCCCCATTGTAGTGTTCAAAGTCAATGGAGATGAGATGTGACTTAAAGGGAGGCTTGGAAGGTGAATAAATCAAGAAAAATGCAGATCTGGTGAAAACCTTCTTGAAGGTTTGGTCATAAACCTTCCGGAAGGTTTGCACATTGAACTGCGTCTGCCCCTACCAAACCTTCCGGAAGATTTTGCCTACTGGAATAAACCTTCCAGAAGGTTTGCATCGACCTTCTGAAAGGTTTTGCTCACTGGACTGTTTTTTCCCTTGTTCCTGTAAAAACCTTCCAGAAGGTTTGCATCGACCTTCCGGAAGGTTTTGCCCAGAATTGCCAAACAACCTGCAACTCAAGCTCTATCACTTGGGGGGCCCACCTATGATTCTCTCACTTGTCCCTTGACATGTCTTACACACACACATGCCTACCTACACTTAAGGTTGGAATTTGGAGGCCCAAGCATTTATGAGGAAGAGAGAGAATAAAGAAGCTTGGGGAGTTACAAGCTAGGCTTGTCCTAGCTTGTGCAAGCCATCAACTCAGCCCCCATTGATGGGAAACCTCTCACACAGGCTAGAGGACCTCCATGGACGAAAATGCAGGGACTCTTGACTTTTTTACAGCATTATTCAACATTATAGAGAGAGAAGCTAAAAGAGGAAGACATAGTTTTAGAGAGAGAAGTTATATTTTTTGCATTTCTTTTACCCATTTCACTTGTTGTAAGCTAGAATACTCTTGTAATCTTCATTCAATGCACTTTAGTCTCATTTATTGCAAGTGTATTTCAAGTTTAGTTACATATTCTAGTTTCTACTATTGTTGTAGTTGGTTTTTCACTTCAAGCTTTTCAAATGGGTATTAAATGCACTTCTTTGTAGTTTAACTTTTCTTGCATTAATACAAGTTTCAATCTTCATCTCTTCACAATGTCTCTTCATCTTATGTATGTCTTTGCATTAAATATGAGTAGCTAAGCTTTAAGTTGGCTAATCCAAGGGAGAATTCCTCTTGTGTATGCTAAATCAACTATTTTTCATTCTTCCTTGTAGTGTAAGGTGGTTTGATTTGACTAGGTTGAGTGCAGGCGTGGTTGTGAGCTCTTGATACACCGTAGACTTGTCACGGGGTATGCTTGAGCCTACACCACATTAGTCCCTCATTTTCTACGAATTAATCGAACACCTAGGCACCATTGGAAGAATGCTGTGAGTTGATTTGGCATTCCCATTGGAATGACCCCTTCGGATTAGCCAACCCTCTTTCCATTACATTTTAAATCAAAACTTCACTCACCAAAACACAAACTCAAAAGATTTTCACACTTTTTCATTTTTACAAAATCACCTTCATACGATTCAACCTTCCTTCCATGAGGAGACGACCTTGGAATACTCATTCCAAGTAAAACACGACACTCGAAAGTCTCTGTTCGCTTAGGTCAGAGATTAGGGTGAAAGTGCTCTCCAATCGTATAAGCCATATACACATTACCAGAATTATGGTCAGAGATTAGGGTGAAAGTGAATCAAGCATTTTTTGCGCCGTTCTCGGGGAAGGCAAAGCGCTGAATTAAGAAGGTGATTTCGGACAACGGAGGTAAGTCCCGTGAATTCTCATCACAGGCCGAGGTACGTTGTTGCTTGTAGATACTTTTGTTTACATGTCTTTTCATTCGTAGATATTATTTTGTATGTGGGGATGAGACGACCAAAATCAATTGGTTAGACGACCCTTAGGCCCCAACATGAATATTGACCAAGATCAAGACCCACCCGAGGATGCTGGTGACAACTTTGAGGATGTTGGTGCCAATGTCCCAAGTGGAGGAGGAGTGCAAGACCCTAGAATTCCAAACCCTAGAATGCATTTCCCTCATAGGAATTAAGGAAACAATATCCCAATTGATCCCCCGACGAGGTCAATGCGGGATTATCTCCAACTGACTCGTAGCACCACTCCCTCTTGCATACTTCTCCCGGTCCAAGCTCATGCCTTCCTAGTCAAACCGGGAATGTTACAACTACTTCCTCAATTCCATGGAATTGAAAGAGAGAATCCTTATTTTCACATTAAGGAGTTTGAGGAAATAGTTGCAACCTTCCTTGCTAATCATGCCATGGAGGACATAGCTCGCCTGAAATTGTTTCCCCTTTCCCTTAAGGACAAACCAAAACGTAGTTAAATTCCTTGAAGCCTTGATCCATAATCTCTTGGGCACAAATTCTTTTTGAGTTTTTGAACAAATTCTTTCTGGTGCCTAAAGCCACCGCTCTTAAAAAGCAAATCCAATACTTTTCAGAAAAGCCCAATGAGCAATTTTATCAATGTTGGGATCTCTACAAGGAATTGCTACAATCTATTCCACATCATGGTTTTGAATCATGGCAATTGGTGAGTTTCTTCTACGAAGGGATTGCACCAGGCCATCGACAATTCATAGACATGATGTGCAATGCGGAGTTTTTAAATAAGGATCCCGATGAGGCCCTAGATTACTTTAGTGCATTGGCGGAAAATGCACAATCTTGGGATATCACAGATCGCACCGATGTACCGAGGTCTTCTTCGGGTAGTAATCAACCAAGTGGGAGAGGGATGTATGATTTAAGGGATCGGGAAGACTTGCTTTCCAAAATCACCAAATTGTCTCAGAAAATTGAGAGTCTTGAGGTCAATAGGAGACATGAGGTGTCCAACATTTCCAAGACCAAGGATTTTTGCTCTATTTGTGAGAGTGTTGAGCATTCCATCTCGGAATGCCCCAACATTCCAGAACTTAAGGAAGTTTACCATGAGCAAGTCAATGCCTTCAATCAAATTAGGTAATCATTCTCCCCACACTAGAACACATACAATCCGGGTTGAAGTAATCACCCGAACTTCAGTTGGAAGAATGAGAATCCCACTCCTCACGGGTCTAGTTCATATTCACCTCCCATGCCTCCTAAGCAAAACCAATACCATAGCCAAGGTCAATCGTCTAGCTCCCAATACCCCCGGTCCAATCCACAAGGGTATTCACAAAACCTTCCTTCACAAGGGTTTTCACAAAACCCGCCTCCACAAAGTTTTGGTCAACCAGGACCATCCAACCCATCCACTTACCAACCTCCCCATAAGAGGAACTTAGAGGATGTGGTGCACCAATTCATCCAAAGACAAACCACCATCAACAATCAAATCGCCACCTTTTTCAATGACATTCGGACCCAAATCACAAAATTGACCAATGCCATAGGGCCGGCCCAACCAGAGAAGGGGAAATTCTCCGCTCAACCCTAAGAGAACCCTAGAGGCCAACATGTGATTGAGTCATCCAAGCCCACTAAAGAGAGTTGTGAGCAACTCAAGGCGGTCACCACCCTAAGGAGTGGCAAACAAATTGAGAAGAACATTGTGCCAAAAGTCTCACCCAAGGCCACATTGATAAAAGAGAAATAGACTAAGGGTGACTCCGAGGGGGTGAGGTGAGTGAGAAAGAAAAAAATGTTGATGTAAATGTGCATGCATGTCCCATTCCGGCCCCTTTTCCCAATCGTTTGAAGTCACCCGTGAAGGTGGCTAATTATTCTGACATTATTGAGATGTTCAAGTAGGTTAAGATCAACATCCCGATCCTTGATCCTATCAAGCAAATCCCTTCCTGTGCCAAGATCTTGAAAGATTTGTGTACCGTGAAGAGGAAGATGAATATTCACAAGAAGACATTCCTCACCGAGAAAGTGAGCTCAATCTTGAGGACAAACACACCACCAAAGTTCAAAAACCCCGAATGCCCTACCATTGCCATCACAGTAGGGAATTGCTGGGTGGAGCAAACACTACTTGATTTGGGAGCGAGTGTCAACCTCCTACCCTTTTCGGTGTACCAACAACTCCAACTTGAAGAGTTAAAGCTAAATCCAATCACTCTTCAATTGGCGGATCGTAGCGTTAGAACACCAAGGAGAGAAGTTGATGATGTCTTAGTCCAAGTTGATAATTTCTATTACCCTGTTGATTTTATTGTACTTGATACTCTTCCGATTGTTAATACTAGTTCACATATTCCCATCAAACTAGGAAGACCTTTTCTTGCTAAATCTAACGCTGTGATTAATTGCAGGAATGGTCTAATGACGCTTGCATTTGGGAAATATGACAATGGACCTCAATGTATTCAATTTGTGCAAACAACCGGGGGATGATGAGGAAGTACATGAAGTCAATTGGATTGATACCTTGGTGGAGGAGCACTTGGAGCTATTGAGCACATTGGAGTTTGGGGAGGAAAAGATGGTTGATCAAGAAGAGCAGGAAAGTTTACTAGTGGTAGAAAAATGGACCCCAACATTTGAGAGACTTCCTTTGCAAGAGAAAAAGATCTTTCCCATCGACTGTGAAAAATCCCATCTTAGAGTTGAAGCCATTACCATCCACCGTCAAATATGTATTCTTGGGGGAGCATGAGACCTTCCCGGTGGTGATAAGCTCAACTTTGGAGGCAAAACAAGAAGAAGATCTATTGAAAGTGTTGAGGGGGCACAATGGAGCAATTGGTTGGACAATTGCCGACATCAAGGGGATAAGCCCCCTCATTTGCACACACCGCATCTACCTTGAAGAAGAATCCAAGCCTTCCGGACAACCACAAAGAAGGTTGAATTTGATTATGAAGGATGTGGTGAGGGACGAGGTACTCAAGCTACTTGATGTGGACATCATTTTTCCAATTGCCGACAGTAAATGGGTTAGCCCCACTCAAGT
Organism: Ilex aquifolium; assembly: GCA_951799425.1. Classification (NCBI taxonomy): domain Eukaryota; kingdom Viridiplantae; phylum Streptophyta; class Magnoliopsida; order Aquifoliales; family Aquifoliaceae; genus Ilex; species Ilex aquifolium. The sequence goes on along the minus strand of OX637397.1, from coordinate 21,767,392 downwards.
AGTGCCAAAGAAATTGGGAGTCACCGTGGTTGCAAATGAGGACAATGAGTTGATTCCGACAAGAGTAGTCACCGGATGGAGAGTGTGTATCGACTATCGGAAGCTTAACTCTTGCACAAGAACGGACCATTTTATTTTGTCATTCCTCGACCAAGTATTGGAGAGAGTAGCCGAAAACTTGTTCTATTGTTTCTTCGATTTATACTCTGGCTACAATCAAATTGAGATCGCATTGGAGGATCAAGAAAAGACCACCTTCACTTGCCCCTTCAGTACCTTTGCCTACCGACGCATGCCATTTGGGTTGTGTAATGTCCCAGGGACTTTTCAAAGATGCATGAGTTGGAATTCTTGATTTCTAGGTGGGGTTTTCCTCTCTCTTCCATTTACATTGTGCATCTCATGTATTTTCTTTAACTAAATCTTACTATGTGTTTGATGGTAAAATACTTGTTATAAACCTAGATTTAGTGTTTAGTATGCCATGAATTGTGAACCCACGTGCATAAAAATGATTTTAGTGTTATGGGTTTGAAACACTAGTTTGATTTTAGCTATGAGTATTTGATTAAACCTATGATTTGGGGGTTTGAAGTATGTTATGATCTTGTACATAATATATATGACTTATTCTCTTGGAAATGGAAATGATTTTTATGTTGTGGGTTTGAAACCCTAATTTGATGTTAGTTATGAGTATTTGATTAAACTTATAATTTGGGGGTTTTGAAGTATGCTATGATTTTGTACATATTATATATGACTTATTCTCTTGGAAATGGTTATGATGCTTTGAAAATATAAATTTTGAGATTTGAGCCTACTACATGTTTGATAAAATGTCCAATTTTATGACATGTGTTTTCAAAAGGATTTATGGATATAGAAAACAATAATTTTTCGAAAATGTATGCTCGATACTGAAAAGCAGAGGATTAGTAGACGGTTGGAGCCTATTGAGTAGGTTGTCAAGGAGGCTACTAGTCCTAAGGAGGATTGGTTATGGTAGTGGTTTCGGTGATAGCTTATGTGACATCACAAGTTGTACCCTACACGTTCCCCTTGAAAAGCAAGAAGGACGATCAGACCTTAGGGTGCAAGACCCAAAAGCTTCCCCGGGGATGGTTCATATGTGAACTAGTGTGATTGATTATATTGTCCGTATGCAAGGCATGCATGGTATTTGCTATGATGGTTTGACTTAAATATATAAATATTTAATTTATACTTTGTATATTTCTAATGATGAGGTGTTGGGAGATTTTTATAAATGCTTTACTTATTATCTTGTACCTGTATTTAATTATAGAAAGCTTTCATTACTTATTCGTATAGTTTGTGGAATGTTGGTATTTAAAACTTTGTAAATGTTTAGAAAAAAGATTATCCTACTGAGCTGTGGTTGCTCATCCCTTACTAATATTTTCAGTGACTAGCATGCATCATGGGGCATAGGTGATGGAATGCTTGTGGGAGCTTGGACTAGAAAGAATCTCTTTTGGAGCCTTTTTGTTTTTACCTTTAGAACTTATGTAGAAATGTTAGCACTCAAAAATTGTGTTTGAAAAGGTTGTCTTGAGGCATTTATGGTGTACACTTGATCATCCCATAGAGGGATTATTATTTTGGGTATTGTAATGTAAAATTATGACTTTGTGTACTAAGTTGTGGTATATATTGGTATTGGATGTATCCGAGTTTGGGAGGACTTCGTGGGCCTCTAATTGCCACCCCGGATTTAGTTGGATTATATTTTTGATGGAGGCATGTTGTGGATGTTTAGTTAGTTTAAATTATGCTATGCTCTCACAGGGATGCTTTTACTAGCTGGTTGGAAACCCAATTTTCAAATGAAACTCTTCCGAAATTTTCAAAAATAAAAAATAAAAAATTATTTATTTAAACTAAAGAGATAATTTCCTAGATGTTTTTACAACATACCAGCGGGTGTTTTTTTTAATAAACAAAGTATTTGTTTTAATCAAGTGTTCTTAATTAATGTGTTCTTAATTTTCTATTTTTATCAATGTTATTTGATTTGACCAACTAAGTTGTTTTATTATAATATATTATATATATTCATAATGAATTTTGAAATGGCTAGTCAAACTTTCGCTAAGGCCCCCTCTATGGAGTCGGCCCTGCTAACACCTTGTCCCTTAGCCAACCATATCCTTTATGTGGTTTTCCATTCTCAAATTTATTATGCAACTGTGAACTCATATATATATTAGAGGAGTAATGTTATACTTAGCAAATTATTATATACCAAAACGCGGATGAGCAGTGATGTATAGTTTTATGTATACAGTAGGATCTGAGCTTCTAGGCTCAAAGTGACAGGGTAAACTGAACTTCTTCTTTTTTATGGGGGTAAGGGATGATTGACATAGAGAAAATATAGTGGTTCACCAGTTCGGGAGCTCGGCTAATCCACTCTTCAATGGAGTCTTTTGCCCCTTGAATCTATATTAATGGTGATGTGATTTTACAGAATGATTTTGTTACAGCTAGAGTTGCTCTCTCTTGCATTGGAGGCACTATACGATATTTATAGTCTAACTCCTAACTTTATGGGATCTGCAGCGAGATCTTTGTCTCTCATTCGCAGGATTTCCCTTGATTTTGGGAGAGGATTTTGGTTAGTTGAGAGTTTTGGGCATTGATTGGAGCTAGTTCCTGTTTAGGGGGATGCCTCATGAATGCTAGCTTTCTTTCATGTGTTCTCCTCGGAATATAGGTCGAGGGGGTCCCAGATCTGGATTAACAAGCTCAGAATCTCTTGGCTGAGCTCCCGACCTGACCTCCATATCTGAGCTCATACTTAGAATTTTTCTAGGTATCATCAGTTGCCCCCCAGCCCCTGGTCAGAGTGGGCTTGAGCAGGGGCTGAGCTATGGCTGGGTTGAGGTAGACCTCCTTGAGGTGACCTCGATTTGCGGGCGAAGAAGTTTTTCCAGCGGTTTTGTGTAATTATTTCTTCCTCGATTCCCGCGCACGTTACCCACTTCGAAGACCCACGTACCGTAAGCTTTAAATGCTTCTGAACTGATGGGAACCGCCTCACTTCTCCCTTCGGTTTCTCTCTCTAGGCTTTTCCATTTCTTTTTCCTTGCGATTTTTGGTTTCCCCCAATCTGCTAGTGCTCCTAGGGTTTCACCGGAAGCCGTTTTTCTCTGATTCGGTTCAAAGGTTTCGCTAGGCTTGCTATCTGATTTCACACTGAGCTTCGATCTGCCGCTAAACTTTGATTAGGTACGCTTTTTTCCTTTTGTTCTTTTCTCTGTTCTGGATCCCTCGAATCCGAGGTGGTTGTTACATTTTTGGACCTTTCATTTTTGCTATTTTAGGAATCGAGGTTCTACTTTGTACCCCATTCCCTTATTTCTTGACCCTTATTCTGCGGCTAGGATCTTTGTCATCGGTCGCTGGTGTCTTGCCCCCTTGACCCTCAAAGAGTGTTTTTCAGAGGTTCCCCCCCTTTACAAGTCCTTTAAACTTCATTTCTCTTGTCTAGTTATGTCTGTTTCTTTTGAAGCCACGGGATCGTCTATTTCTCTGATGGGGGACAGGTTTGCCGAGGAGTATACTGACTTAGGAGACATGAGAGAGGAGATTGATAATTTCCCGGGCGTCGATTCTGTCGATATCGAGGAAAATACTGAAGAGCCTCCCTCGTCATCTTCCCCTGTGCCTAAAAATCCTAATAAAGGTAAAGCCAAGGTGAGTGGTGTAGGGATCTTTGGTAGTGCTGAGGGTGTAGCGACTACCTCCAGAGCTGCAGAGCTCGTGGGCCCAATGAGGTCTCTCCTTCTTATATGAAGGTTCTAGCTGCTCGTTTTGGTTTTCCTCTGGGTGTACAGTACTGGAGCCCAGACGCATACACCCGATATGATTCCCCAATTTCTACGAAGGTCTACTTTTTCGTGGCCGCCTTTGAGAACGGCCGTCGCTTTCCAACACTTTAATGTCTATCCTACTCAGCTTTCCCCAAACTTCTGGAGTGTACTGGTAGGCCTCCTCATTTTCTTCAAAAACTATGAACTTGGGGTTCCCACCGTTTTTTTGCTCATGATGTTTTTCAACGTTAAATACATTCCTTCCGACAGCTTTTTGTATATTTCTAAACAAGTGAAAACCAAGGTTATCATTTCTGACCTCCATAGTTCCTACAAGGGTTGGAAAAAAAATTTCTTCTTTGTGTGGGGCAGACAATGGGAATATAATCCTGCAGATACAACAAACACTCTTCCAGTTCCTCGGGCCTGGTTTGCCCTTGACAACTTAGGTAAGTCCTCATCTGAGCAAGCTTGGATCAGTTTTGACGGCTTACCTTGCTGAACTTACTTCTCTTATTTTGCTTTACTCCTCAGGTATTCGACATGAACTCAGTGTTGTGGATAAGCGGGTTTTGTTGAACTTAGAGGGTTGCGATTCAGAGAAATACTCTGCGCTCATCAAGCCTCAGGTTCTTATAGCGCTCAGGTTCAGCCCTCCTGAGGTGAGGATTGAGACCCCTGTTCCACTTTATGTCGCTAGTGTTGAGGAGGTAGTAGGTAATACTTTCTTCACCCGTTTCTATTTTTTAGCTCTCCCCCTTTCTCCTTTCTGACTTGCTCAGTTTGATTCTCCAGGATCTTCTTCAATGGAGCCTATTCCAGAAGAGCTTCGAGCTAAGATTACTCTGTTAAAGAAAAACAGGAGTGGGGGAAAGTGCAAGGCTGAGGTTTGTTCTGGCAGCGGCTTCATCCCTCGAGCAAAGGTGCCGAGGTTGGGAGTGCCCCCCGCTTCACCTACTTCAACTCAAGTGGCACTTATTCCGCCATCGAGCTCTCCGAAAGTCACAAAGACCTCTTCTCTCCAAGAGACCCCGCCTGCTTCTAGAGACGTTCCTGAGTGTGTTCCAACCTCCCCATCTTCGGTTGAGGTAGAGAGAGCCTTGGGGAAGATCTCTCGTGTTCTGCCCGTTTCTACCTCTCTTGGGCCATTCGAGAAGCCTTCTCAGCTACTTCAAACGAGCTCCCAGATTCAGAGAGAGAAGCACCTCAAGGCAGAGAAAAATGAAGGTTCTCTCTTTGACAATGTGAAGCTTGCTGCTAAGGCCATTGCCTCCATCATTCCTGATTCTGACATTCAGAGGGTTGTCACTATGCCCCTTGGGACCTCCATCAGTTCAGCCTTATATGGGGCCACTATTGTAAGCCCCCATCCTTTCTATGTTCTACTTTTACCTTGTGTTGCCATTCTATGCTGACCTCCACCTCTGGCTGTATTTTTTCCCAGCTGGCCATTCACGTGAAGGGTTTGTCGAGCCGAATTCAAGCTCTGGAAAACTCTGCCAAAGCGTCAAAGGCGTTCGAGCTCAAAGCCATCGAACTGACCTTTCCTAATAATGATCTCCAAGCTCAGATTTAGGACCTGCAGGCGCAGGTGGAGAAGCAAGCTTCTACCATCAAGGGTTTAGAGGTCGAGAAGGAGAAGGCTGAGGGAAAAGGTAAGAAGATCAAGGAGGAGCTTAGGCTCAAAACTGATGTCTGGGTCATGACCAGCCAGGAGACCTTTAAGGCTTTGGGCTCTTATAGGAGCATGAAAAGGGAGTATGATGTCATGGCTGAGGCGAGCGACGCTCTCCGAAGCTAGCTTGAGGTGTAGAGAGCCATCGTCAAACAGAAAGATGCCCTAATTGTCAAGCTGAAGGATGATGTTATCACCAAGTGGGCCACAGGATGGCTTGTTTTCCAAGACCGAGCTGAACAAACATATCTCGACCTAAATTTTGACTTTGAAATCCCAGCCGAGGAGGGAGCGGGGGTAACCAATGTTGAGGGTAAGGGTGGTGCCTCGGCCCCTTCTGCTCTTGCGTTAGCCCCTGGTGGTGATGAGGCACCTATCCCGCCTGCTAAGGTTTTGGCTCAAAATGCTCCTTCTTCTTTAGTCACTCCTGCAGCTCTCACCTCCGAAACTGGTTATATTCCTACGATTGCTGAGCTCCCCGTCGTTCGTTCTGCTGCATCTGTTGTTACCCCTTCCTCTGCTGAGCTTGTGGCTAGTGCTCTAGCACTGAGTTCGCCAACGGCTGGAGTTGAGGTCCCTGCTTTTGGTCTCCCTGAGGCTTATCCTCTCTTACCTACCTCGGAACCTTCAGAAATTTCAACTACTGAGCTGCCATGCTCTTCTCCTGCTCCTGCTCCTGCTGCTGAGAATTAGGACTTCTTTTTTTTTACTTTGTACTTCTTTCCTTTTTGGGAAACATAAATATATAATGTTTCTCTGAGCTATTGTGTATGTTGTTATTGTTGTGCTTTTGTTCCCCTTGCCCATTGCTTCGAGGAGTACTTTAGTCCTCCTTAAAGCAAAATTGCTGAGTTTGGGGAAGCTGAAAAGTCAACGATGTGTTAAGCTGAGGTCTCACGCAAGGAGGACTCAGTTTTTGTTGAAGTTGACTTGCCAATAAATTTTTAAAGAACTGATGAGCTAAAGAGTTGTTGGATTGCTGAGGTACAACCCTTGGAGAGCGCGTTCTTGTGGTGCCCTCAAGGGAGTGTTGGATGGTGGATTTACAGTGATGAGAGATTTACCGGATCTGGCAAAGAGAGTAAGCAACTTGATGCTGAGGTCCATCTCATGTATATATGAGGAGGCCATGTTGCTGCATACATGAGAACATTGATGGAAGACGAGCTTGAGGAATGCCAGTCCCATTTTAGCCAGTTTATCAAGAAGGGTCTTGAGGTAGATGGTCTTGAGGAGATGTGCCAGAAGGTTCATGCAGCTACACGAGCTAACCTCAACCCAAAGAATTCTGAGAAGCCTCCAAAGGAGCACGAGAGGTATAACCTAAAGAAGCTCACTTATGAGTAAGGGAAGACTGTGTGACTGAGTTCTGCATAATTTGAGCTAGAGATCCTCTAGCTTAAGCTTGTGCATGCATATAACTGTGTTGATTATGTTCGAAGGTCTTCCTGTAATGGTCTTAGCCCTCATAACTAGCAGAGTTGAGTTGGCAGAGCTGAACACCGATTCTCTCTTTATTGCGCGTGCCCACCTACTTTCCAAAAATGTTGCTACTACTATAATAACTACCATAATTTTGGAAGCCTAAGGGACTGCCGACTTCATTTTTTGTGCGTTTCTTGGTTCCTTAAAACTCGGGATCACTTGAAGTTTCCATAAATTCTTGGACTTTCTTCATTGCCTACAAACCTTGGAGTCTTTTCTTAAATCTTGGAGATCACGTTCTTGCTTTCCCTCGACTCCTCCTTCTTTGTGTCCCTTTCTTCCGGGTTTCTAATGGCTGCTCCACTTTCTTCCCTATTCCGGGAACGTGCTTCCGCTGGGCTTGATTTGAGATGGAAATCCCACTACTTAGCTCCTTCTGTGATCACTCCTTTTGGGCTGGATGAAATCTGAAGGCGGTTTTGTTTACCTACGGACTTACCCCTGCGAGTCCCAACCTCTGACGAACCTTGCAATTTTCTTCCTTGAGGGAAATTTTGTTTCTTTGAAGGCGCCTTGGAGATGGGCCTTCGTCTCCCCATTCATCCTTCCATTGGGTGGGTCCTAGCCCACTATGGTTTATGCCCTTCTCGTCTCTCTCCCAGAGGATGGGCCGCTATGATTAGCTTCTTCCTCTTCTGGCGTTTGCAGGGCAGCGAGTTCCCCACTGTTGCTGAGTTTCTTTACTTTTATGAGCTCAAAGAAGACGAGGTCCTCTGTTTCAGCTTCTTCCGGTGGAGGCACTTCCGCGTGCGCCCTCTGGTTCTTGACCTTCCCTCCCCTCCTGAAGGGTGGTCCCAACATTTTTTCTTTGTCTCCAAAAATTCCTGGAGGTCTGTCGAGCAACGCTGTTCAGAGACTAGGGTTGCACGCTCCTGGAAGAGCTTCTCTCATACAGGTGGGTTGATAAGGAACTTACTTGGCTAATTTATGTGAAGACTCGTTTTCATTGTGCTTCTATTGTGTAGGTGTACCTGATCTAACCCTGGTGGAGATGTTGAAGATCGAGCAAGTGATCCAAGCTGAATCTATGCCTTTTTCAGAGTTGGTGACACCCGAGAACCTTTTCTTATTCAACGTTGAAGCGGCTGCTCTGGAGTTTGTTTCCTTCTCAGACTTTCCTAGCTCCTCCCCCCTGATTCAGATGAAGAAGAGGAAGTTAGTACGTCTTCAAGGAAGTGCGGGAGGAATGGGTCTAGTGGTTCCTCTTCTCCGTCGTTTGGTTCCTCTTTTGGTGTGGTTTTGTTCTCTTCTGCTGGGGAAAAAATTCTTAATATGCTTTCGGAGGCGGAGAAGGAAAGAGACAAGCTAAGGGAGGAAAATGCTCGTCTGAAGGAAGAGGTCGCTGAGCTAAAGAAACAGCTGAGGAAAAGTTAGGAGCTCCTTTTTTTTTCTTTGTACTTCGTTCTTCCTGATGAACTACAGAAATTTTATGCTGCTTTTGCATTTTTCTTCTGTTGAATGCTTGTTCTTCGTGTGTGTTTATGAACTATAGAATTGAAAAATTCATTTTTTGCGTATTTATGAGCTGGAGGGCTCATCTTGATTCTATGGTCTGACGAGCTCACCTTTGATTTATGAGCTGAAAAGTTCATCTTAATGTTATGAGCCGAAGAGCTCATCTTATCTGTGTGAGCTAAAGAGCTCATCTTATGTTATGAGTTGAAGAGCTCATCTTATCTGTATGAGCTGAAGAGCTCATCTTTATGTTATGAGCCGAATGACTCATCTTATTTGTATGAGCTGAAGAGCTCATCTTTATGTTATGAGCCAAAGAGCTCATCTTATTTGTATGAGCTGAAGAGCTCATCTTATCTGTATGAGCTAAAGAGCTAATCTTAATGTTGTGAGTTGAAAAGCTCATCTTATTTGTATGAGCTGAAGAGCTCATCTTAAAGTTATGAGCTGAAGAGCTCATCGTTAGCTTTTTAGCTACTTCATGGAACCATGCAGGGACGAGTCAAGAACTTGCCGTTTTATTGAAAATAGTTTTCTTACAAAAGAAACTCACTGAAAAAATCTTCTAAGATACTCTGCGTTCCAAGAATGAGGTAGGATTTTTCCCTCTTCTGTTTGTAACTCGTACTTCCCAGGTCTGATCACCTTTGAGATGATGTAAGGACCCTCCCAATTAGGGCCCAATTTTCTATGATCTGGGTCCTTTCTTGCAATCAGGAGCTATATAAGTACTAGATCCTCGACTTTGAAACTCATGTGTCTAACCCTTCTGTCGTAATATCTTGTTGTCTTCCTCTGGTAACTCTTGATACGATGCAGAGCTTTGTCTCTCTTTTTGTCTAAGAGATCGAGATTTAGCAGAAGTGACTCATCATTTTGCCCGGGCTCTATAAGTTCAGCCCTGGGGGATGGGATTCCAACTTCTATAGGTGCCACTACTTCGGTTCCGAAAGCCAAGGCAAATGGTGTTTCCTGAGCTGCTGACCTGGCAGTTGTCCTGTAAGCCCATAGAACTTCTGGGAGGTGTTCTACCCATTTTCCTTTCAGATCTTCCATCTTGATCTTCAAGGATGCTTTTATGGTTCGGATGGTGACCTCTGCTTGTCCGTTGGATTGAGGATGAGCTGGAGCTGAGAAATAATTCTTTATCCCTTGCTCAGCACAGAACTTTTTAAACTTAGGGTTGTCGAATTGCTTCCCATTATCGGATACAATTGCTCTGGGGATCCCAAACCTACAGATTATTGATTTTCACGTGAAGTTCTAAACTTTTCTGTTTCGTTATCGTCATCAGGGGCTCCACCTCTGCCCATTTTGTGAAGTAATCCACTCCAACGATGGCGAACTTGCACTGTCCCACACCCATGGGGAGGGGTCCAAGGATGTCTAAGCCCCATTGATGTTAAGAGCTCAGGCAGACAATGGGGGATGTTGGCATGTATCTGGCAAACCTTACACTTTTTTACCAGATCAGTGGCATCTTTGAGCATAGTGGGCCAATAGTACCCCTGCCTCAATGCTTTTCTTGCCAGAGCCCGGGCTCCGATATGGTTACCACAGATTCCCTCGTGGATTTCTCTGAGTATGTAGTCAGCGCCCTCGTTTCCCACGCATTAAGGACAGGAGTCGAGAAACCTCATTTGTACAGGTTCCCTTGCAGGATGGAGAATCTGGCTGACTTGGTTCTTAGCTTTGCAGCCTCCTCAGGGTCTTCTGGCAAGGTTCCATTCTGAAGGTACCCTCTGATGGGGTCCATCCAGCTCGGCGTGACCAGTACTGGAAGCACTTCCTCATCCTCAACGCTTACAGATGGTTCTGCTAGGTGCTCTACTGGGATTAGCCTATCCAGGTTTTCTTGTGAAGCTGTCGCCAGCCTTGCCAAAGCGTCGGCCCGTGAATTTTCGGTTCTGGGAACATACCTGATTTTAACTTGCACAAATTTCTTGATCAATTCATGCACCTTTTTAAGGTACATGACCATTTTTTTGCCTTTGGCCTCATAAGACTCCTCTATTTGTTTCACCACGAGCTGAGAATCACTGCAAATCTCAAGCTGTTCTGCCTCCATTGAATGAGCAAGATTAAGTCCAGCGATCACTGCTTCATACTTGGCTTCATTGTTTGAAGCCTTAAACCCGAACCTAAGGACATATTCGACATCTATTCCATCCGGGGAAGTCAAAATCAAGCCAGCGCTGCTTTCTTGAGCATTGGCGGCTCCGTCTACTGAAAGTTTTCACGTAGGGAGGTCGGGTACCAGCTGTATTGCCTCCATAGGTGCTTCTGTCGTGAATTCTGCGATAAAATCTGTCAGAATTTTTCCTTTGATTGCTGATATCGAATTCGCTGAGTTCTATGACCCATTTGACCAGCCTTCCTGAAAACTCTGGTTTATACAATACTTGCTTCATTGGCTGATCTGTGGGGACCTCAATAGTATGGACCTAAAAGTATGGCCTAAGTCTTCTGGCGGCTGTAACCAAAGCTAAGACAAGTTTCTCCATTTTTGGATATCTCTCCTCTGCCTCCCTCAGAGCTCTGCTACAGTAATAAACTGGTTGCTGAGCTCTATCTCGCTCCCTTACTAATGTTGTGCTGGTTGAGAAGTCTGAGATAGCGAGGTAGAAGGTGAGTACTTCCCCTTCCGAGGGACTCACCAAAACTGGGGGCGAGCTCAAATAATTCTTCAAGGCTTTGAACGCCTCTTCACACTAGGTATCCCATTGGAACACCTTCTTTAAGACTTGAAAGAATGGTTGACATTTATCGCTTGACCTGGACACAAAACGACTCAAGGCAGCTATTCTTCTTGTTAAACGTTGGACTTCTCTTGTACTGGAAGGTGGCTGCATATCCATCACTGCCTTAAATTTTTTTTGGGTTAGCTTCAATTCCTCTGATGTTGACTATGAAGCCCATAAATTTTCCCGCAGACACTCCAAAGGCACATTTGGCGGGGTTGAGCTTCATCTTGTACTCCTTAAGGACCTGGAACGACTTTGTTAGATGTCCGATGTGGAGCTCTGCCTTTACTGATTTTACCAACATGTCGTCGATATAGACCTCCATAGATGTTCCAATTTGCTTTTGGAACATTCGGTTTACCAAGCACTGGTAAGTGGCTCCAACATTCTTCAATCCGAAGGGCATGACCTGGTAGCAATACATTCCTTGCTTAGTCACGAATGAGGTCTTCTCTTGGTTGCTGGGATCCATTCTAATCTGATTATAGCTAGAGAAGGCGTCCATGAAGCTGAGTAGCTCGTGCTCTACTGTGGCATCTACAATCAAGTCAATTCGTGGTAAGGGGAAGCTATCTTTGGGACAAGCTCGGTTGAGGTCGATAAAGTCGATGCAAAGCCGCCATTTGCCATTGGTTTTTTTGACAAGGACCAAATTTGCCAACCAGGTTGGGTAATCTACTTCTCTGATAGCTTTGGCATGGGGGAGTTTGCTGACCTCCTCATTGATGGCTTTCTGGCGTTCTGGGGTAAAACTCCTTCGCTTCTGTTTGATGGGTTTGCAAGCAGGATTCACACTGAGCTTATGTGTGATAACTGAGGAGTCGATTCCCTTCATGTCTTCTTGTTTCCAGGCAAACACTTCCATATTTCTTTTCAGAAATTGGATCAGGAGGTCTTTGATTTCTTTGCTCAGCTTAGACCCTATGTAAACTAGATGTTCTGGATCCTCGTCAAGCTGTATTGGCTCCAGTTCTTCTGATGACGTTGGTCTAATATCCAGCTCATCTTTCATGTCGAGCTCATCTAACTGGATGTTTTCAACTTCTTTCTTCTTTACAGACGCCATGTAGCACTCTCGTGTTATGCGCTGGTCCCCTCGGACCACTCCGATTTCATTTTCTGTAGGAAACTTCATAACGAGGTGGTAGGCAAAGGGAATGGCCCTCATGGCATTGAGGGAAGGTCTTCCCAGCAAGATGTTGTATGCCGAGGGTGCATCAACCACTAGGAATCTCACGGTAGTGCTGGCCTGGCAGGGAGGGTCTTCTAGGGTGAGCACGAGTTGGATTGATCCTAGGGGCAGCACCCTTTCCCCTGAGAATCCTAACAGATAAGCACTTACCGACTCAAGTTTTTATCTGCCTATATCCATTTTGTCGAATGCTGGTGCAAAAATGATGTCGACAGAGCTCCCGTTATCAATCAGGACTCGATGGACGGTTCTATTGGCGACAATGACCCTTACCACCAGGGGATCATCGTGGGGGTGTTGGTAGCCTTCCAAGTCTGAATCTGAGATGGTGATAACTATGTCTAGGCGAGGTGCCTTTGACACAGTATTTACTTCCAATGTTTCGCCAGTTCTAACTCTGTGCAAGTGAGCCTTCCTGAAAATCCTTCGAATATTACTCTGATCTCCCCTAAAGGCTGTTGATGTTGCTTTGGGGCTTGCTGCTGAGGTGCTGGAGGTGGTGGAGCTCAGTTCTGATTATCATGGGCCACAAAACGGTGCAGCTGCCCTCGTTGGATCAGAAACTCGATCTCCTTTTTCAACTGGATGCAGTCATCCGTGAGGTGGCCGTGGTCCCTGTGATATTCACAATACTTTGTCGTATCTCTTTTCGCTGGGTCTGCTTTCATCCGAGATGGCCACCTCAAGAACTTCTCATTATGTACTTCGTACAGGATCTAAGATACGGTTGCGGTGAGAGGAGTGAGCTGCCGAGGTTCATACCTCGGCTGTAGTTCTGGTTGCGAGGGACATAAGTGATCCCTAACATTTCCCCTTTTCTTGGGGGAACGTTCTCTGTCTCTTCTTGGAGACCTGTCTCTTTCTCTTTCTTTTATGGGACTTCAGTCCCTTTTCTTTTTTTCCTTCCCTTTTTCTTTTTGCGATGACGAGTTCCCTACCTTAAAGAGGAGGGCTTCCTCGGCATTAATATATTTTTCTGCCTTGGCTAGCACCTCTGCCATGCTTGTCTGTGGTTTTTCGAGATGGAGAACATCAAGTCCTTCGACTGCACGCCTAGACCAGCAATGAAAGCAGTGATGGCAAATTTCTCGTCTAGAACGTCCACCTTCAGGGATTCTGAGTTGAACCTTTGGACATAAGATCGCAGGTTTTCGTTAGGTCCCTGTTTTACATTTAACAGGTGGTAACTCGGCTTTCTGTAGATCCGAGCCCCTATGAAATGGGACACGAAAGATATGGAGAGCTCCTTGAAGGAAGAGATTGACGCCGGAGGTAGCCTGTTGAACCACGCCAAGGCTGAGCCCTTCAGTGTGATGGCAAGGCTGGACAACGTACAGGGTCCTGGTACTCATGCAATTCCATCTGGTTCTTGTAGGTATTGAGGTGATCCATGAGATCTTTTGTCCCATCAAAAGCTTCCATTTGGGGCATTCTGAATTTCGGAGGGAGGGAAAAATGCAATACCCCAGCGGTGAATGGGGACTCAGTTTGCTGCACCAAAGCGTTCATCGTCACGGGGGTCTTACTTCTCATAGCTTCCTTCATGTGGCTGAGCTCCTACTGGATGTCCCTGAAGCGCTGCTCTCAGTATTGCTCCCTCCTTTCCTTCTGGAAAGGGAGAAAATCATTTTTCCCAATCCGATCATTTTGGTTATGCACTTATTCGTTGTCACCATTCCTAGGAGGTGGATGGGGAGCATGTCATATGGCTTGGCTATTCTCACCCCCTTCGTTAACTTCCCTGAGGGGGGTCGAGGTGTTGATGCTCCCCTTGCAGAGGACCTCCTTGGACTGGTTGTGTCTGCTGAGGATCTTGCAGGAGCTTTAGGAGCTCTTCGTTCTGCTGGAGTAGACGTTGGTTGACCAAGCGAAGAGCCTCTAATTCGTTATTCATTGGAGGATCCACCACGGGAGGATTGTCCTCGGTGGTGGGGAAAAAATCTTGACGATTTTCTTGTTGCCTACAGCTAGTGGCCTCTTGTTGATTCTGCATCCGTGGAGGATTCATCTAGCTTTTGCTCATGTTGTGTGTTGAGACCATCAATTACTGAAAGATCAGCGTATTTGTAACAGGAACAGTCGTTCCCACAGATGGTGCCAAACTGATGGTGTACCAAAACGTGGATGAGCAGTGATGTATAGTTTTATGTATACAGTAGAATTTGAGCTTCTAAGCTCAAAGTGACAGGGTAAACTGAACTTCTTCTTTTTTATGGGGGTAAGGGATGATTGACACAGAGAAAATATAGTGGTTCACCAGTTCGGGAGCTCGGCTAATCCACTCTTCAATGGAGTCTCTTGCCCCTTGAATCTGTATTAATGTTGATGTGATTTTACAGAATGATTTTGTTACAGCTAGAGTTACTCTCTCTTGCATTGGAGGCACTGTACGATATTTATAGTCTAACTCCTAACCTTATGGGATCTGCAGCGAGATCTTTGCCTCTCATTCGCAGGATCTCCCTTGATTTTCGGAGATTATTTTGGTTAGTTGAGAGTTTTGGGTCTTGATTGGAGCTAGTTCCTGTTTGGGGGAAGCCTCATGACTGTCAGCTGTCTTTCATGCGTTCTCCTCAAAATGCAGGTCGAGGGGGTCCCAAATCTGGATTGACGAGCTCAGAATCTCTTGGCTGAGCTCCCGACCTGACCTCCATATCCGAGCTCATACTTAGAATTTTTCTAGGTGATGATACCAAGAATTAATCCCAAGTATGAGCTCAGCCTAGGAGATCAGTTCGGGAGGTCAGTTCGGAGCTCCAGAGCTCAAAAGACCAGAACTCGAGCTCCTCCCAAGCGAAATAATAGCCAAAATGATAAGGAAGTAGCTGGATAATAGCTGGCACCTCCGAAACAATAGTCAAGCAGCATCCCAGGTGTAAAACACTCAATTGACCAAGATCCTCTCCTAGAATTAAGGGACATCCCACGGATAAAGGGAAAAGATCTCGGTAGAGATCTCCTAGAGTTAGGAATGGCATTATAAGTACTGTACATTACCCCAACCAAAAAGGGGGGGACCCTAAGGGCATCAAGCAGCAATCTGTAAACATTTTTTTTGAATAAATATACGCCTCAGGAGCAAGAGTCTCTATTGTAGAGTGGACTAGCCGAGCTCATCAGCCAGTGAACCACTATATTTCCACTATGTTTCACACACCACTCTTCTGATAACCAGAGCATTCACCCACCAATTCACGAGCCTTGTAGCTCAGATCTATCCTTTGCCGTTGCACTCGAACTCACTACTCATTTACTAGAAAAAACACCATCAGTTTGGCGCCGTCTGTGGGAACGACTGTTCCTGTTACAAGTACACTGATTCTTCAGTAATTGATGGTCTCTACACGCAATATGAGCAAAAATCAGATGAATCCCCAAAGGTTGCAGAACCAACAAGAGGTCACTAGTGTGAGACAACCAGAAAACCTTCATGACTTCGTGCCTACCACCGGAGATAATCATCCGGCGGTGGATCCCCCTACCAACAATGAATTAGACGCCCTTCGTCTAGTCAACCAGTGCTTACTTCAACAAAATGAAGAGCTCTTGAAGCTCTTACGAGGTCCTCAGCAAACAAAACCTGCCCAGCAAAGCCAGAATGATCCCCCCAGCAGGGAACATCAACACCTCGATCCCCTCAGAGAAGCAAACGAAGGAGGGGAGAACAGCCAAGCACCCCATCCTCCACCTAGGAATGGTGACAATGAAGAAGTGCAGAGCCAGACGAAGGGGTCGAGAAAAATGACTTCCTCCCTTTCCAGCAGGAGAGAATGGAGCAATATTGGGAACATCGCTTCAAGGACATCCAACAAGAGCTCAGCCACATGAGGGAGGCAGTAAAGGTTAAGTCTCCAGTAACGATGGATGCCTTGGTGCAACAAACGGAATCCCCATTCACTGCTGGGGTGTTGCATTTCCCTCTCCCCCCAAAGTTTAGAATACCCCAGATAGAGGCTTTCGATGGGACAAAGGACCCTGTGGACCACCTCAACACCTATAAAAATCAAATGGTGCTGCATGGATACCAGGATCCAGTGCGGTGTAGGGCCTTTGCCATCACTCTGAAAGGGTCAGCCTTAGCATGATTCAATAGGCTCCCCCCAGCTTCAATCTTTTCCTTCAAAGAACTCTCCATTTCTTTCATATCTCACTTCATAGGAGCCCGGATCTACAGGAAGACGAGCTATCATTTGTTGAATGTAAAGCAAAGACCTGATGAGAACCTGCGATCTTATGTACAGAGATTCAATTCAGAATCTCTGAAGGTAGATGTCCCAGACGAAAAGTTTGACATCATTGCTTTCATTGCAGGATTAGGAGTGCAGTCAAAGGACTTGATGTTCTCTATATCAAATAATCCCCAAGCAAGCATGGCTGAGGTGTTGGCCAAGGCAGAAAAATATATAAACGGTGAGGAAGCACTCCTTTCCAAGGTGAGGAGTGCATCATCACGAAAGGAGAAAGGGAAAGAAGAGAAGAAGAGGGACCGAAGTCCCAGGAAAGAAAGAGAACGAGAAAGGTCCCCAGGGAGGGACATAGATCGCTCCCCAAAGAGAAGAGGAAATTTTAGGGACCGCTTGGGCCCTCCGCAACCTGAGCTGCAGCCTAGGTACGCACCCCGGCATTCACCCCGCTCACCGCCACAGTGTCCCAGGTCCTATATGAGGTCCAGAACGAAAAGTTCCTGAGGTGGCCACCTCGGATGAAGGCAGACCCAGCAAAGAGAGACCCCACAAAATATTGTGACTACCACAGAGACCATGGTCACCACACCGATGATTGCATTCCACTAAAGAAGGAGATCGAGTTTTTAATCCAACGGGGGCAGTTGCGCCACTTTGTGGCCCATGATAATCAAAATCGAGCTCTTCCACCACTACCACCTCAACAGCAAGCACCTGCACCAAATCAACAACCTCTGGGGGAGATCAGAGTAATATCTGGAGGATTTGCAAGAGGAGGGGAATCCAGCTCAGCCCGAAAGGCTCACCTCCGAAGGATCAGAGCCGGAGAAGCTCTAGAAGTGCATACTGTGTCCAAAGCACCGCGCCTAGACACAGCTATCACTTCCTCAGATTCAGACTTGGAAGGGTGTCAGTATCCCCACGATGATCCCTTGGTGGTAAGAGATGTGGTAGCCAACAGAACTGTTCATTGAGTCCTGATTGACAACGGCAGTTCGACAGACATCATTTTCACGTCTGCATTCTATAAAATGGACATAGGAAGGGAAAAACTCGAGCCTGTGAGTACTCACTTGTTGGGTTTCTCAGGAGAAAGGGTGCTGCCCTTAGGGTCAATTCAGCTTGTGCTCACCCTAGGTGACCCGTCTTGCCAAGCCACTACAACCGTAAGGTACCCAGTGGTTGACGCACCTTCTGCATACAATATTCTACTTGGAAGACCTTCCCTCAATTCTATGAGGGCTATCCCTCTGCCTACCACCTGGTTGTCAAATTTCCAACAGAGAATGGAGTCGGAGTGGTCCGAGGAGACCAGCGTGTAGCAAGGGAGTGCTACATGGCATATGTGAAGAGGAAAGAGGTTGAGAACATCCAACTGGATGAACTTGACATGAGGGATGAGCTGGAAACTAGACCAATCACATCGGAAGAACTGGAGCCTATACAGCTCGACAAGAAGCCAGAACATCTTGTTTATGTAGGGTCCAAGCTGGGCAGAGAGATTAAAGACCTTCTCATCCAATTTCTGAAGAAAAATATGGAAGTGTTCGCCTGGAAACAAGAAGACATGGAGGGTATCGACTCCTCAGTCATCACACATAAGCTCAGTGCGGATCCTACCTGCAAGCCTATCAAACAAAAGAGGAGGACTTTCACCCCAGAACATTAGAAAGTCATCAATGAAGAGGTCAGCAAACTCCTCCATGCCAGAGCCATTAGGGAGGTGGATTACCTAGTGTGGCTGGCCAATGTGGTCCTCGTCAAGAAGACCAACGGCAAGTGGCGCCTCTGCATTGACTTTAACGACCTTAATCGAGCTTGCCCTAAAGACATTTTTCTCTTACCTTAGATAGATTTGATTGTGGATGCCACTGCTGGACACAAGTTCCTCAACTTCATGGACGCCTTCTCGGGGTATAATCATATTAGGATGGATCTTAACGACCAGGAGAAGACCTCCTTCATAACTGAGCAATGGACGTACTGTTACCAGGTTATGCCCTTCGGATTAAAGAATGCTGGAGCCACTTATCAACGCTTGGTGAATAAAATGTTCCAGAAGCAGATTGGGACGACCATGGAGGTTTATATTGACGATATGTTGGTCAAATCACTAAAAGCAGAGCTCCACATCAAGCACTTGGCAGAATCTTTCCAGGTCCTGAAGGAATATAAAATGAAGCTCAATCCCGCTAAGTGTGCCTTTGGAGTTTCCGCTGGGAAATTTCTGGGTTCCATAGTTAACAGCGGAGGAATAGACGCAAACCCAGAAAAAGTAAAGGCAGTACTGGATATGCAACCGCCGTCCAACGCAAGGGAGGTGCAATGTTTGACAAGAAGAATAGATGCCTTAAGTCGTTTTGTGTCCAGATCAAGCGACAAGTGTCAACCCTTCTTTCAAGTCCTAAAAAAGGCCTTCCAATGGGATACCCAGTGTGAGGAAGCATTCAAAGCATTGAAAGATTACCTGAGCTCCCCGCCCATTTTGGTAAGCCCGTTGGAAGGCGAGGTATTTACTCTCTACTTAGCTGTCTCAGATTTTTCAACAAGTGCAGCATTAGTAAGGGAGCGAAACAGAGCTCACAACCAGTTTATTACTATAGCAGAACTCTGAGGGGGGCAGAGGAGAGATACCCAAAAATGGAGAAGCTTATTTTAGCCTTAGTTACGACTGCCAGGAGGCTTAGGCCATATTTCCAAGCTCATACCATCGAGATCCCTACAGATCAGCCGATGAAGCAAGTATTACATAAACCAGAGACTTCAGGAAGGCTGGTTAAATGGGCCATCGAGCTCAGTGAGTTCGATATCAGGTACAAGCCAAGAACAGCCATGAAAGGACAAATACTGACAAACTTCATTACAAAATTCACAACAGGAACACCCATGGGGGCCACGCAGTTGGTACCTGACCTCCCCATATGGAAACTTTCAGTAGATGGAGCTGCCAACGCCCAAGGCAGCGGTGCTGGCTTAATTTTGACCTCCCCTGACGAAATAGATGTTGAATATGCACTAAGATTTGGGTTTAAGGCCTCAAACAATGAGGCGGAGTATGAGGCTGTTATAGCAGGGCTCAATCTTGCTCACTCGATGGAGGCAGAACAGCTGGAGATCTGCAGTGACTCCCAACTCGTGGTAAAGCAGATAGAGGGGTCTTATGAGGCTAAGGGCGAGAAAATGATCTTTTACCTCAGAAAAGTACAGGAATTAATCAGGAATTTTATGCAAGTCAAGATTATACATGTCCCTAGATCAGAGAATTCTCGAGGAGATGCGCTAGCGAGACTAGCAACTGCTTCACAGGAGAACTTGGATAGGTTGATACCAGTAGAGCATTTGGCGGAGCCATCAGTAAGAGTTGAGAAGGAAGAAGTGTTCCCAGTTCTTTCCCCACCGAGCTGGATGGACTCCATTAGGGAATATCTTCAAAACGGAGCCTTGTCAACAGACCCTAAGGAGGCCGCAAAGATAAAGGTAAGGTCAGCCAGATTCTCCATTTTACAGGGAAACTTATATAAGTGAGGATTATTGATGCCTCTCCTCAAATTTGTAGGAGATGAGGATGCTAATTACATACTTAGGGAGATCCACGAAGGAATTTGTGGTAATCATATCGGAGCTCGAGCACTGGCAGGAAAAGCCTTGAGGCAGGGATATTATTGGCCCACTATGCTAAAGGATGCCACCGATTTGGTTAGAAGGTGTAAGGTATGTCAGATACATGCCAACGTCTCTCATTGTCCACCAGAGCTCCTAACATCGGTGGTAAGCCCATGACCCTTCCAACAATGGGGACTGGACATTCTTGGCCCTCTTCCCACCAGCGTAGGGCAGTGTAAATTCGCCATCATTGGGGTGGACTATTTCACTAAATGGACAGAGGTGGAACCTCTGGCAACAATCACGGAGTAGAAGATTCAAAATTTCACATGGAAGTTCATAGTCTGTAGATTTGGGGTGCCTAGAGCAATTGTTTCTGACAATGGGAAGTAGTTTGACAACCCCAAGTTCAAAAAGTTTTGTGCAGAGCTAGGGATAAAAAATTATTTCTCGGCCCCAGCCCATCCACAGTCAAATGGACAAGCAAAGGTGACAATCATAACGATTAAAGCAGCCTTGAAGACCAAGCTTGAGTCTTTGAAGGGAAAATAGGTAGAATATATTCCAGAGGTGTTGTGGGCATACAGAACAACCCCCAGGATAGCAACTTAGGAAACACCGTTTGCTTTGACTTTCAGAACTGAAGCAGTATCACCTGTGGAGATAGGATTCCCATCCCCCAGAACTGAGTTCGTAGAGTCTGAACACAATGATGGATCCCTTCTGCTAAATCTTGATCTCCTAGATGAAAAGAGAGAAAGAGCTCTGCAACACATTCAAAGTTATTAGAGAAAGACCGCAAGGTACTATGACAGGAAGGTCAGGCACAGGAGCTTCAAGGTAGGAGATCTTGTGCTTAGAAAGCTTTTGCTTGCAAGAAGGAATCCCACGCACGGGAAATTGGGGCCAAATTGGGAAGGCCCCTACATCGTTTCAAAAATAATTAGACCTGGGAACTATGAGTTACGAACAGAAGAAGGAAATGTCCTACCTCATTCTTGGAATGCTGAGCATCTTAAGAAGTTCTTTCAGTAAGTTTTCCCTGTAATGGAATTATTCTCAAATAAAAATAGCAAATTCTTGATTCATCCGTGCATGTCTTCCAAAAATAGCTAAAGAGCTAACGATGAGACATTCAGCTCATAAAAAAAAAAAAAAAACAGAGCTCTACAGCTCAAGATGAGCTCTTCAGCTCATAAACAAACAATAAGCTCTTCACTTATGAAATATAAGATAAGTTATTCAGCTTATGGAATATAAGATAAGCTCTTCAGCTTATGAAATATAAGATGAGCTCTTCTCATAGAATACAAGATAAGCTGTTCAGCTTATTAAATGTAAGATGAGCTCTTTAGCTCATAGAATATAAGATAAGCTCTTCAGCTTATTAAATGTAAGATGAGCTCTTCAGCTCATAGAATACAAGATAAGCTCTTCAGCTTATAAAATATAAGATGAGTTCTTCAGTCCATAGAATATAAGATGAGTTCCTCAGCTCATAAACAAACGATGAGCTGTTCAGCTCATAAAACATAAAGAACTCTAACCCATGGGTACGCAAAAAATGGAACCTTGTCAAAACCAGGATTCACAGTCACAAACATTCAGAAGAAAAAAAAAAAAAGATGCAAAAGTTACATAAAAGCCTGGCAGTTCATTGAATGAAACAGGGTACAAGAAAGAAGAGCTCCTAGTTCTTTTTAAGCTGCTGCTTTAGCTCAGCAACCTCTTCCTTTAGGCGGGCGTTCTCCTCTCTTAACTCGTCCCTTTCCTTTTCTGTCTCAGAGAGCAACTTCAGAAGCTTCTCGCCTACTGAGGAAAACAAAACAGTGGCTAGAGAAGAATCAGGGGAAGAGGAACTATCCCTCATGCGCTTCTTTGAGGACGCACTCGCATCCCCTTCCTCGTTGGAATCAGAGAGAGAGGTATAAGGCGAATCTGGGAAGAAAGAAAACTCCAGGGCAGTTGCCTCAGCGCCAAGCAAATAGAGGTTCTCAGGCATCATCAGATCCGAAAAAGGCATGGGATCTACGAGCAGTAGTTGATCGATATTCATCATCTCCGACAAATCCAGGTCAGGGGCACCTGCATAACGAAAACATAATGAGAATGGATTTTCACAGGATTTAGTCAAGATAGCTCTGCTTGAACATACCTATACGAGAGAAGCTCCCCCAAGAGCGTGGAATTCTAGTCCTAGAGCAGCACTGCTCGGTAGACCTCCAAGAATTCTCGGATGCGAAAAAGAAACGTTGAGACCACCCTTCAGGAAGAGGAGGAAGGTCAAGAACCAAGGGGGCAAGTTAAAGTGCCTCTACTGAAAGAAACTGAAGCAGGGGATTTCATCCTCTTCAATCTCATAGAAATAAAGGAACTCAGCAATAGTAGGGAACCCACTGTTGCCGTGTAGATGCCAAAAGAGGAAAAAGCTGGCCATAGCAGCCCAATCTCGGGGCGAGAGACGAGAAGGACACAAGCCATAATACGCAAGGACCCGCCCGATGGAAGGATGAATGGGAAGACGAAGCCCCATGTCCATAGCACCCTCGAAGAAGCAAACTTCCCCTCGAGGGAGGTAGTTACAAGGCTCATCAGAGGTCGGGACTCGTAGGGACAAGTCCAGTTGAGGGAAGAACCACTTTTTGATGTCTTCTAAGTCTGAAGGCTTCATCGTTGAAGGGGTTAAGTAACGAGAATGCCACTTCCAGTCAATCCCAAAGGAAGTGTGTTATTTAAACTGGGAAGAAACAGAGGCAGCCATTAAGACTACAATGAGGCAAGAACGTAATCTCCAAGATTCAAGAAAAGACTCTGAAATCTTTCGGCAAAGGAGGAAGAAATTCAAGAGGTATTGGAAGCTTTAAAGAAAATCATGAGTTTTTAAGAAACCAAGAACCACACAGAAAGCAGAGTCGGCGGTCCTTTTGGTTTCCTAATTAATGATGGCAGTTACGGTTTTGGAAAGTAGTTGAATAAATGCAGAAAAAGATAAATCAGCACAGGGTGACCCCGTAATGTGATCAAAGTAATTGGGAACAAGTATGAGCTCTACCCCACCTTAACAAAACTCATCTCAGATTTCTTTGGGTTGAGGACAGCTCGAATGGCTACCTAGCCTTTCCAGCACATCTCTTCGAGACCATCATAAAATGGATTGGTATTTCTCAGGCTCATCTGCCATCAAAGTTCTCATGTATGTAGCAACATGACCTCAGCAGATCTACCTTTGGAAGAACTCAAGCATCAAGTTTCTTACTCTCTTTGCCAAATCCAGCAAACCTCTCGTCACCGTGAGGAACGCCAAGTCCACTACCCAATGCCCCCGGGGAGGAACCAAAAGCGTGATTACCAGTGTCACACCAGACGCGCATCCAAGGGAGCTTTGAAAGGCCTCATGCTCTCAGAGGGTTCGGTAGAGAAACCCTCCCTAGTAGCCTCAACATTCCCTTGATACTCCTCAATCATCTTCTGAACTCAGCGAGCTAAAAGAAGTCCAGCGCAATAAGCTGCAGCACAAGTTCTGAGGCCAACTTCAAGTCTATAGGTTGTCTAGGTCTATCCAGGGAGAAGCTTCTCAAGAAGTAAAACCCCACGGTCCCAACAGCTCTCTTAGCTCAGCAGTCCTTAGTGAAGCTTTTGGCAAACTCAGTTGAACATTTGTTTCAAGGAGTTCTAAAGGTATCCTCGAAGCAAGGGGAATCCAGAGCGCAACAATGAGCTCCCCAAGGGTCAAACCTCACTAGTTAAGTCCATGCTCTGGTTCTCTGTTATGGGAAGGGCTAATTCCTTGCAAAATGACCCCAGACTTGACGCCTCATCAGCTCTTCTGTTCATTCAAGTTTAATAATCTTGCTTGAAGAGGAGAACTAAGGTACTCCTCCAAGCAAGGGGAATGCAGGCAAAACAATAAACGTAACAAATGACAGAGACAGAGTAGACTGCATTGAAGAACAGAGTAGACTGTATTGAACAGCTTCAAAAACAAAAACAAAGTGTGTTCAGCATTTACATCAATAACTCAAAAAGAGAGAAAAGTGTTCAGCATTTACATCAATAACTCAAAAAGAGAGAAAAACCCTAAGTTTAGGACTCCTAGGACCCTGAAGAGGCAGGGGGAAGAGAGCCCGACAGCTCAGCAGTCGGTGTGCTTGATGGATTAGTAGACGAAGTCTCTGATAGGACAACAGTTGAAGCTTCCGGCAAAATAGCAGTGGAAATTTCTGGAGTAGTCAATGGCGTAGAGACCTCAACTTCAGTTAAAGCCCTTGTGACTAGGTCAGCAGAAAAAGGGATAGCAGCAGGAAGGTCAGCGGGCACAGAAGTTAAAGAAACCTCAGAAGGGGCCACGGTAGCAATGGATTCAGAGGTGGCTAGTGGAATAGGAACACTCTGAGCCGGGACCTCAGCTATTGGGTAAGCACCTCAGAACCCGTGGGAGCAGTCTCAGAGGCAAGAGAGGCCAAGGCACCATCCTCACCTGCTGACCTAGGCACCTCCACTTCCTTTTCAGCTGGAGCCTTCACCTCCTTTTCAGCCGGAATCTCAAAATTGAAGTCTAGATCAGGGTATGTTTCTTCGGCTATATCCTGAAAAGCAATCCACCTTTTAGCCCACCTAGTAATGACATCATCCTTCAGCTTAGCAATCAGATCATCTTTCTCTTTAACAGTTGTCCTTTGCACCTCAAGCTCAACTAGGGTGGCATCGTGCGCCTCTACCAATACACCGTACTCTCTTTTCATGCTGTTATAACAGCCCAAGGCCGCAAAGGTCTCCTGGCTAACTCTAACCCAAGCTTCAGTCTTAAGTTTGAGCTCCTCCGAGACCTTTTGGAGCTCATCTCTGCTCTTTTTCTCTTCTTCTTCAGCCTCCTTTTTCTCCACCTCTAAGCTCTTGATGGTAGAAGCCCGCTTCTCCACTTGTTCTTGAAGACTCTGGAGTTGAGCTTGGAGGTCATCATTAGCAAAGGTTAGCTCTGTGGCTTTAAATTCAAACGCCTTGGATGCCTTGGCAGAACTCTCCAGAGAGCGGATTCGACTCAGCAAACCCCTCACATGTATAACCAGCTGGGGAGAGATACGATCAGAAATTAGGAATAACATAAAATGGCAAGCATAAGGTGGAAGCTTAAGTAGAGCAATAACAAATACTTACAGTTGTGGTTCCATAAAGGGCTGAGTTGATGGAGCTCTCAAGTGGCATCGTGGCAGCCCTCAGAACGTCGGAGTCAGGGATGATGGAAGAAATAGCACCAGCCGCAAAATCAACATTGTCAAGGAAAGAGTCTTCATTCCCTTCCACTTTAGAAGACTTCCCTTTCTCCAACTTGGAGCTCGGATGAGATGGTTGAGAGATTTTCTTGGTTGGTCCAAGGGGAGGGGAGGCAAGCTAGAGCTGAGGAATCAACTCCAGGGCCCTATCAACCTCAGAAGAGGAAGGTGAGATCAGGCCCTGCTCAAGAGTTCTACCAGGAGCATGCAGAGTCCCTTTGAAGGGAGAAATCTCTATAGCTTGTGGGGCGCTCAATGGCGGAATAAGTGATCCAATAGCTGAGGCAGGAGAGCTATGGGGCACTCCCGACTTCTGCATCTTAGCTCGGGTAACAGGGCTGCTACCAGAACCAATCTCAGCCTTGCGTTTGCTCCCACTCCTGCCCTTCTTCAGCTAAGCTACCTTAGCCTAGAGTTATTCTGGGGTGGGCTCCATCGAGGAAGAACCTAAAGAATCAAAACGAGCAGTTTAAAAAAAAAAAAAAACCAAGAGGTCAAAGAGGAGAACCGCTACCTGCCACCTCTTTAGCCGTAACAACTGAAAGAGGAATAGGAGCTTCGACAGAAAAAGGAGGGGGGATTTTATTATCACCCCTGGGGGGCTGAACCCTTGCTCTACAAGGACCCAAGGTTTTGATGAGTTCAGAGTATTTTGCTGAAGCACACTTATCTAACCTCAGCAGCACCCGTTCGTCCTCTGCACTGAGCTCAGGGCATTCACCTGAGAAACAATATTAACAAAACAGAGTTAGAGAGAGCCACCAAATCCGATCTCAGTTAGTTTGTTCAAGGACTTACCTAGGTTATCGGGGGCTGACCAGGCTCTAGGGATTAGAATAGTGTCTGTTTTATCTGCAGAGTTGTACTCTTATTGTGAGCCCCCTACATAGAAGAATTGTTTTTTTCAGTTCTTATGGGAGCTCGGGAGATCAGAGATAATTTGTCTGGCATTTGTTCGTTTGGAGATATATAAAAATCCATTGGAAGCAGTATGCTTAACGTTGAAAAGATACATGAGCAAGGAAACAGTGGGAACCCCAAGCTTGTGAATCTTAAAGAAAACGAGGAGACCCACCAGGACCCCCCAGAAATTAGGAGATAGCTGAGCAGGACAAATATTGAAATGCTGAAGAACACCCTTTATAAAAGGGTGTAAAGGAAAGCGCAGACCATTCTCAAAGGCAGCCACGAAGAAGCAAACCTTCTTATAAACCTGGGAGATGTATGGGGTGAATTCGTCTGGACACCAGTATTGAACCCCTGGGGGGAAACCATAACGAGCACTAAAAACCTTCATAAGAGAAGAAGTGACCTCACTAGGGCCCACGAGCTCTGCATTTCTAAAAGCAGACCCTATGCCCGGAGCCGAGACACCTACGCCACTCACCTTGCTTTTTCCTTTGTCGGGGTTTTTTACCACAGGGGAGGAAGTTGAGGGAGGCTCATCGGTATGTACCTGAGCATCGAAAGAATCAACGCCTGGGAAATTGTCAATCTCCTCACCCACAATACCTAAATCAGAATCCTCTTCAACAGACCGATCTCCGAAGAGGTAAACAGAGGAAGGGGTAACTCCAGATGAAGCAGACATAGCTGGGCAAGAAAAAGGAAGTTTAAAAGACCTATAGAGGGGTGGAACCTCAGAAAAACACTCCTTGAGAACTCTGGGGTCGACACAACTGTGCGCGATAATGAAAATTCTAGCGGTGGAATAGGGGTCCAAAAAGAGGGGAAGACGACACAAGGAAAGGCCTCGATTCCTAAAATAACAGAATCGAAAAGTCTAGAAATGAAGAAACCACCTCAGACTCGAGGGATCCAGAATGAAAAGAGCAGGTAAGGAGCCAAGAACGTACCTAATCGAAGGTGAATAACAATCCAAAGTTCGAAGTGAGCAAGCCCCACACACCAATTTGAAGGGAGATGAGATTCAGCAAAACCCTAGATTCGCCGGTAAATTGGGAAAGTCAGAATCTGCTAAGAAGAAGGAAGATGGAGAGCTTGACAGAAGAGAATTCGAGAGGGAAAAATGGGAGCCGTTACTATCAACTCAAAGGCATTTAAAGCTTACTGTACAAAGTGGAGAACGTGTGCGGGAAACGAGGAGGGTAAATGATTACCTGTAACTGTCAAAAACCTGTTCGCACGCAAACCGAGGTCGGCAAGTGGAGGTCTGCCTTAACTGAATCTCAGCTCAGCCCCTACCCAAGTTCACTTGGACTAAGGGTTGGGGGGCAACTGATGATACCAAGAATTAATCCCAAGTATGAGCTCAGCCTAGGAGATCAGTTCGGGAGGTCAGTTCGAAGCTCCAGAGCTCAGAAGACCAAAACTCGAGCTCCTCCCAAGCGAAATAATAGCCGAAATGATAAGGAAGTAGCAAGATAACAGTTGGCACCTCCGAAACAATAGTCAAGCAGCATCCCAGGCGTAAAACACTCAATTGACCAAGATCCTCTCCCAGAATTAAGGGAGATCCCACGGATAAAAGGAGAAGATCTCGGTAGAGATCTCCTATAGTTAGGAATGGCATTATAAGTACTGTACATTGCCCCAACCAAAAAGGGGGGGACCCTAAGGGCATCAAGGAGCAATCTATAAACATTTTTTTTTGAATAAATATACGCTTCAGGAGCAAGAGTCTCCATTGTAGAGTGGACTAGCCGAGCTCATCATCCGGTGAACCACTATATTTCTACTGTGTTTCACACACTACTCTTCTGATAACCAGAGCATTCACTCACCAATTCACGAGCCTTGTAGCTCAGATCTATCATTTGTCATTGCACTCGAACTCACTGCTCATTTACGAGAAAAAACACCATCACTAGGTATCATCAATATATATATGGTTTTCCATTCTCACATTATATATATATTCATAATACATTTTGAAAGGCCTCATCAAACTTTCGGTTACTAGGATTTGTCGGCCGGTCCCCACCCACCTATCCTCTCACAACCCGTATTAATCATAATAATTTTAAAAGGCTTTGTCAAACTCTCGTTTGGCTAGGATCTGTCTGACGGCCTCCCCCCACCCTCTCACAACCCCTATTAATCACTTTTTTTTTTTTCCCTACTCACTGCTTTCAAGATATATTCATAATAAATTTTGAAAGGCCCTGTCAAACTTTCGTTTAGCTAGGA
The DNA here is from genome assembly GCA_951799425.1 of Ilex aquifolium. Classification (NCBI taxonomy): domain Eukaryota; kingdom Viridiplantae; phylum Streptophyta; class Magnoliopsida; order Aquifoliales; family Aquifoliaceae; genus Ilex; species Ilex aquifolium. Next base: position 21,738,795 of record OX637397.1, on the reverse strand, counting down.
TCTGCCGGCCCTGTCAAATTTTGTAAGAGAATGAACAATGTTATTAGAATATAATTTATTGATCTAATTCACTATAATTCTTAGATTGATTGTGTACCTCATCAAATATTAAAATTTAGTGTTAATTCAATTGTGGCAATGATACCACATTATTAGATTAAATTTTTAAGTCCCAATAACATTATTTTTTTTGTAATTTGTAATTAATGTTTTCTTAGTTGTCTATTTTTATCAATGTTATTTGATCAGACCAACTAATTTTTTAATTATAATATATCATATGTATTCATAATTAACTTTTCACACTTTCGGTTTGGACCCCTCTATGGAGCCGGCCCTGCCACCACCTTGTGGTTTATGCCAACCATATACAAACAGCTATTTTTGTCCACACTATTTATCATACATTATGGGTTTCCTTTCTCTAATTTATTATGCAAGTGTGAACACATATAGATACCAGTCTCTGTTGCTTGTATATCAAACCATATGAATCATAATAATACGTGCACTCAAACTCAAACTTTGTATATCACAGCCCATATGGAAGCCATTTCAGCCTCTGCAGAGCAATCAATCGGACAACATAACGGAAAAAAAGAAATGAAAGAGATGGAAGAAATGAAAGCCGGTGTTAAAGGACCAGTAGATTCAGGGGTGCTCAAGATACCAAAAGTCTTCATAAACCCGCCGGAGAAATCATGCAACGCCAGCGATGTTAACCTCCAAGTACCCGTCATCGATTTTGCAGGCCTTGAAAGTAGTGGTGATCGGCGAACAAAGATCGTAGAAGAAATTCGGAAAGCTTCTGAAAATTGGGGATTCTTTCAAATGATTAATCACGGAATTCCGTTCAACGTTTTGGATGAAATGTTGGAAGGAGTGAGACGGTTCCATGAACAACCTAGCAAGGCTAAGATAGAACTGTATTCTCCTGATCCTACGCAAAGTGTTAGATTCTATAGCGACGAAGGTTTCCTTAAAGCTAGAGATTGGAGGGATTCATTAAGTATTCAATTTCGTGAGGACACTATAGTGGATCCTGACATGTTACCCCCAGCTTGCAGGTATAGAGTAGTTTACTTCCAGAATTCTATTTATTAGACTTGAAATATCGATAAATCATTGATAAAATCGTACGCAAAACTAATGTTTAACTGATGTGTGGGTTGCCGAGTCACTGAGTGCATCAGTAGTTTAAATTATTAAATCATGCTCAGAATCGTAAGAAAAAATTATATTTAACTTATGCTTGTGATTAACAGGTGATTGAGTGTATCAGAGATTTCTATAATAAAAAAAATCAAAAAACTTGTGGTTAGAGTGATTTGGGGGGGGGTTGGGGGGGATTTACGTTGGGGGCAACTGCCCCATTGCAATCCGAAAAATATTAAGGATTTGTTTAAGATTTTAGAAAATTTACAATGATTTATTTGTTTGCCCCCACTGTTGAAGTCAGGTAAACTCTTGCTACCCTTTTTGTGTTCTCATTCATGTAGGTTTATGAGTTTTTTTTCTTCAAAACGAAGAAGAGGTTGAAAGTACTTGCGGTTATGACGCGTGTAATATTATAAAATGTATAATAAAGCTGCCAGCTTACCTATTAGTCTATGGGTGTGAACCAGCTGTCCTATGCTAACTAATTGCTTGTTGTTCTGAGTTAGCCAAACTACTTGTTGCCTGTTGGGTTGAATGAACAATGTTATTGTAGCTAATTTATTAATTTAATTTGTTTGACTTAAATTTATTATGATTTTTAGATTGATTGTAGACTAAATATTAAAATTTTTATTGATTTATTATTTTTATTGAAATCACATCATTAGGTCAATAAATTAAATTAAAATTTTAAATTTAAATAATATTATTCGTCCTGAATATATAAACAAGTGATATAGATTACAAAACGTAAATTTAGATGGTTCATATCTATAGGATAGCACTCATCTTATTTGGACCTACTTGGTGTCTTGGCCGATGTCTATGGTGGTTGGATGGTGGAATAGAAGTGGTTCGAACCAGTTTGTTTAGGGGTATTATAGACTAGGTGTGCCTATAAGTTGAGAAATCTATTTTCTAATTGTTTTTTTTTTTTTTTGTCTTTGTAAGGCATGTTTTGAGCTTTGTTGAATATTATTTTTTAGAATAAAATAAATTAAAAAAAACCAAATATTAAAGATTTTGGATAATTTTATATTTTAGAGAATAAGTACAATTCTCTCTTAAAGTAAAAAAATTAGACTTAAGAGAGTCATAGAGTTTTAAGAATTAGACTTAAAAATATCTTCAGACGACTTAATTCCCGACTTTCTTTTTAGTTTTTCCTCTCTCTCAAATTTATTGTTTTTTCCTCTGTAATGACACACCAAATCAGAGATCTACTCATCCTAAAACAACGACAATAACTCAAACCTACAATTGAATAGAAGATTAGAAGCACTCCAATCATCACTCACTTGTCGTGAGTCGGTAGACCATCAGAGTGTTAATTTCTTATTGACACTTTTCTTACATTGCTTGTGTATGCGGGATTGGTCACCAATTAATGTCTTTTTAATGAAATTGTAGTTATTAAAAGGTAGGAAAAACTAATAATTTTTAAAATTATATTAGTTTTACAATTTTTAATTTTTTATTGTGGCATAAGTTGTCCCCACTAAAAGAAGTTTCTAACTCCGCCCCTGATGCGAAATAAAGAACTTCAAATGATGGGAACGGTGTGACATCATACAAGAATTATGTCTAGAGGACAAGACGGGGAAGAGGAGGTCATTATTGAAAATATCGGCTCTATAATTCCAAGAGTCACTTTGCAAACGCATTTTTTTAAATTTTAGGGAAGTAGTTTTCTCCCTTCTCTCTCCCCCTATAGATAAACTAGCAATAATTTGTACATATAATTATTCTGTAATACAAAAATTGATCATTAATTATATAATATTTATATTTTAAATAATAATTTATTTTTATTTTATTTTTTAAATTATGTAATTTAAAATAAAAGTGATTACAGAGAAAAAAAAAGAAAGATAGATGTGAATTAGTGTGATTATCTGACATTGGGGAATATGTTAATTAAGTTGTCCGATATTGGAATCGTGTAGAGAATATGATTTTTTTAGTTCCAAAAAAATTATAGGATTGGATTTTGTATCATTGGATCGAAATAGATTAAAATTGAATGAATCTTGACTATTATTGTACGTTTATAAATTGAGAATTTAAAAAGCAAATCCGAACTAGAAAAAAGCAAAAAAAAAAAAACCCAAAATACAAAATAAACGCGACTTCAAGAATACTTTAAAAAAGAAAAAAGTATTATACCAATAACATCCTGAAAGAGTAATTGATGTTAATAATTCCTTCGCTCCACCCATGTCTTGTACAGGTTTGAAGTAGAAGAATACATGAAATGGGTGATAAAATTGAAAGAGACGTTGGCTGAATTGCTATCTGAGGCTCTAGGGCTAAACAGGAACTATCTTTCAGACAAAGAATACATGACAAGTGGAACATTAATGTGCCATTATTATCCAGCTTGCCCCCAGCCGGAGATGACTCAAGGCATTATTCCGCATTCAGACTTGCCCTTTTTAACTATTCTTCTCCAGGACAATGTTGGTGGTCTCCAAGTTCTCCATCAGAGTCAGTGGGTTGATTTGAACCCTTTGCAAGGATCTCTCATAGCCAACATGGGAGATCTAATGCAGGTATATATATGATTTGCATGAATTACTGATACGTGTTTATACATCTCATTTCACTTGCATCCTCACGATATATATTAACAATAATGTTATTTGGACTTAATTTACTGATATAATTTATTATCACAACTATTAGATTGGTCGTGGGTCTAAAAAAAAAAAATTAAGGTCTATTGTCAATTCAATAGTTATGAATGATTATGTCAGTAAATAATATTACTCATATATTAATAAAAAATAAACATATAAATAAAGAAAAATCTTATACAAAAACCTATCTTACGGACAAACTTTAGCTTATCCACTAATTCGAATTAATGACTTTCTCAGAACATTCTAAAATTATTAGTACGGTAAATTGGAAGGGGTACACTAAATTGAGTTTAATTGTAAAAAAATACACAGAAAAAAATGTAAAGTAAGGAAGTCCTTAATTTTAGATCTTAATTGTGTACAAGTACATAATTTGAAATTTTTGAATTTTTTTTGACATTTGTGTCCTCCCTTAAATCATGCAATTATTTTTGGAAACTGTTTTTTTTTTAAATTATATTTATGCATTAAAAATTTCCTAATTTAATGGAAGATTTGATTCTTCTTTTTATTTTGAGGATAAATCAGTTGGTTTGAATTTTAAATTTTATAACAGTATCATTTGTTGTCTTCTTCTTCTCCGACCTGAAAGCTATTTATCAATACAAGTCTGAAAATATTATTTCATCATTGTCATTCAATCTAAGCAATTACAAGGTTTGAATTCATAATTCTATTTAGGTTTATGTCTGTCATTTTAAAGGTGATTATACTTTTTTTTTATATGCGAACACCATAACTGAAGTTCATCCTGTATATATGCGTTTACAGTGTAACAATAACAGTGTACCAATTTACTTACACAAAATATTGTACTGTTACATTTTGTCAAACATATATTTGCATATAACTTCATTGTAGCAGTCCAGTTCTGTTTTGAATTTGTTACCACATCCACAACACCACTTAACACTGTCTGTGTTACACTGTATTGTTACACTGTCTTTGTTACACTATGCGAGAAATATAGACGAACTAACATCTACAATGGCAGACCAGTAAAATTTTCCTTTCAAAGACAAAATCATGTAGATGTTCAATGAACGATTTAGGGCTTCTCGCTGAGGAAGATGAAACAATTTTTAGATAGGAAGAAGAAGCGGTAACCGTTTTCCGAAGATGAAACTTTTCGCGAATTAATGTTCCTAAAATCTAGCGGTTAAGCCTTATCACTGTATAACTAATTAATTTTAAGATATATTCCTAAAACCGTTTTTAGGAAAGTAATGTTCTTAAAAGCAAGCGGTTAAGTCTTATCATTGTGTACCCAATTAATGTTAAGATATATTCCTAAAACCGTTTTTAGGAAAGTAAATTTTAAAAAATGGGCAGTTAAGTCTTTGAATCTCATCAGTTTATTTTTTTACAACACATTTTTTTCTGTGTAATTTTTTACAATTATGTATAATTTAGTGTACCGACTTCCAAATGGCCCTTATTAGTAATACCGGGCAAATTGCCCATGGGCTGGCCAAAAGTACGTAGCCATTGGGTCAAGAGTTGAGTCTGCAAGTGAAGAACCTTTAGCCCAATGAGTTAGTGGATAACCTAATCCACCCGTCTTGTTCCAACAATCTAGCCCATGAAGATTCAAAACTCAATTTTTATTATCAAAATTATAAAATGAAATTCAATTGTATAGTCCATTTGAAGGCCCTCCCCATCACCACCCTTTCTTTGGGGCGAGCTGCACGATTTTACCCATTGACCATCCAATAACTTGGCCCATGGGAGACCACAAACCGTTGTTTGGTGATCCAACCCTGGTCCAGTGTCGAGCCTTAATTACTATGAACATTCGTGGTTCTTATTATTCTTCTTCATTTTGATGTTATTTGGACCATCCACATAGTTAGTAGAAAGTACATTTTTGTAAAGCATTATTGCATTTGTGTATAGATTACTGATATAGTTTATAATGATGGGAATAGCTTATTACGAACGACAAGTTCAAGAGCGTGGAGCATAGAGTACTAGCTACATCTATCAAATCGAGGGTATTAGCTTCTTGTTTCTTCTTTCAAAGCACTCGAATTATATCCAGGCCAATTGGACCAATAGAGGAGCTTCAGGGTCCTCCACTATACAAGGAAGTCCTTTTCGCAGATTATGTTGCCCGTTATAGGTCCGACAGAAAAGATTGTATTGGTACTCTAGCTCATTTCAAGCGGTGATGACGAGCCACCATGATCTATACTCCTTAAAATGACAATAAAGTTTGAAGTACCAAGAGGCAATTTTCAAAAATCAAGGGGGGTCCGGAGGCCATACCCCCTAGTCTATTTATGGATTTGCCATTGAAGTCATTTCTTCAAGGGGGAATCATAGTTATGTTGATTTTATTTCTTACTATCCCTTATGCCAAAATGAGGACATTTATATACCTACTGTGAAGATATTGGTGTTTACACTTGTTTCTCTTGGCCGTTTAGGGGCTCTATTTTATTTAATTTTTATTGTTCTATAAAATAGTCATACTACCAGCTATGCTTTAAGGTACTGATTAGTGTTGGATAATTAAGAAATAATATTTACAAAATATTGATTGTAGTGGAAATGAGAATGTTAAGGTGGATATGTGACAAAACTAGTAATGATAGAATTAGGAATAAAAAAATCCTTAAAAAATAGATGTAACACATAGTGTAGATAAAGTAAGAGAAAATTAATTTAAGTGGCTTAGACATATTTATAAACAGTCTACTACTACTACACCAATGAGAAATAGTGATGCTTTTACTATTGACGGTAATAAAAGAGATAGAGAAAGATCAAACATTAACTTTAAATAAAATAATAATAAAAAATATATGACAACTTATGTTTTAATAAAAAAGTATGGTCCTTAGTATAGTACAATGACAAAATAAGATTTGTGTAGCCAACCCCAAAACTACAAAGTTATGTTGAGTTTGAACAACACTCATCCACCTATTGGAAAAAAAAAAAACCAATCTATCTCTATATATTTTTATTGAAGAGAAAAGAAGATATAAGAGCATCTTCAATATACTGTCTTTTACCACTCAATTCTCTATTATAGAGAGTCGACTCTTAAAATTTCTTCTCCAATTGACTCTTTATTTAAACTCTCTAAAATGTAGAGAGTCAAACTTGCTCTCTACTCTATTTTTTTGGAACAAAAAAAAGATATATTTATATTTTCATTCAAGACATTTAGGATAAACGTATCTTATTTAAAATAATAGTGAAAAAATAGGAGGGAAACAAAATTTATTGTCAAAAAGGACAAAACATAAATTGATAAAAATAGAAAGTCCTATTGGAGTGTTGTGTAAACTTAGCTGACCACAAAGAGTAAACAAATACTCCCCCGAAGAGTACTTATATCTCCAAAAATCAAATCAACCCAAAATGGCAAGCAAGATGGACAAAGGAAAAGCGAGAGAGCGCGAGAAAGGGGTAAGTGCAACAATTTTAGAATTGATCACCCAAGCTATAAAACTTGGAAAAGTTTAATAAATCGATTAAATGGGTAAATACGATAATTAAGCCGTTTAAGCAAGGTTAAAATTCTAAAATTTTATATAACTTGGATGACGAAACATATCTCACTGTTGGACTCGTCTCGCGAAAATGAGTAGGGCATACAAATTTTGTTAAATTTCGAGACAGTCGAAATTTTTATGTATTACGAGGGAAAATACGCAATGAAGAGATACACGATTAAAATTCAAGCAACTTGGATTTTATTCGCAGGACCCACGATATAATTAAAATAGTTATCTAACTACCATTATCCACACTTAACACATGTCAAAGTGTGATTAGCTATGGGAGATTTCCAACCAATTAAAAAAGGACAAGTGGCAAGCCCTACACTAAGCAATTAAAAGCCAAACTAAATGGAAGACTTAGTCTTCGATTTTTCTTGGCCAAAAACATTAGAGAGAGAGAGAAGAGCTTCCACTTCTCCAACCCATCTTTTTTTTCTTCCTTCTTCACACTTAACTCCCAATCCAATCGTTAAATATTGATCAACCAAGAATTAAAGTTGCTCTACACGACGAGGGCTACTTATCAACACCAATATCGACTATTTTCCACCATCTTTGGGTCAATGGCTTTGTCTAGGGCTTGTGGGAGACTTGGTTGGGATTTTCAACGGTTTTCTTCACCACCATTTGCTTGAAAGAGGTGGAGGTTCCCTTCTATTTAGATTCGTTTTCAATCTAGGGTTTGCATATAAGATGAGTTTGAGCAAATGTATGGTAATCACATGATTAGCCTATAATTAATGTAGCTAGTGAATTAATTGGAACCTATGAGCATGTTGCCTAATTTCTACTTGAGTTGGGTTGTTGAACATGTTTTATATGTAGATTATGCTAGGTGTTTACAATTATGCACCTTATATGTTTGATAAAATGCCTAAATGTATTCAAGCATGTTATTTGAGTTAATCAATGTATATAACATGTGTTGGATGATATGCTAGAATGTTCTTATATACTTTAATGTTATAATTGACATTGTGTTTTCAACTGAAATGCAATTGTACATACATTGCACGTGCACGGGTTAAACATCACATCCATGAGACATTTGGCATGGTTATGAGTGTTATACATGGATAAATCACTTATGACATAGGTGAGTGATGGGTGGGGCTTGGAAAGATTGGACCAAGGTCCAATCGAGTCTCATGGGAAATTGCATGGAAATATGTCGGGGCATAGCAAGAAGGGCTAGATTCTCTCTTAGGTGCAAGACCCAGTTTATTCGGTAAAACATTTTCCGGTGGTGTAACGAGTTCATAAAAGTGTGTCGGCGAAAATGGAGCCGGATGTGAGATGTCCTCGAGATCCGTTAACGGTTTGGTAGCTCGTTGGTAAAGGCCATAATTAACTGCCCCTAAAGACAAGATAATAATTGAAATGGTCATTGGGTGTGTATAGCTCAATGGCGGGGGCTTGGAATTGCCCGGTTCATGACATGGCATTACATCATGGGTATGCATGGGAACCCGAGAATGGGTTTGGAGTCGAACATGCATTCATGAAACATCACTCATGGCTCAGCATGTTTAGTAAAATTCTTTTATGTTACTTGTTGTATATATGTGATTGTTGAGTTATATGTACATAATATCATATGCATTTGGTTTGGGAGGTATTCTATAAGAGATACCCTACTGGGCTTAGGCTCACCCGTTGTGGGAATATTTTTCAGGTAATACGCACGCTTCCACAGATGGCTCTCACATGGGTCCACTTTGATGATGGAGCCGGAGCTCGGGCTCTTATCTTGGATGTATAGATGTTAGGTCCCAATTATAAATTTGATAGCCTCGTAGTATTTTGGGTTATACAAGATTGTATAGTCTTTTTGAAAGGCTTGTCTATGGGGACTTTTTGTAAACTCTTCTTTTGTTTAACTGAATGGTTTACATTTGAACTTGTTATTGTTGTCTAATGCATAGATTGGATTAGATGTGTATGTTAGACCTTGGAAGGTCAATATGAATTGTTTATTGACTTAGGTTATTTTTTGGGTGGAGCTCTATGTACAAAGGAGATTCTACCGGAATTCCGTTAGGATTAGTCCACCAGGACCATGGCCTTAGGGTAATTAATGAGGCTACGAACATTAAGGATCCCCGGGAATTGGGGCGTCACAGTTTAGTATCATAGCATAGGTTCTCAATTACCTTAGGACTTGAGGGTACAACCATGTGCATTTCATATTATTTGTTATGTACTAACTGTTGTGAATATGTTTGTTTGAGTATGAGGAACGAGAAAAACTAAGGCAAAAACCATAGCCGTCAGGGTGGAAAAGAAGAAGGAAAGAAAACATAGACGAACTGGTAGGACTCAGGACATAACCTACCGATAGATTAGTTTTCGAGCTTGACCTAGTGATAGGACAACAAGAACAAACAGGTAGGAAGGGTTTTTGTTGGGAACCTACTAGTAGGTCAAACCCAAACCTACCGGTAGGTCAGACCCAAACCTATCGGTAGGTCAACCCTCTATTTTGAACCTATCGGTAGGTTGGACAGAAACCTGCTACCGGTAGGATGAACATAAACCTCCCGGTAGGACAACCTTCTGTTTTGGAACCTACCGGTAAGTTAGACATAAACCTACCGGTAGCACAACCCTTTGTTTTTGAACCTACCGGTAGGTCACTATTTTGTTTTGTTATACCGGTATGTTGTACATAAACCTAACGGTATGTCAGTTTAATACTACAATTTTTCCCCGACTTCGATGGGCTATAACTATTGTTACAGAAGTCAAAATTAAGCAAATAAGCTATCGTTGGAAATTTTAGGATGTCTAATTTCAAATGAAATAAATTTCAGACCCAAATTTTTATCATCCTAAGAATTATGTACAAAAGCGTGAGGGTTTGTGATGACATTAACTTGAAACCCATTCACATGTTCTTTTACGACATCATGCCATGACTTATTCTATGATGTTTTGACAATGTTAATAGTTGGTGATACTAAGTTAGAGTCTATTTCTATCTCTTGTGTTATAGATGGCAACACGGGGAAGGCCACGGCGAAACGATCGACGGGCAGTCAGAATAACCAACCACCACCACCACCCGTCTACGATCAAGGGGCATTCATGAATGTCATGACTGTCATGGTGGCTACTTTCGTACAATCTAGCATCAACATAGGTTAATGAGGCTCAAGTAACCTCTAGAAGTTCAAGGCACACAAGTCACCTACTTTCATGGGGGAAGCGGACCCGATGGTAGCTGAACATAGGTTCCAATAGGTGAAAAAAATCCTTTAGGCAATGGAAATCACCTCGGATGTCACAAAGATTAGGCTTGCCACCTTTTAACTCGAAGGGGAAGCCCATCAATGATGGGTATGGGCAAAGTCATCAAGGGACGTAGAGGCTATGACGTGGGCTGAGTTCCAATGGTTATTTATGAACAAATACTTCCCTTCCTCCCTTAAATTAGTAGAGGGCTTAGAATTCTCGGACCTCAAGTAAGGGACGATGATGCTCATACATTACATGGCTAAATTCATTGAGTTAGCTCATTTTGCCAATGATTATGTGGCCACCAACGTGGCAAAGGTGAGGAGGTTCAAGGATGGTCTAAAACTGGCTATACGGGGCAAGATAGTGGGCCACAGGTTGCAAGAACTAGTTTCTTTAGTCGAGACAGCCATGGCCATTGAGAGGGAGATAGATGACACTGACTTGATCCGAAATGTGTACACCCAAGTGCAGGCGGCCAAGTTGTAGTAATAATCCGGTTAATTCCAGAGTCGAATCCACAGGGAACTAATGTTGGTGTTTCGAAGTAAGCAGTGATAGAGACCACAATGACTGGAACCCTTGAGATTTAAAGTTGTGATGTTTAGAGATTTTCCTGGTCAGAATATAAGATTCTTTCCAAGGGAATTTTCTAGACAAAATACAATAAGTTCTCAAATGTAACAGTCACCCTTTAGGTCGAGGATCCGGACATGTAGTTAACCATCCGGTTTATTATACTTGTGCTTGGGAACTCAATTAACCACCGTGTCAACATGAAGTTAATCAGAAGATAAAGATGGATTGTGAGAATTAATAGCATGGTTCCGATGTCTTTGTAGAAGTTTACAAGAATTGTATGTGCCGAGACTCAACCCGTCTACAAACAAGCAAGTGTTTCTACAAGGCACCCAACCATGACATTAGTATTCCATTCTTTAAATGGAGCACAATAATGGTAAAGATTGAAATGTAGTCATGAAGATCTAGTTGGGGTACTTGCCTTGAACCAATGAGTCTTTCTATGTCAAGAGTCATATGTGTCATAGAAAGTACTCACGGTTATACAAAGTACCTTAGCTTTGCTAGATGCATTCAATCATTTAATAAACAAGTGAAATATAAAGCATTAAGCATAAACGAAATGCACAAATATAAATTCTGGATGATTTATACATGGCTATCACCTCTTACTAAAGAGTGAATGAGAAACTACTCACTCTTCATGGCATTTGTAAAGCTAGAAAAGTGAGTGATGCTCATCTCTCCAAGAAGAGGAGTTACAAGGTAACACACACTACAAAAGGAGCTGATCTTCGATGAAGAATGAGTGAATCACGTTCCACCATTCACGGCTTTGGTAAAGCTCTAGAAAAGTGGAAGAGTTTCACTCCTCTAAGGGAAGAATGAAGCTCAAACAATGGAAGTAAATGAAACTAATAATGAAAGTAGAAGAAAACTAGTCACTTTTGGAGGGTTTCCACCTTAACCAAAAGATGATATATCTTCCTCTATGCAAGCAAAATGTAAATCTAAGTCTAACTAGCTCTAGCTCCCTATGTAAAAATGTGTCTCTTTGAAACTCCCACAATGGGAGTATTTATAGGCAAGGAGGAAGGGACAAGGGAGTGTGAAGGAATAGTGCAAAGTCTTCAAAGTCCAAGTGAGTGCCCCAAGGTCCGAATAGAAAATCAACCACATCTGTAGCCTGTCTGGGGACAACGTTCGAACGTTGTCTCCTGTCTTTGCTTGATGGGCATTCAAACGCCAGATGGAGTTTGAACCTCCCACTCAAGTGGCCTGTGTTCTTCTGTGAGAGCAACTTCCACGCGCCATGGACCATTGTCCTTGCACTCAACAACCTAGTCCTCAATAATTCAGGACAACATTTGAACGTCGATTGGCGTTCGAAGGTGGCACTCAAGTGCCTCTGTGTTTTCCTTCCTAGTGCAACACGCCATGTATCAGCACTTTAGCAGTCTGGTCTTCAAATAATTCAAGAGAACGTTCGAACGTGGATTGACGTTCGAACATTCATGCCTTGTTTCAAGCTTCTCCAATTTTCTTCCAGAACATGCTGGTGTTGCATGAAAGTTTGATATTCATTGCCTTTGGGCCCTTGTACAATTTATGTCCTGAAATGTCATCAATTAAACTCCATCAAAGTATAATTAGTCTTAAAAAGGCAGAGTAATAAGCTAATTTTAACTACTAATCACACCCCCCTCAACCTAAATATTGCTAGTCTCTAGTAATAAAACAACAATTGAATGAGAATTTATTTACAATACCATTTTCGTAGGTCATTTGGTTGCATTTAGCATATGCAACAAGCCGTTAAACCACCAGGTTTATCCTACTGGACGAGTGTTATCTCGTGAGGGTTTTCAATGAAGCTACCCACAAACTTCAGTCGGACAGATGTGTATGTGAGATTGCTGGTTAAAGTGAGATAGTACCATGGTCGCTGGGACACCCAACCCTCACTTTCGACTTATATCCCAAACACTTCTCTTTCATAGGTACTTTACTCTATGCAAAAATTATCATTTGTCACCTTGGTATTTGGAATTCCTGTGTAGTTGGAATGATCATTCTAGCAACAAAAATTGTTATATAACAAACATTGCACTTTACCACCTTCCATGGATAGCTTCGATTTCACAAACCTCTCTTAGAACGCTCTCAGCAAGAACTCCCTCAGATTATAGTGACTTTTCTCTCAAAGGGCATGTGATCAGAAGAAGACTAATTGAAACATCACATGCACAATTAATACGGGAGTGAAATCTAAGGAAACAGATTAATCATGTTTGGCATAATCTCATGGAAGGATATCGATTCAAATAAAGTAATATTATTTAACATACCCCAACTTTTGGTTGACGACCAACACATGCATGAGACTTGAGATCAATTAGGGCTTTCTATAAGTTGTAATGTGGCTAGAGGTCAGTGGCTAACAAAATGACGTCATTGGTATTCAAAAGCTATCATTTCTTTATGTAGTGTAGCACACCTCTTCCTAGCTTTTCGAAATTTCGCCTATCTATGGTATTTCTTTCTTTCAATTTTCTCATTTTTCCCTTTCTTGGCCATTTCCTATTTTTCTATCTCTTTTCTCTTTCAATTGTTTCCACAGACTTTTCTTTTATTAAACAGTAGCCACCATTGTCTTTTCTTTTTATCTTAGTTTCCTGTATCACATTTGATTTATAAGAGGGTGTAAGAAAATTAGATAGCAAAGGTATGTCAAGTATGTTTTCCTATGGCTCGGTTATCATATGGGTTTCTTGAAAAAGAGATCATATATTAAAGGTTCAATCACGACTAACTAAGGATATAATTTTGTAAAAGAAATGGTTAAGGCTCAAAATTAAATCAAAGATGGCCTAGGATCATTTCTCAAGTATGTGCACATGTATGTGTCGTATGAACAGATTCCTTGTGGGATATGTCAATAGATTTCTCTAGTTAAGTCAATCAAAACAAGTTTAATGAGATTATTCAAGGATAGATAGTGAAAAACCTTACTTGAGTAAATGTTGATATTCTCTCAAAAGCATCGCAAGGCTCGAAACTTACCATGGTTTTTTTCGTTATCTCCACTGGTTATGTCAAGGTTTTCAAGGAATGTCGGTTATACATCGATTCCATTTTCGAATCTGTTCATCTTGTGCCTTAAGAATAACAAATACCAATGTACACTTGACAATTGAGTATAGAGAAAATACCATTTTTCCAAGACATGTGGTTTTAAGTCTATGTTGCTAAGTGAGGTGTCAAACCGATCATGTGCTTAGTTACTTTAACAAACAGTCTCAATATTCACATTTCTTCCATCATTCATTGACAAATAACAATGTAATGCTAAGTACACACATGCATTTAAAAAGTTAAAAGTGATAAAATGAATCATTCATTTTATAAAATATCATCGTTTTAACGCAAAAGATTCAAACATCCACAAAATAAAATAAGTAACACACACAACCATTAAATACAGAAAACTCTCTCTCACTCTCTCGCTCCACCAGCTCGTCCAGCTCCACCCCTCAAATAGCTGAGAATGTCCTCCTGCTGTCGGAGAATCTCAGCTTTCTTGGCCTCAATGCCAAGCATAATCTCTCTCAGCGATCACCGGGTGCAGGTGCTGCTGCTAGTGTTGGGGCTGCCTCCTCCTGGGTCTGTGCATGGTCTCTCTTAGCCTCTAGCTTTCTCTCCTCCTCCTCATCTAGGACATCCTGCACCTCATCAGTGCCTCGGGCAGGTGACTCCTCCTGTCTCATCCCTGGGGCACTACTGTGACCTTGGCTCCTCCGGAAGGAAGCCTTGTTCAATGGCCCCATCGGCTTCTATATTGCCATCTCCGGTCTCACCTTTACTCCGTTGTTCGTGCACATCTCTGTCACAAGGGTGCCGAAGGGGAGTGAGTTTCTCTTAACGTCACATCCCTTCATCATCTCTGTCAAGATCAATGAAGGGAGGTCTATGCTTTGGCCCCTTCCGATTGCGTATAGCAATCGGGCCATATTTGGGAGGATCTCGTTCTTGCCTCCAATGGGGGCGAAGTTCGAGACCGCAATCAATTTCAACATCTTGTATTTTTCAGTCAACTCACCTTGTCGAAAAAATCTCCGCCCCGCCCAAGAAAATGTAGCCAACCTTGTCAACTCCGCCCCTACAACATCCATCCCCACTTTCTTCCTCGAGGGGTAGGTTGGCCTTGGTACCCGTGGTACCTCTTGCCTTATCTCTCGGATGTACTCCTCATCCACATCAATATGGGCCCCCTCACATAAGTTTTGATCGCCCCGTTGAGGATCTCGGCGTTGGATTAGAACTCCCGCACCAAGTCAATCATTTCTTCTTCGCCGTTTCTCAAGTACAACATCCAACCCCTTGCCTCCATATTCTCAAAAATTCTCAAATCCACAAAATCAGTCAACATAACAGTACGTTCATAGACTATAGCATGATTTTGGTAGAATTTCTCATACCTATCTACCTTGAGGGCGTTGGGGAAACGGGTTCGATCGTATCTTCGGACAATGGGCCTCCCTTCTCTTTCCTCAATGACCTCCTCCACCATATTTGGCTCTTGGTTGACCGTGTTGCGCCTAGCGGGGAGCTTCATCCTTGGTGGCTTGGTTCTCGGGTTTGGGGGTATTAGGATTTGAAAAGTTTGATTTCTTTGGTGAAAAAGGTGAGAAATGAGGTGGAATGTGTTTGGGTTGCTTTATTTTGGGTGAAAAATGGAAATGGATGGAGTTTTGGGGCTTGGGTAGTGAGATTGCTGGTTAAAGTGAGATAGTACCATGGTCGCTGGGACACCCAACCCTCACTTTCGACTTATATCCCAAACACTTCTCTTTCATAGGTACTTTACTCTATGCAAAAATTATCATTTGTCACCTTGGTATTTGGAATTCCTGTGTAGTTGGAATGATCATTCTAGCAACAAAAATTGTTATATAACAAACATTCCACTTTACCACCTTCCATGGATAGCTTCGATTTCACAAACCTCTCTTAGAACGCTCTCAGCAAAAACTCCCTCTGATTATAGTGACTTTTCTCTCAAATGGCATGTGATCAGAAGAAGACTAATTGAAACATCACATGCACAATTAATACGGGAATGAAATCTAAGGAAACAGACTAATCATGTTTGGCATAATCTCATGGAAGGATATCGATGCAAATAAAGTAATACTATTTAACATATCCCAACTTTTGGTTGACGACCTACACATGCATCAGACTTGAGATTAATTAGAGTTTTCTATAGGTTGTAATGTGGCTAGAGGTCAGTGGCTAACGAAATGATGTCATTGGTATTCTAAAGCTATCATTTCTTTATGTAGTGTAGCACACCTCTTCCTAGCTTTTCGAAATTTCGCCTATAAATGGTATTTCTTTCTTTCACTTTTCTCATTTTTCCCTTTCTTGGCCATTTCCTGTTTTTCTATCTCTTTTCTTTTTCAATTGTTTCCACAGACTTTTCTTTTATTGAACAGTAGCCACCATTGTCTTTTCTTTTTATCTTAGTTTCCTGTAGCACACTTGATTTATAAGTGGGTGTAAGAAAATTAGATAGCAAAGGTATGTCAAGTATGTTTTCCTATGGCTCGGTTATCAAATGGGTTACTTGAAAAAGAGATCATATATTAAAGGTTCAATCATGGCTAACTAAGGATATAATTTTGTAAAAGATATGGTTAAGGCTCAAAATTAAATCAAAGATGGCCTAGGATCAATTCTCAAGTATGTGCACATGTATGTGTCGTATGAACAGATTCCTTGTGGGATATGTCAATAGATTGCTCTAGTTACGTCAATCAAAACAAGTTTAATAAGATTATTCAAGGATAGATAGTGAAAAACCTTACTTGAGTAAACGTTGATATTCTCTCAAAAGCATCGCAAGGCTTGAAACTTACCATGGTATTCTTCGTTATCTCCGCTGGTTATGTCAGGGTTTTTAAGGAATTTCGGTTATACATCAATTCCATTTTCGAGTCTGGTCATCTTATGCCTTAAGAATAACAAATATCAATGTAAACTTGACAATTGAGCATAGAGAAAATACCATTTTTCCAAGACCTGTGGTTTTAAGTCTAGGTTGATAAGTGAGGTGTCAAACCGATCATGTGCTTAGTTACTTTAACAAACAGTCTCAATATTCATATTTGTTCCATCATTCATTAACAAATAACAATGTAACGCTAAGTACACACATGCATTTAAAAAGATAAAAGTAATAAAACTGAATCATTCATTTCATAAAATATCATCGTTTTAACACGAAAGATTCAAACATCCACAAAATAAAAGAAGTAACACACAACCATTAAATACAGAAATCTCTCTCTCACTCCCTCGCTCCACCAGCTCGTCCAGCTCCACCCCTCCAATAGCTGAGAATGTCCTCCTGCTGTCGGAGAATCTCAGCTTGCTTGGCCTCAATGCCAAGTATAATCTCTCTCAGCGATCGTCGAGTGCTGGTGCTGGGGCCTGCCTCCTCCTGGGTCTGTGCATGGTCTCTCTTAGCCTCTAGCTCTCTCTCCTCCTCCTCATCTAGGACATCCTGCACCTCATCGGTGCCTCAGGCAGGTGGCTCCTCTTGTCTCATCCCTGGGGCGCCACTGTGACATTGGCTCCTTCGGAAGGAAGCCTTGTCCAATGGCCCCATCGGCTTCTGTATTGCCATCTCCGGTTTCACCCTAACTCTGTGGTTCGTGCACATCTCAATCACAAGGGTGCCAAAGGGGAGTGAGTTTCTCTTCACGTCACATCCCTTCATCATCTCTGTCAAGATCAATGAGGGGAGGTCTATGCTTTCGCCTTTTTCGATTGCGTATAGCAATCGGGCCATATCTGGGAGGATCTGGTTCTTGCGTCCGATGGGGGCGAAGTTCGATACCGCAATAAAATTCAACATCTTGTATTTGTCAGTTAACTCACCTTGTTGAAAAAATCTCCGCCCCGCCCAAGAAAATGTAGCCAACCCTGTCAACTCTGCCCCTACAACATCATCCCCACTTTCTTCCTCGGGGGGTAGGTTGGACTTGGTACCCGTGGTACCTCTTGCCTCATCTATCGGATGTACTCCTCATCCACATCAATATGGGCCCCCCTCACATAAGATTTGATCGCCTCGTTGACGATCTCGGCGTTGGAGTAGAACTCCCGCACCAAGTCAATCGCGGCTTCTCCGCCGTTTCTCAAATACAACATCCAACCCCTCACCTCATTAACAAAATCAGTCAACATAACGGTACGTTCACACACTATAACATGATTTCGGTATAAGTTCTCATACCTATCCGCCTTGAGGGCATTGGGGGAAGCGGGTTTAATCATATCTTCGGACAATGTGTCTCCCTTCTCTTTCCTCAATGACCTCCTCCACCATACTTGGCTCTTGGTTTACCGTGTTGCGCCTAGTGGGGAGCTTCATCCTTGGAGGCTTGGTTCTCGGGTTTGGGGGTATTAGGGCTTGAAAAGTTTGATTTATTTGGTGGAAAAGGTGAGAAATGAGGTGGAATGTGTTTGGGTTGCTTGATTTTGGGTGAAATAGGGAAATGGATGGAGTTTTGGGGCTTGGGTAGTGAAGGGTCACCGAGGGTTTTGGGGGGTTTTGGGTGATTTTGAAATGAAGAAGACGAACCAAGTTTTTATAGACTGGGTGTCAACATTCGAACGTGTGTAGAAGGATTTTAAACTGATGGTTCGAACGTGAACCTGGAGTTCGAACGTGGTAATCTAGTTCAAACATTCTCTTGTCGTTCGAACGTGGAGAGCTCCCAGTACTTTTGGGTTCCTGCAGAAGCCAAAGTACTGTAAGCAGGTGATGTTCGAACGTCAAATCAAAAATCACACTTATATGCACATTTATATACACACATTAAAAGAAGGCTATACACACAAATTTGAACTAAAAATTCATGGCGTCTCAGGATAAGTCCCTACCCACGCTTAAGGTTGGTATTTTAGGACATTCCTTACTCGGCCCATATTTTCATTTCATTCAAAAAAGTTTGTACCTTTTAACAAAAATATTTTTACACTTTTTACAAAAATTCGGACCCTTGGTCTTCATCCCCAAAGACACAATTTTCCACAGTTTTTGTCGAAAAGCAGTTAATCCGAGTCTTCCTCTGTCTCCATGCCATTTGAACAATCAATGACTCTTCTAATTTCCTTTCGCACAAACCGAGTGAGCAAAATACCAGAATAGCATGGCGTCTCAGGATAATCCTTACTCTGCCCATTCACTATCCTGTCTAATCGATCGAGGGCGCGGCCGAAAATTGGTTCAGAACACTGATTATATTATTTCATGTGAAGATCCGGCCACATTGTTTACAGGCACCAAGTTTTTTGGCACGACGACGTTTAGCAAAAGTGCTTCTGCCACACAGTGGTTTCGTTTGTTATTCTCGAATTTCGGTTTTTCTTACCAATCTTACTTTTCTCATCACAACATGCACATCAGATGGAAAAGTGCGTAAAACTCCTAGACTGAACCAAAAAAATTTACTATCCCTGCTTGCTAAAATTTAAGACACTCTATCTGATTCTTTAACGTCTGTCAGTCACAAAGACGATTGAAGCTGACTTAATGAATGATTATCAAGTTATACAAAATACGAGACAGAGTACACAATATGATCAAAAGCAACAACAATAACAACAAAAGCAAAAAATTTTACGGGCACAAAATACGAAAAATATGAACTGTAGTTCTCACCCCCCAACCTAAACTCAACGTTTTTCCCAATGTTTCGAATTTACCAGTGTACTCAAAGTGGAGTTGGGATTGAAAGTAGAGATCTGATCATTTGTCAACGCCTACAAACAAAAATACACACATTAATCATCTTTACGAAGATTTGGGTTATGTGGTAGGATGGAAATCCTTGTGTGTGAGTGTGAACAATAACAGGACATCCATGCACAAATACAAAATTAAAGTGCAAAATATAAAACAAATGATTGTGTCTTTGGAGTGTGTGGTCATTGATTTGCAGAGGGTGGGTCGTTTTTTGCAGAGAACAGCGAAAACGAAGGAAAATAAGAAGAAGAAGAAGAGGGGGGGCCAACAGCGGCGAATGGGAAAAAGGGAAAAGAGGGTTGGAGGCCTTATAAAAGCGTCCCCGCGGGTCGGTCTAGGTTGGATTTTTCCTGGCCCGACCCTTTTTTGTGTCGGTAGGCGTGAATCTCAGAGGAATATTTTGGGTCCATTAAAAGAATGGTTTCCTCATCTTTAACAAGGTTTTCCACAAATGGTTTCAAACGCTGACCATTGACAATAAAAGTATTACCATTTGATGGGTTTTTTACTTCCACTGCTCCATGTCCAAACACTTGTTTGACAATGTAAGGCCCAGTCCATCTTGATTTCAACTTACCAGGAAAAAGGCGGAGTCTTGAATTATATAACAAGACTTTTTGAGGAGATTCAAAAGACTTTCGCACAATATTCTTGTCATGAAAAATTTTCATTATGAACTTAGCATTCTCATATGCTTCATTTCTCAATTCTTCTAACTCATTAATCTGAAGTTTTCTTGAGAGTCCAGCCTTGTCTAGGTCAAAGTTCATCATTTTTATGGCCCAGTATGCTCTGTGTTCCAATTCCACAGGTAGGTGACAAGGTTTTCCATAGACTAATCGATAAGGAGACATGCCTAAAATTATTTTAAAAGCAGTGCGATATGCCCAGAGTGCATCAGTTAGTCGTAACGACCAATCTTTACGGTCTGTGTTTACCATTTTTTCTAAAATCAATTTGATCTCTCGATTAGCTAATTCAGCCTGTCCACTAGTCTGTGGATGATAAGAGGTTGCAATTTTGTGAAAAATCAAGTACTTTTTCATCAAATTCTAGAAAGGATGATTGCAAAAATGAGCTCCCCCATCACTTATAATGGATTTAGGAATTCCAAATCTTGACAATATGTTTTCTTTTAAAAACTTGATCATTGTTCAGTGATCATTATTTCGGCATGGAATTGCTTCAACCCATTTGGACACATAATCAACTACCGCTAAAATATATAGATAGCCAAAGGAAGGCGGAAATGGTCTCATAAAATCGATACTCCAACAATCAAAAAATTCAATCACCAGAATTGGGTTTAAGGGCATCATGTTTCTTTTAGAAATGCTTCCTAACCTATGGCATCTATCACAGGTTAGAAAAAAAGCATGGACATCCTTAAAAATTGTGAGCCAATAAAATCCACACTGCAAAATTTTCGCAGCGATTTTTTTAGATGAAAAATGGCCACCACATGCTTCAGAGTGACAAAATGATATTACCTATCTGCTCTCATGCTCGGGGATGCAACGCCTTATGATTTGATCCTTATAGTACTTAAACACATATGGATCCTTCCAAAAGAAATTATGAACCTCCCTTAGAAATTTCTTCTTATCTATCAATGTAAAGGAAGGAGGAAATGTACCAATAGCAAGGAAGTTAGCAATATCAGCGTACCATGGTGTTTCCATGACTGTGAACAGTTGTTCATTAGGAAAATTTTCATTGATTGGCAGTCCATCCTCATGAAATTCATACGTTAACCTGGACAGATGATCTGCCACCACATTCTCAATACCCTTCTTGTCCTTAATGATCAGATCAAACTTTTGGAGTAAGAGTATCCATCTTAAGAGCCTAGGCTTGGCATCCTTCTTTGTGAGCAAGAATTTTAATGCTTTTACTTTGAAACACCTTTTTGGTTCCCCGGCAACGGCACCAAAAACTTGACTTGATCCAAAATATGTACACCCAAGTACAGGCGGTCAAGTTGTAGTAATAATCCGGTTATGTCCGGAGTCGAATCCACAGAAAACTAATGTTGGTGTTTCGAAGCAAGCAGTGATAGAGACCACATTGACTGGAACCCTTGAGATATAAAGTTGTGATTTTTAGGGATTTTCCTGGTCAAAATATAAGATTCTTTCCAAGAGGATTTTCTAGACAAAATATAATAAGTTTTCAAATGTAATAGTTACCGTTTAGCTCGAGAATCTGGACATGTAGTTAACCATCCAGTTTATTATACTTGTGCTTGGGAACTCAATTAACCACCTTGTCAACATGAAGTTAATCGAAAGATAAAGATGGATTGTGAGAATTAATAGCATGGTTTCGATCTCTTTGTAGAAGTTTACATGAATTGTGTGTACCGAGACTCAACCCGTCTACAAACAAGAAAGTGTTTCTACAAGGCATCCAACCATGGCATTAGTATTCCATTCTTTAAATGAAGCACAATATTGGTGAAGATTGAAATGTAGTCATGAAGATCTAGCCAGGGTACTTGTCTTGAACCAATGAGTCTTTTTATGTCAAGAGTCATCTGTGTCATAGAAAGTACTCACGGTTATACAAAGTACCTTAACTTTGCTAGATGCATTCAATCATTCAATAAACAAGTAAAATATAAAGCATTAAGCAGAAACGAAATGCATAAATATAAATTCCGGATGATTTATACATGGTCATCACCTTTTACTAAAGAGTGAATGAGAAACTACTAACTCTTCATGGCTTTTGTAAAGCTAGAAAAGTGAGTGATGCTCATCCATCCAAGTAGAGGAGTTACAAGGTAAAACACACTACGCAAAGAGCTGATCTTCGACGAAGAATGAGTAAATCACGTTCCACCTTTCACGGCTTTGGTAAAACTCTAGAAAAGTGGAAGAGTTTCACTCCTCTAAGAGAATAAGGAAGTTCAAACAATGGAAGTAAGTGAAACTAATAATGAAAGTAGAAGAAAGCTAGTTACTTTTGGAGGGTTTCCACCTCAACCAAAAGATGATCTATCTTCCTCTATGCAAGTAAATATAAATCTAAGTCTAACTAGCTCTAGCTCCCTATGTAAAAATGTGTCTCCTTGAAGCTCCCACAATGGGAGTATTTATACGCAAGGAGGAAGGGTCAAGTGAGTGTGAAGGAATAGTGCAAAGTCTTCAAAGTCCAAGTGAGTGCTCCAAGGTCTAGATAGAAAATCAACCACTTCTGTAGCCTGTCTGGGGACAACGTTCAAACGTTGTCTGGTGTTCGAACGTTGTCTCCTGTGTTTGCTTGATGGGCGTTCGAACGCCAAATGGAGTTTGAACCTCCTACTCAAGTGGCCAGTGTTCTTCTGTGAGAGCAACTTCCACACGCCATGCACCATTTCTCTTGCACTCAGCAGCCTGGTCCTCAATAATTCAGGAAAACGTTCGAACGTGGATTGGCGTTCGAAGATGGCACTCAAGTGCCTCTGTGTTTTCCTTCCTAGCTGCAACACGCCATGTATCAGCACTTCAACAGTCTGGTCTTCAAATAATTCAAGAGAACGTTCGAACGTGGATTAACATTCGAACGTGGATTAGCGTTTGAACGTTCATGCCTTGTTTCAAGCTTCTCCATTTTTCTTCTAGAACATGCTGGTGTTGCATGAAAGTTTGATATACATTGCCTTTGGGCCCTTGTACAATTTATGTCCTGAAATGTCATCATTTAAACTCCATCAAAGTGTAATTAGTCTTAAAAAGGCATAGTAATATGCTAATTTTAACTACTAATCAGACACTAAGAGTATCCAGGAGGCCAAAGCTAAGGACAAGAAGAAGAAGGGTTAGTCCTCCAACACAAGTTTAGGTAAGAAGCAGAACACAAGTTTACACCACAAAGGTCTTAGGGGCAAGGCCGGGGGTACCAAGTACAGGGCCAGAGTTCGTATTCCCAGGAGGAAGGATTTTTAGTGGTACACAACAAGGCAGCCTTAAGTTATGTTACATATGTTATCAGCCAGACCATATGAAGTGGGATTCGCCTAGCTGGGAGCTTCATCCTTGGTGGCATGGTTCTCGGGTTTGGGGGTTTAGGGCTTGAAAAGTTTGGTTTCTTTGGTGAAAAATGTGAGAAATGAGGTGTAATGTGTTTGGGTTGCTTGATTTCGGGTGAAAAATGGAAATGGATGGAGTTTTGGGGCTTGGGTAGTGAAGGGTCACCTAGGGTTTTGGGGGTTTTTGAGGGTTTTGGGCAATTTTAAAATGAAGAATACGAACCAGGTTTTTATAGACTGGGTGTCAATGTTCAAATGTCACTGACATTCGAACGTGTGTAGAAGGATTTTAAACTGATGGTTCGAACGTGAACCTGGCGTTCAAACGTGGTGAGCTCTCAGTACTTTTGGTGTTCTATCAGAGACCAGAGTACTGTAAGCTCCTGGCGTTCGAACGTGAGTTTGGCGTTCGAACATGGTAATCTAGTTCAAACGTTCTCCTGTCATTCGAACGTGAAGAGCTCCCAGTACTTTTGGGTTCCTGCAGAAGCCAAAGTACTGTAAGCAGGTGACGTTCGAACGTCACTTGGTGTTCGAACGCCAAATCAAAAATCACACTTATATGCACATTTATATACACACATTAAAAGAAGACTATACAGACAAATTTGAACTAAAAATTCATGGCGTCTCAGGATAAGTCCCTACCCATGCTTCAGGTTGGTATTTTAGGACATTCCTTACTCAGCCCATATTTTCATTTCAGTCAAAAGAGTTTGTACATTTTAACAAAAAGATTTTTACACTTTTTACAAAAATTCAGACCCTTGGTCTTCATCCCCAAAGACACAATTTTCCACAGTTTTTGTCGAAAAGCAATCTAATCTGAGTCTTCCTTTGTCTCCATGCCATTTGAACAATCAGTGACTCTTCTAATTTCCTGTCGCACAAACCAGGTGAGCAAAGTACCAGAACAGCATGGCGTCTTAGGATAATCTTTACTCTGCCCATTCACTATCTAGTCTAATCGATCGAGTGCATGACCAGAAATTGGTTCAGAACACTGATTATATTCTTTGATGTGAAAGATCCAGCCACATTGTTTGGAGGCACCAAGTCTTTTGGCACGACGACGTTTAGCCAAAGTGCTTCTGCCACACAGTGGTTTCGTTTGCTGTCCTTGAATTTCGGTATTTCTTACCAATCTTGTTTTTCTCATTATCACAGCATGCACATCAGATGGAAAAGTGCGTAAAACTCTCAGACTGAACCAAAAAAGTTTACTATCCATGCTTGCTAAACTTTAAGACACTCTATCTGGTTCTTTAACGTCTGCCAGTCAGAAAGACGATTGAAGCTGACTTAAAGACATGATTATCAAGTTATACAAAATACGAGACAGAGTACACAATATGATCAAAAGCAACAACAATAACAATAAAAGCAAAAAATTTTACGGGCACAAAATATGATCAAAATATGAAAAATATGAACTATAGTTCTCACCCCCCAACCTAAACTCAACATTGTCCCCAATGTTTCGAATTTACCAGTGTACTCAAAGTAGAGTAGGGACTGAAAGTAGATATCTGATCATTTGCCGACGCCTACAAACAAAAATACACACATTAATCATCTTTACGAAGATCTGGGTTTCGGGTAGGATGAAAATCCTTGTGTGTGAGTGCGAACAATAGCAGGACACCCATGCACAAATACAAAATTAAAGTGCAAAAGATGAAGTAAAGGATTGTGTCTGTGGAGTGTGTGGTCATTGATTTGCAGGGGGTGGGTCATTTTTTGCAAAGAACAGGGAAAACGAAGAAAAAGAAGAAGAAGAAGAGGGGGGCCCAACAGCGGCAGATGAGGAAAAAGGGAAAAATGGTTGGAGGCCTTATAAAGGCGTCCCCGCGGGTCGGTCTGGGTTGGATTTTTCCTGACCCGACCCCTTTTTGTGTCGGTAGGCGCGAATCTTGGAGGAATATTTTAGGTCCATTAAAAGAATGGTTTTCACATCTTTAACAAGGTCTTCAACAAATGGTTTCAAACGCTGACCAGTGACAGTAAAAGTATTACCATTTGATGGGTTTTTTACTTCCACTGTTTCATGTCCAACCACTTGTTTGACAATGTAAGGCTCAGTCCATCTTGATTTCAACTTACCAGGAAAAGGTGAAGTCTTAAATTATATAAAAGGACTTTTTGAGAAGGTTCAAAAGACTTCCGCACAATATTCTGATGTGTGGCGTGACATGGGCCAAACATTTAAAACTATATAAAGTGGAAGACTAGACTCCAACTTTTAGCCGAGAAAAGAGAGGAAAAGAGGGACAGAGAAAAAAAAAAGAAAAGGAAGAAAGAAAAGAAAAACTTCCATCTTTTCCATAGATCTAGCAAAATCCGAACAAACACTCAACTCGAATCAAGTATTAAAGTTGCTCACAACAGCATGGGTATCAACCTTGTCAAATTATGGTATCTTTCGAGAATCGGAGTTTTGGTCTAAGATTAAATCAAGACTTGGAGAAGCTAAATTCGAGTTTGCTTTGGAGTTCAACTACGTGGACTCACGCTACAAAAGGTAGGGTTTCCTTTATTTAGATGTAATTTCAACTTAAAAGATGGCATATGAAATGAGTAGGCTAAGGGTGTGTATCACATGTTAGCCCTTGACAAGTGTAATTAGTGGGTCAAATATAGGATTTCTAGTTAATCTTTTAATTAATAAAATCCAATTATGATTAACTTGATATAAGTTAATGTTAGCTAGACATTAACATGACTTGATGTTTTAATGGCATATCAAGTTTAATAGAATTATTAGCTTATTATGTGATTATGAGATAATATGTACGTTAAATGAGCATTTAGCATATGCTTAGTGTGGTGGAATTGTATTTAGGGGTGTTAATCGTGTCGTGTCGTATCATTTTCATGTCGTGTCACTTTCGGTCGTGTTATTTTCGTGTCGTATCACTTTCGATACGTGTCGGGTTCGTGTCAATATTCGTGTTAATAAAAAATTATTTAATTTGACAACAACTAATATAATATTATTTAAAAAATTATAAAATCTTATTTTATATATATAATACTCGTTAAGTAATTATTTTTTATCTACAATACCCATTAATCGTGTTATTTGTGTCGAACTTTAATTTGACTCATTTATTAGTCGTGTCAACTAATCGTGTTATTTTCGGGTTCGTGTCGGGTTCGGTTCGAGTCGTGTTTGTGTTAACAGAAAAAATTGACACCCCTAATTGTATTAATGTTTATAGAATTAATAAACATGTTGCCATGTTGGAAGTAATAAGCATGCTAGTTGTGTAAATTGATGTGTCTCTAGGTGTTTGTCTAATTGCTTAGGTGAATGCATGTTAGTTGAGTTGATTATCTTACACGACATGTTTGGGAAGGTGTTAAAAATGTTGTTATATTGCATTCATTATGTAATTGACATTGTAAATGATATCGAAGGCAATTGCACATTGCATTGCATTATGTGTGGGTTACACTACATTCATGGGCATTGATATTGTGGGAGTGTGTACATGATGTGAAATCAATCATTACATAGGTAGGTTGATCATGTGCTCGAGAAAGTCGCACCAAGGGTCGGCTGAGTCGCACAGAAAATTAAATGGATAAATTTGTCGGGGTGTAATAAGAAGTGTTATATTCTCCTTCGGGTGCAAGACCCGGTTATTTGGTTTATACACTTTCCCAGTGGTGAAATTCCAAAAAAGTGTAACGGCGAAAATGGAGTCAAGGGTGGGATGTCCTGAAAATCCGTTGATGGTGTGGTATCCCATTGGTGAAATACCATAAATCATCGTCCCACAGAGATACGAAAAATGAATTAATTAGTCATTAGGTGTACATAACACCAACGGGGAGGGTTTGGAATGTCCGAATACATACGCATGGTATTGCATGTGTTGTGACAGCCCGAGATGAGGCTCGGTGTTGGTATTGCATGTGTGAGTCTCATCTCATAGCATGACATGATTTATGGCATTGCTTCATGATAGATATATTTGAATAAATGTATGAAATGATTGTTGCATGTGACATTTCATTTGCATTTGGGTTGGGAGGTATTCTTTGTAGGAGTTACCATATTCAACGTTAGCTCACCCTTTATGGGAATATTTTTCAGGTATCACACAGATTTCCATCAAAGGCCCTCTTACAGGTCCACTTTGACGATAGAGCCGGACAGTGACTCTTATTTTGTGTTGTAGTCCTTTGTATATGTTTACTTTTAACATTGTATAATTTTTGTAAACAAAAACTTGTTTTATATTAAAAAGGCGTGTATATTGGATTCTTTTGGGACATTTATTCTTTTGTGAATGAATGTACATAGAGATTATGATTATGATAGTATCCGACACTATGAGATTGAGTATGGATGAATGGACCTGATGTGGTCAATGTTTATACGATTACACAGGTTGTGTTTTTGGTAAAGTTCCCCGTACAAAGGAAACTCGGCCCCAATTTTGTTAAGTTATGGATCTAAATGGGATGTAACAGTGTGGCATGGGAAGAACCTTTAGCCCAATGGGTTAGTGGATAACCTAATCCACCCGTCTTGTTCCAACAATCTAGCCTATGAAGATTCAAAACTAAATTTTTATTATCAAAACTATAAAATGAAATTCAATTGTATAGTCCATTTGAAGACCCTCCCCACCACCACCCTTTCTTTGGGGCGAGCTGCCCGATTTTTCCCATTGACCAGCCAATAACTTGGCCCATGGGAGACCACAAACCGTTGTTTGGTGATTCAACCCTGGTCCAGTGTCGAGCCTTAATTACTACGCACATTCATGGTTCTTATTATTCTTCTTCATTTTGATGTTATATGGACCATCCACATAGTTAGTAGAAAGTGGTTTGTTGTTAAATTGAATTGAATGTTAAATTGAAAAAATTTTGAAAAATTGATAATTTTGAAAAAATCGAATTGAATGTTAAATTGAAAAAATTGATAATTTCATTAATTCAAGAGGGCATTCTTGGTATTATAAAAAAAATTGAATTGAATGCTAATGAAATTTAATTGTAATTTGCTGAAATCGAAATGTTAATTTGGTATTTATTTGGATGAAATTAAATTTTAAATTTTGGAATTTCAACGTTAAGTTGATAAAATTGATAGTCATTAAAGTCATGAATTTTGATGTTTATTTAATAAAAAGGCGGTCACTTTGGTATTAATTTTATCAAAAATATTATTTGAAATATATTGAAATTATTATTTTGTTTTATCTCCAAAATATATGCGATCTATCCCAAGAGTTGGGATCTATTGCAAGGTTGCAATAGTCTTCCCCAAAACTTATTGAAAAATGGTAAGTTTGGGATTGATCACAAATGTCTGTGATCGATCACAAGGTCACTAGAGTGAAATTTAGCAAAATTATGAGTAATTTACCACAGTTAATGGCAGATTTACCTTCTTTAAGGGTTAGTTTATAACAACTGTGGATAAATTTGTAAGTTTAGATGTTAATTTACGACTATTCTAATTAATATTACGACTGTTTTGGTTAATATTATGACAATTTTGGTTAACGTTAATAGGATTAAAAGTAAATTTATGACAAAACGAGGTTAAATTAAAATCATGGTGAATAAATTTATCACAATTATAGAAATGTTACGACATCAAAGGAAAAAATTATTATAGTTCAGGGTGAAATACAATAATTATGGATAAAATTACTAGTATATAAGACAATTTTACCATTAATTTGGTTAATCTTATAATAATCGTGAGTAATTTTACAAATATAAAGTAAATGTACGACACCTATGTGATGCATTAGTGATGTATTTACAACAAATATGGTTAAAGATGTTAATCAATACTTTTACCACCATATTGGTTACATTTAATATTGTTAAACATAGTATTACCATCATTTTGGTAAGATTTACGACCACAGTGGATAATTTGTCACAATTGAGGATATGTTTACCACCTTTGAGTATGAGTTTACCACAATTGTGAATAAATTTGCATGTTTAGAGGAAAATTTATGATTTTTCTGGTTAATATTACGACAATTCTGGGTAATATTATGAGGATTAAGGTTAAATTTACAACAAAAAAAAGGTTAAATTAAAACAATGGTGGATGAATTTACTACAACTGTGGTAATATTACAACATCAAAAGAAAAATTTCCAACAATTTAAGGTTAAGTTATAATGATTGTGGATAAAGTTATTAGTATATAGACCAATTTTACTTTCATTTTAGTTAATATTACGAGAAACGTGGATAATAATACAAACTTAGATGTAAATTTATGACATCGGTAGGATGCACTAGTGTCGTATTTACGACAAATGTGATTAAATGTGCCAATTGTACTTTTATTAGCATATTAGTTAAAGTTTGCCCACTATTATAGTAACTTTTCACACTACTGTAGTAAATTTTTCACTGATATTATAATTTTATCCATTATTGTTTTAAGTTTTTCACTACTGTTGTAAATTTTTTCACTACTATTATAATTCTGTCAAATACTGTTGTAAATTTTCTACTACTATTATAAATTTTCCACTGACATTATAATTTTTTTCACTACTGTGGTAATTGTGCCCACTACTGTCGTAAATTTACAACTGATATTGTAATTTTGGTCACTACTATGGTAATTTTGGCCACAACTATTGTAAACTTAGAATAATTATGTATAAGGTTACTAATATATAGACCAATTTTACTTTATTTTCGTTAATATTATGATACCCGTGGATAATAATACAAACTAAAAAGGTAAATATACAACATCGATTGGATGCATTAGTGTCGTATTTAAACAAATGTGGTTAAAAGTATCAATTATACTTTTATCACCATAGTGGTTAACGTTTGCTCATTATTTTAGTAATTATGCTCATTATTGTTGTAAATTTTTCACTGATGTTGTAATTTTTTCTAGTACTATGGTAATTTTGCCCACTACTGTCGTAAATTTTTCATTGATGTTATAATTTTGTTCACTATTGTGGTAATTTTGTCCACTACTTTCGTAAATTTTTCACTGATGTTGTAATTTTGTCCACTACTATAGTAATTTTTCCCACAAATGTTGTAAACTTAGAATAATTGTGGTTAAAGTTATTAGTATATAGACCAATTCTACTTCATTTTTGTTAATATTATGAAAATAATGGGTAATAATTAAATTTAAAGGTAAATTTATGATATCAGTGGGATGCACTATTATTATATTTATGACAAATGTGGTTAAATGTGTCAATCGTACTTTTACCACTATATTTGTTAAAATTTGTCCACTATTGTTATAAATTTTTCACTGATGTTATAAATTTGCCCATTGCTGTTGTAAATTTTCCACTGGCACTGTTGTAAATTTTTCACTATGTAAAAAAGCAACTGGTGAAACTGGCTATTTTACCTTTTGCTTTTACACATACCATGATCTACTGCTTTCTGCGCTTAACAGCTTTTCGATATGATACGGAAAAGCTAAATAGTTGTATTTGTAGATAAGTCTGTAAACATAGTATTATCCGTGCTTTAGTGTTAGCATTACCATCTGCCAAACAACTCCTAACACTTGGCAGAGCCAAGAATCATCCATGTTATGTCAAAATTAGTTTTTTTTTTTTTGGAACAGAACTACAACACAACTCCTTATAAAGGAGAAGTGCAGTAGAACTTTATAAACACACTCACACACCCAGAGGTTACCCGATGTGGGATAACCCCAGTCAAAATTAGTTCAGTAATCAGCATCATACACTGTCTACAATAGTAGTAAGGTGTAACACCCCGCATTTTCGTTCATATAGATATATAGATATAGCAAATAATGGTTGTAAAGATGTGGATAGGGGTATTGAAGTGTGTTTGAACTTTGTAAATTTGAAAAGTAAAGATTTAAAATGTTAATGAAAATCATAGTTGAAATTTAGTTTTAGTGAGTGAAAATATATAATGTTAGGTCCTATAACTTGTAATAAATAGGTTTGGTGTATAAATATGTGTTGGAGAGGTTTGTGATGGATTTGGTTAGTTTTGGAATGGATTGGAAATGGAAAACAAAAGAAATAGGCAAAACTGGGTAAATGGTACTGGTACTGGGTACCGGTACTGAATGGTACCGGTACTGAGTACCGGTACCCCGATTCCAGAAGGTTTCTTGTACCGGTACTGAATGGTACCGGTACTGAGTACCGGTACTACCGAAACCAGACTGTTTATTTTAAAGTCGCGAATTTCGGCCTCTCTCTCTCTCCCTATAAATACTTAAGGCCGACTATTTGAGCCCCATTTCAGCCTTCTAAACCCTAGGCACCTTTAGAGAGAAAGAGAGGGAGAGAATAACATCAAAGATAAGGAGAGATACACCATTTTAGAAGATTAAAACCCTAGATTTCTAAGATTTCACTTCTCTACTCATTCTCTTTTCTTCCATTCTTCACCCACTCTCACCCAAATCTTTTGAAAACCCTAGGGAGAGGAGATTAAAAGGAAAAGAAAGGAAAGCAAGAAGGTCTTGAAGCTTGGGTATTTGGCTAAAACTCTTGAGCGTTGAGGTAGGAGATTTCTTCCTATTCTCTTACATTGAGGCTAGGATTAAATTATATGTATTTTTTTGGTTCAAAATCATATATACTTGCTATTATTTACTTGATTCTTGATCCTCTTGCATTTATTGCCATGTTTTAAATATTGTGGTAGTTGGGTAACCATTAAAGGTCCCTTTTTCATTCTCAAACCCTAGTTTTAAGAAAAATGAATTTTTCCTCTTTACATTTTCTTGGTTCTCACCATCACAACCTTAGTGCTTGATATTGTATAACAAAATGATGTTTATGGGATCTCTTGCTATTTTTCTTCAATTTTGCTATGGTACAAATTGTGAAATTTGGGGATTTTGGGATTTCTGGTAAATTGAGAAAATGTTTGTAATGATATCTCTTGTATGATTGTTGTGATGGACTTGAATGGCTTTCGAGCATTGCCGTGGAGTGTTAGAGGTAGTCTATCCCGGTGGGGGTTTATGGTATGGTTAGGATGTGAGATATTTGTGGGAATTTTATCGCTTGCGTGGTTGTACGATACGAACATGGATTACTATGGACCGGGTATCATGTAGTGGGTATACGTCTTTATATGCCACGCGGGTATGAACTTTTCCTACCACATGGAGTGGGTAGACGCCTTTGTACGCCGTGTGGGTATAAACTTTTCATATCGCTAATGATCACGGGTTAGTAACGTGGGTTGTATCGGGCACACAAGGTGGGTTATCGTGTATTGTACCATAAATTGTTTTGACAAGAGTTTCGGGAAGTATGAGATTCTGCGAAAACTTGTTGAAAACGGTTCATGGTAGAATGAATTACCAATGGTATATGATGTTTATTTATCCATTTCGATTACTATGGCTACTTAAACTTGAGATCTATTTAAAATGTCCTGCTTTTCCTTCAAAATGTTATATATGTTATTTGTGAAAATGAGACCAACCGTTTTATATGCTTTCCTAAACCTTGTTTGAGTTTGGGAAGATTTTGCTACAGAGCTTCGTGCTCATCCCCTACAATTAACATTTTTCATATTATGCTATAGAGGAGGAGCTTGGCGCTAATGAGCCGGGCATTAGGGAAGCCTCATTAGAGGGGTACCTGGATCCCGAGTGGGACATTTAGAGATGCCCCTTTTATTTTTGTACTAGACTAGGAACCAATATGTACAAACATTGTAAAGTCTAGTTTCTTTTGAAATTTCGCTACAATATATTCATGTAATTCTTTTGGGTTGTAATGGCCTTAGTTTGACTTATTCTTTTGGGAGGATTATTGTGGATAGTATATATGGTGAATGAAATATATTTTGGATTTGATGGTTAGATAGACCCGGTGTGGTCAAGGTATTATAAATGTACAGGTTGTGAGTTTTGGGAGAGCTTCCCGTACGAAGGAGACTCTGCCCAAATTTTATTAAAATTAAGAATGTTTCTTATTTGGTGGATATATATTTAGTTGCTCTCATGACATGAATAGTTTCATAGTGTAATGCCGTCGATGGTGTGTTTTGGGGTGTTACATAAGGATTGATGAATCAACTGATTATATATCAACAGACCTAATTGAAGTGTAATAAATACTCAATAAATTCGAATCGATGTTTTGTTTTAAGATGCATAATATTTTATCAAGTTCGTTTTATATCTAAGTTGTGAATCTTTTATTAAGTGGCTTATGGGATTCAATCCAATTATGATTTCAATTCAGTAAAAACAAACTTATGGTCTCTTCATACCAATTTCATCTTGAGTTTTATAATGTGTTGAGAATTACAAACCTAATAACTGAGGACGAAACTCGGATTTATTCATAGAGTGGGCAATACATGAATAAAAAATTAATTAATATACAAACTTTTAAATCATTATCTAAAAAATAAATTAATTATCAATCATATATATATATGCAAGCAGAACACGGCATTCTTTTAAATCCCAAAAAAGGTCTATAATTGATATTATGCTTAAATGTTTAGCAATTTTTTTTTCATGTATACAAAATAATCTTAATTTAGATCATTATTTAATTTTTCAAGAAATTGGTATATGTAAAAAAAAAAACATAAAACACACTTTTGGGTTATTTCTACCATTTTGTAATTAATGTGTTCTTAATTTTCTATTTTTATCAATGTTATTTGATTTCACCAACTAATTTTTTTATTATAATATATTATATATATATTCATAATGAATTTTGAAATGGCTAGTCAAACTTTCGCCAAGGCCCACTCCATGGAGCCGGTCCTGCCACCACCTTGTGGCTTAATGCCAACCATATACAAAGAGCTATTTTTGTCCACACAATATTTATCATACATTATTGGTTTACTTTCTCTAATTTATTATGCAAGTGTGAACACATATAGATATCAAAGTCTCTGCTGCTTGTATATTTATTGACTTCTCATAATCATATTCATATATATCAAACAAACCATATGAATCATAATAATACGTGCACTCAAACTTTATATACCACAGCCCATATGGAAGTCATTTCAGCCTCTGTAGAGCAATCAATCAGACAACATAACGGGGAAAAAGAAATGAAAGCCGGTGTTAAAGGACTAGTAGATTCAGGGGTGTTCAAGATACCAAAAGTCTTTGTAAACCCGCCGGAGAAATCATGCAACTCCGACGGTGTTAACCTCCAAGTACCCGTCATTGATTTTGCAGGCCTTGAAAGTAGTGGTGATCGACGAATGGAAATCGTGAAAAAAATTCGGAAAGCTTGTGAAAATTGGGGATTCTTTCAAATGATTAATCACGGAATTCCGTTCAACGTTTTAGATGGAATGTTGGAAGGAGTGAGACGGTTCCATGAACAACCTAGCAAGGCTAAGATGGAACTGTATTCTCCTAATTCTACGCAAAGTGTGAGATTCTATAGCAACGAAGGTTTCCTTAAAGCTAGAGATTGGAGGGATTCATTAAGCCTTCAATTTCTTGAGGACACTATAGTGGATCCTGACATGTTACCCCCAGCTTGCAGGTATAGAGTAGTTTACTTCCAAAATTCAATTTATTGGACCTTTTTTTTGTTCAATATTTATTAGACTTGAAGTATCGGAAAATCATTGATAAAATCGTATGCAAAAACCGTGTTTAACCGATGTGTGGGTTAGTGGGTCACCAAGTGTATCAAAAATTTACATTATTAAATCATGTTCAAAATCTTATGAAAAAATTATATTTAACTTATACTTGTAATTAACAGGTGATTTAGTACATCAGAGATTTACGTAATAAAAAAGAGTCAAAAGACGTGGGGTTAAAGTGATTCCCATTGAGCGGATAAAATAAAGAACTTCGAATAGTATTATTGCTGCATTTAGTTCATCAGACACTATAATGATGGGAACGGTGTGACATTGGATCCAAGAATTATGTCTAGAGGACAAGACGGGGAAGAGGAGATCAGTAGTGAAAATATCGACTCTATATAATTCCAAGACTCAGTTTGCAAACACATTTTTTTAAAATTTTAGGGAAGTAGTTTTCTCCCTTCTCTCTCCCTCTAGATACGATAGCAATAATTTGTACATGAAATCATTTTGTAATATAAAAAATTAAGCATTAGTCTTTAAATAACAATCTTTTTTTTATTTTATTTTTTTGGTTAT
Organism: Ilex aquifolium; assembly: GCA_951799425.1. Classification (NCBI taxonomy): domain Eukaryota; kingdom Viridiplantae; phylum Streptophyta; class Magnoliopsida; order Aquifoliales; family Aquifoliaceae; genus Ilex; species Ilex aquifolium. Next base: position 21,702,735 of record OX637397.1, on the reverse strand, counting down.
ATAATTTAAAATAAAAGTGAATAGAGAGAAAATAAGAGAAAGAGCGTATTCTCTTCCTGAGACACCTTCCTCCAGGATAAGTCAACCTTGCCTTAGGTCAATCCCCGATCCCTATAGAGCGAAAGAGCTGCCTGGTGATCCCTAGGTTGCAGCACGTCCGGATGATTTCCTCCAGGTGTTGGAGTGCCCTTTCGAAATAGGGGCTAGCCGTTCTTTGCTCACATAAGCTTTGATGAACCTGCAGGAGGCTCCACCACCTGACGAGCCTGAATCACATTTGGAGTTTGAGCTTAGCCATCTCTTCCAGTGTTCTGTGCCCTTGTCTTTCGCTCTATGGCAGCAAAGGATGCTATAAGTGTGGATTAACATGATTATCTGATAGTAGAGAATATGATAATTGAATTGTCTGATATTGGGATCGTGTAGAGAATATGATTTGTTTAATTCCAAAAAAAAATATAGGAATTAATTTTTTTTATCATTGAATGAATTTTAACCATTATTGTGCTTTTATAAATTGAGAATTTAATTTTTTTTTAGTTGTAATATTAGATAGATGATTGGGTTGATCCACACCTAGGGTATCATCAAAATGACTAATGTACTGTCCTTGACTTTTTTTTTTTTTCTAAGTATTTTTTTAAACAAAAACAAAGATATTTTTCCAAAAATAAATAGATGTTTAGTTAGATGTCACTTTATAACGCTTTTTTAATAAATATTTTATCTATTTATGTTTATATATTTTTTTAATAAATAGATGTGATCTATATGCATCTTAATATATAGACTATACATGTGTATACATATGCTACTATATATATACCTATATTTATATGTGTATGCAATTGGACTTGGACAAAAAAAAGCAAATCCGAACTAGTAAAAAGCAAAAAAAAAAAAAACCAAAATACAAAATAAACGGTACTTCAAGAATACTTTAAAAAAGGAAAAAGTAGAAGAATACATGAAATGGGTAATTGATGTTAATAATTCCTGAAAGAGTAATTGATGTTAATAATTCCTTCGCTCCACCCATGTCTTGTACAGGTTTGAAGTAGAAGAATACATGAAATGGGTGATAAAATTGAAAGAGACGTTGGCTGAATTGCTATCTGAGGCTCTAGGGCTAAACAGGAACTATCTTTCAGACAAAGAATACATGACAAGTGGAACATTAATGTGCCATTATTATCCAGCTTGCCCCCAGCCGGAGATGACTCAAGGCATTATTCCGCATTCAGACTTGCCCTTTTTAACTATTCTTCTCCAGGACAATGTTGGTGGTCTCCAAGTTCTCCATCAGAGTCAGTGGGTTGATTTGAACCCTTTGCAAGGATCTCTCATAGCCAACATGGGAGATCTAATGCAGGTATATATATGATTAGTTCAGTAAATAATATTACTCATATATTAATAAAAAAATATAAATATAAATAAAGAAAAATCTCATACAAAAACCTATCTTACGGACAAACTTTAGCTTATCCACTAATTCAAATTAATGATTTTGTCAGAACATTCTAAAATTATTAGTAATACCGGGCAAATGGCCCATGGGCTGGCCGAAAGTACGTAGCCATTGGGTCAAGAGTTGAGTCCGCATGTGAAGAACCTTTAGCCCAATGGGTTAGTGGATAACCTAATTCACCCGTCTTGTTTCAACAATCTAGCCCATGAAGATTCAAAACTAAATTTTTATTATCAAAATTGTAAAATGAAATTCAATTGTATAGTCCATTTGAAGGCCCTCCCCATCACCACCCTTTCTTTGGGGCAAGCTGCCCGATTTTACCCATTGACCAGCCAATAACTTGGCCCATGGGAGATCAAAAACCATTGTTTGGTGATCCAACCCTGGTCCAGTGTCGGCCCTTAATTACTATGCACATTCGTGGTTCTTATTATTCTTCTTCATTTTGATGTTATTTGGACCATCCACATAGTTAGTAGAAAGTACATTTTTGTAAAGCATTATTGCATTAGTGTATAGATTACTGATATAGTTTATAATGATGGGAATAGCTTATTACCAACGACAAATTCAAGAGCGTAGAGCATAGAGTACTAGCTACATCTGTCAAATCGAGGGTATCAACGGCTTGTTTCTTCAGACAAAGCAATCGAATTATATCCAGGCCAATTGGACCAATAGAGGAGCTTCAGGGTCCTTCACTATACAAGGAAGTCATTTTCGCAGATTATGTTGCCCGTTATAAGTCCGACAGAAAAGATTGTATTGGTACTCTAGCTCATTTCAAGTGGTGATGACAAGCCACCACTATCTATACTCCTTAAAATGACAATAAAGTTTGAAGTGCCAAGAGGCAATTTTCAAAAATCAAGTGGGGTCTGGAGGCCATACCCCCTAGTCTATTTATGGATCTGCCATTGAAGTCGTTTCTTCAAGGGGGAATATAGTTATGTTGATTTTATTTCTTACTATCCCTTCTGCCAAAATGAGGACGTTTATATACCTACTGTGAAGATATTGGTGTTTACACTTGTTTCTCTTGGCCGTTTAGGGGCTCTATTGTCTTTAATTTTTTTTGTTCTATAAAATAGTCATACTACCAGTTATGCTTTAAGGTATTGATAAGTGTTGGACAATTAAGAAATAATATTTACAGAATATTGATTTTAGTGGAAATGAGAATGTTAAGGTGGATGTGTGACAAAACTAGTAAGGATAGAATTAGGAATAAAAAAATCCTTAAAAAATAGAAGTAACACATATTGTAGATAAAGTAAGAGAAAATTAATTTAAGTGGCTCAGACATATTTATAGACAGTCTACTACTACTACACCAATGAGAAATAGTGATGCTTTTACTATTGACGGTAATAAAAGAGATAGAGAAAGATCTAACATTAACTTTAAATAAAATAATCAAAAAAATATATGACAACTTATGTTTTAATAAAAAGTATGGTCCTTAATATAGTACAATGACAAAATAAGATTTGTGTAGCCAACCCCAAAACTACAAAGTTACGTTGAGTTTGAACAACACACATCCACCTACTGGAAAAGAAAAAAAAAAAAAAAAACCAATCTATCTCTATATAATTTTATTGAAGAGAAAAGAAGATATAAGAGCATCTTCAATAGCCTCTCTATTCTCACTCAATTGTCTATTATAAGAGTCAACTCTTAAAATTTCTTCTCCAGTGGACTCTTTATTTAAACTCTCCAAAATAATTGTATCTTATTTAAAATAATAGTGAAAAAAATAGAAGGGAAACAAAATTTATTGTCAAAAAGGACAAAACATAAAATGATAAAATGATAAAAATAGAGAGTCCTTTGGAGTGTTGTGTAAACTTAGTTGACCACAAAGAGTAAACAAATACTCCCCTCAAGAGTACTTATATCTCCAAAGATCAAATCAACCCAAAATAGCAAGCAAGATGGACAAAGGAAAAGAGAGAGAGAGAGAGAGAGACAGAAGGGTAAGTGCAACAATTTTAGAATTGATCACCCAAGCTATAAAACTTGGAAAAATTTAATAAATCGATTAAATGGGTAATACGGTAATTAAGCCATTTAAGCAAGGTTAAAAATCTAAAATTTTATATAACTCAGATGACGAAATATACCTCACCATTGGCTCGTCTCGCGAAAACGAGTTGGGCGTACAAATTTTGTTAAATTTCGAGACGGTCGAAATTTTTACGTATTATAAGGCAAAATACACAATCAGGCGATACACGATTAAAATTCAAGCAAATTGGCTTTTATTCGTTGAACCCACAATATAATTAATGTAGTTATCTAACTAACATTATCTGCACTTGACACATGTCAAAGTGTGATTAGCTATGGGAGATTTCCAACCAATTAAACAGGGACAAGTGACAAGCCCTACACTAAGCAATTAAAAGCCAAACTAAATGGAAGACTTAGTCTTCTTCAACCCTTCTTCTTCTTCTACCTTCTTCACACTTAACTCCCAATCCAATCATTATACCTTGATCACCCAAGAATTAAAGTTGCTCTACACGATGAGGGCTACTTATCAACACCAAGATCGACTATTTTCCACCATCATTCGGGTCAACGGCTTTGTCTAGGGCTTGTGGGAGACTTGGTTGGGCTCTTCAACGGTTTTCTCCACCACCATTATTTAGATTCGCTTTCAATCTACGGTTTGCATATGAGATGAGTTTGAGTAAATGTATGTTAATCACATGATTAGCCTATAATTAATGTAGCTAGTATATTAATTGGAACGTATGAACATGTTGCCTAATTTCTACTTGAGTTGGGTTGTTGAACATGTTTTATATGTAGATTATGATGGGTATGCCAGGTGTTTACAATTATGCACCCTATATGTTTGATAAAATGCCTAAATGTATTCAAGCATGTTATTTGAGTTAATCAATGTATATAACATGTGTTGGGTGATATGCTAGAATGTTCTTATATACTTTAGTGTTATAATTGACATTGTCTTTTCATTTTAAATGTAATTGTACATACATTGGACGTGCACGGGTTAAACATCACATCCACAAGACATTTGGCATGGTTAGGAGTGTTATACATGGATAAATCGCTTATGACATAGGTGAGTGATGGGTGGGGCTTGGAAAGATTGGACCATGGTCCAATCGAATCTCATGGGAAATTGCATGGAAATATGTCGGAACATAGCAAGAAGGGCTAGATTCTCTCTCAAGTGCAAGACCCATTTTATTCGGTCACACATTTTTCGGTGGTGTAACGAGTTCATAAAAGTGTGTCGATGAAAACGGAGCCGAATGTGAGATGTCCTCGAGATCTGTTAACGGTTTGGTAGCTCGTTGGTAAAAGGTCATAAATTAACTGCCCCTAAAGACAAGATAATAATTGAAATGGTCATTGGGTGTGTATAGATCAATGACGGGGGCTTGGAATTGCCCAGTTCATGACATGGCATTACATCATGGGTATGCATGGGAACCCGGGAATGGGTTTGGAGTCGAACATGCATTCATGAAACATCACTCATTGCTCGACATGTTTAGTAAAATTCTTTTATGTTACTTGTTGCATATATGTGATTGTTGAGTTATATGTACATCATATCATATGCATTTGGTTTGGGAGATATTCTATAAGAGATACCCTACTGGGCTTAGGCTCACCCTGTAGTGGGAATATTTTTCAGGTAATACGCACGCTTCCTCAGATGGCCGTCACATGGGTCCATTTTGATGATGGAGCCGAAGCTCAGGCTCTTATCTTGGATGTATCGATGTTAGGTCCCAATTATAAATTGATAGCCTCATAGTATTTTGGGTTATACAAGATTGTATAGTCTTTTGTAAAGGCTTGTATATGGGGACTTATTGTAAACTCTTCTTTTGTTTAACTGAATGGTTTACATTTGAACTTGTTATTGGTGTCTAATGCATAGATTGGATTAGATGTGTATGTTAGACCTTGGAAGGTCAATATGAATTGTTTATTGACTTAGGTTGTTTTTTGGGTGGAGCTCTACGTACAAAGGAGATTCTGCTGGAATTCCGTTATGATTAGTCCACCAAGACCATGGCCTTAGGGTAATTAATGAGGCTACGATCATTAAGGATCCCCGGGAATTGGGGCGTCACAGCTTAATATCAGAGCCTAGGTTCTCGATTACCTTAGGACTTGAGGGTAGATTGGGTTAGGCCACTGCATCCATGTGCATTTCATATTATTTGTTGTGTACTAAGTGTTGTGAATATGTATGTTTGAGTATGAGGAACGAGAAAAAATAAGGCAAAAACCATAGCCGTAAGGGTGGAAAAGAAGAAGGAAAGAAAACATAGACGAACAAGAACAAACCGGTAGGTTAGTTTTCAAGCTTGACCTATCGATAGGACAACAAGAACAAACCGGTAGGAAGGCTTTCTGTTGGGAACCTACTAGTAGGCCAGATCCAAACCTACCGGTAGGTCAGCCCTCTATTTTGAACCTATCGGTAGGTTGGACAGAAACCTACTACCGGTAGGATGAACATAAACCTACCAGTAGGACAACCTTCTATTTTGGAACCTAACGGTAAGTTGGACATAAACCTACCGGTAACACAACCCTCTATTTTGGAACCTACTAGTAGGTCGGACATAAACCTACCGGTAGGTCAGCCTTTTGTTTTGTTATACCGGTATGTTGTACATAAACCTAATGGTGGGTCAGTTTAATACTGCAATTTTTCCCCAACTTCGAACAGCCATACCTATTGCTACAGAAATCAAAATTAAGCAAATAAGCTATCGTTGAAAATTTTAGGATGTATACTTTCAAATGAAATAAATTTCAAACCCAATTTTTTATTTTTCTAAGAATTATGTACAAAAGCGTGAGGGTGTGTGATGACATTAACTTGAAACCAATTCACATGTTCTTTTTACGGCATCATGTCGTGACTTATTCTATGATGTTTTGACAATGTTAATAGTTGGTGATACTAAGTTAGATTCTATTTCTATCTCTTGTGTTATAGATGGCAACACGGGGAAGGTCACGACGAAACAATCAACGGGCGGTCAGAACAATCAACCACCACCACACCACCCGTCTATGATCAAGGGGCATTCACGAATGTCATGACTGTCATGGTGGCTACTTTCATACAATCTAGCATCAACATAAGTCAAGGAGGCTCAAGTAACCTCTAGAAGTTCAAGGCACACTTCTAGAGGCTATATAAGGCAATGGAAAAAATCACATTTCTAGGGGGAAGCGGACTCGATGGTAGCTGAACTTAGGTTCCAATAGGTGGAAAAAATCCTTAAGGCAATGGAAATCACATTGGATGCCACAAAGATTAGGCTTGCCACCTTTTAACTCGAAGGGGAAACCCATCAATGGTGGGTATGGGCAAAGTCATCAAGGGACTTAGAGGCTATGATGTGGGCTGAGTTCCAATGGTTATTTATGAACAAACACTTTCTTTCCGCCCTCAGATTAGTAGATGCCTTAGAATTCTTAGACCTCAAGAAAGGGACGATGATGGTCATATAATACATGGCTAAATTCATCGATGTAGCTTATTTTTCCAATGATTATGTGGCCACCAACATGGCAAAGGTGAGGAGGTTTGAGGATGATCTAAACCTGGCCATACGGGACAAGATAGTGGGCCACAGGTTGCAAGAACTAGTTTCTTTAGTCGAGAAAACAATGGCCATTGAGAGGGAGATAGATGACAATAAGAGTATCCGGGAGTCTGGAGTTAAAGACAAGAAGAAGGAGGGTTAATCCTCTAACACAAGTTCGGGTAAAAAGTAGAAGGTGTTTACACCACAAGGGTCTCAGGGGCAAGGCCAGGGGTACCAAGGGCAAGGTCAGAGTCAGTATTCCCAGGAGGAAGGATTTTTAGGGGCACGCAACAAGGGGGCCTTAAGATATGTTACATATGTTATTATCCAGGCCATATGAAGTGGGATTGTCCTCAGAGGTAGGGATCTCAAAGCTATGGGGCCTCTCAGTTCCAGTCATCATTAGGCCCTTCACTGCCCATCTTCTTTCCTCCCTACCCTACCATAGGTCAGGAAAATCAGTATCAACCTTAGGGTGTTGGGCAGGTTCCAACTACTTCACGTGCGGGACTCCGCAATCAAGCCAGATGGGCCAGGGTGTAGGCCGAGGCTGATGACATGGATATCAGGCAGGCACATCAGGTACTTAGGGGCGAATCTTCGCCATCACTCCTCAAACTGATGTAGTGGATCAGTTAGTGGTTAATGGTACATTCTTACTCTCATGTTTATGGGCAAGGGTGTTATTTAATTCTGGTGTATCTCATTCATTCATCTCTACATCATTTGTGTGTGACTTGGGCTTAGAAGTTGAATTCTTAGAGAAGTCGTTGTATGTGAATTCTCCCTTAGGAGCTAGAGTTTGTATTGATAAGATATGTCGGGATTGTGAGTTAGAGATCTCTGGGATTCAAATCAATGTAGACCTTAGGACCATGAACATGTCATAGTTTGACGTCATCCTTCGGATGGATTAGTTATCGGCACATCGGGTAGTTATCAATTGAGATCGAAAAAGAGTCACTACTTATAATTCGAAAGGAGTTTGTTTCAAATTCCAAGGAGAAAAGCACAACACTTTACCCTAGGATGTGTATGATTCCTGTTGGCATGGACAATTGATAGTTGGCTTGCTAGCCTTACCCTTGAGGAAGAGGCGAGACAAGAATTGGGTCTACCTCGGATTGTTTGCGAATATGCGAATGCCTTCCCAGAAGAGTTACCGGGATTGCCTCCATATCAGAATGTTGACTTCTCCATTGAGTTGTAACCCAGTGTATCATTTATCTCTATGGAACCACATAGGATGACACTGGCAAAGTTGTAAGAACTCAAAGTCCAATTGTAAGAGTTATTGGACAAGGGCTTTATTAGACTGAGTTCCTCACCTTGAGGCGCTTCGGTACTTTTTTCCAAGAAGAATGATGGGACCCTTAAGCTTTGTATAGATTATAGGTAGTTGAATTGGGTCACCATCAAGAACAAGTACTCATTTCCACGCATAGATAACCTATTTGACCTGTTGAGAGAGGCTTAGCTCTGCTCTAACATAGACTTGCACATGGGGTTTCCATCAGTTGAAGATATAGGAGGCAGACATTCCTAAGACGGCATTCACGACTCGATATGGCCACTTCGAGTTCACGATCATGCCATTCGGGTTAACGAATGCTCCAGCGGCATTCATAGACCTCATGCATAGGGTATTCAAACCCTACCTTGATTAGTTTGTCATAGTATTCGTAGACAACATTCTTGTCTACTCCAAGATGGAGGGAGAGCATGACCATCACTTGAGGGTTATTTTACAAACCTTGGGAGATCACTAGTTGTACGACAAATTTAGCAAGTATGAGTTTTGGCTAAAGGAGGTTAATTTTTTGGGCCACATTGTGTCCATTATGGGTGTGTTAGTTGACTCGGAAAAGGTCAAGGCAGTAATGAGTTGGGAGAGGCCGAAGTCAGTCTTTGAGATATGTAGTTTCTTGGGATTAACAGGATATTATCGAAGATTCATCGAAGACTTCTCCCTCCTAACGGCACCTATGACACGACTGAATAAAAAGAATGTCAGATTTTAATGGGATAACTCTTACGATAGGGCATTCTAGAAGTTGAAGAGTAGGTTGACTTTAGCTCTTATTCTGATTGTTCTAGAGAGCAGACAGAGGTACACAATTTACTATGATAACTCAAAAGAGGGACTTGGATGCCTCTTGATGCAATCTGGTAGGGTAGTTGCTTATGGTTTCAATTAGCTTAAGAACCATGAGAAGAGCTATCCGACACACGACATGGAGTTGGCGGCTATTGTCTTTGCATTGAAGGCATGACGCCACTATCTCTATAGAGAGTAATGTGAGGTGCACTCGGACCACAAGATTCTAAAGTATATTTTCACACAACAAGACTTTAACATGAGACAACACTGATGGATGGAGTATTTAGAGGATTATAACTTCAGTTTGCACTACCATCCTAGTAATGCGAACGTGGTGGTTGATGCTCTCAGTCAGAAGTCACGGGGGTTTCTAGCTAGTATAGCTTCCTGAGAGTGGCAAATGCTTGAGACTATGGGAAAGTTTGGACTGCACTATCAGGATCAGGCTCAAGGTATCATGGGCAGCTTGATTGCCACTCTGTCTCAACTCAACAGGGTGATAGAGGCTCAGGGTCAGGATTTCAAAGTATTGTCCATCAGGGACAAAGTACAGTCTAGTTCAAGTGACGATGGAATATCCATTCTGATGGTACTCTCCAGTATAGAGGCAGAGTTCTTATTCCTCATTCCAACGACATGAGGGAGGAGATACTCCGAGAGTTTCATTACTCTCGTTTTGCAGTGCATCCCGACAGCATAAAGATGTATCACGATCTTCACCGCCGGTACTACTAGAGTGGGATGAAGAAGTGCGTTGTGGATTTTGTGAGTAGGTTTTTGACTTGTCAGCAGATGAAGGCTAAGCACTAGAGACTAGCAAGGTTGTTCCAGCCATTAGAGGTAGCCGAATGGAAATGAGAGCATATCACGATGAACTTTGTTACTCATTTACCATAATCTACACGGGGACATGACACAGTTTGGCTTATAGTGGATCGGCATACCAAATTGGCTCATTTCTTGGCAGTACGGATGGCCGTCATAGTGGAGGAATTTTGTAAGTTATATGTTTGAGAGATTATCCAGTTGCATGGGGTACCCATTTCTATTGTGTCGGATCGAGATCCATGATTTACAACTCGATTCTCGGAGATTTTTCAGAGTGCTATGGGTACACAGTTAATGTTGAGCACTACTTTTCATCCACAGACTGGCGGCTAGTCGAAAAGGACTATTCAAATTCTAGAGGACATGCTTTGGGCATGCATCCTTGATTTCAACGGCATTTGGGAGGATCACTTGCCTTTAGTGGAGTTTGCCTGTAACAATAGTTATCAGACAAGCATACAGATGGCGCCCGACGAGGCTTTATATGGGAGACCATGCCATTCTCCAATTTGTTGGGTGGAGATGGGAGAAGGACATTCCATGGGTCTAGACATGATTAGGGACACCTATGAGAAGGTGGCCATTCTACAAAAACGTCATCTCACTGCTCAAAGCCAACAAAAGAGCTATGCTCACCAGAGGTAAAGACCTCTTGAGTTTGAGGTGGGTGATCATGTCTTCTTGAAGGTTATGCCTAAGAAAGGAATGGTCCGGTTTAGGAAGAAAGACAAGTTGTTGTCGAGATATATTAGGCCTTTGGAGGTACTTGAGAGGATCGGGGCAATTGCTTATCGGTTGGCATTACCGCCACATCTATCAAGTGTTCACGGTGTGTACCAAATTTTCATGCTTCAGAAGTACACTCCAGATCCTACCCATAATGGTGGATTGGGATGAACTGGTGGTTGATGCGGATAAGATCTTTGAGGAAGGACCAGTTCGTATTTTGGATAGCTAAGATCAGGTTTTGTGGGGTAAGACTGTAAGGCTAGTTAAGGTGCTATGGCGACATCGGGGTGTCAAGGAGGCTACATAAGAATGCAATGATACTATACGAGCTACCCATCCATTTCTATTCGAAGATGGAAGTACAATTTAATTTTCTTGTTAGTTGAATACGACATGATTACATGTGCATTCAGTTCATGTGTTGCATATGTTTGTAATTTCGAGGATGAAATTTTCTTAATGGAGAAAGAATGTAAAACTCGGAAAAATTTAATAAATCGATTAAATGGGTAATACGGTAAGTAAGCCGTTTAAACAAGGTTAAAAATCTTAAATTTTATATAACTCAGGTGATGAAATGGACCTCACTATTGGACTTGTCTCGCGAAAAAGAGTTGGGTGTAAAAATTTAATTAAATTCCAAGACAGTCAAAATTTTCACGTATTACGAGAAAAATACGAAATCGGGTGATACGCGATTAAAATTTCAGTAACTTGGATTTTATTCTCGGGACCCATAATATAATTAAAATAGCTATCCAACTAACATTATCCACACTTGACACATGTCAAAGTGTGATTGGCTATGGGAGATTTTCAACCAATTAAAAAGGGACAAGTGGCAAGCCCTACACCAAGCAATTAAAAGCCAAACTAAATGGAAGACTTGCTTGGCCAAAAACATTGGAGGGAGAGGGAGAGAGAGAGAGAGAGAAGAGCTTCCATTTCTTCAACCCTTCTTCTTCTTCCGTCACACTTAACTCCCAGTCCAACTGTTAGATCTTAATCAACCATGAATTAAAGTTACTCTACACGACGAGGACTACCTATCAACACCAAGATTGACTATTTTCCACCGTCTTCGGGTCAACGGTTTTGGCTAGGGCTTGTGGGAGACTTGGTTGGGCATATAGGATGAGTTTGAGTAATTGTATGTTAATCACATGATTAGCCTATAACTAGTGTAGCTAGTGAGTTAATTGGAACCTATGAGCGTGTTGTTTAATTTCTACTTGAGTTGAGTGGTTGAACATGTTTTATATGTAGATTATGATGGGTATGCTAGGTGTTTACAATTATGCACCCTATGTGTTTGATAAAATGCTTAAATATATTCAAGCATGTTATTTGAGTTAATCAATGTATATAACATGTGTTGGGTGATATGCTATAATGTTCCTCTTATATGCTTTAATGTTATAATTGACATTTTGTTTTCAATTGAAATACAATTATACATACATTGCACGTGCACGAGTTAAACATCATATTCACTAGACATTTGGCATGGTTGTGAGTATTGTACATGGATATATCGCTTACCACATAGGTGAGTGATGGGTGGGGCTTGGAAAGATTGGACCAAGGTCCAATCAAGTCTCATGGAAAATTGCTTGGAAATATGTCAAGGCATAGCAAGAAGGGCTAATTTTTTCCTCGGGTGCAAGACCCGGTTTATTCGGTCACACATTTTTGGGTGATGTAACGAGTCCATAAAAGCGTGTCGGCAAAAACGGAGCCGGAGGTGAAGAATCCCTTGGATAAGGGGTAAAAATAGAATACCATAAAATAAAATAACAAAAAAATACAAAGGATGGATCAAAATTATCGGATCTTTAATGAATCTCAAATTTGGCAAACTTCAAAAGATGACGGCGCGTTCCTTGTCTTTAAATAAATCCCCTGCAACGGCGTCAAAAATTTGTTACAACTTTAGAACTGAAACCCAAGTACAGATTCTCACAAAGAAAAAAATACTCGGGAGTCCAAGGTTGAACCACAAGGAATTGGTAAAAACTTGGAACACAAAGGGAATAAAAAGTATTTTTTTTTTTTGTAAAGGGTTTGAGAGAATTATTTTGGAGAAAACAGTGAATTTTGATTTGAAACAGTAATTGGAGATACTAAAGCATCAGGGATCCTCTTCTAACTCCACACAATATTTATTCATAATTTGGATTTTGAACTCTTTTAATAATCAGCTGAAGAGTGATCTTAGTCGGAAGATTTAGAGGTGATAATACTAAAAATAAATTCAGAAATATAATAGGTAAACTATTTGGATAAAAATTAGTATTTAATTTTAGATCATAAGCATTCACCGTGCCCGGAGTCGACGATGAATCAAGATTTCTAACAAAGAAAACATATTTTTTAATCACAAACAACATATCAATTATTTTTATGAAAATCTTAATTAATTGATCAAACCATAAAAAATTAGTTATTTGACTTGTAGGGAATCTAAAGCATTTGATGTACATGACACAACGAATCAAAAGATTTTAAAGAAAAAAACTTTACTAAAATATAGAAATTAATCAATAAGAAAAATCATGCATTAAAGAACAATGGATCAAAAATAAATACCATACTTCATTGAAAGATTCACCTCTAGCTTTAGTTTTGAGATTTATCAATCCATATAAATGAAAAAAATAAATGAAGATATAGAAGATAAGATCTAGAATTCTCCCTCTCTCAAAACAAAGAACCTATATTTATACTAGGGAGGCTAGGGTTGGCTTTGGAACAAGTACTTGCCAAATAGGAGCCTTTTTATGTCAAAACTTGTCCATCAAAACTTGGGGGCACGGGTACTGTATCTGCCCAAAGTTCAAGCTCTATTGTGGCATAGTTAGAGGCCGATTCATAAAATTTTCATGAAATACACTTTTGTATCTCTTGAAGTCTTATTTTCAACACCACAAAAATCAGGTCAACCTTTTTAATACATTTAATCACAAATAATATACAATTAACTAATTATTAAATATAATAAAATAACACTTTTGATGGTTAATTAGTAATTGAAGGCAAATCACTACATCGTTAATTGTAACAACCTACGATAAAAAGAATAATCATGTATTAGATTAATCACTAATGCTATTAAGACATAATTTAGGGAGTTAATGCATTATAACCATTGGATTAAAAGTGGAGTGCATTCAATGTTGGGATCCACTAACAATCCAACGGTCACAATCATTAAATCCCCAAATTATGTCCTCAAATTATGCTCCAATACCATTGCTCTAGACTAATTTGATGTCTACCAAGTAGTAATGGCAAAGCAACGATCAAATGATGCTTGAAAAATGGGATATTTAGAAGCCATGCTATAATTTCTCTTTGCCTCTGTGGAAGGGTAGTACAAGCACTCAAAAAGATACTCAATTCGATGGTTCCCTTTCTTTGAAAGATTTTAAATTAACACCTAACTGAAACAACAATGTTGTTTTTGTAGTGCACATAATTGATACTTCTCAAATGAATTTCTCAGCGAAAGAAAAAAGGAAATTTTTAAAAACACCTTGCAAAAATAATTTTTCTAGAGATTGACAGGCATGATTCCTTCTATAGAGGTATTTCAGGCGATTGCTTGGATTGGGGTTCAACTAGCTTGTTTTAGGATTTTCTTGGATGAAATCAATCGACAGACTAAAAGCAAGGAAAATGAATAACAAGGGTTAGTAAAAGAGATGACACTTTTATTAATTTGAATTAAAACTTCGGTTACAAAAGACTGATAAATTAGCCTTAACTACAACACTAACTTCTATTCTAAACTACATTAATCACTACTCCTAAAAATGCCCAAGTCATGGGTCATTGATGGGTTTGATCGTGTCCTTCTTGTAATTGATGCCCCTTTTATAGGCACCTTCTGTTAATGGTTACACTGGTTCCCCGCCAATTTATCTTCCATCATCTTCTCTCATTCAATTGCTGCCCTCTTAACTTTGAAAGTCCAGTCAATTTTGATTCTCTTGTTGATATCTGTCTCCTTTTAAATTCCAAGGTAACTAAGAACTTCTTTTAAAGCATGAGTCATCATGTAATTTCATCCTTTCAAATTTGAAAAGTCATGTCAACTGGCTTGCCTTTTCACGCATTATTTAAATGACTATCACGTTGCATGGTACATTGGCTGATTTATTTTATTGACGAATGACATTCATTGTTTATTCACAAAATTGTAAAATATAGTCTAAACAATGTCCCCCTCATTTATTTGGATTAATTTAATAACCTAAATAAATGTACATACATGAAAAACAAATAGGTGCAACTGCTGTTCTTTTCGAACACTATTTAAACGTTTGGGGGTCTTACTATTCACTTCACTTTGGAACTATTTCTTGGCTTGTTTCTCCGTCTTCTCTATCTTTCTTCTCTGTTTGCTTTCTTTTGGTACCCCTATGGTGCCCAAGAAACAACCAACTCAACCAATCTCTTCTTCCTCCACCTTATATATACCTTTTTCTCCATAATTCTCTCTCGACATCAAGCGCACCACCCAAAATTTTGCAAATAATAGGGTTTTTATTCCTCCTTCGAATTCAAGTACGAACCTTGCACTCGGTTCCTCTTTCAAGTCATACATTTCTAAAGGGTTGATTGATTTATACCCTATCTCGGAAGGGAAAACCCTAATGTTGCACCAATCCCATCTCTAGTAGAAGTCCTGGGATCAAGGTAGCAAACCCTTTAAGATCTTGGATCAACCCTGATCAACAATGGATCGACTGGGTGAAACGAATGGAGAAACATTTCTCTTTCACTAGAGGCAACAAAGGAATTACGAATTAATCAAGCTCTCCACTTTTTCATTGTATCTATTCTACTTTAAAATATCAACATATCTAAAAAATATTTTTTTTCACTTCTACCCTTCAAAGGCACAACTATGTCATTTTTATCCCTCAAACATTGAAGTCAAAGTAATCCAATTCTCAACTAAACCTAAATCATCACACCGAATCCCAAAATTCTGTCATTACATTTTTTACTCTCTATCTCTCCCTCCTTCTCTCCCCCTTCCCTACATATTTAAAAGTCAGTGAAGACCAACCAGCGGCACCAACAACACTGTCCCTTTCTTCAACAATTAAAGCCAGATTAAAACTCCCAAATTTGTGACGTTACAACTCTTTCTTCTCTCTCTATCTCCCTTCCTTGTGTATTCATAAGTAGGTGAAGACCAACCAGCCACATGATTCCTCTCTTCATATTCCCCCTCCTACTTTCCTGTGTATTCACCACTCGGTGAAGAAGAGAAAATGATTTTCTATCTGTGCAACCATCAGTGAACTGCTTCATCAAGTAATAATTTTTCCTCTCTTCATATTAATGATTTTATTTAAGTTTGAATTAGTTTTTTTATTTACTTTGATTGTTGTTCTATTTTTCTGTTGTATAATCACAAGGACAACTGAACGTTCACATGTATTCAGACATTAGTGTTTCAGTTTCTATGTTGAATTTCTCATTGGGTGTATGTATTGAGATTTTATTCAATTTTGAGATCAAATTGGTCTCACTTTTATTTGAGTTACCGATTGGTGTTGACTTTACCTCTTTTGTACTTTGTTCATGCATTTGCTCTTCTCCTATCTATAGGTTAACTTTGTAGTAATGAATTTTATGGTAATATTTTTTGTTTGTAATGCCATTTTAGCTATGTATGGGAAGTGTGGTGCTTTGGATGATGCACGACTGATGTTTGAAAAAATGTCGCATAAGGTGTAGGAGATGCAGTTTCTTGGACTGCTTATGTTTATAATGGTGGTCCAAGGACGTCACTAATGGTATTCACCATATCTTATATACAAACCTCTCTTCTCTCTGTGTTTGTGCAACCATCGGTGAACTGCTTCATCAGGTAATGATTTTGCCTCTCTTCACGTTAATATATTTTTTTAAAGCCTGAATTAGTTTTTTATTTAATTGGATTGTTGTTCTATTTTTTTTTGTTGTACAATTGCAAGGACAAAAAAATCCTTTCACACCCTCTTGCGGTCATCATAAAAATAATCACATTGCTCTTACAAATTGATAAAACTATTGAACTTCCTCCTCAATATATTAAGAGTTGATAAATATGTGATTTTCATTGGTACCATGATAATTAACGAATGTGTTAACTGAAGAAGACCTATCTAAGTCAACCATATGGACAAAATAGAAAGAGACAATTGATTTCAAAGTCCCTTATTCAAAGATTTTGTGGAGCCTATGTAGTAGGTTGCTATTGAAGTAACATGGAAGCTTTTAGGTACTCTTCTTTAGAGGAGTTCAAATTACAAGTAAGCAATGCATCCTAATGGATGGTATTGAATGGTAGTTGAAGAAGAGCATAATAAATAGTAGTGTATAGATGGAGATTATGTAAAAGATTACTATTTTAGATATTTAAGATGATTTGTATGTTGTATTATTTATAATGAAGTATAGATGACTAGATGGAGTCAGGGTTTGAAAGGACTTTGTGGGACTCCATTTATCGCTCTAATGGGAATGACTAGTTAGATATTATTTATTATATTTGGCACTTTCACATATGGCTCTTACCACTTATTGGAATGCCTAGTTTTCAAAAAGAAATTTGCCAAAATTTTTGAAAAATAATTTTATTCAAACTTAAAAGAACATCGTTCAAGGAATTTTATAGTAAACCAACAAGTGTTATTGGTAATGAGAATGTTCTTATTTATCACACTTTTTTATGAAAGTTGGGGCGTGACAAGACCATCATTATTCAATGGGTACAATTATCATTATTGGAAGGCTCACATGAGGGCTTTACTTCAATATGTTTATGAAAGTGTATGGATGATTGTGTAAGCATGATGAATTCCCCCTACCAAAATCAAGAAGGTTGGAACAGACTCTATCACCAAACCAAAACCCAAAGTGACATGGACCAAAGATAATTATGATGTCAATTGGGGGAACTCAAATGGCTTGAATGCGATATTCAATAAAGTCACAGCTAATGAGTTCCAGAGGATCTTAAATTCAGAGACTTCCAAATAGGCTTGGAACATTCTTGAGGTGTCCCATGAAGGGGCAACTCCCGTGAAAGTCCAAGCTTTAAATTTTGACTATTCAATTTAAAACATTGAAATATATGATTATGAGATGCTTAGTGAATTTTTTGCACGTTTTTGTGACATTATTAATTCCTCCACTCTTGACGAAAAATATGAGGGTTTTGTGCTTTATGAAAAATATTGAGATCTCTACTAGAGAGGTTTCAACCTAAATTCATGGTCATAGAGACTAATGTTAATGTAGAGAAGTGGAAGATGGAAGACCTAATCGGGTTTTTGTTGACTTATGAGATGAATATTTGTCAACCCAAAAAAGCAAAGGGCATTGCTTGGAGTACCACAAATGATGATGAGTATGAATTTGAGTTACTTTTGGGGGATGACGAGATATCCATTTTTTTGAGAAAATTTAGAAAATAATTTAACAGGTAGAAGTGGTAGATCTTCAGGGTCTAAGAAATTTAACAAATCTAAAATTCCCAAAGAAGTCAAGGACATTAAAAGTGGGAATATAAATTAGTAAGGGGCTGAAAAGAAGGATCAAGGACTCCAATGATATGAGTGTTAAGGATTTGGATACATAGCTTCGGAATGTCCAAAGAAGAATAAGAAGAAGAAGTTTGTGACCCAAGACAAGAAGAAGGCTACGAAGCCAAGTTGAGTGAGTGAATCGGAGTCTAGTTCGGATGAGGACACCTCCTCACAAGCGGATTCAGAGAACTTCACGCCTTTTGTAGGCACATACTCTTCCCCACCATATGAAACTTAACTGAGTGAGCATATTGAGATTCCAAGTCCTACCATGGGGTTAGAAAACTTGAAGTGTGATGATTCCTCAAGTGCAGATGAAACTAAGAGTGTTGGAGACATTGAAGAGGCTTATAAAGAGCATTTTGAGGAGTGTCTCAAGCAAGAGAAAGGGGTGCTTAACTTGAGCATTAGGCTCAAAACATGTAAGAATGAAAAGGAAGCACTTCACATTGAGGGTGCAAAGTCTACAACTCAAATGTGTAAGCTTATTGAGGAAAATAAGTCCCTTAAGGACAAAGTGAGTTTTCTTGAGAGTGAGTTCCATGGGATTTTGGAATCAAAGAAGGTGCTTGAAGATAAGTTGGTGAAATTAGGTAAAGACCTTCAAAATTCAAAGGAACTTACCAAAAAGCTCTCCCTATGTTAAATTAGATAAGATGTTGGCTACAGGGAAAGTTGTTGGTGATAAGAGAGGTTTAGGTTTAGGATTTACATTGTCAAGGGTAGAGTAATCCAAAAGACATAAAAAAAGAAAATAACAATAAGGGTAAATTTGTTAAAAACACTTCATATGCACTGAGAAATTGGTTTGTTTTACTTGTAGACAACCTGGTTACTATAGTACATATTCCAAATTCAATAGGGAGACTTTGAACAAAAATTTCACTCACCTAGCCAATCAATCCAAAGTCTTTGACCAATCAAGTGAACAATTTGTGTAAGCTTGTTGGGTTGACTTGTGAGCATGAAACATTCATTGCATCTCAACCTAAAGGTTTACAAGCTAGGTTCATGAAAAAATCTTTCTACTCCTAAGCCTAAGATAGACTTGAATACATCCAGAGAAAAGAGAGTTAATCCTCCACCTATTTCTAAAAGCAATAATTTGACAAATTGGAAAGTTAAGCAAATTTTAGTGAGGAGTAAGGATTTTGAGAGACTAAAAAATTTAGCTATTTTGGAAGTTCCCAAAACCACCAAAGTAGTTAAAACACCTATGGATGGAGTGTGTGGTCCAACGTGTTAACCAACCAAAAGACTTGGTCTTTGAAGCTGATCAAAACTCCACAACCTCCTCCACAATACACTCTTGACTGAGTCCATATTAGGCAGATTATATCTTATTTTATGTTCATATTTTTTAGGCTTAAACTCATAACAGCATAGCAGCCTTGTATCTATAAACATACATTGAATGATAGAATAAAAGTACTGAATACAAAATACATTCGTGCAAACATTTTCACATATTCTTTCATGGTATCAGAGCATTTTTAAAAGCTCACGCTTCTTCCTTCAATCATTTTTCGTTTGTCTCTCATGGCTTCCTCTGATAATAATTTCGCATCTATTTTCATTGCTCCTAATATTGGCCAGCTTATCTCGGTCAAGTTGGACGGTGATAATTATCTTCAATAGCTGTCTCAGTTTATCCCAGTCTTGAAGTCCAATGATCCCATGGGTTTCGTGGATGGTTCTGAACCGTGCCCATATCAATTGCTTGCTCCTACGGTTGACAAAACTACTGGTGATGTTAACCCCACTTATCTACTATGGAACAAGAAAGACCAATTCGTTCTTTCTTGGATCAATGCCACCTTGTCTCCAAAATTCCTCTCCACTGTGTATGGACTCATCGCTACCCAACAAGCATGAAATTCTCTATCCACCAAATTTGCATCTCAGTCCCGTTCTCGGATTAACCTTTTTCAACGACAACTTCGTAGCTTGCGACAAGAGCATAAATTTTGTTATGAGTACGTTGCCTATGCTAAAAACCTTGTCGATCAGCTTGCTTCTGCTGAAAAATCAATTGATGACGATGATCTAGTTTTTACTCTTTTGGGCAAACTCAACTCAGCTTTCATTCCTTTTCAGAATTCAATCACAGTGCTACCATGGACAAAAGTATGTCTTTTGCATATTTTCAAGCTGAATTTACCTCTTTCGAACTCCTACTTCAGTCTCACCAACAATTGGTTCCTCCTGAAAATTCATTTGCCTTGGTTGCTCGCCAAAATCTGTCCCAATACCAGCGCCATTCCAAGTCCAAAAATTACTTGAAGCCAAACTCCAACTCTAGCCCAAGTAGTAATTCGTCTCAATCAACATCTGCATCTTTGCATTCATCTTTAAACACTGATCTTCATACTCGTGCACTTTGTTAAATCTACGGCAAATTAAGTCATAAAGCCCTGGATTGCTTTCATCGATTTGATTATTCCTATCAAGGTCGTCATCCTCCTCCACAATTAGCTACGATTATCTGCTCAGGTCAGTACTGCTCTCTTGGCTAAGGTTGATCCTACTGCTAATGAACACACATGGTATGTGGACAGTGACACAAATCAACACATCACTGCTCATCTTGAACAACTCTCTCTTCCACAGTCCTATACTGGCAATAATAATATTGTTGTTGGTAATGGTTCTAATCTGAAGATTGCCCACACTGGTTCCATTCATTTTAACTCGAATTCCTTGCCTTTTGTCATGTCCAATGTGTTACATTGTCCTCAAGCTTCCGTAAATTTGCTCTCGATTAATCAATTTTGTCGTGACAATCATTGTTTTTTTATTCTCACTATCTCTCATTATTCTGTTCATGAATCATAGATGGGCCAACTGCTACTCCAGGGAACGAGTGAAGGAGGCACGTATCCTCTCCGCTTACAAATACCGGCTTCTCATTAACACAATCTCTTCACTGCATTTCTTGGTGTCAAGGCTCTGATTCATGTGTGGCACTCCAGATTTGGTCATCCTTCCCATCCCATTGTTTCCTGCTTACTTCAGGCTCATAGTTTACCATTTAATGACCCATTGAATAAAATTCCTATCTGTGAACCTTGCCAATTAGACAAGGGGAAACAACAACATTTTCTACCATCATCTAGGATTTCTTCTTCTCCTCTTGAACTTGTAAACTCTGATGTTTGGTCTTGTTCAACTAAGTCTATTGGGGGTTGTCTTAATTATGTTCTATTTATTGATGATTATTCACGTTTTACATGGTTGTATCCATTAAAGTCGAAATCGGGAGTGTTCACATGTTTTTTCAAATTTAAATTTTTAGTGGAAAATCGGTTCTCTACCTCCATTAAACAATTTAAAACGGACAATGGTGGTGAATTTATGTTAACGGAATTTTACAATTTTTTGGCTATGAATGGCATCTTCCTTCACCAAAGTTGTCCTCACACGTCTCAGCAAAATGGTTAGGCTGAGCGTGAACATCGTCATATCATGGGAATGGGTTTCACTGCTTGCTTAGTCCCATTTATCAATGCGATTTTGGGTTGATGTTTTCCTCACATCCATTTTTTTGATAAATTGGTTACCCACCCCAGTGTTGCAAAATAACACTCCATTTTATCAATTATTTGGCAACATTTTAGATTATACTTTTCTCAAATCTTTTGGATGTGTTTTTTATCCGCTACTGCGACCATATAACACACAGAAACTAATGTTTCGTAGTAAGCAATGCATCTTTCTTGGTTATGGTTGGTCTCATAAAAGATATCGATGCCTTGATCCAACAACGCATAAAGTCTATATTTCACGAAATGTTGTGTTTAATGAGGAGTTGTTTCTAGCAGCTAAGGGTGTGTCTTTTTCCTTGTCCTTACTTCCCTCCACCTCTCACTCTTCCCATCACCCTGATCCTCTTATTACTTTTCAGATTCCTAGTCAACTACCTCGGTCACCTATCTCTTCTCCAACCCCTAATTCTTCTCTTTCACTACCTCCATCCTCGGCTACAACTTCTCCCCAAAATTTGGATCAGCCTTGTATTCCTCCTTATTCTCCTACTACTCCTCCTTCACCTTTATTTTTGCCTCCTGATGACTCTCCATCCCCAGCTCCACTACCCCTCCTCCGCCATATCCTCCTTCTTCTCGGTTTGTTACTCGCTCTCAAACAAGCAATCTTAAACCCAAATCTTTTTCTGATTATAAAATTTTTTACTCCACTCGCCATCCACTTCGTGCCTTACATGCTATTAACCAACCAAAAGAGACACCTACTATTCCACATCAGTTTTATCACCAGAATGGCGCACTACCATGAGGGAGGAATTTGATGCCTTAATTTCAAATGGCACATGGTCCTTGTGTCCTCGACCTCCTAATCATAACATTGTTCAAAATAAATGGATTTATCGTATCAAACAAAAATTCGATGGATCTCTTGATCGCTATAAAGCTCGATTGGTTTCCAAGGGATTTGATCAACTTAGTGGTGTTGATTTCACTAAGACTTTTAGTCCCGTGATTAAGCCTTCTACCGTTCGTGTTCTCTTAACCTTGATTGTTCACTTTGATTGGGATGTGCTTCAATTGGATGTTTCTAACGCATTTCTTAATGGCTTTCTAACATAAGAGGTTTATACGGGGCAGCCCCGTGGTTTTGTTGATTCTCAATATCTAGATCATGTTTGCCGCCTGCACAAGGCCCTTTATGGCTTAAAACAAGCTCCGCGTGTTTGGTACACACGCCTTCGGGATTCCCTTTTGGACCTCGGCTTCCATTCATCTTCAGTTGATTTTTCCCTGTTTTCATTTCATCAAGATGATTCTCATATCTTTATTCCAGTATATGTTGATGACATTTTGGTTACTCGCACACATAATTCCATGATATCTTCTATTAACAATCTTCAGAAGGAATTTCATCTCAAGGATCTTGGACAACTTGATTATTTTCTTGGGATTAAAGCATCTGGAGACTCCACTGGTCTTCATCTCCGACAGTCCAAGTATATTACTGATTTGCTGGATCGCTCGAATGGTGGGAGCCAAACCTCTTGCCTCTCCCTGTATTCTTGGTTCCAAGCTTTCTTCTCTAGATGGTGCCCTTTTATCTGATTTTGATGCGACCACATATCGCCAAATTGTAGGTGCCTTAAATATTGCACCCTCACGTGGCTTGATATCTCATACTCTGTTAATCAACTCAGCCAACATATGCATCAACCTTCTACAGCCCATTGGACAGCTACCAAACGTGTGTTACACTATCTTAAAGGAACCATTGATTGTGGTCTTTGGTACTCGAAGGGTGATCTGTATTTGCAGGCCTTTAGTGATACGAATTGGGCTGATAATCCGGACAATCAGCATTCTACTTCTGGCTATGGTATCTTTTTGGGGCCTAATCTCATTTCATGGTCTGTCAAAAAGCAAAGTGTCTTCTCACACTCCAGCACTGAGGTTGAATATCGAGCCTTGTCTCTTGCCACAGCTGAATTATATTGGCTACAGATGTTATTTTGCGAGCTTGATCTTCCTCTTTCTTCGCCTCCTGTGTTATGGTGTGACAATCTTAGTGTCATATCTCTATCATCGAATCTAGTCTTTCATGCTCGAACTAAGCATGTTGAAGTCGACTTTCATTTTATTTGGGAGAAAGTTCTCAATGGTGATATTGTCGTTAAATATATCAACACGAAAGATCAAGTTGTCGACATCTTCACAAAGGGTCTTTCCTTCGTTCGTTTTGCTCTCCTTCGGGACAACCTAATGGTAGTTCTTCCCCCCATCAGCTTGTGGGGGCCTATTAGCCAACCAAAAGACTTGGTCTTCGAAGCTGATCAAAACTCTACAACCTCCTCCACAATACATTCTTGACTGAGTCCATATTAGGTAGATTATATCTTATTTTTTGTTCATATTTTTTAGGCTTAAACTCATAACAGCATAGCAGCCTTGTATCTATAAATATACAATGAATGATAAAATGAAAGTACTGAATGCAAAATACATTCTTGCAAACACTTTCACATATTTTTTCACAAGGAGCATATTTTTGCAAGACATCATACATCCTAAGATCATGTTTTGTATGCTGTTTATATGGTAAGGCTTGGTACCCTATGTTTGGGATTTAGATTAGTACTTTTCACATAGAGATAGAGCCTATCCCTAGCCTACCAAACAAAGAGGCATAATTACCTGGTGAAATTTGGGATTCCTTCACAGACTATTTTTCACCTAGAGTATGTTGCTTGAGATAACAAGCCAATAGGTGTTCCCAAACCTTCAGAGACTTTGTTTTGCTATGGTGGATTCCAAGCGAAGTTTGAGGAGGCAGATTCCTTGAATAGTGCTAGGCAATTGTTGACTCAATTTGTAGATCTTCCATAAAGCGTTCATAGATTGCGGTGGATTCTAGAGTGACTTTTCAAGAGGAAGAAATTATTTGTAAACAACTTGAAGCTTTAGTGATTAGTTTCCAGGATGAGGTCCAGTGGTTTTTTGCCATTTAGATTTTCCACTTAAATATTGCATAGGTTGTCATTGTATATGATTGTTTTACTTTTCTCACTTGCAATTTTTTATTCGAGTTATGGTTGTTGCATCAGATATTCATAGTTCACCTGTTGAATAGGTTTTGAATTTTAACTAGGATTCCTTCACAAGACCTATCCACCCTCCCCTCCCCTCCCCCTACCCCTTAGGTCAAACTACAACAGCATGTAGGAAAGATCCATTACACTCTCACACATAATATAAACCAAAAAAAAGAATACACACCAATAAATATTATTATGAGCATCTACATATACATGAACAAATAACAAAAATCAGCAAACACATATGAAAAAGCACATTGATAACTTAATATGAAACAAACAAGTGTTATATATCCATATAGGTACACATAGGAAAAGCCCAAAACCCATATTATAAAATACACATTCACATGAACAAATGCATGTAGTTGTACATACATGGAAAAATTACAATACCATAAAAAAAACCATAGATTCAAAAATAAATGCTACAAGTATTATTCAAAGAATTGTATATGTGTATAGTAAAGAATTATTTCTTTGACAAAGTTGGAAAAAATAGAAGAAAGAAAATAGACCATCTCAACGAGAATATTAGTTCTATTAATTTTTTCAATCAATTTGGCTCTAACTTCCTAGCGTAGAACTTCATTGTGAAGGTTTTCTAGTAGTCTACAATCATCATTGAAGCTCTAAACGAAAATTCCTATTGAGAGATATCAGGGATAGGAGCGATTTTGGATAATTTGATGCATAAAATGATAATTCTAAATGAGGACTTGAATTTGTAACACAGTTGTAATTTTTTGTTTGAGATTTATTTTTTCCACTTTTTGAGATGCAAAATTACTAAATAAGTTTTTGCATCCTCAAGTTTTGCAAACAAATTGTTTCCAATTTCAAAAAAAAAAATTCATTTGTTACTAGAAATAAATTTATCAAAAGATCATTCTGAGATTCACTTAGTTTTTCAATCATTCTCATTTTTTGAGTTTTTCATATACTAATGGTTGGTTTTCTAGGTGACCAGTATATAATAAATAATCAATAAAATAATTTAAAATAATCAAAATCTTTCTATAAAAAATATATACAATATAAGCTTGGCATTAAAAAAGTTATTAGCAAATAAAATTCCCAAAAGTTTTGAAAAATGAAACCTGATTTATATTTGCGCACACAAAATTAAGATTCGATATTTCAATCTTTATTGATCGAAATTGATTTACTACTCTTGCTTGCGAAATTGAGTGGGTTATTTTATGTGGGTATGGTGATACTAATTTTAGATAAATTTGAGGGACTGAAGAAAAATATGTAGCAATCCCAAGGAATAGTTCAAGTAGTAACAAAGACGAGCTGTAAATCAAAACATCCTGAGTTTGAATTTTGGCAACCTTTGGAACTAGGACATGGGGGATTTATTCTTCATGAATACTCTAGTCCCGGTGTAGATGACCTACCTTTGACTGGACCGAAAAGGAGATTAATCGAGGTACATGTAACCTAGCTCAGACAACCCTGACCGTTAAATCAAAAAAAAAAAAGAGATATGCAACAAATTATAGTAAGAGGCTTAAGGAGGGAGAGAGAGAGAATGTTGCATGTGTTGATGCTTTATGTATATTTTGCCTTATTTAGTTCATTTTTTTTTTTTTTTTGGATTTTTGGTGGTTGGTCCAATGAGAAACTTTTTTGTTCAGAAGTCCACCAAACATTTTTTTCTGCCTTAAAGAACAAATGAATTCATAAAGACTTATTTTTGTCGGACTTAGTTTATCATGGCCTGGACCCCACTATAGACTTCTAAAATATGGGGTCTTATTGTGTGAAGGGGTCTAAAGCCCTTATTTTATTTCTTGGGTTTTGTATGAATCGGTATTTAATTTATCACTTTATTGTGAAAAAATACTCAGTATAAAATATATGTTTTTTGGATGATAAAAATGCCTACAAGGTAACAATTACCTGACACAAAGAGTGGATAAAAAAATTATCATAAATCATGCAATAATCTTATTAAATTCAATAATTGTTATATCCCTCAAAATATGGGTTTTTAATTTTTTTTTTTTTTTTTAAATCTGCAATAAAATCCTTTAATTTTCAACCAAAAAAAAAAAAACACAAACGTTGAAACACCATTGAAGACCGATCTTCCTTCTGTTCCAATTCAAATTGCTGATAATGTGACATTATAGTGACCCATAATAGTGTAATACTTTCATTAACGCTTCCATCACTGACAAAAAAATTGTGAAATTACATTCACTAATTCATACACAATCTAAATAGTATGCATCGCATATTTTGATATCACAAATTTGTCATCCATAGATATTGTTTTTAATGAATTGCAATGTTACATCAGAGTGTAATATTTCAAAATGACACTACTGTTAAATTTGAGAACAACTAGAACCGTTTAACATTAAAAAATAATATAAAAAAACTGAATTTCAAAATATGGGTCAAGACATTAAGGTATATTCCATGTGGTATAATTTTAAATATGTTCAATCCCTTAAAATATGAAACCATTAATATAATAAATATTGATAAGGATGGAATTTTGGGCAGGAGCCGTCATAATTCAAGAGCCCAATGAGTCAAATAAACCCTTTTGCGTAAATGGCCCAAATGAAGCGCCCATAGCTTGCCCACGCTGAAAGTAGAAATGACCGAAACCAGGGGGCCAAGCCCAACGTCACTAGAAGGTTCGCAACCCAACCTAACCCCAATCCAGTCCAGTCGATGAACAGCCCAAGATAGGGAGGTCCAGCTTGACACGAACCCTAGAACACTCCGCTGTGCCACGTGTCCTAGAGACAAGGGAACCAGCTCTGACATCTACGACAATCACATACTCGCTGGAGCATTGGCGCGTATAACCATTGAGGGATCGTGGGAACAGGGGCGCCGGATGAACAGTAGCAACGGATGGCAGAGGTTGTCGTCTGATAGTGACGGAAGGCCCCATGGAATCAGTAAGAAGGAAGAAGGAGCCATGGAAACCCTAGAAAAATGGCAGTATAAATAAGGCACTATTACCTAGCAGAAAATCTTCTTCTCCCCCAACAGACCTACTCCCTTTAAGAACCAATAAGAATAACAGCCCCACTCCCTGTAAGAACCCATCACTTGCTTCGCCATTGAATTGACCAAGGATTGGATAATATACGATCTCAAGGAGCGAGAGACTCCGTTTCAGTGGACGTAACCTTAGTCCTTCGGCTAAGGTGAACCACTTACATTGTGCGCTCTTTCATTCCTCATAGATTAACCTCAAAATCACCATAATCCACTAATCACCCCTAGAATATCATTGGCTGGGCTTGGGCAGTTATTTCCGAGCATCATCAGTTGGCGCCGTCTGTGGGAACGATTTTCATCATTTTCCTTTGAAACATCCTTGATTATTTTGATGTTTTCGACTTGGAATATGAGTGAATCTCATACCCATCCCCAAGTCCACCAGAATTTACACGAGAATGTCCCGGCTCCCGAAGCGGGCGATGAGAACCACGCCCCAGCGGCAAACCTCCCTCCTCTCAATGAATTAGAAGCTTACCGTAGAACTATGGTGCAATTGATAAAGGAAAACCAAGAGTTGATGACATGGATACAGGCACACCAACTACCATAGTTCCCACCAGCCCATCGGGAGCCTCCCCCGCCTCCGGCACAACACGACGCTCCTCCTCAGGAACGCCAAGCCCCGCCTAACGGGGTCACGGAGCTTCACGAGTGCTGCCACTCTGGAGAAAATCACCTGAGGAGACATTGGGAGGAACACACTGAGGATGAAACCCACAGTCGGGCCAGAGCCGACTACCGAGAAGACAGACATCACCCCCCGCCGGACGCCATGGATCGCTTGTTGGAGCAGAGACTTTGCGAGCTCCAAAGAGAGGGGGGCAACATGAAAGAGGAAGTTAAGGGAAAGGCCCCCAATATTATGGACGCCCTAGTCCAGCAAACCGAGTCACCATTCGCCCTCGAGGTCCTCCACTTCCCTCTCCCACAGAAGTTCTGGATGTCATCGGTAGAGGCGTTTGACGGAACCAAGGACCCGGTTGACCACTTGAACTCCTATAAAAATCAGATGGAACTTTAAGGATACTTAGACCCAATTCGTTGTCGGGCTTTTTCCATCACCCTTAAGGGGTCGGCAATAGCCTAGTTTAACAGGCTATACCCATCATCGATTTCCTCCTTCAGATAACTCTCTATACAATTTGTATCCCATTTCATCAGAGCGAGGACGTATAGGAAGCCGTCCTATCACCTCCTGAGTGTCAAACAGTGGCCTAGCGAATCCCTCTGAATCTATGTGCAACGCTTCAACCAAGAGTGCCTGAACGTGGAAAGTGTGGACGACAAGTTCACACTGACCACTTTCATGTCTGGGCTCGGAGTACAATCTAAGGACCTCCTCTTCTCAATAGCAAAGATCCCTCAAGCCACTATGGCCGAAGTGCTAGCGAAAGCCGAAAAGTACATTAATGGCGAAGAGGCCCTACGCCTGAAAAGGGGCACAACGCCGGTGGAAGGAGACAAGAAAAAGAGGGACCGTAGTCCTAGGAAGGAAAGGAAACATGAGCGGTCCCCGAGAAGAGATCGCTCACCGAGGAGAGGAAAAGAGCCTTCTCCTAAGAGGAGAGGCAACGTCCGAGACCACCTAGGACCCCCGCCAGAGGAATTACAGCCCTAATACGCCCCTGCACGACTTCCGCCTCTAGTCACCTCCATCGCTCAGGTCCTCCACGAGGTCCAAAACGAGAGGTTCATCCGGTGGTCGCCTAGGATGAAGTCCGATCCCAAGAAGAGAGATGCCTCCAAGTACTGTGAGTTCCATAAGGACACGGGTTATAAAACGAACGACTGCATCCAGCTTAAGAAGGAGATTAAACATTTGATCCAGAGGGGACACCTGCGCCACTACGTGGCGGGGGAAGGAAAAGCGCAGAACCACCAAGGACGGGACACCCCGAGCAGCCGCTGCGCCTCCTCAGCAACACCAGCAAGCGCTTGGTGAAGTCTGAGTCATCTCGGGAGGATTTGCTGGAGGGGGTGAATCCAACTCAGCATGGAGGGCATATGCTAGGAAGGCCCGGTCAGAAGATTTCCTTGAAGTCCAGGCCATCCGAAAGGCACCCCGCCGTGAAGTAGAGATTACTTTTTTCGATGCATATCTCGAAGGATGCTTGTACCCGCATGACGAACCCTTGGTCATAAAGGCAATTATCGCGAACAAAACCATACATTGAGTGCTCGTCAACAACGGGAGCTCGACAGACATCATTTTCTTATTGGCTTTTGATCAGCTCGGTATAGAGAGATCGAGGCTCGAACCCGTGAAAACACATCTTTTGGGCTTCTCGGGTGAAAGAGTCTTGCCGGTTGGCTCTATCCAACTCGTCCTCACCATAGGAGACCAACCTTGTCAGGTGACTACCACCGTCCGTTTCTTAGTGGTCCCTTCTGCGTACAACGTCCTGTTGGGAATACCCTTTCTCAATTCCATCAAAGCAATACCCTCGACGTAGCATTTGGTGATGAAGTTCCCCACTGAGAATGGGATCGACATGGTCAGGGGAGACCAGCACCTCGCCCGAGAATGTTACGTGGCATCAATGAGGCGAAATGAGGTAGAGTCAGTCCAACTGGAGGATTTAGACATAAGAGATGAATTGGAGACATGACCTACCCCTACCCCTACCGAAAAGTTGGACCAGTACAGTTGGATCAGGACCCAGAGCACGTGGTCTTTGTTGGCTCCATGCTACTCCCGTTCATTAAGGAAAAGCTTATGGCATTTTTGAAGAAGAACGCTGACGTTTTCGCCTGGAAATAGGAGGATATGGAAGGAATAAACCCTGCGGTGATCGTACACCAACTTAGCATCGATCCAAACTGTAAACCTGTTAGACAGAGGAGGAGAAGCTTTGCGCCGGACGGGCAGAAAGCTATTAACGAGGAGGTGGCTAAGCTGTTACGAGCCAAAGCCATCAGGGAGGTCGATTACCCTACTTGTTTAGCTAACGTTGTGCTCGTGAAGAAGGTGAATGGAAAATGACAACTTTGCATCGACTTCACCGATTTGAACAGGGCATGCCCCAAGGATAGTTTCCTTTTACCACAAATCGACCTAATAGTCGATGCCACAGCTGGCCATGAGCTCCTCAGTTTCATGGACGCCTTTTCGGGATATAACCAAATCAAGATAGACCCGAACGACCAAGAAAAAACTTCATTCGTCATGGAACAGGGGATCTTCTGTTATCAGGTTATGCCTTTCGGACTGAAGAACGTCGAGGCCACCTATCAGAGGTTGGTTAACAGAATGTTCCGTGAGAAGCTCGGCTCGACTATGGAAGTATACATAGATGATATGCTCGTAAATTCGCTAAAAGCCGAGTCCCATATTCAACACCTCGGGGAGTCGTTCGAAATTATGCGACAGTATCGGATGAAGCTAAATCCGGCAAAGTGTGCCTTTGGAGTATCGGCAGGAAAGTTCCTGGGATTCATAGTCAATAGTAGGGGTATCGAGGCGAACCCCGAGAAGGTAAAGTCCGTCCTTGAAATGAAAGCCCCCACCAGCACTTGAGAGATACAGCGCCTAGCCGGAAGAATAGCGGCGCTCAACCGATTTGTTTCGCGCTCCAACGACAAGTGTCAACCATTCTTCAATGTCCTAAATGCGGCCTTCCAGTGGGATAAAAAATGCGAAGAAGCTTTCCAGACCCTCAAGGCCTATTTGGCTTCGCCACCCGTGTTGGTAAGTCCTTAGGAAGGAGAGGTCTTGACCCTTTACCTGGCTGTATCAGACTTCTCAGTCAATGCCGCCCTTGTGAAGGACAAGGAGAGAGCCTAACAACCAGTTTACTTCTGCAGCAAAGCCCTTCGAGGAGCCGAAGAAAGATACCAAAAAATAGAGAAACTTGTGCTCTTAGTAGCAGCTCGGAGGTTGAGGTCGTATTTCCAGGCGCACACCGTTGGGGTCCCAACGGACCAGTCGATGAGGCAGGTCCTGCACAAGCCGAAAGAGTCTAGAAGGCTGGTCAAATGGGCGATGGAGCTTAGCGAATTCGACATCAAGTTCAAGCCCAGGACCGCGATCAAGGGATAAGCCCTAGTGGACTTTCTTTCCTAGTTCACCTCTCCACCTGAAGAGAGCATGGAGAGCCAGGACAATGTCCCTGACGTGCCTACCTGGAAACTATATGTGGATGGAGCTTCAAATGCCTAGGGAAACGGGGCCGGACTCATCCTGACCTCACCATAGGGATATGACCTGGAATATGCCTTGAGATTTAACTATCAAGCATCCAACAATGAGGCAGAGTATGAGGTTCTGATAGCTGGCTTGAACCTGGCCTTGTCGATGGATGCGCAGCAGATCGTGGTCCATAGCGACTCGCAACTGGTAGTGAGGCAGGTCGAAGAAGAGTATGCTGCTAGGGACGAAAAAATGGCACTATACGTAATAAAAGTACGCAGCCTGCTGAGGAAGTTCGTCTTGGTTGAGCTGGTCCAAGTCCCACGAGCAGCCAATGCCCGGGCTGACACCTCGGCTAAGCTAGCAACCGCCACCGACCACGACTTACCGGGACAGACACCAGTCGAAATCTTGGCCGAGCCTAGCATACAGTCCGATGAGGAACCAGCCGGAGAAAACCAAGTCATGCCAGTTGAAGAGAGCGATTCATGGATGGATCCCATTGTGTCTTTCCTACAAGACGGAATGCTCCCTAACGACCCGAAGGATGCATCAAAGTTGAGGGCCAGAGCGGCGAGATTCACGCTAGTCCAAGGTAACCTATAGAAAAGAGGTTTTTCTTTTCCATTAATGAAGTGTGTGTCTAGAATGGAGGCAGATTATATTCTAAGAGAAATTCACGAAGGCATGTATGGAAACCATATTGGCGCAAGGACCTTGGCGAGCAAGGCGCTACGGCAAGGTTACTTTTGGCCGACAATGTCCAGGGATGCAAAGGAAGTAGTGAAGAAGTGTCAGGCATGCCAGATCCACGGCAACCTGCCGCACTGCCCACCCAAGCAACCCACTCCCGTGGTCAGCCCTTGGCCCTTTCAACGGTGGGGTTTGGATATCCTGGGGCCCCTACCCATCGGGGTCGGACAATGCAAATTCGTAGTGGTCGTAGTGGATTATTTCACCAAGTGGGCCGAAACTAATCAGCTGGCTAGGATCACCGTACAGAAGGTTAAAAAATTTGTTTGGAAGTCTATAATCTGCCGCTTCGGCGTCCCCAGGGCGCTGGTTTCAGATAATGGAAAACAGTTCGATAATCCGACATTCACGGGTTTTTGCGCCGAGTTGGGGATCAAAAACTACTTCTCAGCACCTGCACACCCGCAGTCCAATGGGCAGGCTGAGGTGACCATCAGAACCATCAAGCTTGTACTAAAAACTAGGTTGGAAGCATCTAAGTCTCAATGGGTAGATCACCTCCTGGCGGTATTATGGGCATATCAAACAACTATTCGAACCGCGACCGGCGAGACTCCATTCAGCCTTGCATATGGGACAGAGGCGATGGCCCCTGTTGAGGTTGGCGTGCCCTCTACGAGAGCCGAACTCTTCAACCCAGAGCAGAATGAGAGGTCCTTGTTAGTCAACCTCGACTTCCTGGATGAAAAAAGGGATGAAGCGCTGCAACGAATATTCTCTTACCAAAGGAGCACGGCCAGATTTTATAACAAGTGAGTGAGCAGAAGAAGTTTCAAACTAGGCGACTTAGTGCTGAAAAAACTACTACCGGCCAGGAAGGACCCAGCCCATGGCAAGATCGGGCCCAACTAGAAAGGGTCATACATTGTGAAGAGGTAATCCGACGTGGGAACTATGAGTTATAGACAGAGGAAGGAAGAGATTTGCAACACTCTTGGAACGCGGATCACCTGAAGCATTACCACCAATAGAATTTCCTAAAAACTTTTGTAAATGACAAGAGGGAGAGCTACTGTAAAACCCCACTTTTTGGATCAATGAAATTTCTGAAGTTCTCATAAAAAAAAGAGTTTGCACCAACTAGGCTTTTCAGCCTAAGAGCTCGTAAGCTCGGGACGACTAGGCTTTTCAGCCTAAGGGTTCGTAAGCTCGGGACAACTAGGCTTTTCATCCTAAGAGCTCGTAAGCTCATGACAACTAGGTTTTTCAGCCTAAGAGCTCGTAAGCTCGGGACGACTAGGCTTTTCAGCCTAAGAGCTCATAAGCTCGGGACAACTAGGCTTTTCAGCCTAAGAGCACGTAAACTCATGACAACTAGGCTTTTCAGCCTAAGAGCTCGTAAGCTCGGGACGACTAGGTTTTTTAGCCTAAGAGCTCGTAAGCTCATGACAACTAGGCTTTTCAGCCTAAGAGCTCGTAAGCTCGGGATAACTAGGCTTTAGCCTAAGAGCTCGTAAGCTCGGGACGACTAGGCTTTTCAGCCTAAGAGCTCGTAAGCTCGGGAATCAACCAGGCTTTTAGCGTAAGAGCTTGTAAACTCGGGACGACTAGGCTTCTCAGCCTAAGAGCTCGTAAGCTCGGGAATCAACCAGGTTTTTCTACCAAAGGGCCTCCTAGCTCGAGAGTCCCCAAATTATTCAGCTCGGAGAAAAGATTACCAACTCAAGCAAATACACGAGGTCCATATTCACAGCGCAATCAAATGTTGTCATTGCAATAGAAACAGAAAAGTTCACAATTTTTGTCAAAAGAAGAAGCATCCTCTCCACAGATCAAAAGAAGAAACACCTCCAAAGAAGAAACATCACAAACCCCCCTGTCCTAAGTCCCCCAGAGCAGCCCCTTTTAACTTGCGGTCCCCCTTCTCCAATTGGGCGTTCAGAGCTTTAAGTCAGGCATTCTCCTCCATTAGGGCATCTCTCTCTCCTTCCACCTCAGCGAGCCGTTTCTTAAGGGTTTCCACCTCAGCATTTAAAGATCCTTTATCATCAGAAGTTGGCGACTGAGATCCCGACTCGGTCCTTGGCCTTTTCCTACTAGAAGTAACTTCCTCCGACTCAGCAGAAGAGGTGTCAGACTCATAGAAGGAGGAGGGCACAAACCTGATCCGACTCGAGCTTCCCCCTATCCTGAACTGGACAAGGTTCTAAGGGGTGACAAGGGAAGAGTACGGGATTGGCTGGGCCTCCTCCACCAGGCTGACATTAAACGTTTCTCCCGGGGTAAGGCTGGGGGCACCTGAAACAGCGCAATGCCAACACAAATAGAGTTAGCACAATATTTGCAAGTGAAGATTGGCTAACTGAAGACTAGTAGGGTGCTTATGTAAATACCTCTATCATGAAAGCTCCTCCAAGAACGGGGAACCCAAACGTGCCAATTCTGCTTCTCAGTAGACTCCCACGAGTCTCCAGAGACAAAAAAGAAGCGTTGAGTCCACCCCTCAGGAGAGCTGGGAATACCAGAGAGCAGGGGGCGAAAAAATCGTCTCCAAGTAAAAGTACTAAAACAAGGAGGGAAGTCAAAGGAGAGTTAAAAGAAATATAAGAATTCGGCAACAGTAGGAAAGTCATTGAAACCATGAAGACGCCAGAAAATGAAGAAATTGACCAGGGTGGCCCACCGCTCGGGGGAGAGGCGAGAGGGGCAAAGCCCATAGTAGGAAAGAACCCAGGCAAAGTCTTGATGGATGGGGAGCCGAAGGCCATACTCGAATGAGTCCTCAAAGAAGAAAATCTCCCCCTGAGAGGAAATGCTACAAGGCTCATCCGGGTTAGAGCCCCTGACCGCCAGGTCCTCCGGAAAGTTATATCGCCTCTTCACTTCATCTACGTTTGCGGCAACGAGCAGTGAAGGAAGAAGGAAAATAGAATACCAAGAACCGCTCAGTGTCTCCCGAGTGTGTCATTTGAACAACGAAGAGGGAGAAGGGGCCATGAATCTCTGAAAGACGGAAGAATAAACGAAGGAGAGAGGCAAAGGGATTCGAAGTAAGGAGTTGGAGAACAATGAGAATGTGAGGAGTTCGAAGTACTTGGAAATAAATAGCATGCAGAAACGACAGATGACTGTTGAGATTCTGCAACCATGATAGCATTAAATGATAACGGCGCAAGGTTGGTGGAAGTTGTTGAGCGGCCAATCGGTTCATTTAAAGATCTATAACCTATGTCCGTACACTTTATTCAAAAAAATGAACAGTCGCAAAAGAAGTTTCCATAAAATCACACACGTACAGCCGAATAGACCTGACCAAGGGAGCCCAGTCAGGGGCAAGGCTGCTCAAATCACGTAGCACAGGTCGGGAGATATGAGCAGCATAAATGAAAACACTACTCCAAACAGACCACAGCCTCTTTGCAATAAGGGGCAATGGGATACGACATCGGCAACACATCATCGCAAAAGGAAAATAGCTTCATTACCAAACAACGGAAAGCAAAACATTTACGAGTGTAAAAAAAAAAAAAACAAAAGCTTGATCTTCAAGGTTGGTCGGAAGGAGGGGCTGGGGGAGCAGCACCAGGAGGACCACCGTCAGAAGGACCGCCTGGAGGGACATCAAACCGCGGCTGAAACTGCTCCAGATCCAGGCCAAGGAATTTCTCAATTGCCTGATCAGCAAAGTTGAAGAACCCGTCCACAAAAGCTCTGGCCGCCTCTAACCTGGCTTTCTCGATGTCCTTCTGCTAATCCTCGACCAACCGGCTCTCGGCAACCAAAGAGTTGTTCAGCTCAGCAATTGCAGATCGGGAATCCTTTAACTGGTCCACCAGCAAAGACCGGGTGATGGCAGAATCAAGTAGGTCCTCGATCTGGGCATCGTAGTCTTCCCTGGAGCGAGCTAGCTCTTCTCGAAGAGATACCTCGGCAGAAGTGCTGGCAATCAACTGCCTAAAGGTCTGAGCCCGCTGATCAATGACTTGCTCCAATTCCCTCTCGGTGGCCAAACCCCAACTCAAAAGTTCGACATTCTGTTGGCGGAGCTCGGCCGTCCTTCGTTGAGCGTCATTCCTCAGGTGGAAAATTTCCCTCCCAAGAGCACATACATGCGTCGCCGCTTGAAGACAAAGACAGAAATCACAACATTGCAAATGTGAAAACAAGGAAAAAGCAAAGGAAATAGAGGACTTACCTCAAGAAGGGCGTGGAACACCTCTCGGCTCCGAGCTCGGAAGGGAAGATCGACAGAATGCCTCAAGTCAGCCTGCGGGATCAAGTCCATCAGCACACGGCTGCTCAGGCTCATATCCCTCAACAAACTCCCCTCAAGGTCAATAACCGGGGTTGAGGGGGAATGTCCCGAGCTGGCACCCACAGCTCCAACAGAAGAACCCCGTCAAACCGGCCCTCTCACCTGGTTAACCGCAACCATGCCCACAGTGGATTCCCCGACACCTAATCCTGGTTCCGTCACCTGTAACTCCCCAGTCACGGGAGCAGTTTCGAAAACCGAGACCCTGACAGCGTCAGATGACAGCTCGGGGGTAGGAGTGGAACTCGGTGTCGGTAGAATCTCGCCAATAACAGCAGGAACCTCGGTCTGGGCACCTACGCCTAAGGCTTGGTCTGAGCTGCTCTCCCCTAGCCTAGCCCAGCCCTCTTCGCCGGAGGCTCTGAACTCCTAGCTCACCTCCTCTCGATCACATGCTCCATGATCATGTCACATTGGGTGACTAGGTATAAAGGGCCTGAATATGCAAAGCAGAAAAGGGCATGAATCCTACAAACCCATTCAAAAAAAAAAGGAGGAAAGGAGAAAAGCAGGGACTCGATCACTCACGGCCGCTTGACGCAGAGGCAAGCTCAGGGTGCGTCAGCTCCACATAAGAGAATGGTAAACGGGCTCGGGCGTGGCTAACCCGAGCCAACTCCTCGCCAGATAAGGGCGGCAGTTCACCTGCGACATCACAAGAAAACAATATTGTTACCAATAGGAGGATTAAAAAAGCCAACAACAAACGTCCCAAGGCCAGGCCAGTAGATATATACTCACCCAAATTCCTGTGCTGCCCCCACTCCGTGGGAACCCTCACTAATGCTGAAACATGGGACCCAAACTCTCAACCATCTCCCAAAACGAAGAAATATCTCTTCCTCCACCCTTCAGGCTCTAGAGGGAGGTCCCGGATGGGAATTCTCCCCCCCCCCCACCCCCGCTTGGGGACAAAGTGATAGAACTCAGAAACCTCTTTTGGGCGGTAAAAATTGAGGAACTCTGCCACGGTGGCCCTAGATTGGGAGAATAACTTCCCCCACGCCGCCGTAAATGCTAGTAAGATCGCCCAACCCGATGGGAGAAACATGACGGGACAAAAACTAAAAAAGTGTAAAACTCCTCAGATGAAGGGAGAAAATGGGAACCGGAACCCCAACAGGAAAGGGACCTCGAAGAAGCAAACCTCGCCCTTTACTAAGTAGTGAAATCAGCGCAAATCGGCGTGGTGCACAACCACCCCTGGAGGAAACTCGAAGCGTCTGGCAATGGACTGAACCTCTCTCTCGTTGATCTCACTGACCTCAACGTCAGGGAAGACCCGCTCCATGACGACGTATGAAGGAATCCTGGCCATAAGGAAGAAAACAAAGGGGTTTTTCTAAAACACCGGAGAAGAAGTTATACCAAGTAGAAGAAATGAAAATTTTTTGGCACCCAAGGTAAGGCAATCATTCCCAAAATGTAGCATGTTTATAGGCACAGCAGACATGCACCCATCGCTTTCGCCAGGCGCAGTTAATGCACGCCCCTCGCATTTAAGTAGTGGGACACGTGGCATCATAGGAGCTTTTGAGGCGCTGCTTTCAAGGGGCCACTAACCCCACTAATGGCACACGTTCTCAAAGGAACGAAACTATCAAGTCTGGAGTACACGGAAAGAAATGGAAAAAGTCCAAAATAACCCCGAAAGTTCGTACAAGGGTGCTCGGCAAGAGATGAGCTCGGGAGAGTAGGCCATCCAAGTCGGCTCACGCGGGTTGGCAAGACCTACTAAAAAAAGTGGGAAATCAGCTCAGTTATATGAGGAAGCCAGCTCAGACAGCCTTGTTTTCACATTCATCATAATTACTCGAAGAAAACTCGAGGTCGTATACTAAGGCCTCAGGACTAGCGACAAATTCCACAACAGCGTGGTCCAAAACAAAACGTTCTCTTCCATCTGTGCCAGAGAGGAGCATAACAAAAACACGTCATTCTTAGGAAGCGGAGAAAGAACAACAAAAACCAACGACACTATCCTTTTCTCGACCCAAGAAGTTACAACGGGGGGAAAAAGAGAAGAAATAATGACAGAGCAAATTCAAACGGCCGATTCCCCACCATCGCCAGCCAGCTCAGCATCCTTCGTAGCATCGGGCCCTCCGATCCCAGCCTCAACAGCTTCAGGATCCTTCTCGGCCCTAGGTGTCCCAGCAGGTTTCACCGTCTCAAATTGAGGGGCGAAGCAATCCAAGTCAAGGTCCGGATACGCCGCCTCCGCCTGATCTCGAAAATTCAGAAACCCGTTTACAAAAGCTACGACACCCTCCTTAAGAAGCTCTGAGACTCTATTCCTTAAAGATGCTAGCTCGATATCTTTAGCAGCCAGCTCGGCATCTTTGGCCCTTAGACCGACCTCTTTCATCTTAAGATCAGCATCCTTCACCGCCAATTGAGAGTCCTTGAGTAAGATCCTGGAAGTGGGTGTCCAGCTCGTCATAGATCTTTTTTCAGCTCGGCAGCCTCAGCTGACAGAATCTTCACCTTACCCTCAACCGCCTCTTTATCCGCTGTCACGACGTCGAAGGATTCCTTGACCCTCATGAGCTCCTGCTCATGATGAAAATCTATCATCTTCATGTAGGCAAGGGACTGAAAAGGGAAAGGAATCAATCAGCGCAAGAAATAACCAAAAAGCCCCA
This sequence comes from Ilex aquifolium, assembly GCA_951799425.1. Classification (NCBI taxonomy): domain Eukaryota; kingdom Viridiplantae; phylum Streptophyta; class Magnoliopsida; order Aquifoliales; family Aquifoliaceae; genus Ilex; species Ilex aquifolium. Next base: position 21,663,016 of record OX637397.1, on the reverse strand, counting down.
GGAAAGGTATTCTTAAAAAAAAAAAAAAAAACCGCAAGTAAAGACGTTAGGTACCTCGGTCAGGCCTTGGATGGTGTTGCAAATTTTCTTCTTAAAGGGAACCTGCATAGCCACCCTGGGGTCCGACGTGGAGATCAGCTCGGATAAAGCAGTCACAGCAGCCTCGGGATCGCGAAGGAAGCCGCTCCTTTGGGGCATAGAAGAAACAGATTCTTCCTTACCGCCTTTCTGAGAGATAGGCTAAGGTGAAGCGTGAGAGGCCGCCGAAGCCCCGAGCTGCCCCGCTGAAGATCCTTCAGGAGGAGTTTTGCTCTTAGGGAGATCAGCGGGGAACGAAGGTGAGGAAGCGACTTCAATGGAGGCAAGATCCTCGCGTTTCTATTCTAAGGAGATGGGCGTTGGCCCAGATGCTGATGCCTCCTTGGAGGGTGGCTATAAACCCTTTACCAGTTTCCTTTTCTTTCTCGTCTACTCGGTATCCGCCATGATTAGATTGGGGTCCATGGACTCAAGCTGGGGGGCAGGCAAAGGCGCTGTCTCTAGTACAGGATCAACAGGCGGCCCTAGCTCGTGCTTAGCAAGGTTCTCGTCGGTCACCAGGTCAAAGAAGAAATGCAAGCCAAAAGCCTCGACTTTAGCGACTCTGGCGGCCTCCTCCGCATTAAGTGCAGGATAGAAACCTGCAGGTCGGATTAAAGGTTAGCAATACATAAAGACCAGAACAAAAAAGAAAGCGCAGCCAACCAATTGGTCTTATTGGTATTCCTTGGAACCCCCCAAGACCTGGGAACGCGAGGAATATCGCCAGGATCTCCAGACAGCTCCCAAGAGTCTCCCCTAACGAAGAATAACCTTGGTTTCCACCCCTTGTTGGATGAAGGGAGCCTAGAGACCAGGTTCTTTGCCTTTACCTTTTTGGTGAAGTATAAAAAGCCCAAGGAATGAGAAGACTTGAGCTGGAAGAGAAAGGCAAACTCTCGAATGGATGGGGTGAGAGTCGTTCCCACTCTCAAACCAGTGAACAAGGAAATCGACTAAAAGGCCCCATCCGTTCGGAGAAAGTCGAGCTGGACAAACGTTGAAAAAACCAAGGACGTTCTGAATAAAGGGATGAATTGGGAACCGGAGACCAGCCCGAAATGCAGATTCAAATAAGCAGGTTAGCCCGGGAATAGAGGAATTTCACCTCTCGTGTTCCTCGGGAGAATGCAAGGACACGGAATCAGGAAAATGATACTCCCGCCTCAACTCCTCCAAGTCCTCATCATTGAGACAACTAGGGGTCGCCTCCGCACAACAAGACAGGTCGGATTGGTCACGGCGTGTTTTCTTCCTAGGAATGGAGGGTGGAATCGGCTTAGTTTTCCTTTTCCTCGACTGGCTAGAAGAGATAGGAGGTGAAGCTAAAGGAGCCTGAGCCTTTGCTAAAGGAGCTGAGGTCGAAACTCTAAGAGGAGACCCAGAGGCCCCCTCGCCGGCGGCAAAAGGACGGTCGTTAGAGAAAGCCGAGGTATCCTCCTCAACCTCCTCATCGACCTGTTCTTCAAACTCGGATTTGGAAGAAGAAACAACCATCCGCCCCATCAGCGGCTCAAAACGCAGATCAGAATGAAAAGGAGGCAAATGCAGGGCACAGTCCGTCAAGAATAAAGGTTCCAGACACCAAGCCCTAAAAAAAGATATCCTCTACAGCGAGGAATGGTCTACGAACCACGAAAGGGAAGACAGATCGTCGTAATGGTTCCTGAAATAACTAAACCTCCAAATCAGGAAGCGAAGCCCAAAGCCCCACCATGGAGGGTTGAAGGGATCCAGATCAAGCAAGAAGAAGAAGGAAAGGAGAAACGTACCTAGTCGGACGCTAGAGTCAGGATGAGACTGGAAACGCAGAAACCCTAAAATCGCCGAAAAAGCTGAGAACAAGACGCCTCAGGAACCAAAGAAAAGGAAGAAGCGCGAAGGAAAAAGGATCCGAAACCACAAGGTGGGAAAGGCAAAGAGGTTTTTTCCTCTTTTATATACGACATTTAATTCGTGACAGGCGTGTGACAGAGCACGCAAGAGAAACCGTACATGTGGACTCACCCATGGTAGACACGTGTGTCTAACCGTCCCATCATAGCTGGCAGACGATAATGCAATCCAACTCGGGTCAGAACCAGTAATCAAGCACAACCGCCGCTCAAAGGAGCAATGTCAAATTCGGAGAAGACGCTTCTAACCCTAGATCAGAGATGACGCCATCCTCATGACCTGGGGCTGGGGGGCAACTGATAAGGATGGAATTTTGGGCATGAGCCGTCATAATTCAAGAGCCCAATAAGTCCAAGAGACCCTTTTGCGTAAATGGCCCAAATGAAGCGCCCATAGCTTGCCCACACTGAAAGTAGAAAGGACCGAAACCAGGGGGCCAAGCCCAACGTCACCAGAAGGCTCACAACCCAACCTGAACCCAATCCAATCCAGTCGATGAACAGCCCAGGATAGGGAGGTCCAACTTGACACGAACCCTAGAACACTCTGTTGTGCCACGTGTCCTAAAGACAAGGGAACCAGCTCTGACATCTGCGACAATCACATACTCGCTGGGGCATTGGCGCGTATAACCATTGAGGGATCGTGGGAACAGGGGCACCGGATGAACAGTAGCGCCGGATGACAGAGGTTGTCGCCGGATAGTGACAGAAGGCCCCATGGAATTAGCAAGAAGGAAGAAGGAGCCACGGAAACCCTAGAAAAATGGCAGTATAAATAAGGCACTATTACCTAGCATAAAATCTTCTTCTCCCCCAACAGACCTATTCCCTACAAGAACCAATAAGAATAACAGCCCCACTCCCTGTAAGAACCCAGCACTTGCTTCGCCATTGAATTGACCAAGGATTGGATAATATACGATCTCAAGGAGCAAGAGACTCCGTTTCAGTGGACGTAACCTTAGTCCTTCGGCTAAGGTGAACCACTTACATTGTGCGCTCTTTCATTCCTCATGGATTAACCTCAAAATCACCATAATCCACTAATCACCCCTAGAATATCATTGGCTGGGCTTGGGCAGTTATTTTCGAGCATCATCAAATATGAAACCATTAATATAATAAATGTATTTTAGTAAAGAAAATATTTGAAAATCTGACTATGAGTACCTAATTACAATACATTCAAGTCAAAGGTATTTATCTACAAAATATTTTAGTCAAGTTATTTTCTCACAATTTAGTAGTTTAAAAGGTATTTTATTTTATTTTTTATTTTTTTTGAGGGGGAAATGGGAGGAGGATTTGAACCCTTGACCTCAAGAAGGCAAAGCCTTTACAAGATCAGAAGTACCATTAGACCAAATGTATTTGCTCACAATTTAGTAGTTTAAAAGGTATTTTCTCACAATTTTTCACTATTTTTTCTTACATTGCTGGGCCAATCCTAATGAGAAATGCAAGTAGATAGAGTCTACTAAATTGGGTCCGAAAAAGATCAAGAACAATTACAATAGTCTACTGATCTAATTTACTATCATAATAATGTGACAAGTGATAAAGTCTCAATAAAAAAATCACTAATGATATTGAGACATGATTGAGGGACATAATGAGTTACCACCAATGAAATGATAGTGAAATGTATTTAATTATGGGTCTCATTGTAACATTAAATGAATTCATTATCATTTCATTTGTGACAACTCATTATGTCCCCAAATTATATTCATAAATTATGTCTCAATAGAATTGCTCTAAAAAAATTCAATAGTTACAATCACAATAATTCTATTGAACTACATTAATGTCACATCATTAAGTCTACAAATTAATTCAGTTGTTTAGATTTCAATAACATTACTCATCAAGAATCAAGCAATTTTTCTCCCCCCATTGTCACTTATTTTCTTTTAGTGTCCAACAATTAGAAGGGGAGAAAGAGGACAGTCTTTATATACACACAAAATTTAAACTGCAGGTAGAACATTTAGTCCAAGAATATGTAGGATCAAATTGAGTTTATATCATTTATTAGGAGTAAAAAATTGAAAATCGAAAGGTTTCACAATTAGTTGATCTAGTGTTGACCTCATGCAATATATGATCATCGGAGATGAAAAAAAAACAAATATGTAATAAAAAAAGATTTGACGGGCTTTAAATTTGACATGCTAAACATCTTAAATTGCAAAAAACTAATTGTACTGCCCAACTTACTTTACAATTAGAAACCACAAAAGTGATGAACATTACAAAAAGACAATAATATAAGTGAAAACTCAAATTTTTGCAGCGTAACTTCGATGTGAAATTTTCAATGGGTTCTCACAAACGTATGTGTATGTAATTACTGAAAACAAATTGGATCTGAAAGCATTAATCATAATGTTACATAATCAAATGTATGTGTATGTGTTTTTGCCATCAGGTTATGTCTCTCACCGATTTTCAGCTGCATTGCCATCAGGTTATGTTTCCTTTTATGTGCCAAAGCACGAAATAATTCATCTACCCACCCAAGCTGCATTGCCATCAGGTTATGTTTCCTTTAATGTGCCAAAGCACGAAATAATTCATCTACCCACCCAAGCTTGACAGCCAGCAAGTTTATCTGTCTTTGCATAGAACTCTACAAATGTGATCTCTTTGCTCCATGCTTGTATGAAAAATATTTTTGGAAGTGGCAAGGTTGAGGATTCGAGTGAGATTATTGGTATCAGATCCCCCATAACCAAAAAACTCTAAACCATAATCATTCTGGTAGTTTGAAAACCTCAGCTCGTTGCCTAATAAAACTTTCCTTGTGAAACTTTGACATCAGACATTCATTTGGATGGGCTTTGAAACCAACTCATCCGACTGTAGAAGGATCTGCAAACCATGAGGGTAGGAACAAATGCCGTTCAGGTATGCTGGCCAATGCTTCCAGTTTACCAATAGTCATTGCAAGAGCATACCGTTCCATTAAAATGATGGAATCGATTTGAATCTCTCAAAACAATCTCCCTTTGAATTAGCTCTGATGCAAATTTCATGAAGTTATGACAGTCCACACAAATACGGATGTTCTTCATAATTTTAATAACATTCCCACCGCAATACAAACTACCTTGATTCATCAAAGCAAACACCAAAGCCAGTTTCTCACTGTGGTAATACAATTGCTCCTCCTTGTGCTCCTCTTCAACGTCATGCAAGGCCAGGCCTGTCTGAGGTACGTAACCCAAACCTTTTAACTGCCCAACTAACTCTTCAAGATTGGCACGTATAGCCTCTCCCTGCGGGTGTCGTTGGCCTCCAGAGGCAAACTCATGCACCCGACTCCCAACTTCAGTCCAGCTTAGACCAGGTTCTTTCCTAACACCAAGCCCTTCCATTTCCTTCCGTTTAAGACCCGCTTCACTAAAACTACCAGCTGAGCAGTATATGTTTGACATTAATACATACCCTAATGAATTCTTTGGATCCAACTCCTTTAGCCTCGCTGCAGCTAAGTTGGCTAACTGGGTTTCACCGTGTTTCCTACACGCTGCAAGCAAAGCACTCCACACAACAGAATCCGGTTCCATTGGCATTTTGCTGATAAGATTCTGAGCCTGAAGGATTTTCCCTGCTCGCCCAAGAATATCAACCATGCAGGCAAAATGATCAAGCTGAGGAACGATCCTATAATTTTCAAACATGGCATTGAATATTCTCCATCCTTCTTCCACCATTCCAGAATAGCTGCAAGTTGAAAGGAGGGCAACAAAAGTGGTGGCATCAGGTTGAACATTCATTTGTGCAAACAACTGCAATGCCTCATTGGCTTGCCCATGCAAGGCATAAGCCTTCAATATTGAATTCCAAGAAACCGTGTCCCGAAACCGCATTTCATTGAAAACTTGTTTGGACAAGGCAATTGAGCCACACCTCGCATAGGCATGGATTAAGGCATTTGAAAGCACAGTATCATCCGCAAAACCAGTTCTCATTACTTGTGCATGGACAACCAAGGCATGCTGCTCAGTCACATGGCCTGCACAAGCTTTTAGTAGAATAGAGAATGTATAACAGTCCGGATGTAAGCCCTCTTGACGCAACTGACTGAAAAGGAAGAGGGCTTTCTCTGAGCCCCACGTTGCGTATGTTTCCATGATCACAGTCCATGAAACAAGATCACGGCGTCCACTTGTTTCCAGAAAAATATTATAGCAATCAGCAGTCTTTCCTCCATGATTGGAGTAACATTTCACTAAGGCAGTCGCCACCCCAATATCCGATATGAACCCAGTTTTGATACAGAGACAGTGCAACTGAAAACAACACTTAAAAGTTGATAAGCCATTATTGTCATTGCTTCCTGGCAAGGAAGAAAGGACACCAAGAAGCGTTGCACGATCAAAACCAATATCATCACATCGCATCAGGGTAAAAATATTCACAGCTTGTAAACTTTGTCCACGAATTTGAAACCCGGCAATCATTGAATTCCAGCTGATAATATTGCGAAACTCCATGGACTTGAACACGTTCCAAGCCTCATCTATATCATCATCATCATTATTGTCATTATAAATACCATATTCACAGCTCTTTGAATACATGGTAATGAGAGCATTTGCTACGTAAACATAAGCATAGAAAGAGGTTTTCAAGGCAAGCGCATGTACTTGCCGGCCATGTTCACGTTCACAACAAGAAAGCACACTTGTGTATGCAAACTCGGTGGGAAGACAATCAGCTAACATGTTAGAAAATATAGTGAAACAGTGATCAGCTTTGCCAAGCTGGGCATAGCCAGAAATCAGGGCAGTCCAAGAAACAATATTTCTATGAGGCATGTCATCGAACAGTCGACAGGCAAAGTCTAAGTAACCACATTTGGCATACATATTGATTAGGTGGTTGGTCACATAGAGGTCCGATGAGTTGTTGGGATTGTGGGTGAGCATGTAGCGGTGTAGAGCTTGGCCTTGTTGAAGGCAGTTGTGGTTGGCACATGTGTGAAAGAGAGTGGCATAGGTTTGTTTGGACTCTTGGGCGTGAGGGGCATTGAGAGCGTAGAAGAGAGAGAGTGCTTCTTCGAGGTGGCCGCGAGTGCATAGTGCGCGCACCTTTTCAAGAGTATCACTTGATTTCGAGGCGACTGAGGCAGATGCACTGTTGCCGGCACTGAAGGTTCGAAGGAAGATGCAAGCGCGCGTGGTTGGTTGTAGCATAACTACAAAGATATATCCAGGCCCATTCCGCCGAACGCATTCCTGCCAAATGGGGCGCTAGTGATGCAGTTTCAGGAAGATGCCATTGAACCAAATGCCTACTTGAATCCAATTGACAATACTAACACATGGATCATAGTTCTACCACTGAATCTGATACGGAAGAATTTTGATACAGTTTTAGCAGTCCACCCACAATACAAAGAATCCAATGGGAAGACTCATGGGACGATTCTAAAAGGTGAGAAGGGAAAGTTATTTGTCAAGACTCTGGAGATGCACTTTCGGACCGAAGATTCAAGAGAAGCAAGAGAGAAAACTTGAGGTTTTACCCCCAACCAATGGGGTTTTCAAAAAAAAATTATTGAAAAGTGGGTTGTTTTAAAAATATTTTTTAAATTCCGACATTTTTAAGAAGTCAGTTGGAATGATGTTTTTATGCAAAAGGTGTCAGTTGGAGTAATATTTTTAGCATAAAAACGTTAGACCAATTGACTTTTTTTGGAGAACATAAAGTCACATAAGTTGGACTGACGTTTTTAGTAAAAACATCAGTTTAACTGACGCCTTCTAAAAACGTTAGTCCAAATGATATTTTTAGTACAAAACTTAACTGTTTTTTCTCCCTCTTTTTTATGAGTAAAATGTTTAATTTTTATTTATTAAAAAATTTAATTATATTCAATAAATAAATTTTAATCATTTAAAAATACATAAATTTTCATTGATCCTACTGACGTTTTGTTGTTTTGCTCCCTAAAACTGATACCTAAAACTGTTTTGCTCCCTCTCTTTTTTATGTAAATGTTTAATTTTATTCATTTAAAAATTTAATTATATTCAATAAATAAATTTTGATCATTTAAAAATACATAAATTTTGAACATATCAAACTTTAAAAAATGAAAACGTATACATATAATTACTTTTAATTTTGTCATGTAATTTTAAAAGCAAACATAAAATAAAAATAAAATTTTATTTTTAATGTTGATCATGTCGACAATAATGTTTATTAAGCGGTGTAAAAATATAAGTTATTCATAACAAAAAAAATGAGTCTTTATTTCATAACACTTTGAAGTGAATCTGATGTGGTAAAAAAGGCTGTCAATAACGTGGTTGATATTCAAAACAACATAAAAGATTATCGAGTACACATAAACATGATGGGATAAAAGTGTCAGACACATCATCATCCAAATCAAAGAAATCAGAAAGTTCAGGATTAGAAACAAGTAACGGATCCTCTAAAATTTCAATTTCGGCATATTCTTGATCAAAATGTTCTGTTTTTGCATAATCGATTGCATGGAAATGATCAAAACAACGCTGCATTTGATCATTTTTCACGTTCAAGCTTTGATATGACCTCGTCATGATTGTTTGAATTCTGTGAATTGTAAATATCAACCGAACGTGCTTTTGGTACCGCAAGTCCATATCAACGATAAAATACTTCAAGGTCACGACGTTTGTCATATAACTGTCACCATCTTAGTGTGGGTTCGATATGAGCACCTAGAGGTGGATAGTCAGTTGCATGCCCAACAATTACATATCCAGCTTAACCGAATGGATGATAAGGTTTGATGCGCTCATTGCGGAATGCACGTTTTCGTCCATACCACGTTACACCACTGGAATCAGTATATAATTCAATAGAAGGAACTTTGTTCAGCAATGTTGATCTGTCCGTTGAGCGTTCACGTTTGTTAGCCGAAGATGAACTATTTTGGTCATTGCGTGAAGAAGATCCTTCATTGGTTTGGTTGTATTGTGTATGTGATGTGCACCTATACATTTTGTTTGGTGGTGGTGCATTTACACAATTGTGAATGCTAGTATATATGGCAACTTAAAATTGCAGTGAAAGGACATCACACTACAAAGTGCGGAACTGATTTGACAGTGATGCAAAATGACAATGAAAAAGTTAGGATATGACAACACACTGAATGGATTGATAAAGCCACGGGATTGATTAAAGTAAATAGGACATCACACTGCAAAGTTCAGAACTAATTTGACAATGACAGGATATGACAATGAAAAAGTTGAGATATGACAACACACTGAATAAACTGATAAAGACACGATATTGATTAAAGTAAATAGGACATAGACATAAACGTTATATGCTTAATAAGGTGGACACTAATTACATTTATTAATTTTCATCAGACATATACTCATCTGATAAGTATTGTTCATTAGACAATACATTAGATCGCTCAGTAGCTGTCAACTCCCTGACAAAAGTAGTTTCCACCATGTCAAATGTTATTTGGAGCATATAATATCGACACTTACCCAACATCATCCTATTATTCTCCTTTCGTACACGTTTAAATGTTGTTTCATAGTTCACTATATTCCTTCGTGGCATGGTAAGTGAAAGTCTATGTGGCATCGGTATACCAAGTTCTCTCAGATCTGTGCATAATGAGTGTAATTCATTAGCACAAAAAGCCCACTCTCGTCGGAGTCCGGCATAATACTCTTTTGGATCAGAAAATCTCTCACTCTTGTAATCATCATCTCGATCTTGTAATAACTAAACTGGTTCATGGCTACGACTGTTATCACCTGCTCGTGGTCTTGAAGTAGACATAATGTGCAATACATAGTATATGAGCCACCCCGTATTATGTTTTTATAGTAGTTTTATTGTCTTAAATGCATCAGTGTGTAGTCACTTATTTTGTCCTATAAGCACATTTGTCAGCATTGCAGTAGTGTGTAGTCACCTTTATATTTGAGTTGATGGTCAAACATTGGAAAAAGAGAGCAGTCAGTGTGAATATACACTATTAGTTGTCAGCATAACCACACACTAGTATGTAGTCACTGTGAGTACACACTGATACGTCTATTACATTAAAGTTACTAGACCCTGATTCCTAGTGATTCACGTCTGTGATACATTTAACAATATTAGGGTTTTTTTGCAGTAAACTACTGTGTAGTCACATGAGTTTGATTGTGACTAAACACCAAATAGTTACAACATGACAATTGCATCATTGTCATTCATTGTGACTATACACTGGGTCAATGTCAGTCATTGTGACTACACGCTGGTTCAATGTCAGTCAGTGTGACTACACATTTTTATAATGTCAATGATTGTGACTACACAATGCTCTAATGTCATTCATTGAGGTTGTAGCCTGGCATACTCACATATATCATTTGCCTATAAGTTTGAACTCATATGCAATGTTCAATGTACAGAATTAATCTCTAACCATGAATTATAGTTCGAGAACGGTGTTTGAAACTCTGGGTTATCTTTGGGCTTTAAAGGATGAGTTCTTTTACCCAATGAATCCTCGCTTATGTTATTCACTAACAGCTAGAAATTCAATGATGGCGGAATGACAATATCGCTTGACGGAAAGAGAAAATCTAAACTTAGATTTACGTTCTTGCAACATAAGAAGGTCTCGACAAGTTGTCATTGCTATGCCTATTATCACTCCTCAAGAATTAGAGCGAGCATTGTTTCGCATTCGAGTTGAGAACAATTGAATGGCAATCTGTTGCAATCGATACAACCTGCGCAGTATTGCAAGCGACCGTGCTGCAGAAGAGAGGATATAAAAACAATTTTAAGCTTCCAATTGAGTGGGGAAGCTGAATGTTTTTCTGATTATTACCTGTCTGACGAAGATGAAGACCCATGAAGAAGTGTTATGCAACTCCTATGTTGGAACATTTACACTTCAATTGTCATACTTGTGTTTGCAGTATGTTTCTTTATTATGTTTCTATGAAATATGGTGTACTACTTCGTTCGTATTGTCCATCTGGATTTCAATAAATTATGTTATATTCTTCAAGAAACGTTAGTTAGAGTATTTGATAACTAATCTGAAAGGCAGTAATGAAATTACACTATATGAAACTATGAACCCAAAGAGTTTTTATATACAACACTAATAGACACAAATTATATACAAAAAAAATGGACTACGTCCCATAAGGTGGTGGTCTCCTCTGTTGCTTGGGCCGTTATCCATCAGGAGAAGCCGGTATATCTTGAGTGACTCCACCATCTACTGGATCATGTGCATGGTGGCTAGGATGACCAACTCCATACCCACCTCTGCCTCGACCTTTGTTGATAGTAATGGCTCTTGTGTAACTCCCTCAGCAGGAACCTCAACATCATCAGAACAGTCCTCATATTGAATAGGAGAAGTAGGTCGTGTGGGCAGCGGTGTAGCATATGTGGAATACAAGCCACATTGGGAAGTGATGTAGCTGTCTGGTCCAGTATAGGTGACATATCTCCTGTAGCCACGGGCTCTGGTTAAGGTGTGAATGGAGACGCCGATGTATCAACATGTGGAGAGGTCAATAGTGGACCACATGATGTAACTGTAGGATGCTCAATCAGTGGTGTAGCGGCATGGTCAATGATAAGTGTAGGAAGGCAATAATCAGCAACTGGGACATATGGGGTAGGTGGACAATCTCCAGCAGTCTGGGGAACATATGCAGCCCATGGGCCTGCCTGTGATGATGTCGAAGCAGTATCCACGACCGGTGGGGATGTATGTCCATGTGTGCGTGCAGCGGAACGTCGTGGAATGCGTATACCACGCTGGCGTGCATACACTAGTGCTACAACTACAAGTTGATGCATGTGTGCCGGTGGTTGCACAAGTCTATAGTGCTCAGAAAGAGATGACAAACACATGTAGCTTAGATCCCCCATCTGACTGATGGACGACAAACAAGTCCACAAATCAGGCTCGCCACTAACAGTATCACGTGTTATGTGATATACCTGTGTCAGCGTCTGTTCCTGCAGTACCATAGCATAATCATTTTAAACAAGATTACGTAATTGTTGTAACACATTTAATTTATCTACAAAGTAAAAAACACATACCAACATCTTGATGATACTGCTGACGGGCTAAAAATCGACGTTAGGGCACGGCATAGGTGGTCTAACAAGTAGACGAGTAATGTGTCGATACCACTCCATGTATGGATCAGTGGCATCCATCATATCGAGCGTAGCTTGCCATGAACAATAGTATCTCGTCACTGCTCCCACATGCTGATGTAGCCCTGATGTGCGGTCGTCCAGTCATAACCATGTCTGTCACACCTATTTGTGGCATGCAGCTCCCTACTGGAATCACAAGCCGCTAGTATCGGTTGTCTGCATCCAAACTGTCGGAGAACATGGTCAGGAAAATGTCACTCCACCACATCAAAACAAATAATTCCCGATCCTGCAAGCAATAATCCGGTAGGCTGGCCAGTACATCATCAGTGAAAGGATACCATATCATCTGCAGTATAAGAATGGCGAGTGTTGTTAGATTTTGTGAAAAATTAAAAATTTCGGCAGAGTTTTCCCTATATGTATGACTCCAAAAAAATTTTAAAAACACCTGTTGCATATTATATTGTATACATACACTAACAACAACCCAAATAAATGCCACAACCATCCACCAATCATACAAATATCTACCAATCATACAAGCATCCAAAAACCAACAGCAACAACCACCAATCATATAAACATCCAAAAACCCAGCGACAACATACAAACATCCAAAAAGTCAATCATACAAACATCTACCAATCATACAAACATTCAAAAAGCCCAACTTGATTGATTCTCCTCTTCCACAATAGCAAATGCAATGGGAAACAACTACCAATCATACAAACATCCAAAAAGCCAATCATACAAACATCTACCAATCATACAAACATCCAAAAATCTCAACTTGATTGATTCTCCTCTTCCACAATAGCAAATGCAATGGGAAACAACTGCTTATTAGCATCAAAACCAATCGCCACTAACAGTTTTCCCCTGTACTTCCCACGCTGAAATGTCCCATTAATATTGAAAATAGGTCAACAATATTTAAACCCTTTAATGTTGGTATTGAATTCCTAAAATACTTGTAAAAAAATATTGTATTAAGGAGATTCATAGGTGTACCACCACTTCACAATTGAGTCAGGGTTATACTTCTTGATGACACCCAAAAACTTGGGCAAGTTGTCATACAAAGAGTCTCAATCACCAAAAATCTTATAAATGGTCTTGTTCCTCGCAATTCATGCTTTCTTGTAGGAAATATCATACTTAAACTTCTCATTTATATTCTTCTGAATTGTAGACATTTTTGTTTGTGGTGTATCACCAACCAGTCCCAGTATGTTATGACATATGAAATCAGAGTCTAACTGCCGATGGTCACGACTGATTCGATGGTAGAAGTAGGTATGAAGTCCATCATATTTTTTGATCTGAAACATTTTGAGTTTTTTCCTAAAACAAGCACGTAGTCTCCACGTGCAGTTAGGCTGCATGTACATGGTGCACCGTACAGCCCCACACCGTTGTGTTCGTCTCGACCACGACATAATCCTGATTCAACTTGATGGAATACCATTTAACTGTCCTAATCAATGAAGTTTTATCCTGAAAAATCATGCCCTTCGTCAACTCCATCTTTACCGAATCCCACAAATTCATTTCATAAGACGGTACAAAACTATCTGCTTCAGAATGCTGACCAAATTAAGTGGTTATGAAGGAGGTGGAGTAAGGCTTATGCATCTGAACAGCGGATGGGTCAGCTCAATGTCTTCACCATTCCCATCTGCGTCATCCGGCTCAGCAATCATTACTTCCTCAAACTCTTCGTCTTCGTCTTCATCATCGGAGACATCTGTACGATCATTGACACACATTTCTTCATATTCCCGGATTGGGCTTTGTTGCATTAATGGTTAATGGACATCATCTCGTTCACCCAACTCAATTCCCGCCTCATCCATTTGAAAATTCTGAATCAGTGAATTATTAGTTGAGTACCCTCCATAAGTTGCGGAGTCAGTTATTTGGTGGGTGTACGAGTACCTGCCCAGACTCATCCATTACCTGCATCCCCACAGGAGTTGAACATTCACTCATCAACCCGGAAGTTGGAAATGTCAACGTACCCATCTCTCGCCTAACCAACTCAATGTAAGACATGGTAGTGGTTGTTAGGCAACCTTCGGTCTGACTACTGCCTATGCCAGTATTGATGTCCTCCGTCTCCACGTACAAAGCAACACTAGCAATGTTGGGGTTGTCAAGTACCACATTAACCACAGAAGTCACAAGTTCATCATTCACAATTTTCAAACCGACATATATATTCATGTTTGGTCTTGCTCAAAGTGTAAATGGATATCTACATGTCAACTTCAACTTGTTATGCGCCCTATCCAACCCCATTACAGAGTAAATTTTACTCAACAACTCCGGAAGTTTTGTGCCACTATTAATAATAATTCCACCTTTGGGAGGACAATTGTATGATAAACCCTCCGATGCATATTTCATGTGTCCACCCCAATGCAACAAAATCGTAACATATTTTCCCGCCATTTCAAACAGTTTTCGTCTTAGAATTAATATTGAATTCAGAAGAACCTGGGGATGGATAGAAACGATTAATACTTGAGAAAAAACATATCCATATTTAATCAAAGTCTCATGTGAATCTACCGCATGTGACCTAGAAGCATTGATAAAATAAGAAACCTACGAGGATGAAGTGTGCTGGTAGAAAACTAAGAAAGATGGAGATCCAACCTTTATATGGAAGTTTGAAAAAATAATCCCCAAAGGATGGTATCTCGTAACATGTTATCATGTATTGAATCAGAAGTCAAACATGTTATCAAGAAGGCAAACAATGTAGCCGATTTTTTTGGCTAACAAGGCAGTAATTGACTTACATTTACAACTCTATCGCAATTATCAAGACAATCCAACTGAAGGATGTCAATACTAGAGTAACTTTATAGCATTAATCAACATGCTTATTTTGAGAAAAAATGTGTTGCTTGATAAGTAAGAGACATAACTACACTGCTTCGATTGAGAATGAGAGAGATATAGAATATGCTTAATATGAATTATTATATTCTTTTAAAGTAAAATTTCAGTTTCGTACAAATGTTGAATTAGAAAGGACTTAATGAGGAAAGAATGAATAAGTACGTAACAAAAGTGAAATTGAAGCAAATTAAGTTAACACAAAACAATGAACTAATTCTCAAACAATTTATGGAAATTTTAGGTTATGCAATTTTAATTTAAAGGTAATTTTAATTATTAATATTTTTTTTTAAAATGAGTTGATTCAACTTCGTACAAAAGTTGAATTACAAAGGAATGAATGAGTTTTTAACAGAAGTTGAAAAAGACAGAAAAGGTTTTTATTAATTACCAACTAATAATTTTTTCAAGCAACAAACAAAGCATTAGAAATATTTGATTCAATTTTAATCCCAAAACTCAGCCAAGGGTTATCGCTAGATAATTATGTACAAGTAAATACATAATCTATGTGATTATTAGATTAAATTAAATTTAAATTTAGAATTACCATAGAATTACAACAAATTAGCCTACAAATTTTACAAACTCTATTCAACACCCAAATTGAAAACCCAATTTGAAAACAAATTAGGCTAAAAATTTCACAAAATAAATACTCAATAATAATCAACTCAACATTTACATACTCAAATCAACTCAATAATAATCAACTCAATATTTCAATATTTCAAATCAACTCAATAATTCAATATTTCAACTCAACTCAATAACTCAATAATCAACTCAATATTTCTATATTTCAAATGAACTCAATAATAATCAACTCAATATTTCAATATTTTCATAGAATTTCAATATTTTCATTGAATTTCAATAATTCAATAATTTCATAGAATTTCAATATTTTTCATTCAATATCTGCAGAGAATTACCTGGCCATGGTGGAGGCGTTGGCAAAGCATTGGTGGAGGCGTTGTCAGAGGTGCAGTGGAGGAGCAGTGGAAGGGCAATTGAGGAGGGTTTGTGGGTGGGTGGTGTTGCGGGTTAGTGAAGGTTGAGGGATTTGGGGAATTTTCGAAGGTGGTGGTGGTGGTGATGATGATTTCTGCAAACCCATTGGTTGAGGTTAGGACTGGTGGTGGTGGTGGTGTTGGGGTTGGGGGTATCAAATGGTGGTTGGGTTGGGGGTTGGATTTCGATGATGGTGGTGCTTGGGGTTGGGGCTTTCAGATGGTGGGTGGTGCTGGGGTTGGGGCTTCGATGGTGGTGGTGCTTTGATTTGGGGTGTCCGATAGTGGTGGTGCTGGCTGGGGTTTCAGATGGTGGTGCTAAAGGAGGTGTTGCTAATTTGGCTGATGGTGCTGTTGATTCAGATGGAGGTGATGCTGATTCAGATGGGGGTTTCATATAGTGCTGCTGATTTGTCTCGCCTGAAGGAGGTTAGGGCTCAGATGGGGGGAAGAAGGAAAAAAAAAAGAGAAGGAAAGAAGAGGAGGAAAAGAAAACGATATTCAGATACAAGCTAAAAACGTCAGTACAAATGACGTTTTCAGTTAAAACGTCAGTTGGACTGACGTTTTTAGGTCTTTTGGATGTTCACTGTTCAAACAAAAAACGTCAGTTGGTCTGACTTTTTTGCCTAAAAAGGTTACTCCAACTGACGTCTTTTGGTCTAATAACGTCATTCCAACTGACGTTTTTAAAACAACCTGAGTTTGGGAAATACTTTGAAAAGAACCCTCTTTTGGGTATTTTTTTGAAAAACCACATGGGTTGGGGTGAAAGCTCGAGGAAACTTCTAGCCAGAGAGGGAGCTAAACTGCGGGCAAGTAGCCAACTGTCCAGTTTGGGGTGTATTTATGAGCAATGCTATATCAATTAAATTACTTA
Organism: Ilex aquifolium; assembly: GCA_951799425.1. Lineage (NCBI taxonomy): Eukaryota > Viridiplantae > Streptophyta > Magnoliopsida > Aquifoliales > Aquifoliaceae > Ilex > Ilex aquifolium. Next base: position 21,646,061 of record OX637397.1, on the reverse strand, counting down.
TTAAATTTTATATTTCAAATTAATGATTAAATCAGTGGAGTCTACTAACTCCACCAAACATTCAAAATATAGGATTTTGACATGGAATAAAAGATTTGATAAATAGATTTGAGTAATACATTTTTATCCATTTAAAATTTAAAAAAAATTAAAATATTACCCCATTAAGTTTAAGGGTGACTTAAGGGGTATTTGGATATCTAGAATGGATTGGATATGTTATTATTTTTTGTCCTTTTCTATCTACCCCTAACTCTCTCTCTTGACTGGACCGCTGCCTGCCTCCCGCCTGCAACCTCTAGCATTCATGGCTCAAGCCAACTGAAGATCCAGCTCGACGTCAAGATTGTCTTCTTCTTCTTTTTCTTCTTCCCTGTCTCTCTATGACATGAATCAGCTCAACAAAGATCCAGACAGAACTCTCTGTCTCTTTCTTTCTGGTGTGAATCAGGTTGACAAAGATCACGATTCTCTTTATAAATTGTGTTTGTAGTTGGTTTTAGATTTTGGGCTCTCTTTATCCCCCACTTCGATTTCAGAAACCCACTTCAGTTTTAAATCTAACCGTGTATAATGTGTGTGTAATGTAGAATCTGTTTAACTGGGTAAATGCTATCAGAATGCATTCTATTTGAAAAAAAAATAAATAAAAATCCATGATAGCCATGTCCATTGAGTTGGATTTATGGGTTAATCTACTCCAACCCACAGGGGGTGTTTGGATCGCCATGGGTGGATTGGATTGGATTGGATTTGAATTCGAATCCAATTCAACCCAATGCAAAGTAATCCGAGTTGATTTAATGAATACATTTCCATCATATCCTATCTTTGGATGAAAAATATTTGTTTTATGGGCCTCATTCACACGTGTAGAAGAAAGATAATAAAATGACCATTGCACCCTTTGTAAAAAAATATAATTCATTTTTATACCAACTTTAGATTGGTATGATGTCAATCCAAAATGAGAATGATTAGGTACTTAGTTTTGAACAAAATTTTAATTTAATAAATTACGTTTTTAAACAACACAAAATAAAAAAATTGTTAATAATTTTTTTGATTAAATTTTGTACAACACATAATTTCATCTAAAAATCAGATGAATTGCCCAAACCAAATAACCGACAACAAACGACAACAAGGGGGAGATAGAGAGTTGCTGGGTCACCGGAGTTAGTGGGGTTTCAACACTGTTAAGCGAGATAGAGATAGATGGATGTAGGATTTTTTTTTGGGGGGGGGGAGAAAATTGAGGGGGTTTGGGGAGGGAAAATAGAGGGTTAGGGGGGATTTAGTTTGGGGGTTGTGTGTGTGTGTGTGCATTTAACAGACATAGGGGATAGCGGTTTGTGTGTGCATGTAATAGAGAGATGGGATAGGAAGAATAGCTAACATAAAGAGAGAGAGAGAGAGAGAGAGAGAGAGAATGGGGGGTTTGCTGGTGTTAGAGGTGTCGCAGGTGATTTAATGGTGCCGTTCGCGGTGGCAGTGACGTTGTAGTGGAGAGGCAGATAGAAAAGAGGTAGGGCGCTGGTGTGCTTGGTCGCTGGTGGTGCTTGGTCGCTGTTGGTGCTTGGTTGCTGTTGGAGGTGGCGCTGGTTGTGCTTGGTCGCTATCACTGTTGGTGGTGGCGCTGGTGGAGGTGATGTCTGTGTAGCGAGGGAGAAAGGAAAGTGGTGTGAGACGAGAGAGGGAGAAAGATAGCCAAGAGAGAGAGCAAAAGATATGCTCCACTGACAAAAAACAGATGAAGAACAAGGGAGAGAGAAAGGTGGATAGAGAGAACGGGAGAAAGGACAGTGAGCAGAGGTAAAAACCCTAGAAAATTACTGTGCGAGGTTTTTTTTTGTAAATTCAAAACTAATTATGTTGGAAGAAAAATAATCCCACACTCCCCTTGGGTTAAAAATATCCAGGTCAAATGGGATATTGGGCAACAAACCCAATGGCTGCATTTTTGAATGACTACGAATATTCCATAACATTTTACATACCTAAAGCTGGGATATGTGGGCCTCCAAGACTATTTTAACCTAATTCCCACTAATCCTGCCAAACAAACACCCCCAGTTTGACTTGGTAGGTAATAATTTTGTGAAGCCTAGGAATAATATCAAATTATAGAATTTTGAAAAAAAATTAGTCACACCCCTTCTAATTTACTATATCTTCAAACACACCCCTTCTATTATCAAAAATATCACTGACACCCTTTAGTTTATATTTAAACATCACTGACATCTCTTGCCATTAAACCATCATTTCTAACAAAAAAAAAATCATCTTAAATACCAAAAATGCCCCTACATAAACCCCAAACAATTTTTCTATATAAAATTCGATTACAATTTGAGCCGATTAAAATTTATTTTTTCTACATATTAAAATTCGAGTTGATTAAAATTTATTTTTTTACATATTAAAATTTGAGCCGATTAAAATTCGATTTGAGTTGATTAAATTTTACTTTTTTTTACGTATTAAAATTCGTGCCTATTAAAATTCCTTTTTATGCATTAAAATTCGAGCCGATTTGAGCTCTACCCGAGTTGTTAGTACCGATTAAAATTCGCTACGAGTGGATTGGAATTTATATTTTTTACTTATTAAAATTTGTGTCAATTAAAATTCAATTCATTAAAATTTGAGTCAATTAAAATTTATATTTTTTTATGTATTAAAATTTAGGTCAACTAGAATTTAATGCGAGTTGATTAAAATTTGATTTGAGTCGATTAAAAATAATTTTTAATCGGCTCAAATGGAATTTTAATCTACTCAAATTTTAATACGTAAAAAAATATAATTTTTTATCAACTCGAATTTTAATACGTAAAAAATCTAGAGGGGTTGTGAATGAAGTTTATCCTTAAATATATCATGGGCAATTTAGTAAAATTGCATTCTAGTTAAAAAATTTAACCTAACAGGTGGTGTTAGCGAACATTCAAAAAATAGAGGGTGTATTCTTGAAGATATGATAAACTAAAGGGGGTGTGGTTGAAATTTTCCCCAGAATTTTTTTAGAGTCATTTACCATTATATCCCCTTATGCTATTCAAACTCAAAAATTGTAATAACTATTTTCACCACCTAACTGAAAATATATGTGTGTGTGCATATATATACTAGTCATAACTCGTGCCTGAAGGCACGATTGAACATAAAATTCGATCGCCCAAAAAATTGATCTCATTATATTAAATTTTCTTAACATATGTATATTATTGTGTATGGATAATGTCTGAAATAAAAATTATGTTAAACTGCAAATTAATCAAATATTAAATGATTGAACATGTGGTAGAAATAAATGATGTGATTTTTTTAGGGAGGAAAATATGTAGGGAATAAAAATTCAAGTTGTTAGATGTTTTATTATATAGATATATATATATATAGAGAGAGAGAGAGAGAGAAATTATATATATATAATAAAGTAGAGCGAAGTTTGAATCCAAAAGACAAAGAGGGGTCCAGATCATTTTGACACAAAATATAAACAAATCTAACGGACAACGTAACCCCAACATAAAAGATGGTTCATATCATCTCAAAAATTTTGATCCAATAGTCTATGGTTAGTCCTAAATTTTTTTTTTCCCGCCCATGAAGAAGCCTATCTCTCACGCTTCTCTCTCTCCCAATCTATCACGCCTCTATAACATGGAATCCATCACAAATCTTCTCCCAATCTCAAATCTCACTCATAATATTGGCATTAGGACGGCTACAGTAGAGACAGAGACAGACGAAAGGCATAGAAAAAGGCCATCCCTCTTCTGCGCAAACACTAGTAGAGGTTTGTGTTTTGGTTTAGCTTTGTGGTTGATGGTTGCATTAATTCGAGAAGCTTTTAATCCAATAGGGAACGCGAAACATACAGAACACACATGTTTCTCCCTCTTTACAGATCTTGGGTGTTTCTGCAATTTCCTGTTCGTTCTCCATTGTTGTTCACTGTTGAAGCAAATAACAACCTTATAGTCATAAGCCTTGACATATTTCGGTATTTGGAAGTTGCTGCAAATACTGAGAGAGCACTCAAGGTTATCACAAAAGGTTAGTTTCCCCCTTTTTATTCTGGACTTTTGTTGGAGTCCATTTATTCGAGCATTGAGTGGTTTCGGCTTGATAGAATTTGTTTCATGGCTCTGAGTTTTATATTATGTTTCTATTTTGTTTCATACTCACCACATGTTTGATGAAAGTTCTAAGAGAGCTTTCCTTTTTTTCTTATGGCATTTGGGATGTGGATTTTAATATTTATGACTGCCTGTGATTGAGGCCCATTGTTGTTCACCCTATTTCCTTTTTTTCCTGTTCGTTCTCCATTGTTGTTCACTGTTGAAGCAAATAACAACCTCATAGTCATAAGCCTTGACGTATTTCGGTATTTGGAAGTTGCTGCAAATACTGAGACAGCACTAAAGGTTATCACAAAAGGTTATTTTGACATAATTCTCCAGTGATCCTCTTCATAGTATATGTTGAGAAAGCACAAAAAGTTATTCAGCCATATATTTACTTGCATTTGTTTGGTTGCTGTTTTTGACATTTTTGCTTTGGTGACATCACATGGGACAATAATGTCATATATTTATCACATGAAGATTTGCTTTGGTGAAATCACATGGGACAATAATGAAATTTCTTTTACCTTAACCTGATTTATGATTATCATTTTTTGTGTTATTGTACTCAAGTTCTCAATTCTTGCTTTTGGATTTGGAATCTATTGTTTATTAACTTAGAATTGGTGGCTCATTGTTTATATCTATTTGTGGGTTTTATTGTTTATCTTAGTTGGGGCGTTGACAGATCTTGGTACAATTTGGATGAGAAATTGCAAACAACAAAGGTCCGGGAGATGTCCCAGGCAATGTCTTGTTGGTAACCATTAATAGTGTAGAAGCTGGCCATTGTTATTCACTTGGTAAGTGATTTCCTTTCCATTCTTTTAACAAGTTTTCCTATGTATATGAATTTGATGTTCTAATAAGCTTGGTTACTTTTTGGATTTACATTGTTTGGATTGAATTTTGCATGATACATGTTGTAGTGAAACCCAAAACTAATTTGAAATGTAGGAATTTCTACTGAAAAATAAAATCGTGGGTTTGTAGTTAAACTCATATTCTAAGTGCAGTGCATTTGTATTTTAAGTTTTTTATAACTTCAGTTGGTGCATTTTCATAATGCTAAGAATGTTTTGGCAAAATACTCTAGCGTGGAACTGCTTCTCCTCTTTTTTTTTTTCCTCCTCATATTTTGGTATGGGTTAACCTTTTTTTTGTTTGTTGTCATCCTGCCAAGTTACTTTTTGGGTTTTTACAGTACTTTGATCATTGATTCTTAATATCCTTCTCTTCTGGTTAGCTTATTTTCAGGTTTTACTAGACTTTTTCGGGTAAGTTTTTTACAGTACTTTGATCCTTGCTTCTTAAAGGAACAAAATCAGCATTGACAATAATTATTGCCCTTTTTAAGAGGATAATATTGTTTTTTTTTGTGACACAGTTGCATGCATTGAGTTATATAACCAAGAAACCTAGAGAATAAAATCAATATTAATTGAAGTTTCTGCTTGATCATAAAGGTGAGTTTTCTTACTTTTGGTATATCTTTGGCCCTTCTTAATTTTGTGACTTTAATGGAACTGAATTTTCTGTTCCAAAGAATTCAAAACAAATTAGTGATTGAATATCGAAATACACTAGCGTGGCAAAATACTAAGCTTTGGTAGTGAGCATGTTTGATCATATTCCAACAACGCTTTAGTAATCGAATCGTATTTGAGAAAAGTTGTGGTTACCTCATTTGATTTTCTTTCAGCTCTTTATGATTTAATTTGGGTCCTTTATTCAGTGAATTAGTATTTAGAGCATTATTAGATTTTTGACTTTTAATTTATTCTTTTCGATACCATGTAGAACTTGAGAACAAAATACTTAGGAATGTGAATGCACAGTTTTATTCTTTTCTCATTTAATGATTGCTTACATAAATAGGAATTAGAGCATTATTAGATTTCTGACTTTTGATTTATTCTTTTCGATACCATGCAGAACTTGAGAACAAGATACTCAAGTTGACCTGTTTGGGTTTAATTATATTTTTTTGTCTACTTTTTTAAGTTCTATTGCACCTTTTTTTAAAAAGTGTTTGTCGCGTTTTGATTATTTGGTAGACAAACATTTGGAGCTTATTAGTTGCGTATCTTTTGATTCCGAATAATTAGGCAAAGTTTTAATTATTATTTTTCACAAAATTTTAATTTATTCCAAGGGCAGATAAATTCTAATCTTCCATAGGATATTTTGATTACTTTAATCACTTTTTGCAATATCCTTACTCTAAAATCAGTTATCATTCCAACACTACTGTGGATATTACCAGATCAGTGCCCACAATTCAGTGGTCAAGAACCATACTCATTTGGTGGTGTATTAATTTCCCAGGTACATCCCCTCTCTCACTCTCTCTCTACCTCTCTCTCTCCCTCTCCCTCTCCCTCGCAAACAGTCGCAAACACACACACAAACCTCACCCAAACACAAATACATGAGCACACACACACGCAGGCACACGCACAACAGCACACACAACACACACATCTGCACACAAACACACAAATCTGTGTGTGATTTGTGTTTGGGTTTTTTGAATTTGGGTTAATTTGGGTTTTTGAATGTTTATGTTTAATTTTGGTGTTTTTAATTTTACTTTTTAAAATTTTGGTGTTTAATTTTGGTGTTTTAAATTTGAATGTCTTTTAATTGGGTGTTTAATTTGGGTGATTTAAATTTGAATGTCTTTTAATTGGGGTTAAACTCATGAGTTTGATAGAATGTTTGTGCCTCCCTAAACTTTTTGTGTTATCCCCAGACTACTTTCTATCCCAATTTGGTTATTAAATAAAACTAATTTGACTCAGTTGATTGTTAAGTTGTTTGTGCATAATTTGTGAAATTTCAATTTTTCGATGGGGTTATTTGAATAAGGTAACTAAATTTATTTTTTATAGTTTATTTTTTATTTTCAAGTTTATAATTTTAGAAATCCTATTGTGTAATAAATTTAACTGTTTTTGTAAATGCTAGATTGTTGTACATTCCCCCCGTTGGAAGATGCGGATTCGGATTGATACAATGACATTCAAGGTTGTGATGGAGAGAGAGTATTTACAATGACGTGCAGATAAATGACTCATTTTGATAAACTAGATTAAAGAATAACCCATTTTGCAACTGTACTATATATAATTACATTTTGAGGTCATTCTTTAATCTTATTTATGTTTAGGCACAATTATGTGTTTATGACGTGCAGAACAATGGTTATTATTGTTTTGATGCCTAAAGCAATTGGTAAATAGTCATGTTTAGGCATGACGATGGTTAATATTATGATTTTTTTTTTTTTTTGGTAATCAGCATGCATATGATATGGTTTGGTGTTGATTATAAAATATATAAGTTTTGTAGACAGGTTGATATATTTGTGGTATCATATTTTCAAAGGATACTCTGCCGAAAAATTGAAAATTTCTTACATTGATTTCAATTTCTCTCATTACATGGTTTTTGAATTAAGCAAATTTTTTAGTGACCCAAAATGTAATTCAATACCTCTTGTTAGGTTGTTGTTCATTCATTGAGATAGCGATTGATTTATAAGTAGTTTATGTCATTTTGTTTTGTGATTAAAGTAATTTGTGATTGAAAAATTTGATGGGTTTATTTCAAGTATGGACATAGTTGTTTGTGTAGGAAGAATGGTGCTTTGGTAATTGGTACATAGTTGGATTTCATGTTACCGTCATGGATATGATTATGAAATATATAAGTTTTGAAACAGGTTGATATATTTGTGGCATCATATTTTCAAAGGATACTATGCCGAAAAATTAAAAGTTTCTTACAGGGTATCCACATTTTGACCATTTTTATTTCACTAAAGTCATGACATTAAAAATGACCAAATGATTTTCAGTTTAATGCATGTTTATATTTCGTGTTTAAAAACTATATATAGTGCCTTCAGACACGTGATATAGGGCGAGTATAGACTTTCAGTTTAGTACGTGTCCAAGTTCAGTGCTTGATTATTTCACTTTCAAACTCAATGTTCGATTTTTTTTTTTTTTGCACCATGCCTTCAGGCACGGGTTATCCCTAGTATATATATATACTACTAATAAAAGTATTTTACATGAAAATTTTTGATTCACTATTTTACCTTTATAAAAAATTATAAAGACTAACATGTCTTTTTATATTTAAATATGCAGATTACCATTATATCCCTCTATATTTAAATAACAGACCAACCTCTAACATATCATGTAAATCTCTATTTTTGCAAAACTTTTAGATGGTCATGTTGCTCTTAACAGGATATATAAAAATATTATTCCTATTTTTCTAAAACCCCAATATTAATACATATTGACAACTTCATTGATACAATATTATCTTTGGTGTCAAAAAATCGATATATGTATCTTTTTATCTTTATCCACAATACAAACAATTTAAGTATGATAAATATGAGATAATATCTAATTTAACTATATAATTAAATTTTTATGTATTTTATCAAATATTTAACGAAACTTTTATGTGCAAACGCACGTGTTGCATTACTAGTATATATAAAATCAAGTAATCTAATAGGATTTACCTTTTATGCATAACAAAAATGAAAACTATAATAGAAAATTAAACACCCACCCAGGGGCGGCGCAATAGTATTTTTGAAAAAGCTTGGATTTTAGGCCCCATTTTTAAAGAAGACCATAAATTTTTAAATATCATAAATAGTTCATTTAAAAAAATTAAATTCAATAAATACTTTAAACTTTACAAAATAGTTTTATAAAAACACAAGCCCAATCAAAAATAATAATTTTAAGGCTTCTTTTGTTTTTTTTTTTGAAGTAAATTTTAAGGCTTCACTTCAAGGAAGGTGCCATAATTTATATGTGTGCAGTAATAGTCCAAATAAAAAAGTTAAATTCATGTCCAAATAAAATATTTCAATTTAAATAGATTAGACCTATTAATTTTGTCATGAAATTAAAAGGTTCTAAAATTAATTTTTAAAAACAAAAAGAAAAAGAAAAACTAACAATAAAATAAAACTACAAAAAAATTTAGTCTTAACCCCTAAAAAATTAAATTTAAACTTACTATCATAATTTTTCAATTATTCTTTCTCTTTTTTACCATCAAATTCAAATATGGTAACAAAAAATTAAATATAAAATTTTAATTAACATTTTTATATTTAAAAAAATTTAAAAACTAAATTTATTATTAATATTAAAAATTTAAAAAAAAACTTCATTTATCATTTTCACTTTAAACCTCAAAATATTTTCGCTTTAGATTCCAAAATGTGTCTGCCGCCATTGTACCGACGCAAAATTAGTAAGCATATCTCTCTCCTCTGGATTGCAATAACTTCTTCCCCATCTACTTCAATTTCACTATCTGTACACACCTTTCAATAACTCCTTTTTGCCACATTTTCCTTCATCTCCACTACTCCAAGTGGTTGTCAACGCCGGCACAGCAAGATCGACATAGGTGCAAATCGTTTCACGAGATAGAGGTAAAGTCGGGTCACTCCATGCAGGGACGACTTCGAATGAGGATCAAGCTCATACCCGACTCCAACCTTGCACTTTCCAGCAACTTTGTTGCTCCTCATCAGGGATATCTTAGCCCTCACAGCCTCAACATCAAGAGCCATTGAGCTGGAACCTGAGAAAGTAAACAAGTCAAAAACCAGAGATAAAGGCAGAAGAATCTTACCGGTAGGGTCTTCTGCACCAACTATAGAGATGGGAATTGGAGTCTCAACCCTCACCTCGGGAGGGCTAAACCCAAACTTGGTAAGCACAGAATACTTGATCAAGTTAGAGTAATTCTCCAGGCGACAGTCCTCAAGCCCCAGCAAGGTAAGCCTATCTTCAGCTCCGAGCTCTGGACGAATACATGAGATAATCCAAGGAAATAAGGTCAGCAAGAAAAATATGAAAACAAAATGAGCCAAGTTAAACCTCCTCTAAACAAGGACACACCTAGGTTGTCAGGACCTAACCAAGAACGAGGAATGGAAAGGGTGTCAGTGGCATTACTCAGGTCAAACTCCCATTCCTTCCCTGACACAAAGAAGAATAGTTTCTTCCAATTCTTGTGAGGACTCGGCAAGTCAGTGATCAAGGCTGAAGTCTTCACCCGTTTGGAGATGTACAAAAAGCCATCAGAAGGGAACTTGACGTTGAAGTATTTCATGAGCAAAGGAACCAAAGGGGTACTGAGCTCATTTTTCTTAAAAAATACAAAAAGGCCCACCAAGACACCCCAGAAGTTGGGGGAGATCTGAGCAGGACAAACATTGAAATGCTGGAGAACAGATTTGATGAAGGAATGTATAGGGAACCTAAGACCGTTCTCTAGAAAGGCTACGAAGAAACAAGTCTTCTCAAGAACCTCGGAGTCATTCCTAATATCTACAGAAGGGCACCAATAGTGCATGCCCCGGGGAAAGCCAAACCTCGTAGAGACGACACTCATAAAAGGAGGTGTAACCTCACTATGACCTATTAGGTCTGAGGCGCAAGGAGCAGGTTTAGAGCCCTCAACACTGCCTGAGGGCCCAACTCTACCCTTTTTAGCCTTTCCTTTTCGAGATGGCTTAGAACTCGAAGAAGACCCTGGTAAAGATAAAGGCACCTCTACCCTTTCTTCAGTATCAACCCTAGGGAAATTATCTATCTCATTGCCTACATCCCCCAAGTCATCATCTTCTATTTTAGGAGACATGTCACCCATGGCAAGAGAGATAGACGAAGCAGTGGCTTCGGAAGAAACAGACATGACTAGATAGGAGAAAGGAAGATTGAAAGAGCTGTAAAGGGGAGGAACACGAGTAAAGCAATCCCTAAGAGCCCAAGGGTCGAGACACTAGCTACCGAAGAGAAATACTCTAGCAGTAGAGTAAGGGTCCAAGAAGAGGGGAAGAAAGGACAAGGAACAACCTCGATTCCTAAAGTAACAAAAGTGAAAGGTCCAGAAATTAAACAACCACCTCGAATTCGAGGTATCCAGAACGAAAAAAAGCTTAAAAGAGAAGAAGAAGGAACGAAGCAAGGGACGTACCTATCTGGGAACGATTGACAAACTAGGAAAAATCTGAATGAATTAGGCCAGCCTCGCAGAACCTTCAGATAAAAATTGGGAATTTTTCTGAAAAACCCTAGAACTTCAGCGAATTGGTGAAGATGAGAGCAAGAGAAGAAGGAAAGAGAGACGAATCTGAAGAGAAAGAAGACGAAGAGGGTTCAAAATAATGAAAGAGATGGTTATCTGATGATGTATTTAAGGCTAAGCATACGGACGGACACGTGGAGCCGTAAGGTAAGGGCCGTGCGCGAAAAACGAGGAGGAAATGATTGTACATTTGCCATAACTTTCAAAACATGTCAAATCATGCGCATCTCGAGGTTTATCCAAAGTAACTCACTTGCCCAATGCAGAGCTCAGTCCCAGCTCATACAGCTCTGCCTGACCAGGGATTGGGGGGCAACTGACGGTACCACGAAAATGCCTAAGGTTGAGCTCGGTAACGCAGGTCATGTCACTCAGGTCGGGAGCTCAGCTCATTTACGATATTTGCAAAACTTGACCTCAGACCTCAACTCCCTGTGTCTACATCTCGAGGAAGGCTGTGCAGAGGACAGTTGGATCCCACCAAGTACCCCCTTTGTCGCAACAGTTACTCAGCAGACGCAAGTCTCGTAACCGCCCCAACATCCACTGTAGCCGTTGCGCAATAGAGGCGACCATTACAAAGGAGGGGCAAGGATCTCGCCTCAGATCAAGCTAGACCCAGGGATAACTATAAGTAAGAGGCAAAGCCCTCGAAAAAAGAAAAACGACAAGCTATTGTAGCCTCACTAAAATACTTTCTGTAAACTCCCCAGTAATCAATATATTCAGGAGCAAGAGATTCCCTTGAGAGTGGATTAGCTGAACTCCTGAGCTGGTGAACCACTATAAACACTTTGTGTGACACCCACCTATTCCCAAATCCTATTCCCAAGAGCCTTGAAGCTCAAATTGAACTAAACTTAACTGTTCAGTGCACTTTATATTCTCATCACTGCTCAATCGTGTTAAGAACATCATCAAAAGGTAAATGGAAGCTTAAGAGATTCTATTGAAGTTGTTGATAGACATAACAGTTAACACGGAAGCGATTTATTCAATTTTAACCAAAAAAAAAATTTTGTGATTTTTTGATTTTTTTGAGTGAATTTATTATGGTTTCAATTATTGCAACCCATTTTTTTCTACAGCAGATGATTTCTTGGGGAGTTATAGGTTTGTGTATTGATAAGACTGTTCACTATTTCTTGAAGCTCGATCTCTCCCCTAGATGAACCATATAGCCAAGAAAAATCAGGAAACGTCGAAGAGTTTGTCCCACCCATGAGTAACTATTTCATAGTAATCTCAGTATATCCAAATATCAATTGAAATTAAACTAAAATATGACGATTCCATTAACTGTATATTTTTTTTTGAAATATTACGTGCAATGTTCGATCTTTCAAAATTGGATATAGTGAGGAGGACATAAAGGAGTTGGATTATGTAAAATGAGTTTATTTTGGTGGTCTTGAATCAACTTAGGAATTTGTGGATAATTTACAATGATTTTTTTTTGGCCCTTTCAATAAAATCTGGCAGATTGGAATTTGGTAGATTTAGGTCAAAAGGTCTACACCACCTAGGGGTTTAATTTTAGGATTGTGTGAGTTAGATTTTATTTGGACATAATTCTACATTAGAGTGCATAACATATGAATTGATGTTCAACTCTAAGAAACCGTATGATTAAGAAGGAACGGTTCTATGACATGTGTAAGGAGGAAAGTATTGGTTCAAATTTTGTTAACCTAGTTCATTCAATAGTGAGCACCCATCCCCCTGCTTAGTCAAAAAAAATTATAATAATAAATAAATAAATAAAAGCAAACTTTTTTGGATATAAGAAACGTATCAACTATGTTATAGAATGAAGAGAGAAAAATTGATCCTTCAAAAGCATAAATTCCATAATGTTATTTCTGTAATCTTTCACGTGGAATTGAAAAAATTTAAGGAAGTCTTATGACGTTCATAAATTGAACACATTGGTGATCATGAATCAAGTGATTTTCCATGGGTAGAGAGGTAAGGCAATGGTTGGTATTATTCAGTTATTCTTATTGAAAAAAAATCTTCAATTACTAGATTTTTTTTATCTTTATAACTTGTTGTTTTGAACAATAACGTAACTCCTAGATCAAAAAAATGTAATGTAAGTAGGATACTGCAATTAGTTTCTTACAACTTTGAAAATGTTTTTCATGCCTTCCTTAAACCCCATTTAATCTATTTTCATACTTCAGTGCATCGCACAGTAGACATCTTATTTTTGATTATGGTACTGAACATACAAACTATTGAGTGATTATTATTCAAATATCGTCCTGCATAGTAGAGGATTCTATGGAGTTGAATAGTGTAATAAATGGAGGATCAGGCCATATATGGTTATTGACTTGGCAGTTTTTACTGGGTGAATGATATTTTTTCCTAATTCTTTTTAGTTTTTTATCTGTCATATGCATCCCAACCTGGTTCATTCTAACCACGGTATTTGGATCTAATGGGACACTTTCATTTGGCAGAAGATTAAGGAAACTTATCGAAAAACTTACTTTTTGGAGAAGTGCTAGCAACATATATGGAACCGATGATGCGGTTTTTGGAAGATTGTTTGGCAGATTTTATGGGGATATTTTCATGAAATCTAGAGAAAATTCCGAAATTCTCAAAGATGAAGATGACTCAGGAATTTGTTTCCTACTTCGAACCCTTCCAGCTAAAATCCAAATACATTGGTGGTCTATCTTTTTGTAACGCCCCAAATTTATATTCAAGTATTAACTAACTATAATTCATCGAACCATGAGAGTATACTAAGGTACCATCAAATAAATACAATATTTATTATTCCATACTTAGTTAACTAAAATTCTCACAATCAAACAAAAATAAATCCTTAAGGGTACATCCAATCTAACTACAATTCGCCAACACTGAGTAAATAACATTCATAACATGATTAAATCTTTAAATTTGAATTCATAAACTAAAAGTCATTTTCCAACTTTTACATTTGGATCCACATCATAATTCACCTCAGTATCCAAATCTACCTGCTCATTTAGAGTTATATCTTCCTCAATTTTAAAATCTAAAAAATGTTTATAACGTAGGATGAGTAAACATCCCAATCGAAAAAAAAATTTCAAATCCAAACAACGTTTAGAAATTATGAAAATAGATAAGTTTCAATTGTAAAATAACATATATCAATTTGAAGTAAAATAATGACAATTAATGAGATCTCAAGTTTACAGTACAAAATAAAAAAATTCATAAAAGAGTAGAATCAATTCTCAAAACAATAGATAATCAACACATTTATATCTCACTAGTTAATGTCCACGTGTGTTGTACATGAACTAATGTGAGTTGTACTTTAGTTCTTTTATTTTTTTTTTAAACTTTGTATCCAAATTTTGAACATTTGAGCATGTACTTTTTATGAAATAACAAATTTTGAACAAAAAAAAAAATAGATAACAAAGTACTTACCTAACCATTTGTATTATAAGTTTACAACTCGCTGAGTCACTCCAAAAAATACTTATTTATTCACCAAAGTAAGGTCTTGGTCCATTTTATTGGAATTCGGTATTTATGCCTTTGACATTTCATAAAAAAAAAATCTCATGTCTGTTGCACTATTAAAATTCTATATTAACGAAAGTATTAGAAAGATAATTTTGAAGTTACAAAGTTGCATATAGAAAGAGGTCATTACCTGCCGTTGTCATATAAAATGGCTACTTGAACCAGTATTCCCTCCCCCTAAACAAACCTTACTGTGTCAGTGACGATTGTTTCTCCAGAGATCTGTTGAATATCTTTTGCACAACTGGAGCTGTAGACTACTATCGTCACATGCCTTTCAACTTAGTTAATTCTTCATCAAATCACAACATTGTAGTCATTACAAACATGATAACCAAACCATTATGCATGCGGGGGGAAGAGAGAGAGAGAGATAACTGATAAGTACTTGAATTGGTGAATCTCAATAGTTGTAACCGTGAGCCTCTTAAATGGTGCAAATCTAGAAGGTTGAGTTCTAAATTATGATTAATAGATTGAAAGCAAAAATCACAACATTGTAATCATTACAAACATGATAACCAAACCATTATACATGTGGCGAGAGAGAGAAAGAGAGAGTGAAATAACTAAAAAGCACTTGTGGTGAATCTCAATAGTTATAACCGTGAGCCTCTTAAATGGTGAGAATATAGAAGGTTGAGTTCTAAGTTATGATTAATAGATTGAATGCAAATGGAATTCATAAGGCCTAAACTTTAAAATTAATTAGTATCTCTGAAAGCTTTATTCTCATAATTAAAATTAAATAAGTTGTAATAGGATAAAATTGGTTTAAGATGGCAATTCAAGGTTAAAATTGAAAAACAAAAGTTTTTTCACTTAATGTATTTTTATGGCAACTAGTTAGCGCACATGTATATTGTACGTGGACCATTTTGAGTAGGAGATATCGTACATTCAAGTCATGCATCATTTTCTTTGAAATCTACATCTTTAGTGAAAATTGACGAGTAATCAGTCAAAAATCACGTTTATAAAAAAACCCTAAAAAATGATGAGTATACTAATATTAAATAAAGTATTTGATGCAAATACATTATTCTCTTTTTTTTCTTTATAAGTAAATGCAACTTTCCTAATAATAAGCATGATAGCATGATGATTCTCTCTAGCAGTTCAAAGTCAAAAAATGTGGCATTGAAAGTTGATAAATGATTGAATATGCTGAAATCTTAAACCTGTTAAAACTCAATACACTCTATTAAACAATCATAGTTTACCATATTGCCTGATCAATTGTAGCTACACCTTCCAAACTTTTATTTTCTTTTGAACACATATCTCTAATGATAAAAAAAGATCATTTCATCAGCTAGATAAAAAAATCAGTTTAGTTTTTATATTTTGACCATAACGGGATATATATAGACCATTTCTGCTATTGGCATTGAAGGCAAACAATAAAAAAACCCAAGTCCATGATATCAGATATGAAGTATTGAGAAATACCAATAGTGAAGATGAGAGCAGCATTTAATTGATGTGCTTCTTCACACAATGTTGATACCAGTTGTTTGGAAAATGTTCTTAAACATAATATTTGTGAGATTTAAATGTTGTTCTCGAGTCCCAAAACTAGAAAGCACAGTCTGCTAAATTCAATTCAAAATCTTAGTACATATAAAGAAATCAAAATAAGCACAGAAGGAGGATCAATCTACACAATTGGTTGTGAATAATGTCTAAACATTCCTATGCTCATGCATATATAGTACCTAAACCTTTTCGACATGGATTGTGACAGTACCTTGAATATGCCTAAGGTTGAACTCGGTTTCTCAAGCTATGCTCTCGTAGGTCGGGAGCTCAGTTACTTGAAGACCTCAACCTCAGACCTCGAGCTCCCTACATCTACATCTCAAGGAAGACAGTGTAGAAAACAGCTGGCTTCCACCAAGCACTCCCTCGATAGCAACAATCATTTATCAAGGCATAAGATTCGTAACCACCCCAACACCCACCGCAGCCGTTGCACAATAAAAACAACTGTTACGAAAAAGAGGCAAGGATCTCGCCATAGATCAGGACAGGCCTAGAATCAACTATAAATAAGAGGCAAAGCCCTCAACAGAAAGAACAAGCAAGAAATTGTAGCCTTACTCAAATAATCTGTGTAAAATCCCCTCCATTATCAATATATTCCCCAGGAGTAAAAGACTCCCTTAAAAGTGGATTAGCCGAGCTCCCGAACTAGGTGAACCACTATAAATTCTCTGTGAGATAATCTCATTCCCCTGATCCAATTCCCAGGAGCCTTAGAGTTCAGACTGAACTATTCAATGTACAGGGAATCCACCGTTCTGCTCTGTCGTGTTATAAACATCGTCAGATTGGTTGCAACAATGAATGAGCATTTTTAAAGAGATCTTGAGCACATCTGAGTCACAAATGTCGTGAAGCATTATCAACAGCCAACACATCACAGCATAATTGCCTATCTTAAACTAATTTATCATCGACCGTTAAACTTTCCTTATCAATTGTTATACTATTGAATTAAATTTAAAAAAAAAATCAAGAGATTGTGATGATCTCAGAAATCAAATTGCAGATAAAGAATAATTCTTTTTGATGGCATACCAAGAATAATTTCATGGCCTCTATAATATGAGTGTTCAGGTGTCAAATCTCTCATGTCCCGCTATGATACAAAGAAAACATTACTGAAACCATTTCCTTCAATTTCTTAAGGAAAAAAGATCATTCAAATTAACATATACGCTTACAAGGTTTAGGAGTACAGCTAAGAGAGATAGATCATGACTTTAATCCCCAATTCAATGCCTCACACTAAGTGCGACTGCACTTTTTTAGCATACAATAATAATACTCGACTCTAATAACAAATAGTCTGGTTGGAACCCAAAAAAATTATGTAAATCGTAGTATAGTTGACCAGGTATATGTTTTTTCTTAATTTGACGGGCTTGGAACCTTATACTTAAATTTCGATACCATAAGTCTGAAAGTTCTTCAAGATAAATCATATATCAACTCATTAATACTTAAAAATAACAAAGGCCCATGTGAACTGAAATGAAGTTACTCACAAATATAACTAGCTCATGCAACTGGATCCAAAATACTTCTAAAGCAACAATCAACATGAAGAAAAAGATTAAAATAGGTGTTAAACATAACTGCTTCTCATTTTCCTAATGAAGGTAATCACAAAAGTAGGCCAAACATCAAACACCATTAAAAGCAATACAAAGCTGGATATTATATCATCCTACCATAACTGCTAATGAAGATCTGCTTGTTGGCGCATCAAAATAATTTCCCTACGAAAATGAATGAAATGGCGCAGAACTTACACACAACAAGAAATGACCCAGAAAGGGAGATATGTCGATCAACGGTTGCTTAATTAGAAGATGGAGTGACTGTTTGTCATAAAAGTGCTATTATGTGTAAAATAAATGTATCAACAGGTTCTTGATAGGAAGATGAAGTGTAAATGGGTCGCAAAAGTGGCAATATATAATTGTTCAAGGATAAAATAAAAAATTAATTTTTTTTGGTTTAGCAGACTTTTATTAATAGTATATGGATATAGATGTCAAGTTTTTGTACATGATTAATTTAAGAAAATGAAAGGATATGATAGAAATATGTAATAAATTACCGAAAATGAAAGGAAGATTGATTAAGGAATTAAATTATATTGTAGTAGTATAGATATAGAGGATAAGCATGACATTTTTTTTTTTTAAGAACCTCGACGGTGCGAGGGAATTTTATTGATTAAAAATCAAATTACACCTAGTTAGGGGGGGACGTATGTACCTTACCCCTCGATGCAATCTAATTACAATGCAATAAAGAATTAAAAATTCTAATGCATGATTTTATATGGAAATACTAAAATATTCTGGAAAGCATAATTTCCTAAAATGCTTCTATCCAATGCAGCCTGTTTGAAACCAATTGCTGAGCTGACTGCTGAACTGTACAGTCACGTGAACAGTGACATGAAGAGGATAGAGGATAAGCATGACATAGCTGTAGTGTTGAAGGGTAAAAGTGAAAAAAATATTTTTCATGTTGCTGATATTTTAAAATAGTATAAATAATGTGTTCGCACGTGCATTGCACGTGAATAATTTAATTTGTAATTTTATTTTTTGTTCTGTGGAGAGTAACTCATTCATTATATTATTATAAAATTTGTATAACTCTGTCTATACATATATAATATCAATATCAAACTGACAATTTCCTTGAGTTGCATATTCTATCTTCAAAACAAAAACACTAAAACTAACATTAATGCAGCAAAGATAAACAAGCTCCACACTACAATACATTGTAAAAAAAATTAGCACATGCAGTAGTAATAAGTGCCAACATTGAGGTTGTTGTAGCCTGTATCATGATTAAACTTAAATAAAAAAACTTTCCCATCCATATTTCTCTCAATCTACCAAAATGACACCAATGACTCAAGAAGTAAATCATCCACATTCATATCAAAAACCTAAAATTGACATAGTGGTAGACTTTGGTCTCAATCAACAACCGATGATGAAGTCCTAACATCTAAGAGCCTTGGATGATAGAGTGCTGGGGATGGTGGTGCATAGGTGTAGGCTTTAGGAGTCCCTCGTGCCTTCTCCAATTGGAATGGAATTAGAGCCAAGGTATGGCTTGGCAGTAGTGGCATCCTTTGACTTGCTGAGTTCATACTGTGGCAAATGCCTCATCTCCCTCCCCCTCTCTCTCTCTCTCTCCATTCTCTTGTCTATTTGATGCACCCATTTCATTCTTTATGTATAAAGAGTATTTATAGGGAGGCAACCATGGAAAGGGAGTGGGAGCAGAAGGTGAAAGTTGAAAGCACAAAACCATTCATGGCGCTTCTTTATGTTCTTCCATTATAAGTCTGTTAAACTTATTGTCTCAAGTTTTATTCATAATTTCTCTTAATACAAGACACATTGGATAAATATTTTATAAATTATGAAAACAAATTATGGCAGTGTAAAAGTTCTTTTAATTAGTAGAATAATCAATACGATTGTAGCATATAAGTTTTCATCCATACAGAAATTTAAGAATAACTCACCCATAAAATTAGAGCAGACCATTGGAGTTCAAATGATAAGGATGTGTGCCATGTTTCTTCCTTATGTTAACAAATTACAAATCCAGTAGAAATCAAAGAATAGTGCTACATGTCTTAGGCTTTGGATCAGGTTACAAACCCTTGATGGCTTTGTCCTAGATTGGGAGCCCCTTTTCAAGATCTTGAAGAGAAACCCATGATCGAATAAAATATGAATTTTATTTATGCTATTAATTCCATAAGATCAAAAGTTATGAGAGGATGATGTAGTAATTTAAGAAGATTAAAAACAAAAATAAAATAACATTAATAGTTAAGGATCAAACGGATTGAATGAAGGTAAAAGATCAAAAAGTATGAGAGGATAATGTAATAAATTTAGGAAGATTCAAAGATATAGAGAGTACAATTGACTTTATCATATTAGTTAGGATAAAATAGAAAAACTAATGTTTTTTGGATTAAGGGACTTTTTTATGCAATGCATGTAAAACAATTAAATTATGATTTTAAATTTTAAATTTTTTTATCCATGTTACACCCATACATCAATAGTTTACGTGTGCAGTGGACGCCTCACCAAATATACATGTGTAATTACGTTATATCTCATCTCTCCTCCAAGGTTTGGAAACTTTTCAATTCCCATTAATTCTCTTAAACTACAGCTCAAACCAACCGATTTATACCCAATGGTCATTGAGAGAGAAAGTGAAAAGTTTAAGTTAGTGTTGTCATTATTCATCTATATATTCAAGTTTAATCTATTGCCTTCTAAATGGTGCATTCAGTATATAAAGAAATGATTCTATGTTTCTTAAGTTGTTAAAATATGAGGATGACACTTTCTTTAAAAAATTAAAAAAGGTTAAAATAAGAAAATTAAATTTTTTCATGTTAGGGGACTTTTAGAAGTAGTATAGATGTACGCAAGTAGACTAGCATAAATCTAAACATCAAGAATATCCTGAACCCCCCCCCCCCCCAACACACACACAATCATCCAACCAACTTTCACAAGGATACACCACTTCAATAAGGGCATATATCGACGCATCGGCAATGACAAATCCTTCCCAAGAATAATAAACTAGCCCACAACCTCAATTTCCGTGAGTGAATAGTGTGAATTTTTTAACCTCGCAAGGAACCAAACAACTCCACTATGAGTGATAGAGAACCTTCTAACCTCTCAAGGTAAGAAACACATATATGCACTCTATGATATCTGGTCGAATGTAACACACGTTCATCACACCCACCCATACAAGAGATATTTTCATACTTTTCTATAAAATTCACGTATAATCACAAATCATGGTTTCACAATTGGTCAAATAGAATAGTTCAAGCGAACATGCAAAAGATCTTCAAGAAACATCTTTAAATTGATCATAATTAAGAACTAGAGTTTTTAGATAAAAAAAAAGGGACAAATCCTGGAAGCAAATCTTGTATTATGTTTAAGGAATGATTTATAGATTTAAAAGAATGTAAAAATATTGTAGATCTATAAAGATATAGTATATAGCCCTAATCATCAGTGAATGAATCTGAGAAAGATTCCCTACCTTGATCCGCAGTTTAATCGATCCAAACTTGTTTTGATGCGATTATCACGCGTTAATCCTTTAAGATCTAGCACATTCTTCCTCTTTTTTTTCTCCTCAAACTTTTCTAGGCTTCTTGGGATTGAAAAATAGGTAAAGACACTTCAGTTCGCAATCCTAGGGTATGTGTAGGGTGAAAAATGGATAAAACTCTAAAATCTTGTAAAACCCAAAAAATTTAATAAATCGATTAAATGAGAAATACGATGATTAAGTCATTTAAGCAAAGTTAAAATTCTAAAATTTTATACAACTCAGATGACAAAACAGATATCACCGTTGGACTCATCTCGTGAAAACGAGTTGGGCATACAATTTTTTTTAAATTCTGAGACAGTCAAAATTTTTATGTGTTATGAGGTAAAATACGTGATCAGGCGATACGCGATTAAAATTCCAATGGGTTCTTGTATAGATTGATAAGCATGTTATCCTAATACCTGTAGTATTGGGTAAATAAATTTTGTTGTTATGTGGATTATGATAAGTATGTTTGAATAAATTCTATGCACTTTAAATGTTCGATGAATTGCCTTAGTGTGGACAAATATGTTATGTGAGTTAATTGATGCATATCACTTGTTTGATGCAAAGTTAGAATGATAAATATGTGCTTTCTTGCTATATTTGAGATTGTAAGTCCATTTAAATTGTATTTGGGCATATATGACATGTGCACGAGTTTAACACAATATCCATAATGCATTGACATGGTAGTGTGTGTTTGTGCATAAGTTGATCACTTATCACATAGGTGAGTGGGTGGGGCTTAAGAAAATTGGACTAAGATCCGATTGAGTCTCACGGGATTTTGTATGATAATGTGTCAGGGTATAGCAAGAAGGGTTAGATTTTTCCTCGGGTATAAGACTCGATTTTTTGGTTACACACTATCCGATAGTGTAACGAGTCCATAAAAGTGTGGTGGCGAATACGGAGTCAGAGGTGGGATGTTCTCGAGATCCGTTGACGGTTTATTATCCTGTTGGTGAAAGTTCATAAATTATCTATCCAATAAATACAAGATACTAAATAAAGGTCACTAGGTGAACATAACTCAATGGTGTGGGCATAGAGTGCCCGGTTTATGAGCATGACATCACATATGTTATGAGAACTTGGGGGTAGGGTGATGCAAATCATAGCACAACTTCAAGGGATCTAGTTCAAGTTCCAATTGAGCCGGTTACAAGAGCACGAGCAAAGAAGTTTAAAGATGTACTCAACGAACTGATTGAAGAGGCATGGATTCAAGCAAATTCGTGGAGGCCCGTTGAGCATGATTCACTTGGGCAACAAAGAGTCATCAACATGATTCAAGTTCTAGAAGAATCTAGCTAAGGCTAAGCATAAATGGGCATGTTTTAAATTACTATTTTTGGGTCTGATTGTAAGGCTTGCATGCCAATTAAATTTTTTTAGGAAAGTAAGGCTCTCCTTGTCTATTTAGGAGTGTGATCAACCTAGTAAAGGGCTGATTGTCTTTCTTTTCTTCTTTTAGGCAAGTAAGAGTTTTAGTTTTAGTTATTCCTATTTGGGTTTGGATTGTCAAAATATAAACTCAGATTAGGATTTGTTTCCTTAGTAGATTATGATTTGTTTCCTTAGTAGATTAGGATTTGTTTCCTTAGCAGATTAGAAATTTTCTTTGTAATGACCAGCCTATAAATAGGCGTCTAAATCAATGAAAATGTAGTTAATTATTCAGCAAATTTGGAGAGTGTTTTCTCTACGGTTCTTTGAAGAACTATACGAACTTATCGGGATTTTCCGTGGCGTTCACCAGCGACTTATCAAACGGAATTCCACCACCGTTTGTGGCGTCTTCCTTATACCAAGGTTCTTGTTTCGCATCAAACAACGAGTTGAGGTCATATATACCAAGGTTCTTGTTTGTCGTAAACAACGGGTCGAGGTCGATCATTCAAATCTGATCATAGAACGATCTTGGGTTCCTTTTTCGTGTTGAATCTAGTTATTTTGGCGGGGATTCACATCATAGGGTTCAGGGTTGGTTATGCATGCATGAAACACCGCCTCATGTCATGGCATAGTGATAGCATTTATTCATGTTCATGTGCATATATGAATGCTTGAGATGTTTGAATGCGTACCACATTATATGCATCATGGGGTTGGGAGGCGTTCTTCATAGAAGATATCCTACTGGGCGTTGGCTCGCCTCGTTGTGGGAAAATATTTTTAGGTGCATTGCACGCTTTCGCGGACGGCCCGCACCTAGGCCTAGCTTGACGACGGAGCCGGAGTCCAGCCTTTTATTTTGATATATAGATACTTAGTCCCAATTGTAATCAAATAGATAGCCTTCTACTTTTGGTTCATACAACATATGTATATTCTTTTGTAAAGGCATGTAAATTTGAAAAATATTGTGTCTATTCTTTTGATAAATGGAGATTTGTACATTTGAATCGTTAGTTAATGATTTGTACATTTAGAGTTGCTTAAGTGTTTACATTAGACATTGGAAGGTCACCGTAAATGAACTTGAGATAGGTTGTGTTTTGGGTGAAACTCTTCATACAAAGGAGACTTCGTTGGAACTGGTCCACCGGGACCAAGGCCTTAAGTAAATTAATAAGACTTAACGAGTAATGAAGACACCTGGGAATTGGGGCGTCGCAAATCTGATCGGGCCCGTTTTTAGCGAGGCGTTCTAACGGTGGTACGGGTGTTCGAACGTTAGTGACTTTCTGTCCTAACTTTTATCTCAATTTTGACTTAATTAGAAGTCGATTCACGAAAATTCCACAAATACACATTTGTACCCCTTGAAATCTAGTTTCTACTGTCCAAAAATAAGATCAATAAAACATCAGGGTAAAAAATTATAACTAAAATACTAAGGTAATATCTAATTCTTTACTAACCAATTTCTCTCCAAAGTGCGTTTTTACTCCAAAATACTTCCAAACTTCTAATACACCCCATATCACATATCCTAAGGTTTCTCAACCTCCAGATTCAAAGGTAATCTTATTTTAACCTAAAAACCTTTGAAATATTTCCTAACTACCATTTTCAAGCTTAAATACCCCCAAAACTAAATTTGACCCAAAAATTAATATGCACGAAACTCAAATTTTATGACAAATCTTTCGAAAATGCTTGGAAGTTTTTACCATCATTTTATTTATTTTAGGAGAAATTTTAAGATAATATTATTCTTATTTAATTATAATTCGGTGTCTTATTAGTAGAATGAGTATAAAAAGGTTAATTTAATAGTTTTATTATTTATAGTTTAATGAGATAGAAATAGAGATTTGTGGAGTGAAATTTTCACCTTGTTTTTAAGCCTAACTTTGTGATGATTGATGGGTCAAGCCCAAATGGCACAATCTATATAAAAAGCCCAAATCCCCATTTGAGGAGCCCAACTTCATTTAAGATCCACCAAGCCCAATCAGGCTCCATGCTTAGCCACGTCATCAAGGGGAGAGCAAAGGAGCATCACCTGCACAGCGGAAGGAAATGGTCCACCCTCACCTTATCTTTGACCGCATCTCGTGTAAGCTCCTCAACCACCTCGCCCGTTGAGGATAAGTCGTGAGCTCCACCGAAATGCTTGCTAAGTTGCTGAAGAGTAGCCCAACCTGTTAGGGGACCCCTATAAATTGCACACCCCACCAATACTTGGGAGAACACTGACCTGAGCACGACTCTCCCTCTTCTCTCTAAAAGCTTGTAAACTCTGCTCCCCGCTCCCTTGAGTTAATAAAAGCTCCCCGGCAACCAAAGCCATTCAAGAGTGGACGTAGGTCACGTTGACCGAACCACTATAAATTCTGCCTTTTCCTATTCCCTACTATTTTACTGCATTTATTAATTACACTTAACAGGTGGTGTGCAAAACCATTTTTGTGCATCATCAGTTTGGCGCCGTCTGTGGGAAGAGACAAAACTTCTTACTCCAAAATTTTCACCTCCTAAGCCAATGACGATCACTACCAGATCCATGAATCAACCTGAAGGCAATCCTCCACGAGAGGAGGGGATTGCTCCTCCACCCATCAACCCTGTCCCAAATGCTCCAGCTCCCAATCCACAGCAAATGCTGGAGACCATGCAGCAGCTGGTAGCCCAAAACCAGCAGATACTGCAACTTATGCTCGCTGGACAAGGTGGAGCACAGCTTGGTGGTGCGCAGCATGGAGGACCCCAAGGAGCTCCACGCCCTGGACATCAAGGAACTCCACACCCTGGTGTTCCACACCTAGGCGCCCATACAGGGCTGGGCGCCCCCTTTGGAGCCCTTTTGGACGCCCCACACAGGGGAGCCCAACATGAGGGAGTCCCTCACCCTCCTCCTGCTTCCCATGGCAAGAACCCCCATCTCCAAGAGGATGAGGGCGAGAACCAAAGCATGGAGCATGGGAGCCATTTCCATGACCATTCCAGAAGAGCACCCAACCACTGGGACGAGAAAATCAAGGAGGTACAAAATCAATTGGGTGATGTCTTCAACGCCATGAAGGCACAGGGACCAGAGACCGTAGATTACCTGGTAAGGCGTACAGACACCCCATTCAAGCCTGACGTGGCGAACTATCCCCTCCCTCAGAAGTTCAAAATGCCATCCGTGGAAACCTTTGACGGAACAAATGATCCACTAGACTACCTTGACACCTATAAAACTCTGATGCAGTTGCACAACGTCCCTGACGAAATCATGTACAGGGCGTTCCCAACCACCTTGAAGGGATCAGCACGACAATGGTTCGCCAAACTCACCTCGGCCTCCATAGGCTCCTTCGCCGAACTGAGCAGATCCTTTGTGACACAGTTCATTGGTGGACGCCGCCAGCAGAAGCCTGTCACCCATCTGCTCAGTATCAAGCAGGACCAAGATGAGAGCCTGAGAAGCTACCTCACTCGTTTTAACGAGGGGATCCTTCAGGTCGAAGAGCCCGATGAAAAAGTCAGCATGACCGCCTTTCTAGGAGGCCTCCGATCATCGAGCTTCCTTTTCTCCATGATGAAACGCCCACCAAAGAGCATGCCAGAATTATTGGCAAAAGCCCAAAAATATATGAATGCTGATGAAATCAACAGGTTTAGGCGAGGTGAATTATCTCGCGGATCGCCAAAAGCTTGACCTGCCTCTGCACTGTTCTCAAACAGGCAGCCTACCTCCAGCTTAGCGGCTCTCTCGCGGGTCACCAAAAAAGCCTGGCATATCTCTGCTCTGCTCTTGAGCAGACAACCTATCTCTGCACTGCTCTCAAGCAAGCAGCCCACCTACCTCTGCACTGCTCTCAAGCAGGCAGCCCACATATCTCTGCTCTGCTCTTAAGCAGGCAGTCTATCTCTGCACTGCTCTCAAGCAGGCAGCCCACCTACCTCTGCACTGCTCTCAAGCAGGCAGCCCATACCTCCAGCTTAAAGACTCTCTCATGGGTCGCCAAAAGGTAGGTCTCAAAAGGTGCAGCTCTCTCACGAGCAGTCCTTAAACTCTGCATTTGCTCTCACGCAAGCAACCTGCCTCTCTCTACAGGTAATCATGTTAAATATTTTAATGTTTGGAATAACATTATTTTTGCCATCTCTAGACAGGATCTTCAAACTTAGGTCATCTGCAACCCGAGGGACTTCATTAGATCAGCGTACCTAGTGCCTGACCGTCTTCGCTCGTCCAAATGAGGCAACCCAATAGTAGGAGAGGTGCCTGATCCCCTCTGCTCGCCAAAAGGGAGCAGCCCAGCAGTTGGAGAGGCGCCTACGGTGTCCGAATTAGCGCCTGGAGTGGTGCCCATAGCTACTCATGTACCCAGGCTGCTACCCAACTCTCCCTGACGCTCCATGGACCGAAAATCAGCACTTGGTGCTGCAGAAAAGTCGCTGCCCAGCCCTCCTGAGCTGTCCGCGACACCGAAATCAGCGCTGCCCAGCGCGTTTGAGCTGTCCAGGACAGCGGGGACAGCCCCCAAGTTGCTGCCCAGCATGCCTGGGCTGTCCAGGACACCAACCCCAGCACCTAGGCTGCTGCCCAGCGCGTTTTGGCTGTCCACGACTGCAGAACAGGCGCCCAGGCAGCTGCCTAGCGCGCAGAAACTGCCCAGGACAGCCTCCTTGTTGCTGCCCATCTCGCCTATGGAGTCCACCATCCTTCCCCCATACATACCCAGGCTGGAGAGCTTGCCAAAAGAGCCAAAACCCATGGAAGAGGCGCCTGAACCAACGCCTGAAACAGCGCCTGCAGGCGCTTGCGCGGGCTGCTGGCGCGTGCACGCAGCAGCGGTTGCCGGCGGCAGCTCCTCCCCGCTTCCTCCATCGTTCCTTGAAACTCCAAAAGCTCCTTCAGCCCCTCCAAGGCAACCTCCTGCACTTCCCGTGGAGCAAGAAAAGTCCTTAGTTCCTCCCAAATCAGTGCCCAAAACAGCGCCTAGAGCCCCTTGCGCGGACTGCTGTGGCGCGCGCGCAGCAGCGGCTGGACGGGGACTTTCTCCTCCTCCTCCTCCTTCAACTCTTGCAACATCCAAAGTTCCAAGACCACCTTCTTCAGCCCCAACTTTACCATTCCCCATGGCACCAATGGAGTTTCTTATCCTACCTCTTTCAAATCTCCAATACCCACTTCAAAAAATCCAAACCAAGAATACCCACAAAATGAGCTTGGAAGATCTCAAACCTTACCTCTCTTCTTCCAAAATCTCAATGGAATGGAAAGAACCTAGCTTACAAGAGTGGGTCTTCAAGGTTTTCAAGAATGGCCATTCAAGACTTTCAAGAAATGGGTTTTCAAGAAATGGGTAAAATGAAGGAGAAGACTACATTTATAATCTAGGGTTTTTAAAAGAGGGAAAAAGCCCAATTTGAAAGTAATGGGCTCTCCTAAAAAACTCTAGCCAAAGTGGAAAAAACTTGAGGCATGCAAAGCAAAAATGCAATGTGGAGGGAAAGAGTCATGTAGCAGAGGATCTTTCCGTCACTTAGAACTCAAGGAGCAAACTAATGCACCCTTCTCCAAGTTTCCTTGAACACGGGGCATTGGGGGGCAAATGATGGGTCAAGCCCAAATGGCCCAATCTATATAAAAAGCCCAAATCCCCATTTGAGGAGCCCAACTTCATTTAAGATCCACCAAGCCCAATCAGGCTCCATGCTTAGCCACGTCATCAAGGGGAGAGCAAAGGAGCATCACCTGCACAGCGGAAGGAAATGGTCCACCCTCACCTTATCTTTGACCGCATCTCGTGTAAGCTCCTCAACCACCTCGCCCGTTGAGGATAAGTCGTGAGCTCCACCGAAATGCTTGCTAAGTTGCTGAAGAGTAGCCCAACCTGTTAGGGGACCCCTATAAATTGCACACCCCACCAATACTTGGGAGAACACTGACCTGAGCACGACTCTCCCTCTTCTCTCTAAAAGCTTGTAAACTCTGCTCCCCGCTCCCTTGAGTTAATAAAAGCTCCCCGGCAACCAAAGCCATTCAAGAGTGGACGTAGGTTACGTTGACCGAACCACTATAAATTCTGCCTTTTCCTATTCCCTACTATTTTACTGCATTTATTAATTACACTTAACAGGTGGTGTGCAAAACCATTTTTGTGCATCATCAATGATAAAACTTATTTTTTTTTGATATGAAACGGTTGCATTTTATTGATTTACGAAACTAGCTTATGATAAAACTTATTTTAACAGCTTTATTTTGAGATGGAAAATGTTATATAAATTTAAAAATTGGATTTAAAATGTAGAATCGATAATCGTAAGTATTGAATTGGTAATGATTATGATTATCAAATTTAAGTAAAATTGCTCTTTTCAGATATATTGGGGATTTTGATTTATTGACTTGCACTAAATATGTGACGTGCATATACAGCATATCTAACCTACGACTATAAAACTGTCGAACCCTCCTGTCTGGATTCGGAGGAATAGACTACACTTAAGACTCTCTCTCTCGTTGCGGGAGTGATCAAGCGAAGCCGATCGTAGACAATCAGGTGATTCTTCTCACTTTCTCTCTCCTCTTCTTCTTCTTCATGTCTTGGTGTTTGCTTGTAATTTTAACTGTGTGGCAACGATAGAGGAACTTTTGGAAATGTAGTTTAAGGAGAGAACAATGAGGGGAGAAATGGGAAGGTAAATTTTGGTGATAGATTTGGAGGGAATGTGGATATGAGAAATTACGGTAACTTGTTGAATTTTCCTGTCCGAAGTGGCAAACAATACGAAAAATTCAGACCGGATTGATTGGTTAAGAATTTCCTCGACCCTTTCGTAGACTCTGCGAATTGGTGGGAGAGATCGGAGGCGAAAGAGAATCTGGTGAATGTGTGTGGAGAGAGAGGGGAATGGAAGGTTAAGGTGAGGTACCCTCATCTCTTCTCATTTATCTTCTCTTCAACCTAAATGCTGATTTCTCTCTCTCTCTCTCTCTCTCACACACACCCACACACACACACACACACCCACACATACACACATACACACCCACACAGACGCCCGTGAGTAAGCATATCAGATTTGTTGTCTCTCTCTTCGCTCCTATTATTTTCACTCCTGTTTGTGTATGTGTGTAGGTATACTTATATACATACGTAAGCACTAGCCCTCAATTTATGCTTGCTGATTTCTCTCTGGGTATAGAGGGAGAAAAATAACATGCAAGCCAAAATTGAGTGCATACCATTCTCTTGTTTCTGTAGCTTATTATTTTCAGTAATTGAAGACTTCAGTATCTAATTAAATTTCGCACAAGTAGTTTTGTGATTCTTTGATACCTGTTTTCTTTCTTTTATTCTACTTCTACAACTTTGTTGCAGAATATGAGTAGTTTGGTTGAGAGGCTTCGGGTTCGATCAGATCGAAGACCCATTTACAATATTGATGATTCGGATGATGAAGCTGAGGTAGTGCGTAAAAAATCTGGGAATACTCAGGAGAAAATAGAAAAAATAGTCAGAGCCGATGCGGTATGTTGTTCTGTTATTTTTTCATTTTACCTCTTTTTTGGAGCATTTTTTTCTATTCTATTGTTGTTTTATTCTAATGCACATTGAGGCATAGACTAACAAATCAAATTTATATATTTATTTGATTGGTGGGTGACGAGTACTTCTTGTTTCTGCCCACAGTTTATGCAGGATTTGTGTAATGATAGGCTTGTAAAAAACTTTATGAGCTTTTTCCAACCAAAGGGACAGAAACAAATTGACAGAGTTTAGTTTCTGATTGGTCAAGCTGGTTTCTGTTGAGGCTACATAGAGCTCTGATCAAGGTCAAACCCAATTGAAGTTTGACTAGCCCATTCAAGTTTCCTTTGCTTTAATTTATTGAACTTGAGCTTGTTCATGAGTTTTGGTGAGCTTTTCTCACTGAAGACATAGGTGATTCAATAAAGGACACAAATAAATCGAGAGGTCTTAGTTTCTATAGTTCAAGATGGTGTCGGTTGAGCCTACATAGAGCTCCGATGAAAGTCAAGCTTGACTGAAGTTTGGCTAGCCTAGTCAAGTTTCTTTGCTTTCTTTTGACTGAACTTGAGCTTTTTCACGAGTCTAAGCTAGCATCCTAAATTGCATGTGCTAATGTGGATTTTTTCAAATGATCTTAATATCTTTACGACTACGAGTATGGACATTGTGTTGGTATGAACTAGATTCTTCATTAGAAACAACATGCTCTTCTTAGGCCATCTACAATCATGACGTAAATGTTTACTCGAATTGGGGAAAATATCTGAGCAAGACGCGTGATTTGATATAGGCTACTCCAATGGAGAAACCCAAGTCCCTGTTCAAATCTTTATGGAAATTCCCGTATTCTCCAAAGAACTCATTTCTGACATTATTTTTTTCTCAAAACCTTTTCCTCATTTCTCTTTCTCTATTTCTTTCCCTCTTTTGAACTTGAACAAGTGTAGAATAAAACCACAGTTTTTAAAAAGTCCAAAAATTACCATGGCCAAATCCCCACTCTAGTTGCCACACATTCTGTTATCATGGAATTTTTAGAGATTCTAGGTTTTAGATTCAAATATACTATGCAAACACGAATGACATTGAAAGCTGCAAAATTTGTATGACAGACATTGTAAATTTCTTCCCTAAACTCACGATTGTACAATGAACCATGATCTGGTACTTGTAGCTTACCTACAAGTCTTTGAAGATGTAGTGGTTGGGGATGGCCGATGCAGTGAAGGGAGGAGGCAGGCAATGAAGGTCATCGATGGTATTTCTTGTGATGGTGGTTGTGGGGTTTTTGATGTTTGTCAGAATGATGGGAGGAAGCCAGAGGAGTGGAATAGGACTGTCAGATTTAAGATAAAAAACTTGGGTCTCCTTGGATTTGAGTCAGAATTTAGTTTTTTCTTGATTTGGTAATAAGGTTGGGTAAAATATTAGAATTTTTTTTAAACATGAGTAAGGGCTGGAGATGCAAGTGAACCTCCAAGTGAGATTTTGAGAATGTGTAATAAATGACCCATCTGGCGGTATTTGGTGGCTATATGTGCTGCCTTCCTGCATTTAATGTGGATCCCACTCCACTGCATGAGATTTTATGTGAACTCATTGTACCGTAGACTTTCAAGATTGAGTTACCTGGTGTAGTTTTATGTATAATTCATGCCTTTATTCTATCGGAGACTTTGGAAGCCAAAGAGACCTTGATAGGTTTGTTGAGTTTGTTGTTGCCTTCAGTTGAGGCTGATCTAGTCTTTTTGTTGGCTTAGATCCATTAGTGCAGTTTGGCCCATAGGGATGCAGCTTGACCAATGTACTCTCTTCCTGATTTTTTAGAATCACCAACGGTACAATTGTACAACTGAGTTTATAGTTTGCGTTGGAACTTTTATATAATTTAGTTTGCTGGGCTCCATCTGTTGATGACTGTGGTGAGATGATCTTCCACCAAGTTGTTCATTGAATATTGGTTCTCCGACTACAACAACAATTCTGATTTCTGCGGGCAGCTAGGGTTCACTTCAAATTTGAGGAATTTTTGGATTACTCAATCTAATTAAAAGGTCTCGTGTTCAACTTGGTATGCGACACGATGGTAGTTTGTATGCCACTTTCATTCCTATACCCTATCCATTGTGTCCTTCTTCGGAAGTTAAGCATGTGACTTGATAGCGCATATTCCAAAGAGGTTCTTTGATTTCTTCACAAACAGATAATTAATCATTTGCTTCTCACGTTTTGTGAATAGTTGTGTAGTTAGTGGTTCGGTTTCAGTTAGGTTGGAAAGTGATGTGAATCCAAGCAAATCATATATGAACAACAATGATATATTATCGGTGTTTGTAACCATTTTGTATCACCACTTGAGTGAATGCATGCGATTGGTAAATTCTTTTGGAAGGATCGTTATGGATAAAGTTAAGCCAAGTCGTATCTTACCATGTAAGTGATGATGATATAAAATGGTAATGAAGAAATGGTGAGGTATAGCATTGCTCTTGTAATTGTTATGTTTATCATACCATGAAGCATTTATCAAGTCTTGCATGGTTAGTGTTGCCCATTTCTGGTCCTAGCAGGCTTTGCTTCTTATTTTGCTTTTTATCTATTTGCGCTGCAAAAGTTTCATTTGCCATTGGCTGGGGAACTTGGCAGAAACCCTTTTGTTAGGCCTTCTTTATCGAACTCGTTACTAAAATGATCAGGAACAATACTTAATAAATCTGTTTTATCAGGCTTGTTGGAGAACATATACAAAAAGCGGGTGGATGAGAGGGCAAACTTTATTTTCTTGTGACTAGCTTGGACTACTTAAAACATTTGTTTAGCAACTTGATTGCTAGTCTTTTGGCTTTTTATTTCCTTATGCTGCATTTGGTTGGTGGTAATAAAACATGGGAATTGAATGATTATTACTTAGTAATGCTCATTCTATTGTTTAGCATATAGTAATTAAAATTCTTTCTCATTACCATGGAATGCCCAATTCCACCGATGTAGGATTTATTATTCTTGAATATTTGGTGGTATTTCTCATTCCCAACTACCATCACTCGTCGCCACCATCACCACACCTCCACTCGGATAAGGTCGGGTCGGGTTTCGGGGCTAGGGTCGGGGTCCAAGGTCAGGGGATTATCTAAATATTTAAGTGAATTTTTAATTCTATTCCAGTATTTAATCCTAGTTGTTACCAAACATGGGAATGGTAATGTAGAATCTGTTTCATTCCTATGTTCAGTCCATTCCAATCTTCATTTCGTTCCCATGTAAAAGCATTATTACCCACCAAACGCAGCGTTAGTGTTTTAGAAGAGTTGCCACATATGCTTTAATATCCTGGCTGAATTGCTGAGTTCGCTTGTTTCCCCTATATAGTTTTGAGGAATCTTGGTTTTATTGCGCTTGATGGCAAACATCTGTCAAGCATATCTGGAAAGTGGTCTCAGGTTAGGAAAATTAGATGAAGTTGCAAACATGTATATTCTTTCATATTCATATTATGCTAGAATATATTTTATAAGTACATATACACCAAGTGCTCATAATTCTAAGGATGCAAAACTTCAGTAGACCTTGCCTGGAGATATGTTGTCCTCCCATTTCTTGGTGCCTATGGTGGGTTTAATTTTACTGTTCAACAAAGTAAAGGAAAAAGCAGCGTACTTATTACGCTGGTTGAGTTGGGAAAGATACTGCATAAAATTTTGGTAGGGATAGCTTGAAAGCGAATCCTAGCAAATAAAGCATGGAAAATTTGCAGAATAGATATTCTGCAACTGAAGGTGCCTGATGACAAATGGAAAGCTCGGTGTTGCGTCTAAGAGCTTTGGTTGTTGAGGGTATTGATAGTAGTTGTTCTACCAAGTCTACAATCTTTCTTGTATTAACTTGTAGACAACTTCGATGTAAAATCAGGTTGGAATAAGGTGACAGAATGGAATATCCAGTTGCTTTGCCTAGTGGGATTTGGTAAAAGATCTCCTTTGATATATTAGTTTTTTTGATTGCACGTTTCTCACCTGGATTTGGGTAAATTACATGGCACCACCTTCCCTTTGGAAATCACAACAACCTCCCTGTTTTGAATTTATGGGCGGGTAATTCATGAAGGATAATTTGTTTTCTTGTTTCCCTTGATCAGTCTAGAGGTGTCCATGGCCTCCCAATTGAGAAATTTCAGGTTTGGGCAGTAACAATAACCCATAGTGCTGGGCCTGGACAAAAGATTTTGGTCCCAATCATTGACTGATGTGAAAAGGCATGGGCCAGGCCCTAAAATATTTACAAAATTTGTATACATGTTTATATTTTCGTAGTTGTATGTGAATGTATGTTGTATACTTGTATATAAAATAAAATGCGGGCAACCCAACCACTTCTAAATATTAAATAAAAAGGTATATGGCCTGGGTCATGGAGCTCAGCCATTCATCAAGAAAAGAATTCCTTGTGTTTTGTTGAGAATAATCCTCATCTCCACTCGATCTATTGCCACTTCCATTTCCACCATGTGATGTAGGATGGTCCTAAAAAAGGTATTTGAAATGCCGAATAAGTTTAAAGAATTCATTGGTGCCGGAAAATATAGGAAAGGGTGCTCTATACGATATTATGGAGCTGTATATTGTCTGAAACTCGTTGTTTTTGGGGGATAAAGGATGCTGGTCAATCAAAATTCTGCATCCATTGCTGGCCCCATGGGAAGCTTTTTATGAGTTAATCTCACTGAAGAAGAGTAATGCTTATACGCAAGGGACTTGATGAAAAGCTGATAACAAGTTTTGTTGATGTTGTTTGTGTGGTTTATATCGAAGGGTTGCAACGGTTGATGGGGGGTTTTGATAACTCCCTTCGAGCTTTTGGTGTATTTTAAGTTGTTATGCAATTTCAGAATCAGTAAAAATAATCATTTTAGTGGTAGAAATAAGGATGCTGATGATGGCAATTAAACCTATTTAGGAGCGTTAAGTATTAATTACTCATCTAGTAACCACGAATAGTACCTTCATGGTTCACTATTCGGGAAAAAAGGTAACCATGAACAGTAACAAGGCAGATAAAGACAAATGATTTACATTCTTGGAAATTCTTGTAACTGATAGGCAGTGTAAATGTCATTCCAACTTACATCTATACTTTTGTGGTCCATAAATGTCATTGCTTGCCGGTTTTGGGGTTAATCTATTTATTTAGAGGCAAGGTGATTGTTAGATATAAGATGCATAAAGAGCATCTTCATACGCTAATAGAATTGTGGCTCTCCTTAGTCCTCATGCGGCTTTGCCCTTTAGCTCACACGTGGTGATACAATTAGTGCTTTTTATAATTTAATGTCTAGGAGTAGTCATTGAATGTCTAAAAAGACATTGAGTGGTTTTTAAGTATATTTACTTACGTTCAAGTCGTTTAGGGAACTTATTTAAGCTACCGATGGGTTTGTTCGGAGAGAACCACAAGGACATCATATGGTATTTACTAGACACAAGATAATCTATGATGTAATCCTTGAGGAAATAAAATGGTAAGGGGTTTATTGACCTTGTCCAATTTCGGATATGAACCGTGGAGTACTAACTAGTGTACAGATATTTGCTTGGGTAAGTTGGTTTCTTTGATTTGCTATTACAAGGATTTCTGTCAAGCATTAACATTGGGATATTATGTTTTGCTTTTGTTATTGTGAAACTTAGTTGCCACATTTAAACAATTGCCTAATACTGTAATTTATCTGTTTACAATATAATTAGTTGGCAAAGATTGTATTAATGACAAATTTTACCTGAACTGTTTATGAAATAAATGGTGCTTTGTTCAAGGGTATGTTGGACTAAGTATATTAGATGTGAGTTTGGAGAATGCTGTAATACGGATGAGGGAAAAAGGAAAATTGATGGCAAAGAACTATGCAGAGGTCATTTTTGTTATCTTAGTTAGATAGTGCAGGAGAGAGGCTGAAGAGGTGCAACACTTGGCTACAAGAAAGTGACTTGTTTTCCCACTATAGGCAGGAGCCTTGTGCAGGTTTAACCTTTTTTCACCTAGGACTTGCTATAATTATAGTATCCATCTTAATCCACTTCATTGTTCACATCTGAAAGGTTATATCCATTTATTATTGTGAATGGTTAGCTATAATAATTTCTTACACATCCGGAAGGTTATATGCATTTATTAGTTGTGAATGGTTTAGCTATAATAATTTCTTAACATCTCACTAAATAAGCGGAGAATCATTAAATTGCAAAATGTTATCCTGCCATGTGCCTCCAATGCCAATATAAAGTAACTAAATGATCAAAATTTCGTTTCGAAACGGCCGAAATGGTTTTCCGCTTCCATGGAAACCAAAAAGAAATAGTGATTGAATATTAAAATTCTTATGTTTTGAAGTGTTTCAAAATATTTTGAGGTGCTTTGAGATGTTTGGTACATTTTGACCAATGTTTTGAAAATAAGTTTTGTAATTTTTTCTCCGCTTCCATTCTGATTTTAAAATATTCCGTAACGTTTCTGATTTCTAGGTGTCTAAAACAATGCACTGAAACGAAATCTCGATCCGGGGAAGTTACCTACTTAGTTGTATATTATAAAACACCCAAACATCCACAAAACTACCAATTAAAATGGGCCCCAGGCCAAAATTTCAGAAATACTGTCTCATCTTGGGCCCAGTGCATAGGAAAC
Organism: Ilex aquifolium; assembly: GCA_951799425.1. Lineage (NCBI taxonomy): Eukaryota > Viridiplantae > Streptophyta > Magnoliopsida > Aquifoliales > Aquifoliaceae > Ilex > Ilex aquifolium. Next base: position 21,608,923 of record OX637397.1, on the reverse strand, counting down.
TATACTGAAATCCTTTTTATGTGGCATTAACTTGGATTCCTATGCATCTTTAGTGCCTTCTACTTAGATCAATGTAGTTGTAAGATAACCCAGAGCAATAAATTACGATGAATCAATATCTAGGAGCTATATCGAGCATTTGAATTAGTATTCTCATAAATACCCTTTAATAGACCTGGCAGCCATATGCTTAAACTTGCATTGAATGCTGGTCTTTTCATTGAACGTAGAAGTATGTCGAAACCATATGGAGTTTAATGCATTGGCATGTTGGATATTGTATCCACTGAACAAAAAAAAGTTGATGAAGATATATTTATAGTAAAGGCAGGGATGACATCATTTTACACACCTCGAAAAGAGGCTGATGGAACATGAATGAGATCTCATAGTGTCTTTTTGAATTAAAACTGGCCAATACATCATGTTTGTTTTGTTCCAGATTGTATCTTTTCCTCATAATATAGTTTATGAGCAAAAGCTACTTTATGATGAATCCTGCCGTGTAATGATTGTGAGCATTTGACATAGCTTGACTAGGTAAGTCTTCTGTTATGAATGCATTACCTGGTAAAGTGTACATGTGGTGAGCAACGAACTAGGAACCCCTATGAAGTCAGTGCTAGGCCAAATTGGAAATGAATCGACTCATTGGCTGTCTTATTAAAGGCCTTTATGCCCTCGCCCCGACTGTCCTCCCCGGAGGAATGTGTGCATCTAAAGAATGTGTTATACTATGTCCAACTCTGAGTGGCTTCTATTCATCTGACAGCAACATGAAGAACTGAATGCAATAAACCTCGTATTTTTGGATGGAGTTACCTGTAGAGGGGTAAAAATTGCAATTCATGGGCCTTGAGAGGGATCAAGTAAGTGAATAATTGAAGTGGGGTTTTGCATGTAAACATTCCACTCCAGACATGTAAAAAGCAGGTTTAATACTTGGAATATAGTCCAGCTAGGGAAATTATGCCAAGATGTTCTAACAAATGATAATTGAGACAGTATTCAGCTCTTTTTGACGATGAAACACTTGTTTTCCATTTCAGTTGTAGGTGTGATTAGCCTGTCATTAAGTATATGGCAATTAGGGTCATAAGGAATGGAGCTCAGTTATAGTATTTCGCATAATATTGTTCTACCTTTTTTTTTTGATGTCGATAAATTTGCCTGTCTAAAATGGCTATCGTAGTAATTAGTTAAGACAATTCTTCAGCATAGGTCACAGATTACTGCACTAATCTAAAAAATTTCTTGAAATGTAAAAATTATGGATTAAGTCTCAAACAATCGTATGTGATTGGCAACAAAGTAAATTCTATTAGTGATAAAAAGTTTGTACAAGAAGGACGAGAAGTCCTCCAGTGACAGACAAAAAAGAAACAAAATGCGCCAACCCCAACAGTTTTCTCTAATCTCTGCATGAACTAAAAGTTGACATTACTAAATTGAAGAACCACTACTTGCTGTTGGTTTTTAGAGGCGTTGTATCATTTGCCTACCAATGGATTCACCAACAATTTCAGAACTTGAGGTTGCTGATTCTGAACTTGTAAAGGCATGACAAGTTATAGCTATTAACATTTTTTTTTTTGATATTTGAATTTATGGGCACTATAGTTTTGACTGGTTCCAACAAAATTGGTTTCTCTCGAGTCTCGAGCCTTTTTTGTGATCCTGGTTGTTCTCAAGTTTGCAGATTTTGGGTAATGTGCATCTTTATGTTTCTCAAATATCATTTTGTTTTTGTTATTATCTTCTTCATAGAAAGATGATACTTGTCAAGCCTGTGGTGGGAGTGGGAATCTTCAGAGCTGTGAAACATGTACTTATGCCTACCATCTGAAATGTTTACTTCCGCCATTGAAAGCTCCTCCTCCTAACAGCTGGAGGTGCCCTGAATGTGTATGCTTCCATAATACTCTGTTAAAATTGCTAGTGTTGTAGAATTCCTATGCCATTGTTACAATGCGCTGATTACTGAGATTTGAAATGTTATTTGTTCGCAGGTTAGCCCTCTAAATGATATTGACAAGATATTGGACTGTGAAATGCGCCCCACTGTTGCTGATGATAGTGATGCCTCTAAGCTGGGATCAAAGCAAATATTCGTGAAACAGTATCTTGTCAAGTGGAAAGGATTATCTTATCTCCATTGCACATGGTAGCTCCACCATTAATAATTTCCATTGATTATATCATAATCTATTATGGAAGCTTGTTATTGTGGCTTAAAGCTCTTTCCGTAGTATAGAATGCCTTGCGGTAAAGTATGCCAATGTAATCCATTTGAAATGTGTCTAATTGGACTTATGGTACAACAGTACTTCGTCTTGGTTTCTTCTTACTATTTTTACTTGCTATTCTTGTTGATTGTAACGCCAATCATTTGTCGCCTTCTTATCTGTTATGTTTTGAAGTTCTAGTTTAGACAGCAGTACCTCACCCGCTGCATACTTTCTCAGGGTGCCCGAGAAGGAGTTTGTGAGAGCTTACAAGGCACATCCTCGTTTAAGAACTAAAGTAAACAACTTCCATCGTCAAATTTCATCAATGAATAACTCCGAAGATGACTTTGTTGCTATTCGGCTTGAGTGGACTACTGTTGATCGGATTCTTGCTTGCAGGTCTGCTAACATAACTTGTTATATTCCTTTACTTGTGTTAATTGTAAATCGTGCTTTGAAGTTCCTTGCTTTTGAACCTAATGTCTGGTGCTTTCTTTCCTTCTTCTTTACTACCCGGAGTTTGAATTAATTTGGGGAATTTTCGAATGAAATCTGAAGTGCTATATATGCGAAATTTTTACCAGTTCAGGTTGAACTTCAATAAATCAGGAAGTATAAAGGAGGATGAATTATTAGTATGAAAAAACAAGCCTGAGAAATGTGTAACTGAGCAAGTTGAGCGTTAACCCAATGGCATAGGAGACATGTGGTTAATTGTGGTGCTCAATTTTGATTTAAATGGAGGAGCTGATAGAGTGAGAGAGTGGTGGTTTGCATTGGGCACTTGATTTCTTGATTTGATTCGATTTCAGTCGCTGATCATAACCTGTTCCAGGGCTACTCAAATCAGGAGAAGATGCCAACTTTCGTGGAAAGCCATATGTAGTCCAAGGAAAATTAGGAAAGACTTGATGCCAATTCCTTGTGTGGCCTATGGTCGATGATAGTGATAATTAAAACCTGTTTGAGAAAGCTTTAATGGCTAAGAGTTAGGATAGGTATAAGAAAGTGGTCGCAACGGAGGCAACTGGAATAGGGTTTTTTTCTGGCCAGCAAGTAGAATAGAGGTTGTGTGTGGCACTTACTCACACTTCTATGACTTGTGATGGGGCTAGTTTGTGAGTAGGACACATTGATATCATATAAAAAAAAAGTGACTAGTGAGGCACTTGAGGGAATTTGGGGGTGGAGGCGAGGGCGATGGTGAGTCCATGATAGGAATGAAGGATTGAAGTTGTACCTGCTCGAGCCAGCTGGTGAGCAGGCAATGCGTCAAGTGGATATGGGTTTCTTTGAAGTAGGCTGATAAGGAAAAGTGACTTGCTTTAGATCCAACAAAGTTGTGGGCCAATCTCTTACATTTTAGTTGGGCCTTGAGCATTTTATGTGGAAGTCGGTGCCCTTAACCCATTGATTCATCACCACTCTTATTATAGAAAATAAATGCTATTCTGTTTTGTGATTTTTTTTTCAATATTATCAATTTTTTTCCGGAGCTAGGACGCATCTACACATAGTTTGCCCTCACATGTTGGTGTTAGACATAGCTCGGACATGGACACATCCGGATAAGTTATGCCAAAAAGATGTCCGATTTTTTTTTTTTTAATTTTTGGTTGAATTTTGGACATATCCCAGACACATTGGAACAAGTCCAGGTAAGTTTCATGTGGCCAAATTTGAAAGTAACTTACCAATTTGGAAAAGTAATTCATCATTTGTGCTGTTTGCAACGTCAATGAAGATACAAGAGAATTGCATAGCATGGACGATGGTGAAAAGAAAAAGACAAAGGCACATAGGATATGATCTAATGATCATTCTAATGCGGATAGCAACCAGAAAATTGCATATCATCAACAAAATTTCATTTTAGGTCTTTGTGTAGTCTAACGGGATTAATGCTGTTAATTGTATTTGAGCCAAATTTTGGCTCTTATGCAAATGTTTCATGAATAATGTATGACAGGTTTATTTATATAATTGGGCTAAATTTGTGAACTAATTTTTAACCAAATAGAAACTTACTAATCAATTTCATGTGGAAAAGAGTAAATTATTCTTGACCTTCCTATGGTTCGAGCAGGGAAACTTTACTCCCTGTATTCTAGAAGCCTACATTTAACCCCTTATAGTTTAGGACTAAAGTGCAATAGCTAACAGGAGCAATGATTTAGTGTATAAAGATAATAACATTCCATATGTTTTCAATATTTGTGCTTTTCATTATTAAAAAGTTGTATGAATTGAAAAATGTGTATAATAAATACGAAGGGAAGATAGTGAAAGAGATTGATTTATTTTAGAGTGATTAAAGTAGGAAATATAGTATGCCAACATATAACAATTATTCTGACATTTCGTTTGGGTAAGTGATATTTTGACATCTTTTCTTATAAAAATATCGACTTTTGACCTTTGATCACTTTGGTCCAAAGCCACACAGAGTTATGTGCATGTTTGTAGAATTTAGGGAGGTAATGTGTTATTAGGTCAAACTACAGCGAGTAACTTACTAATTGGCCCTATAAAAATATATAACGAGCCAAATTTATGAACTCATGATTAGATAAAACTAAACATGCATATTTTATTCAAGGTCTCTCGAGGTGTCCTACTTTTAGAGAAATTGCATCCTAGTGTTGTGACATATTCATTTCTTGTTTGTGTATGTGTATTTGTGCTTCGTAGTTTTGTTTACTCAACTTAACTCTGCATTGTTCTAGCTAGTTGTGGTCAGCTACATGATACCTGATTTTCATTGTCCTATATCAAGGACTTTCTTTTTCTGTTGAAGCACGAGATATATTTTTTTTTCACCATCTAATTAAATTTTAAGTTTGGTCTACCTTTACCCCAGATAGAGATCGAAAATTGATTGGATGAGCTTAAATTTAAGAATTGAATTTTATTATTTGTTTTAGTATTATTTTATTAGTTAGGGAATATTTATTTGATGAGGAGTATTAGTTAGAGTTTAACTAGGAGTTATTATAGAGTTTTAGTAGAATAGGAATTTGAGAGTTTGATTATGAAACTCTTAGAATAATTTTAGTAGGAGAATAGTTTTTATTTTGGTAGGGAACTTGGCCTATAAATAATGGTGTAATTCCAACTATTTTAATTAGAGAGAGTGATATAATAAAAAGTGATTCTTCGTGGAGAATATGTTTGTTTCTTCACCGATTCTTTGCGAGGATGAGGTAAACCCTTTCCACCCCCCTCTTCTTTCTTCTTCTCTTTCTATTCTATGATTTCTAGTCCTTCCCGTCCTACATCAACTTGATATCAGAGCCCAACTTCGATCATTCTCGATTGTGGTTGTATTTCTTGAGATCCGTTTGTCATCCTCAAGTTTTCGCCCCTTTCCAAAAAACCCTGGCACAACCAAGTCTAACAAAAAAAAGTACCCACCGCCCCTGCACAAAACCCATAACACAAAAACCAGTACCCAAACCTACAAAATTATACAAACATCCCCAAGCCTTTCCAAAATTACAGATCTGACCCCTGGAGTTTTTGAAATTACACTTTCACCACCAAAAGTTTCAGAAATTGCACTTTGACCCCATAATTTTTTGAAATTACAGTTTGACCTCATAATTTTCAAAAAAAAAGTTCTTAAAATTCTCTTCCAATCAATATGATTTCCAACGCCGAATTAAATGCTAAAGTGGAGGCTTTATTCCAAGCACAAGTTGATTCACAAAAGGCTATGAATGCTAGACTAGATACAATTCAAGCATCTATCGATTCACTAAGAGAACTTGTGCTCGCTACAGTTTGTGAAACCAAAATAAGTGAAGTTTTTAACTTTGTCTCTTTAACTGTCAACCAAAAAATGGTTGAACACAGCCCTCCAGTCATACCACAAGTTCTACCACTACAAGTTCCAATTCGATTGAATTGCGATAAATTGAAGTTATTCAATGTTGATGAGCCCAAAATTTCTACTTCTACTCATCCTACAATAATTGCTTTTGATAAACCGATCTCAAAAGATCTTACAGAAGAAGTTAAAGGAATTTCAAAGGGTGCCACTACAAATGGAGTTGTTATTTTGTCTCCACTAGTTTATATGCTTCCTTCACCCATTGTGTATGTGGATAAGACTGTGATAGATGCAATGCATAAAGGGATTATTTTCTACTATGAAGATTTACAATGCTATTTTCTTGGAACACAAGCTTCTTCAGATTTTTTGGAGTTCTTGTGGCCTTTCAACTCTTCGGAGAAGAGTTTTTTTCAGCTGTGGAGAATTGATAGAGATCGAAAAGGGATTGGATGAGCTTAAATTTAAGAATTGAATTTTATTATTTGTTTTATTATTATTTTAGTAGTTAGGGAATATTTATTTGATTAGAAGTATTAGTTAGAGTTTAACTAGGAGTTATTATAGAGTTTTTGTAGAATAGGAATTTGAGAGTTTGATTATAAAACTCTTTTAGAATTTTAGTAGGAGAATAGTTTTATTTTAGTAGGGAACTTGACCTATAAGTAATGCTGTAATCCCAACTATTTTAATTAGAAAGAGTGATATAATAAAAAGTGATTCTCCGTGGAGAATTTGTGTGTTTCTTCACCGATTCTTTTGCGAGGATGAGGTAAACCCCTTCCATCCCCTCTTCTTTCTTATTCTCTTTCTATTCTGTAATTTCTAGTCCTTCCCGTCCTACATCAACCCCTCACATTGCCATCAGTTGGTATCACTTCATTCTTCCCCACAAATGTAGTAGTAGGTCTCTTATAAACACATCCAGACCATGTAAATCGATTTTTTCTTAATTTATTGATATGTCTACCATTTCATGAGTATACTTTTTTCCTAATTCAAAATTTTTTGTTTTGTCCAAGGAATAATTTTTTTTGAAACGGTCGAAGCATCCGAAACATTTTCATTTCCATGGAAACCGAAATGAATCAATGATTGAATATCGAAATTCTTATGTTCTAAGGTGTTTCGGCGTGTTTCAGTATGTTTTGATCAAATTTTTGGAATGCTTCGCAAACAAATTTCTAGATTTTTTTCTTTGTTTTCATTATGTTTCTAAATTATTTATACAGTGGAATAGATATAGTTTTGTACTATGAATGCATTCATATGATGATCTGGAGGTCTTCATTTGTATTCTTTTTTTTTGATAGGTGACAAAATTTATAAATAATAAGAAAAATGTAGTACAAAAAAAGAGCAAGGTTGGACAAGTAGTCCAAACCTAATGCAAAATAAACATAACAATCTTACAAATAAAGCAAAAATAAATATAATATTCTTTTAGCAACTAGAAGTAGCAGTCCAACTCCCCAAAATGCCAAAAAGGGCCATGTTGTCAAACTCCTTTGTGATTGATGTCCAAAAAGAAGATAGGAAATGGATGTGATTCCATAAACCCTCAACCACCTCACATCTAGCGTGACCCCTTTGGTGTTTTTTTTTCAAGGCCATGGAAATCCACACAAGAGATAGATGAAATGGATCTTGTAGGCACCGAAGAGATTAAGAAAAATATATGTGATTTAATGATCATCTTTTCATTAGGTTCATGATCGAGAGTAGAATTTAAAAAAAATCTGGAGGAGGTTTGTGTTGAATCTCAATCTCGAGGAGGATGGAGATTTAGATTGAACAAAAACGTTTCCACTTACATTTTCAAGGATTACAAGGAGAGTTAATTTGTATAACGGAACATAATTGTTTTAGTTTATTGTTATGTTCTATGAATAAAGATTGTATAAGGTGGTTAAAGGATATGTTTTTTGATGCTCCGTGTTGGAATAAAAAAGATGTATCCTTCAAGAAATACAATAAGGATGAATATTGTTTGGGGATTGAAGCGGAGAATAGTAGATTCGGGGAGAATGCTAGAGTAACTCGGATGATGAATAATAGTAGAAGAAGAGGGTTGATTATTCCCAAAGGTATTAAGGGTTGAGGATGGTTGGCTTTCCGATGACTGTTGGAGAATGCTATTCGTGGTGGTTGACTTCCCTCGTCAAAGGAGAAGGAGAATAAGGGAGGGGCAGAGGTTTTCCAATCCAAAATTCCTTAAAAGGAAAACACTGAATGAGTCGACATTCTCAAATCCAATAAACTGGGTATTTTAAAGGAGATGAAGTTTTCTAAATGAAGTGGAGTTGTGATGTGATGTGTTAGAGATAGTTTATTCGTGCCATGGAAGGTGATAGACAATTATTTGGTCAAGGTTCTGAAACTTGAATGTAAGCATGCCACCTTTTCAAGCAGACAAAACAATTTTTTTATGTGAACTGTGAAGATATTTGGCAGACATAGAGTATTTGCAAGAATGAAAATGTTCATATGGAGGGATCTGGTACTGTGAAGCTTCGATGGTGTTGTCATGAGTCCAATGCTATTTGGAGCCGAATGTCGTTTTTGGGAGGGTGCATAGTAGTTGAAGGATTACCATTCCATTTGTGGTGTCGCGAAGTATTCAAAAAGATTGGTGATTGCCGGGCCGGGGGGGTTCATCGATGTTCATCGACGAATTGATAATTTCAAAAATTTGTTCGAGGCTCGAATTCGTGTCCATAAGCCTAAATTGGGTTTCCTCAAGACGTCTTTTGAGGTTGATTTTAATGGGATACTATTTCCTTTTAGGATTAAGGTTTTTTCGAATTTGGGCAATTTTAGTCGATATGAGAAACATAAATTACAGGGGGAAGGTAGTACGAAAATTATGTGCACCTGGTGAAAGGTTGAAGACGAGGTAAAAGGGCTGGGGGGATTATGTGGCGACTATCGATGGCGGGGTCATGTGGGCTTTGGTTCAACAAAGACGCAGAATAATTGTAAAGATTTGGTTTTGGTTGGAAAGCTAATGATGAAATATTTAGTGGCCCAAATCATGTTGATTACCAAGATAATGGGATCATGACGGGTAATTTGAATTTTAAAAATGGCTTGAATTTGGAAAGTGGGGTAATTAAGAGTAAATTGTGTGAAACGAGTTGAAAGAAAAAAGATACAGTAATACTAAACTGATCAAATTTGGGGACAAAAAAAGTAACTAAATGACATGGCAACTGAGGTGGAGAGGTTGACTAGGCAAAACTCCTTCCTACTGGATACCCACAAAATTATTTGCCAAAATTCTAGCCTCAAATCAAGGAAAGAATTGGCTTGAGAGCAAGTTTCAAAATGAAAAAACATGGTGGTCTTTCTCGATTTGCTGACAGGCGGAACATCCAAAATAAGAATCAAAATTTTATTTCAGTGTATTGTTTCGGTCACCTAAGAAACGAAAACGTTTCTACGTATTTCGGAAATATTTCGACCCATTTCAAAAACAGAATGAAAAAAATAAAGAGATTAAAAATTATTTTTTTAAAACATTGGTCGAAAAATACCAAAGTATCTTGAAATATCTTGAAACATTCCGAAACAATTGTGCAAATGGATTGAAACATTAAAAAAAACCTTGAAATGTTATGAAACACCTCGAAGTATTAGAACCTTGAAATGTTATGAAACACCTCGAAGTATTAGAATTTCGATTCCATCACTAATTCGTTTCGATCTCTTTGAAAACGGAAACGTTTGGGACGTTTCGAAACGAAATTTTGATCCTTGATCCAAAGCAAAAAAATCTGTTTTGGGTCATCTCCATATTTTCCAATTTTGTCAACCTCGACCATAGGACTAAGAGGGAGGGTTGTTTCGCATTGTGTCCCTCCGCGTCCAAGAAGATCGATCCAGCTATTGGGCTAATCTCGGAATTCATGAACACTTTTTATTTGTTGCATTGAAGATTTGAACTGTTAATCCATTAAGGAATTGATATAGGTAAGCTTACTGTTTTTTAGGGCAGAACACTTTAGATGTTGTTTTAAGTGCATTCTTCAGAATTTATTTTCTTTAACTTGTTATTTCTTGTAAGTGATATTGTCACATGATGGAATTTCAGGTTGGTTTTACCGTTAAATATTGGCTAGTGAGAAAGCTTCAAAACAAGAAATAATAGGAAGAAGAAACTAAAAAAAAAGCAGCCTTGGAGAGAGCAAGTTTTCGAGAAAGCACCATAGTTTTCAATTTTGGAATTTGCACTCAAGCCGTTTGTTTCCCTGAATTGAGGCATAGATTTTGGTAGAAAATTTCGTGTGTATTTAGTTTGCCCAGACATACTCTCCACGTCAACCGCCATGTCATTTGGTCACTTTTTTTGGTCCCAAAATTTTGTCAATGTAGCATTACTGAAAAAGATATGGGCCATTTGACGAAGGAGTTCAATAAGGTTGAAAAGAGGGATGAGAAATGGATTGCACCAAGTAGATTGAAAGCTGTAGAAACGGATAATGGACCAGTCAAATTGGGCTCTTTTAAACCAAAATATTTGGAAGACTTTGAAAAGAGAATGGATTTGGCCCGGTGCCCATTATTTGGAATGAATATGCCTAGGGTTTGTCCTAGGGCTAATCTTTGTTGTGACGTTTTGTGAGTGTTATCAAAGCTCGCGAGATTGATGAAGATGAGTGCTGGGATCTTTCTGAAGGGATTTTGAGTACTAAGGTTGAGGATACGAAAGGAAAAGGGAAGATTGCAAGTGGTATAGTGGATGATATAGGGAAGGTTAATGATTGGGATAGTTTGAGAGATGATTTTTTTTTCTTTTTTCGATTTTGAGAGAAGATTTTGAAATTAACTATGGAAATATGGATGAAGAATTGCGCAAGAATTTGGCATTAGAGTTTAATGAAGGACATTGTGATTCTAAGAATGTCGCGTTGGAGTGGAATGGAAGTATTGATGCTGAAGTTGTTCCAAGTATTCGTTATATCAATGCGATATCGGGAACAAAGAGAGGATATAGGTTGATGAAGTTTATGGTGATGGTGCAAGATTTCTGCTGTGGAGGAAATGTGAGGATTTCAGACTGAAGCGCAAGCTCAACATCAGGTATGCGGGGTAATTTCTAATGCACTTGCTTGCACTTTAGAAGGTATATCAAAAAACCTCAAAAATTTTCAGTGATTATTTTGAGGGTTGTTTGTCTAATGGGGGACAGAATGTTTGTCTTCTTTCTTGTTATGATTTGGTCATTGGTATTGGGGGAATATTTGTGTGGGGATGGCTGGATGGGGTTGTCTGGGGAGGGATATCAGGTTATACGAGGGGTGTTATAGCGGGGAATAGTCCAATTATGGGAAGGGGTTGGGTTTCTAGCAACTATGATGGAGTTGAATCTTTTTAGAAAGGAGGGGCGGTTCCTTGGAAAAATGGACCTCTATTGAGTCTGGTTGGTCCAGTTCAGCCTCATTAGCTTGTCCACAGCATGTTATCTGTGATCATATGTTTGGTATTTGATAAAAGGCTTCCCGCTGTTAATTTTGATTCAAGGAATGCGGATGCTATGAGAACTATGGCTATTGTGAGTTATGAAGGTGAAACGAAAGGGAATTGTAGCGAAGAGAGATAGATTATTTGCTGTTTTTTGTTGGATGAGGAGAAATGGGCAAGCGTTGAAAAAATTCCTGCAAAAGATGGACTTCACTTTAGTTCCATCAAAGAAGAAAGGAAAACATAAGAAGGATGTGAGTATGAGAAGTGAGAAGAAGAGGAAGGGGGTGAGTGAAAAATATACATTCTGGGATAAACTATGGGGGTGGTAACTCTAGAAGGATTGGGGAGGGAGTTATTGTTTATTATGAAGATTGTTGGTTGGAATGTTAAGAGGATTTGAGTCGTGGAGGAAGAGATGTTCAATTAAGGAATTTTTGGATAGGAGCCAAATGTTATAGTTTTACAAGAAATTAAATTGGAAGTCATTGATAGGAGAATCATTAGTAGTGTGTGGGGTCTAGGTTTAGGAATTGGGTTTTTCGATCTCCTCCTCCTCCTCATCACCTTGGTGGGACCCCACTGCATTGAGTTCATGGTGAGATGAGATGAAAGATAGTTACTTTAGCTTCCGATTTGTATGCATGATTGATCTGTTGCTTTGAGGCTTCATGAGACGAGAGAAAAGAGAACACAACTTAACGTCTATTTTTTTGTTTGGGGTAAAAAGATTTGTATGACTCTTCTAGAAGTCTAGGAAATAATAAGCTGTGACTGCCCATAGCCAGTATGCTGTGGCCACCTAGGACAATTTTTTTTTGTTTTTTTATCTTACCATTATTCTTATTTTTGGGTCATTTGGCCCATTATTCATGTTAATTTTTTCCTTTGGGTTTTTACGTTTCCCTATTTCTATTTACTTCTCTTGTATTCATGTTTCCAATTCCTATTCAATTTCAACTTTGTGAGGCATAAACTATTTTCGACTATTTTCGTTTTCTATTTAATTTTACTCTTCGACTCTTACAAATTCATACGTCTCTTTTGTGTATGCATATATAATTAAAATAATATTAAACAACTATCACATATATAACATAAATTTTAAACTACTATGTTTATATAGATGCATAATTACATAATATTTTGCCTAATGGTGAAAACGACCTAGATAAGACTTTATTGCGAACTACGACCCAAAATAGTTTACCAGCTAAGTCTACTACTATCTCACCGCTTATCGGAAAATTAACGTACCCTGTACTAGTATCCGTACTGCACTCTAAAGCGACCCACTATCCACGTAACCTTGGGTGAAAACTGGCGTCAGTTAGTACCAACAAAAACCTTTTGATGCTTAAGTAAGTAACTAATAAGTGAAAAATCTTATTGCAAGGTAAGAGGGGGTGTTTCTTGCGTTTGTTTTTCAGATAGTGGTGATACCTTTGTATGAGACATGCATGGCAGCTAAAACCACATTCTTGAAAATGAATCAATCCCGTTGGTGGTAAGGTCGGCTTGTGGTGATGAGCTGACAACTTTTATTTGTTGGAAGCCGGATCAACATCATGACAACGGCATTCTGGAAACCGTCGGGCGTGCCACAATTTGGATGGGAATAAACATAAGCTGCAACTTGGTGTGGTTAACTTTTTTCCAATTGTTAATTAAGACAGTTCTGAAACCTAATGGTGGGTTATCAGTAGTCAAATCAATGCTGCAATCTTGATAGAGAAGAAGCCTCATTTTATTAGTTAATTAAAGGTACAAGACGTCGCTTTGCTCAGTAAGCTGCCTTCTGATTTGTGGATGAAGCCAGCTGTATGCCAGATAGAAATCTTTAGGTTGGCTAGATAAAAGCCATATTCTTGAGATAGAAGAATTTTCTTTTAATTGGAAGAGATTGAGGCGGTCATAGAGCCAATAGGTGGATGCCACATTTTATAATACTGGCATAAAGCAACCAATAAAATACAGAAAACTATACCAGAGATACATGTAGAGAGGCTTGCCCAGTATCCCTAACCGTGGCTTGGTAATTATGCCTATCAGTATTGTGCCCATTTGCTTGTTGTTAGGAAGCATGCCTACCATATTTGCTAGAAAATTTGAAGGTCAATCTTATGACATTGCTCGGTTACGATTAGTACTGTCGTAGGGATATGAGACCATCAGCTAGGCTGGGGGTTTTATAGGTTAATGATATTATCAGAGGCTTGGTGTCCTTGTCATCTGCATAACATGTATTTGCTGACATGCCACGCCACGCCACGTGTCATCACTATATTTCTCCTTCCTCAGTGGGAAACATGATGCTCCTTTCCATTGTACGAAGAGCAAAGTGCTGGCATAGGAAGTTCTATCTCACTATAATCTCCTTCGCAGTTTCTGTTTGGGATTTGATAAATTTTTAAGACATGATTGATGGTTAGATGTAGTGTTTTGTTTTATTCTGATTGTTGTTAATAGTGATAATGTTGAACAAAAATGCTGAGCCTGAGAGCTGCTTTATTATTTCTATAATATAACAGGGGTGATGACGACGAGAAGGAGTATCTAGTAAAATGGAAGGAACTGCCTTATGATGAATGTTATTGGGAATTTGAGTCAGATATTTCTTCGTATCAGCCTGAAATTGAAAGGTTTAATAGAATTCGGTCTAGATATGGCAAACTTTCTTCAAGTAAGCAGAAGAGCAGCCTTTGTGATGCGACAGAATCAAAAAAGAAACACAAAGAATTCCAGCATTATGAAAGCAGTCCAGAATTTCTTTCTGGCGGTATTATTATTTTGTTTAATATGCACTTTCTGAAATCTGGCATTGGTGTGTGTAGTTTTGGTTCTTCATTTGATGATACCTAAGTGCATTTTTTGGTGTGACTGAAGGTTCACTGCATCCATATCAGCTTGAAGGTTTGAATTTCTTACGCTTTGCTTGGTCCAAACAAACTCATGTGATACTTGCGGATGAGATGGGGCTTGGTAGGCTTTATTTTGTGTTCTTTCTCTCTCTCTCTCTCTCTAAATTTTATAGGAGTTGCTCTTTGTATGCTATATTTGAATTTGCAATTGGTTTGGTTCATGTTTATGAGTGCAGGTAAAACAATACAGAGTATTGCATTTTTAGCATCTCTTTTTGAAGAGAGTGTCTCCCCTCATTTAGTTGTGGCTCCCCTTTCCACTCTGCGGAACTGGGAACGTGAATTTTCCACATGGGCACCTCACATGAATGTTGTATGTACCTGGGATGTGGATAAAACATATCATTTTAATTTATATGAATTATCTTAAATATAGTTCATTGCTGCAGGTTATGTATTTTGGCTCGGCTCAAGCTCGTGCTGTCATTAAGGAATATGAATTTTACCATCCCAAACATCTTAAAAAGAGCAAGAAAAAGAAATCTAATCAAATTGTGGGTGAAAGCAAGCAAGATAGGATAAAATTTGATGTGCTTCTAACATCATATGAAATGATCAACATGGATTCAGCATCATTGAAACCAATTAAATGGGAGTGCATGGTAATATCCTATGGCCCACTTAGTACATTGCCATATCCAGCATGAGTTTTGCCTCTTAAAAATGGTGATATCTCTATGTAGATTGTTGATGAAGGTCACCGTCTGAAGAACAAGGATTCAAAGTTGTTTTCTTCAATGAAGCAGTATTCTAGCAGACATCGTGTTCTTTTGACTGGAACTCCTCTTCAGGTTTGTTGTCAAATTGCACTACAATTCTTGCGGATATTTCAGATTCTATATTCTTTATTAATATTCATGGCATATGCATAACTACGTTGTGCCATGCTCATGTATTAGAAGACATATTTTTCATTTAGTGATAAATTTAACTTGAAATGAAAGCATTTCTTTCTGATGTACTTAATAAAGATGAAGTGAGGTTGATCTTGTCAAACTGTTAAGGCAGAAATTTGTTGATTTACTTTAGTGGATAGATATGAATGTAAGCAAATCCTCCTCAACTATGCAGAAGCTGCCTAGCTATGAGCTAAGTATTTGAAGGATTTTTGTCTGGTAAATGCCTGCGATTTAGTGCAGTTTGGATTGCTTAAATAAGGTTTTTTTAATGTTGCTGCTTTATTTCCTAAATTTACTTTACCAATTACTCTTTCATGATAATGTTTTCTCTGTTGATGAATTTGATACTGATGAATGATTGCAGTTTTCAGTGATAACGTAACTGTAGATATTGCAATAATGAGATGAACACCGAATTTCCCACTTTCTTTCAAATGTTGCACTCATCACTTTTATTGCTGTGGTACAATTGGCTTTGGTTACTGCAGGCTATTATTTTGCATGCTAATATTTTTGTTGTATGGGAATGATGATCAATTCTTCCGTATTAGGACATATCTTGGCCTCTGATTTTTTAGTATTTCATATTCTTTTATCTTTCTCAAGAAAACTTTTACCATGTATAGCTGCCTTATATTAACCTGCTTTTCTTTCATTTTGATTGTTGGTTCTGAGATAATTTGTGACCACTTGTGTTGTGTATTTCAGAACAATCTAGATGAACTTTTCATGCTCATGCACTTCCTTGATGCTGGGAAGGTCAGTGTCACTGCAGCTTCCTTAAAGCAACTATCACCAACAGCAAGAGGAAAAATTAGATAAGTGCATTCTCTTAATATTCTCTTCTATGTTCTTGCAGTTTGGTAGTTTAGAGGAGTTCCAGGAAGAGTTCAAGGATATCAATCAAGAGGAGCAGATTTCAAGGCTACATAAAATGTTGGCCCCCCATCTTCTCAGAAGTATGAATCTGGAACTTGTGCTTGTGCTTGTACTTGCCATTTAGTTGTTCAAGTTAATGTTCTCGACTTTACCTAGGGTGTTTTTTTTTTTTGGCCACCTAATTTTATTTGATGATTTGATGTGACTACTATGACCACCTTTGTGCTGCTATAATTTTCAAACTTGATGTCTGGACAGTTAATGCCTTGTCACACTTGCACATCGATTTAATTGGTGTGGCCCCCCATTTTATTCCATTTATGTTTTGTATGGAGGTTAATAAGGGCTTTTGGAGGGATATGACACGTGCTATTTTTTGGGGTTGTGCTATTTTGGCCACTGTTTGGGTTATCTCGTTAGAAAGAAAATCGAGAATTGAGAATAAGAGCGAAGTCGTGGAAGGATTATGGCTGACATATATTTTTTGGCTTCTTGATGGACTTTGGCTTGAAAGGATTTTGAGAATGTTCCTCTCTTTGGTTTTATTGCGAGTTTGAAAGCTCTGTGTGGCATATAATCTGATCGTTAGCTCCTAATAGTGCTAGGTACTGTTTAGATGATTTGTTTTGTTTGTCTTGTTTCCAGGTCGGACGACACATCCACCTTGGTCATGGTTCGTGATTTCATTATATTACGACTAAAATTGTGTTTCTTATCAGAGAAAAAAACCCTAGATTTAACTGGAACCCAAGTAAAAGGAGATGTTCCAAAAAAAGAAGGTTATTCAAAATATTCCAATGATTGGTATTAAAGAAAGGGGAAAGGTGATGTTAGGAATGTTATGGTCTCTATTTTTCTGTTTGTTTGGTTGCAATATTGTCTCAAGATCAGGCCAAGGTTTCCTTCTGAAAGAAGGCAATTGTTTATTCAGACATATACTGGTAACTAATCATATCATGACCCGTTTGGTGAAGATTGCGGAAAACTATATATGAAGTTGGTGTTTTGTTAGCAAACCTTATCTACAGTCTTTAGCCCCGCCTAGTGCTTTCGCTAAATTGCCCAGATCTCCAAGATGTGGTATGTAATTAGATGACACATGGGGAAATTATTTGCTGTTGTTGTTATATATGAGCTTTTTGGTGCAGATTACTATGTTAGTTTTAGCTTGTCCTGGGTTTATCCTACTAGAATAATGATGCACTGTTGAAGAAATGGACATGTAAGGCTCAAAAGCAAAAAGAATTCATTGGAAATTCCTGGTGTTATTGTACTAAATCCAGATGACAAGGGCTTGGTTTCTCGCCAAAACATCGGCATTTTGAGAATAACTTGTAATTAAATTTATGAAACTTGAGTTTCTTCGTATTCTGTCTCTCTCTCTCTCAAGAAGTTCTGGTCATTACAATGTTGGTTTGCTAGGGCCAGTTCTTCTTGTCAAAATGTAAACTGATATAAATGTCACATAATTATCATTCCAAATCTATACTATTTTCTGAAAATATGGCTGTAAAACTGTGTTTGATGAATTACAGGAGTGAAAAAAGATGTCATGAAGGAGCTACCTCCTAAAAAGGAGCTCATTCTACGCGTAGAATTGAGTAGCCAGCAGAAAGAATACTATAAAGCAATTCTGACCCGTAATTATCAGATACTAACTCGCCGGGGTGGTGCCCAGGTCGGTTGACATGCTGTTGTGTTAAATGATCTGGTCATGCTAATTGTCTAAGATCTAACTTTGCCTGATTGTTCCTGATATCAGATTTCTCTCATCAACGTGGTCATGGAACTGCGCAAGCTCTGTTGTCATCCATACATGTTAGAAGGAGTTGAACCAGTTGATACTAATGAGTTTCATAAGTAAGACTATGCATGTTTATTATGAAACAATCATGTCTTTTGAGTTGTTAGAATGCTGGTTTAATGTCTACATATGCAGTAAATTTGCTCTTACCCCTATTGCTGTGTTTAGGGAGACTGTTCTGTCCTGGATTACTTCTTTTTCTTGTTCATTAAAAGGAGTGTTTTGATGGTCCTGGAAAGATAAAAAAATTAAACTTTTGTGGTGCTTTATAATTGCCAATACTCTCTCAGGCTCTGTTCATTGTCTGCCTTCTGATTTTTGCTTCTATAACTCATTTTCACTTTACAGACAGCTGCTGGAATCTTCTGGGAAATTGCATCTTTTGGACAAAATGATGGTGAAGCTCAAGGAGCAAGGACACAGGGTTTTAATATATTCACAATTTCAGCATATGCTGGACTTATTAGAAGACTACTGTAATTATATGGTATGGTTGCAGAAACTAATTTTATGGTTGTCTACTTATGTCCAGATTATGATTAGGTATTCCTTTGTATCTTTGTCAGAAATGGCAATATGAACGGATTGATGGAAAAGTTGCTGGAGCTGAAAGACAAATTCGAATAGATAGGTTTAATGCAAAGAATTCTTCCAGATTTTGTTTTCTGCTATCTACTAGAGCTGGGGGTTTAGGAATAAACCTTGCCACTGCTGACACAGTTTTTATATATGATAGGTAAAATTTTATGTTTCTGGGTTTCTGTTTCATTTTTTTCTCCTTTTGAATTGGTTATAGAAAAGTGCATGAATTGATTGCAGAAAAGTGTTAGTAATAGTGGTATTAGTTGATAACTTAGAAGGATAATATGATAGGTGTTGGATAAGCTACCTGTCGAGTGAGGCAACGAAAATGATAAGCATTAATAGTGTCATGTGCCTATGATGAGAAATGTCAGCAAGCAATTTCGTAAGGTGATGGAGGGTTAAACACAAAATGTGTCCAGATGACGTTCTCAAGTCTTAGATGATCATGTAGAAGAATTAAAATGTTTTGATTGCTTCTATAGCCTTCCAAACTTACGCTGATTGTTATACTCCTTGGCTTGCTGCTCTATGTTCTTGTGTTTTTGTGGGCTAAATGCTACCTCCAATGCTTTGTTTTGATTGGAGCTTCAGTTACAACTTAGTCCTATTTAAAATATTTGTGCTGCTGCTGCTGCTTATTGTTGTCCGTAGGCCCACAGATAAGACACAATCAGAATTAAGCCCTAATGTCCCTAAATTGCTTAGGAGTTTATTGTGGGAAGAAAAAACAATATTGCATGTATTTCAACCATCTAAGAGAGATTTTCAAAGAATTAGCATTAGAATCAACAAAAAATACGTTTCTTGAAGCAACTAATAAGAAATGAAGGATATGTTATTAGTTCAGAACACAGAAGCAAGAAACATAGTTAAAGGTTCTTATGTTCAAATACTGATTAGATTGACTATTTTGAAGATTCCCTGAAGACAGAATATGGTTTACTAGTGGAGCTGTGGTGTTGCATCTACATATGCATTAAAAGATATGTCCACAACTGGTTTAGCTTATGTGGGAAGAAATTTGAGTCTTAATCCACAACTAGAGGGGAGAGCATTGGAATATGAATCATGGATTACTTGAGGTGCTGCAGGAAACCTTAAAGCTTCTCCTGATGCTATTCTCTTATTCATAAATTAATTAGAAGTCTTTTGAGAAGAGAATGAATTTACACCTTTCCTCTGGTGATTACGTCTTTCACACTACTGAATGATAATTGTTTTTTTTTTTCTCCAAAAAACATGATAATGTTTTATTATTTTATTTTATTTTTGGTGTGAAACAAAAAATATAATAAAATAAAGAAACACGGACAATGTAGTAGGCAAGACATCCAACCATTATCAAAAGAAGAATATACAATAGAAGGAAAAAGAGGAAAACATCGAAACAAGTTACATACTTACATCAACATGGAGCTATGGAAGTATTTGTTTAACTACATGCTGCCATCCAATCAAGATTAAGGGAGAGAGAGTGCACATCTTCGAACTCTTTTGAAGTCGTTGCCCATGGAGAAGCCAAAAACTTGATTCTGTCCCATAGAAAGTCCACATATTTGTCTTTGTCCTCAAAAATTGTTTTTCCTTTCAAACCACAACACCCAAAAAATTCCATTACCACACTATCCCACAACATAAGTGTTTTATACGCATTCCCAACCAAACCAAGATCTGTCTCAAATAAAGAGGCACACCCTGTTGGAATTACCCAACTCAAACTAAACTCGCCAAAAGCTCTATACCACAAATTCAAGCCATTGGACAATGAAGAAATGGATGATCGGCAATGCACTGCAACTCCTGCATATTGCACACCATTAAGGAGAAAGACAGGTAGTTGCTTTTACTTAAAGAGTTGTTTTGAATTTTTGAGAAATGCATGAAATCATATGTATAAGTTGCGATGCTTGAAGGGAGATCTACAGTTCATTCATCTGTTGTGGTTGATAACAATGGTGTGTTTAGAATGGATTTGGAATCTTGTCTCGTTAGGGGGGAGGATCAGTGCAGAAGTTTGGTAGGGAGATTGGGTGCACTTAATTCTAAAGCACCTGCAATTGAGAAAGTTAGTCATTGAACAAATTCTAAATGGGGTTCAATCGGCTTGCTAGTTATTCTTATGGTCAATTCAGTGTTTCTTTTCATTTTTCAATTGGAAAATGAAGCATTGAGAATTTTGTATTTACAAGATTGGGTGTTAGAAGGTAACCCATTGTTTCTTGATAGATGGGTGCACTGGGTGGGGTTGGAAAGAGCATGAAGTAGAAGGGTTATGGATGGGAATATATGACAACGATTGCAGGCTTAGGGCTGTTTGTAGAATGGAAGGATAAGGAGCGTGTTGATGAATTTTAACAGAAAGGGAATGGCATTAACGACGATAAGGGGCGTAGGGTGGTCTTGACTGGAGCAGGTTGTGGTATTCCTCAGGCAGGGGTAATAGACACACAAAAGTCTGATGTTGGTGGTTCAAAATCTGTTAGTTCTTCTCTTGTTTCATCTCCCAATGTTATTGTTGATTTGTTACTCCTAATTCCTGTTCTACTCCTACAGCACCTGTAAATGAAAATTCAAGAATTTTAAAGGGAAGATTAGACCTGGTGATGGGATTCTTCCCATTTTGTGGAAGAGTGGAACATAAACTAATTTAGCTTCATGCCAAGGGGGATTAGGTGGTGAAGGGAATCTAGTAACTATTGACTTATTGGGAAATTAGAGGGACAACGATTCACTCAAACTCTTCTTGAAAAAATGGAATTGAGGTTGGTAAGTCCTTAGAGGAGAAGAGATTCGAGTGGGAGGGTTTCTAGCAGTATATAGCAGGAGGACGAAGAAGGGTGAAAGAGAGTTGAGGAGTTTACAATGTGAGATTAATTATGATAGGGGCACTGGTAGAAGGGAAGGAGGTATTAGAGTTTCTTAATAAAGTTTATTAGTTTGAAATGTTAGGGGACTTGGTTGTTGGAAGAAGGGAAAGATGATTAGACTGGTGTTTTGTAGGTTTTCTCCATATTTAGTTATAATACTGGAGTCTAAGTTAGAATGAGTTGATGGGACTTTGGTGAGGAGTGTGCGGGAGTCTAGGCATAAGGATTGTGCGTTCCTTCCTTCTTGTGGGTCCTTTGGGGGTATTATTGTCATTTGGAATACTAGGAGTGCTACAAGAGTTGATTTTGTTGGCTAGCTTTCTGTGTTGGTTCTTCTTGAGTTTAGGGATTGGGGACACGGGTGGGTTACTTCAGTGTATGGTCCAAATTGTCCTAAGATTAGGTCCTCTTTTCAGAGTAAGTTGTATAATGTGTTTGGTTTGTGTTATCTGAGGTGGTGTGTGGGAGGAGATTTTAATGTCATTAGGAATTTAGGGGAGAAGTTGGGTGATTCTAGGGTTACTACTAGTATGAGGAGGTTTGATACATTTATTTGTGGGTTGTGGGATATTCCTCATTCTAACACCCAGTTCACATGGTCTAGGTGTTACGAGAATGTAATTGCAACAAGGATTGATAGGTTCTTTTTTAGCAACTACCAATGCATCACATGTGTTGCACATGAATAATTTTCGTGCACAAAAATTAATAAAAAGTGTTAGATATATATGTGCTTGAATTAAATATTATCTTAAATTTACCAAACTTATTTTTCTATCGCTCATATTTTATTATATAATTATGAAACCTTTGTATATTCTCAAGATTTGTTGTTCTAATTATAAGAAAAAAGATTAAAAAATTTTTAGAGTTCGATTTTTTTAGAATTTTGTGATTGAGAGTGATTTTTAGTGATGTTTGAAAAATATATTTTTTTTGAAATTCATTTGATTAAGATTCTACTTATAATTCATTGAATAATGTAAAAATAATTATCAATATACAATCATATTTGGAACTTTACTATAATTAGGAATTAGCTAGGTATATTCAAATAAAATTTAATATACTACTTTATAATATATATTATAAAGCATATTAAAAATTCATTATAATCTATTTTCACACAAACTCTTGATACAATTTGAAAAGTTTACTATAAGTGAAGAATTATGCTGATGTAACATTAATTGATTTAACTTAAATAAGCGTATAACGCATAATCGAAATGAATGACGAAGACCGACTCATACATCGACCCCAAATAATTGGGACATAAGACTTGGTTTGGTTTATATATATGATTATTTTTTGTCTTAAAAATGAAAGGGTAAAACTTTTCAGTGAAAATAGAATATATATGTACACCGTTTAGATTTGAAAATATGTGGTTGACCCATGAATCCTTTGCTGGATTGTGTTGGGAATGGTGGAGGAATTGTGAGCATTGTTATCAAAATCGTACGATTCACGATTCGATTTGATTTAGTACCCATTCGATTCGTATTTTACTATAGAATTGTTTTTGGTCGAGAATTGCACTTGAATTGCAAGAATCATACGATTCGATTCAAATTGAAGGAATCGTATGATTCGTTTTATTATTATTTTTTAACCTTATTTTTAGTAAAACAACGTCGTTTTGCTAGAAGAGGCCCACCCCGAGATATAAAATTCGCGTCTATCTCTGTATCTCCTGTTCGTGTCTCTGCCTCTCAAGTAACTGTTTAGGCGCATATGAACATCACACAGAGATGTCGTCTCCTTCACTCCAAGTATTCTTCTTCTTCTTTAAAAATAACTACAAACCTCTAACATACCTTATTTTTTCTTCTTCTTCAATAAATGCTCTTTTTTTTTCATCAAAATTTATTTTTCAATCGAATGTGGGAAGTAATTTTCTAAGTTTACTTGTTCAAATCAGTATGAGCTTTTCCTATTTTAGTACTTCATTTGTAGGAAGACAATAACTATTTGTTGGTTAAAATCATACATCTTTCATCGTCGTCATTTTGAGGAAACGATTTATTATGTATTAAGAAAGAAGTAACAGGGGTACAAACTCAAGTGTAGTTTTATAAAGGCTAGCATTTTCCATTTAGACGACGTGATCATGTTAATACTTGTCAATTATTATTTTAAAATATAATAATGTTCAATATTTAATATCTTGTCTATTTTAAATATGTATATGTTATTTTTTTTATCATTGTTCGAATTTTATGTCGAATCTTACGATTCCCGATTCTCAAATCTAAGATTTCGATTTCGATTCCGATACGAATCTCGATTTGATAACTATAATTGTGAGGTAGAGGGGTGGGAGAATTTAAATTTATGAAGAAATTGAAGGGGGTGAAGGATAAATTGAAAGTGTGGAATAAGAAGGTTTTTGGAGATGTTAGGATTAGGAAAAGTGAGATATTGAGGGAAGTTGAGGCATTAGATAGTTTGGAGGAGAGGTGTGTTATCAAGTTATCAAGTGATCAAGTACTTGGCTGTAGTTCGTTTTCAAATCTACAAGAGGCCTATGCCTATGTCCAGCAAGAGGATTGCTATGATTCATACTCACTCAGGAATAGTCTGCATCAGTTGTTATTCCACAGCATGACCTTGAGGCATTAGATAACTTGTCCTCCATATTGTAATTTTTCGACCTTAGTAAAATTCTTCTTTTATCAAAAAAAAAAAAAAAAGAAAAGATTATAGTCAGGGAGGAGATTAGTTGGAGACAGAAGAATAGAATTAAATGGGTAAAGGAAGGTGATTATAACACTACTGTTTTCTATAGGATGGCAAATGGAAGGAGGAAGTCTTATTAGAGGGATTGAAACGGAATTGGGGGAAATTGTGAGAGATCCTTTGTTGATTGCTAATGAGATCACTAGGCTCTATAAAAGGTTGTATATAGAGGATATTCCCTTCAGACCAAGTATTGAAGGTATTGATTAGTATCCTTTAATGTCTGAGCGGGCAACTTGGCTAGAGTTGCCATTTGAAGAAGTAATAAAATGTGCTAATTTGATGTGGCTAAGGGAGTGGATCGAGTTGAAAAGCTCGTGCAACTCTATTTTTCCATTATGTCAATCTATAAAGTGTTGTTGGTCGTAGAAGGAGGTTGGACTTGCCGAATATCGATCTGCATGGAATGCGATACCATGCCTTGTCACAAAGCCTATTCCCTGCTCATTAATGGTCACGTCTTCTGTTCAATGGCTTCTATGCATACCCTACCTATATGTTAAGGCTCTTAATAAATCTCCTCATTGAGACTCCTTCTGTCTCATGCCAGAACAAGTCCATTTATTACCCGCGCCCTCAACCAATGGCTTTTACCCCACGCCCCCCCCCCCCCCCCCTCTTTAGATTAGTAGGGGGTTTCTATGGCATGCATATCCAGATTTTCATGAAGCTTAATCTCCTGCGGCAATAAATGATGCAATGCAGAAGCTAGGATAGTTGGAGTAGGGGTGATGCGGATCCAAATCCATTGAACCAGCAAACAATTAAGGCTGCGGGCTGGGGTGGTCCAACAATATATAGTATGGCCCTTAAGTCTAATAAACTGGGAAAAAAAAAGTAGAAATGGCAACCCTAGAACTAGTAAAAAAATAGAAATAAAGGAGAAATAAAGGGGAGGAAAAAGAAAAAGGAAGAGGAATGGGAAATAAAACTAGGAACCTTCAAAACTAGAGAAAATGCCTTAAAAAAAGGTGGATTGAAAAAGACTAAAAGAATAAAATTAGGAAAGAACAGAAAGGGAAAAAGACACGATTTTCAAAATAAAAAAGTGCGGGGAATCGTCTGATTTTCGTAGGGAATTGTCTGAAAAAAACATGTATGCAAGGAAGAAAAACAGTAAAAACAGACGATTCGCCGTATCTCTATTATAGGATTAAGGGAGATGCGGTGGGAAAGAAAAAGGAGAAGGGAATGTAAGGAAGAAAAGACTTAAAGGAAAAGAGGAAGACTCTCAAACGCCGAGAGCTTAATCCTCTCATACGCCGGGGGCTTAGAATCCCAACTGGCTACACTCCTTGAGTGGAGGACACTCGAAGAACCAATGGATCGAAATTAAACTCCGGGTGACTTTACTGCGAACCCCCCGATGGCAAAGTGGTTGGACACATCAACTGCAGGAAATAGGGTTTTGCTAAAGAAAAAAGACCATGAAAAAAATATCCACTAGTAGACAATGACTCAGAGTGCATTTGTTAAAGGTACACAAATTTTATATGTAGTGTTGGTGGCTAATGAGGTGGTGAATGATGTTTAGAGGAGGGATAATAAAGGAATTTTGGTGAAAGTGGATTTTGAGAAGGTGTATAATTGGGTAAATTGGAATTTTTTAGTTGGTGCGATGAGATAGATAGGATTTGGGGAGAGCAGTGTTATTTAAGACGTAAAGTGAACCGAAGCGACCAAGGCTCCTAAAGCCTAGGTGAGAAGCGAAGCGAAATGCTTCTCCAAAGCGAAGCGAACAGGTAATAAAAAAAAAAAAATATTTAGTTTAATTACTTCTAAATATTTAAGTTCTAATTTTATAAATACTAAATATTTAAATGCAAGCAAAACTATAAACATTTAAATTCAAGTTCAAATGCATTACAGAAAAATCAGGATTACAGAAAATCAGCATTCAACATTTTAGAAAATCCGCATTCAGGATTACAGAAAAACAACATTCAACATTACAGAAAAACAACACTACTATCAGCAAAATCAGAATTATCGAAAATCAGAATCAACAGAAATAAGCTATACAAAATCAGCAGTACATAATCAACAGAAATAAGCAAAAGTTTTACAGAAAATCAGCATTAAGCATTACAAAAAATCAGCAGAAGTAGAAAAAAAAAAAGCAGAATCAGCAAAATAAGCATTTACAGAAAATCAGCATCAAACAGAGAGAAGTAGAAGCAAAATCAGAAGCAAAAGAAGAGAAGAAGCAGAATCAGAATCAGAAGCAGAAAAAGAGGAGAAGAAGAAGAAGAAGCAGAAGAAGAGAAACAGAAACAGAGAAGCAGAATTAGAAGCAGAATAAGAGAAGTAGAAGAAGAAGAAAAAGAAGAAGCACATAAGAAGAACCAGAACTAGAAGCAAAAGAGGAGAAGAAAGAGAGAGGATGCAGAACTAGAAGAAGAAGAATCAGCAAAAGAAGAGAAAAGGAGAGGAGAGAAGAAAACGTACTTCTGTTGTCGAAGTAGAAACTGGAGAAGCAGCAGTAGAAGCAGGAGAATCAGCAGTACCTGTGTGTGGTGTTTTTTCTGTCAAAGAAGAAGACAGAGCAGATGCAAAGCTGTGGAGCTAAAAGAAGAAGAAGATTTAAAAGAAGAAGAAGAGAAATAGAGAAGAAGAAGAGAGAAGAAAAAGAGAAGGAGACAAACCTGTGGAGTGTGGACTAGCGAGGAAGGAGCAACAACAATCTTATGACCTTTTAGGCAAAATTAGGGTTTGGGTGTTGTATATATTGGGATAAGGGGGCAATGGGCATCTTATAATTTTGTTCTAATTGCCCCAATCCAACGGTCCATAATTAAAAAATAAAGCAACTTTAAAAACTTAAGGCGCTCGCTTTTCTCGTCTTTCGCTTAAGTGAGAGACGTTTGCTTTTCTCGTTTTTTAATCGCTTCAGTTATGTTCGCTTCGCCTTGGTTGTTCAAGACGAGACAATCTTGCCTCACTTCGCTTCTCGCCTAGGCAAGCTTTTCATAACACTAGGGGAGAGATGGAGAAAGTGGATTAGAGGGTGTTGGTGAATGGTGAACCTAAAGAGTGGTTTAATGCTTCCAGGGTTTAAGGCAAGGGGACTCATTATCCCACTTTTTTTTTTTTCACTTTGGTGGTTGATGTTTTGAGTAGAATGTTTTATAGAGCTGAAGAGGTGGGTTTAGTTTAGGAGACGACAGTGGGAGGGGGGTAATTGTGTCACATGACATTGTATTTAGGTTTCTAATGATACTTCGAGTTTTCTAGTAGACAAGTACGTCAGACTTCTGCCAATGGTCCAGTTGAATCTACTACTCATTTTCATGATGATCTTTCTTCTCAGCTTTGTCAACTCATTCAATAGTTATCTCCATTTTGTACACATTTATCGTTTTCTACTACCAGTTTTGTTAATGGTGGTAACTCTGGATGTGTAGCTGCTCAACCTTCCTCGTTTTCTTGGATTATTGATTTAGGAGCTAGTGCTCATATGTCTTGTATTTCTTTCATATTTTCTAATTTTCGTTCGTCTAACTACGTATTGTGTTAGCTGATAGTTTTTTTCGACCAATACATGGGACTGACGATCTCTGTCCTCTCGATCTATGCCATTAACCTCTCATTTGTTTGTTTCTAATTTTTCCTTTAATTTTCGGGTCTCAAAAAGAAGGTGATTGGTTGGGGTATGAGCGCAATGACTTTTACTATTTAGATCCATGTGATTCTGTTCTTGCCTTGAGTACTTTCGTATCACCTCTTCAGTGGCACTTCTGATTGGGTCATCTTTCCTTGCAAAAGTTGCGTCAAATTATCCCTAATTTGAGTTCTTCTTCTATGTTAGAATGTGAGGCCTGTCAATTATGCAAGCATTATCATAGTTCATTTCCTCCTAGTTCTTCAAGTAGTCAGTCTAGTCCTTTCCATATTATTCATTCAGACATTTAGGGTCCAGCAAGAGTCGAGAGTATTTCTAGTTTCAGTATTTTGTAATCATTGTCAATGATTTCTCTCATATGACTTGGTTATTTCTTATGAAAGACTGATTTGAATTGCCTAAGGTCTTTAACACTTTTTATAATGAAATTCTGGTTCAGTTTTATATGTGTATTAAAGTTCTTCGGTCTGACAATGCCTTTGAGTATACTCAGTCGTTTTTTAAAACCTTTTGTGCTGACCGTGACATTATCTATCAAACCACTGTCTATATACCTCCCAATAAAATGGCATTGTTGAACGTATACATCGTCATTTGTTAGATGTTACTGGCACCTCTATGTTTGACATGCATGTGCCAAAACCATAATGAGCTTATGCTGTTCTTACTTCAATTTATCTTATTACTCGCATGCTTTCCCTCATGTTGAACTACCAGTCTCCTTTCTCACTGTTGCATCGACTTTCTTCATTCTTTCGTTGTTTTGCATCGACTCTAACTTCTGTGTTTGTTACTAGCTCCTTGAAAAAAACATTGACACTACCTGGTTGAAAATTGACTATAGATGAGGAGATGAAAGCCCTTCATGAGAATCAAATATGGGACCTTACTCCTCCCCTTCCTGGTAAGCAGCCTGCCAGTTGTCGTTGGATCTACACCGGGAAGTATCATCCCAATGGTTCAATTGAGTGTTTGAAGGCACGCTTGGTTGTCAAAGGTTACACTCAGACATATGGTGTGGATTATTGTGGGACTTTTTCCCCAGTTTCTTGTCTTAACTTTGTTGGAGTTCTTATTTCTGTTACAGTTAGTTGTGATTATTTTTGTATCAACTGGACATCAAGAATACTTTTTTACATAGAGACATATAAAAGGATGTATATATGGTACAACCTTCAAGTTATAATGCATCTGGTAAAGAACAATTAATGTGTCATCTGAAGAAAGCACTATATGTCTTGAAACAATCACCACATACTTGGTTTGATAAGTTTAGCACTATGGTACTTTAGTATGGTTTTCAACGTTCTACTTCAGACCATTCAGTTTTTTCCGTCTTCCTTTCATAAGGGTTATTATTTATATTGTGAATGTTGATGACATTATCATTAGTGGTAATGAGTTAGATGATATTGCTCACTTCAAGGTCCATTTGGGGACGCAGATTCATACTAAAGATTTAGGTATTCTTCAATACTTTCTTGGGATCGAGGTTTTGCTCAGCTGAAAGAAATGGAAGTACGTATTGGATTTATTATCTGAGATTGAGACTCTTAGTGCACGTCCAGTTGATACTCTACAGTTAAATTAGATGTCGAGAGTAATGAAGTTTTTGATGATGTAGGGCACTATCAGAGGTTGGTTGGTAAGCAGATTTATCTTGTAGTTACACATCTTGATATTACTTATGCTGTTTTAGTTAGTTATACACAATCCTCGTAAGCCTCATCGGGAGACCGTCTGCCATATTCTTTGGTTTCTCAAAGGATCACCGGGAAAATGATTATTATATCTTCTTTCATCATCCATTATTGTTACTGGCTTCTCTGATGCTGACTGGACAGGTAGTTGTATTAATAGACGATTTACCTCATGTTACTATACATTTATAGGTGGTAATTTTGTTAATTGGCGTAGCAAGAAACGAGGCTAAATACATGGCTATGGCCCATACTAGATATGAGATGTTGTGGCTTTGTTTTCTCCTTCATGATATGAGGATCAATGTGCCTTGTCTTATGGAGATGCATTGTGACAAGAAGACAACTATTTTCATTGCTAGTAATTCAGTATTTCACGAGAGAACCAAACACATTGAAGTGGACTGTCATTTTATTCGAGATCTCTTGATGCGTAAGAAGATTATCGTGCCATACATCAAGTCTAATGATCAGCTGGGTGACACTTTTAACAAACCATTAGCTCAATCTATCTTCAGTAATCTCTGTACTAAGTTAGGCATCTTTAACCTATATGCTCCAGTTTGAGGGGGAGTGTTAGAGTTCTTATTTTATATTTTGAGTGGTGAAGGGTAGGATTGTAATTCTCATAATATTAGTTTAGTGTAAATAAGAGAGTGTATTGCAACGTGACCAACAAACACATTATTCTTCCATTTTTTTCTCTTTCTTTCACTTTCTCTTCTTCTCCTTTCAAACCATAGGATTTACTATGTTAACTATTGTCAATTGGCGTAATTCCAATTATTCTATTCCACCATTCATGTTGCATATCTTCTGTATCAGCAAGCTAATTCATGAATTCTTGGTTATAGTGAAGATGCCTGAATATTAACATACTCAACTCAACGAAGCCTTGTCCTAACATTTTTAGGGTCGCCTGGATATTAACATATAATGTCAAATTCATAGTGTATTGCTAGTTAGATTTCCTTAGCCGTAGTTTTTATGAGAGGAATGTGTGTTAGGGATGAAAACCTTCATCCATTGGCACTTAAGTTATTCTTAAAATGCTTCAACTAAAGAGAGATTGCCTTTTACTTAATTGAAGTATTGGTATGAAATTATTGCACTCATAAAACTATACCTTTCCGCTCTTTGATATTCTCTTGTTTGTGTCTCATTTTACTTTATTTATGTTTATCAAATGTTTTCCACAGTGATTGGAACCCCCATGCTGATTTGCAAGCCATGGCTAGAGCACATCGACTCGGGCAAACAAATACGGTTTCAATAATGTCTTGGCAGATTATTGTTGATTACTTTGCATGGGTGTGTAGTTTTGCTTATTTCTTTTCATATTCCAGGTTATGATTTATAGACTCATAGCAAGAGGATCCATTGAAGAAAGGATGATGCAGATGACTAAGAAGAAAATGGTTCTAGAACATCTAGTTGTTGGGAGGCTGAAGGCACAAAACATTAACCAGGTATAGATTTTTTCGTCTTGAAGTTACAAATAATAAATTTCGGATGTCTGAAACCATGATGATATAATCAGATATACCAGCAAGAAAACAAAATATTTAGCTGCTTTAATAAACTAGGTTAGTTATCCCAAATATTTGACAATCTTGTCCCTGCTTTCTTTCCATTTGTGCATCTCCGACCATGTCCTTTGCGGAATTCATGCAGCCAATTCACTGTTGCTTTCTAAATTCTAAAATTTAATTCATATCAATGATTAAAATTTCGTTTCAAAGTGGTCGAAACCTTTCCGTCCAAGGAGACCAAAATAAATTAGTGATTAAATCAAAACTTCAATGCTTCACGGTGTTTTGAGATGTTTCAGCATGTTTCCACCACTGTTTCGAGGTGTTTCAATTTATTTTGATCAATGTTTCAGAATGTTTTGGAGATAAATGTTTAGATTTTTTATTTGTTTTCATTCTATTTCCCATTCCGTTTCTTCGGTGGTGAAATAATTCACCAAAACGAAATTTTGATCCACAACTTCGTTACATACTCTCCAACAAAAAAAATCAGTTATTCGGCCATAGTATTATCAATCACAGGTATTAATTTGTTTCAAGTTCAGACAGAATTTTAACATTTGTGATTTTCTGAAAATAAAGTCATTATATTATATCATAAGGTCTTGATTTAGGCAAATTGATGTTTCAATTGTATATTTCTTTTTCTTTTGTTGTTGAGATCATTTTATGTGTGTGTGTGTGTGTGCGTGTGTGTGTGTGCAAGCGCAGCTGGGAGGGGTAGGCTTTTACGAACATCAGATATATGTTTTGTAAGAATGTGCCTTTGTGGATGACGTGGAGCAAAAAAGCACGAAAACGAGAAAATTGAAAATTTTGTGTGGCACATTTTTGAGACATTGTGTGGTCATGGTTAGGGTTGAATTGAATCTTTTGCTATTTCTTAGTTTTAAGTTAACAAGGTGTTGTAAACTTGTAATCATTTTGTTTATGTTAGATCTTAGTTGTTGAGGGTCGTTGCATGAGGTTGATTTTTGCTGGACATGGCTGTATTTGTGATCCTTGAGCCTTAATTTTGGTTGTGTTATGTTATTTGGGCTCTTATGCATTCCAGAGTTATTCCTTAGAGTCAAAGATTACTTTTTTTTTTGGATTTATCATCCTGAAAGATTAAGAAAAATCCAGTAGCTTATAAATATTCAGATAATCTACTAATGCAATAACAGACACATGAATGGTGTTTCAAGAATGTGTGAAACTTTTGAAGTTTGTATGATGCAGTATGCATTCTTGCAAACTTTGCTTTAGGGGGTTATCCATAGGGAACTTCTGGTTTGTTGTTTTTTTTTTTTTGAAGTTTTGTGTGGTTCTATATTTAGTTTTGCCTTCAGGAGTGATAATTATGGAATTCCAGGTTGGGGTTCCTAGATGTTCTTCTTGCTAGTCATATTCGTTCTCTTTCTTACTCCATTTCATACATGCCTATCAGACCTTGTTAGTTGCTAACTCTAAAGTTAATTTTTAAACCAAACATTTTTCCCGCACAAAGATAACCTCCAGTACCAGCCTTTGACTCCTCTTCAGTGATGGTGAAGAGAATTTCAAGGCCTTTGTAGGTTCACACTCCTCACCTCCTAGAGAAACTTTCACGAGTGAAGTTGAAACAAGTCCTAACATGGTGGTAGAAGACTTGGAAGAAGAAATCCCCACATGTGTTGAAATAATTGAATTTGAAAACATAGTTGATTTGTAAACACCATTGATTAACCATAGACAATTAAATTATATTTACCCCTAGAGTGTAATATAAAATTTTCCTCAGACCCACATCATGTAACCACTTCTTCTCAAAAGCCCCTGATAGATTAAATCATTCAACGGTACACCCAGCACCAATAACTCAGAATCATGAAAATTTGGGGTTCCTAGATTTTCTTCTTGCTAGTCATATTCATTCTCTCTCTTACTCCACTTCATACATGCCTATCAGACCTTGTTAGTTGCTAACCCTAAAGTTAATTTTTAAACCAAACATTTTTCCCGCACAAAAGATAACCTCCAGTACCAGCCTTTTCCTATTCTCAGGCAGCTGTTTATGCCCCCAAATCAGTTTTTTTTAGTCTTGGAACCTTTTCATATCCCGTTGTGGTCTGTCAGAACCCATTACTCTATTCTTCATATTCGAGATTACAAATAAACACCAGAAACTTTAATTTGCGTTCTCTCCAGAGTTTCCAAGAGTCTTAATTCTAAAAGTCCCGCAACCAAACATTTACTAAACAAGCCATTTTCAACTCTCTATCATGCACAAATCATATTAGTTTCTTTTGATCTTGTAATTCCTTAATTATATAAGCTTTCCAACCAAAACTCCCCACAAAACCTGTTGATTAAGTGGCATCATCTTCAATTTTCTGAAGTAGTCGTACAAAAGAGGGAAACATAACACTAGTATGAGATTGATCTCGATTTGCAACTCTAAGCTAGAGTAGCTATGTTTCAAGTACAAGTTGGTATTCAAAAATGATGAAGGTGTGGTGACCTAAGATCAAAGAGTCCATGACTTTTGAGGCTTGGGGCCAAGATGGATGAGGTGAGTTGAGGTAAGGCCGTAAGGGTGCGAAGTCCATATTGCTTGGTGAAGTGTATCTAAGATGCTTTACAAGTGTGAGTCTTGGA
Organism: Ilex aquifolium; assembly: GCA_951799425.1. Taxonomy (NCBI): domain Eukaryota; kingdom Viridiplantae; phylum Streptophyta; class Magnoliopsida; order Aquifoliales; family Aquifoliaceae; genus Ilex; species Ilex aquifolium. The sequence continues at coordinate 21,575,230 of OX637397.1, read as the reverse complement.
TATTCATTGTAAAAGGCATTTTAAACTTGTGCGGGTCTAGCCAAACCAAACAATATTGTACGTTGCCAGTTCAGAACATTATAATTGGCATCAAAGCTAAGGAGAGCTAAGGTGAGGTGAGAGTACAAAGTCCATATTCATAGTTTCATATCACTTGGTGAAGTGTATGTGAGGTCATTATAACAATGAGTTTTGGACACCATTGGATAACAAGTCTTAAAACCTTGCATGCCAAGCACAAAGCGTATAATATTGTACAATGTGGGTCTAAGGCATTATAGGATGTCTTATTTAGAGCATGGTTCAGGGGCGCGATGTTAACTATCGCCAGGGAAGGCATTGAAACAAATAGATCATGACGTCATAGAACGATATTGAGTGGTACAAACGAAATGCCACATAGAAAAAAAAGTTGAACATGATGAGAGACTATATTGTGGTGTCGTGGAATGGTATAAGCTGATGTGGTGACGATTTATTCTATGACTTGGGATTATCTTGGGGACGTCTCGGATGACGCGACCAAGTTGTGTCAGACTTGTGGTTTGTACGGAATATGGAAGGTGTTATTTTATGTTTTATTTTTTAGTTTGAGGGTATTTTTGTACACACTATCCTTTACATAAGATTTTTTTTTTTCATTCCTAAACCATAGAACTCTATAAACTGACTTGGTATTAAAGCTTCGATTGAACCTTAATATATAAAAGACTAGTCGAAACTAGTCGAAACAAGCAGAATTTGTGAGGCAGTTTTCACGATTTGTTGACGTCAACATCAGATGTGTTGACGTTAGCGACGACTTGTTTGGATCACGTCGACAACTATATGGATTGATACGGCCCTCTTTATCAGGAATTATGGTGATTTTCCTTTATTTTTTTGCAATCGTTTGAACAAATTTTTCTATTTTAAAAGGATTTTCGCAGCTGTTGCCTCCAGGGCTGAAATCTGGGATTTTCGGGCCTTTTTTCTTATTTTTTTGGTTCAATTCTTCGCTATGACCTGCATCTAGGGCTATGTAACAATGCCCAATAGGTTTGGTGTTGGTTTGATTGGATTTCACTCAACTGTTTGCAAGATTGGACTGCCTGCTGTGGGCTAGTGGCAGTTATATCTAATCTTCAGCTTGTTTGTTTTGGGTACTTGCTTCTTTTGTGCTTTTCTAGTCTGTTGACATGTCTGACTATGATGTGACTTCTACCGGCGCCAGAGGGAGTGGTTTAGCCATCCAGGGTCTCTTCTAAATAACCCATCACTTCCTATTAGTCTAGAGAAGTTAGATGGAAGCAATTACTTAGCGTGGCTACGGGCTTGTTTGTTATCGGTCCAATCTATTTCTTTGGATGAAAATTTAACTGGGAAGATTGAGAAGCCTATCGAATCAGGTTCTTCCCTTAGCAATGGACATCTGAAAATGCCTTAATTATGTCAAGGTTGCTTAATTCTATGCAACGTTCCATTAGTCAAGGTTTTTTTTACTGGATACAACTCATTAGGTTTGGACTGCGATGGCCCAAACATATCCTCTGATACCGAAGCTTATGATCTACGAAAGAAAGTTCGCGAGACCAACCAAAGGGATAACTCTCTTTCTATCTCTTATGCAGAGTTGACCACCCTATGACACCCTATGGCAGGAACTTGACTACTACCATAGTTTTCAGGCTACGTGTGCTACTGATGCAACAAAGTTTCTGCAGATGGTTGAGAAGGAAGGTGTCTACGTTTTTTATGCTGGTTTTAACATAGAGTATGATCAAGTTCGGGTACAAATATTTGGTCATAGTCCATTTCCTACTTTGCTAGAGGTTTATGCCTATGTTCAACTAGAAGAAAGCAGAAGGACTGCTATGGTTCATACTCCCTTTCAGGCGCAATCTGCTTTAATTGCTATTCCCCAACGTGATATGAAATTAACCTAGTGCAAGTCTACTTGTTGACAAGGATACATTGAAGTGTGATCACTATTGGAAGACTTGGCATACTAGAGAGTTTTGTTGTAAGCTGAATGGACGTCCCACTTGTGGGTGTGGTGGTGGTCGAGGTGGTACTGTGCAGTCTCATGCCCGTTTGACTGAGTCTTTTGAGACACCATCTCAGTCACCTAGCAACACATGTACTAATTTTTCTCAGGATGAGATGCAGGTTCGTAGGTGTCCGATGGCTCGACTTGATGTTTCATCTACTTTAGCCTCTAATTTTGCTTAGTCTTCCAACGTTGCTTATGCAGGTATATCTGTTAGCGCATTTAGTATTTCATCCTCACTACCCCTTGGATAATAGATTCTGAAGCCACTAACCGCATGACTGGTTCCTCCAGTCTTTTCTATTCATATTCCACATGTTCTGGTAGGTATAAAGTAAGAATGGGAGATGGATCTTTGTCATTTGTTTCTTGGAAAGGTTCAATTAATTGCTCTTCATCCCTATCCCTTTCATCTATCCTTTATGTCCCCACTTTTTTCTACTAATTTATTGTTTGTTAGTATTATTACAAGCTTTTTGAATTGTTCAGTGGCATTTTTTCCTACTCATTGTATCTTTCAAGAACGGGAGTCAGGGAAAACAATTAGTAGTGGTAGAGCACATGATAGTTTATATTTATCGGACATTGAAGCCTCTTCTCCTAGCCAAGCCTATAGTGTTTTGGTCAACTCTTGCATCGGTGGCATAGACATTTGGGACATCTTTCATTTGGTGTCTTAGAAATTTTTTTCCTAGTTTAGTGAAACAATGTAGTAGACATTTTTGTTTGTGATGCTTGTGAATTTGCCAAGTATAAATGTTCATATTATCCTAGTAATAATATTAGAAGTACTGTCCCTTTTATGGTTATTAACTTTGATGTGGGGGGACCTCCCGTGTGGTATCTATTTCTGGTTCTCGTTGGTTTGTCACTTTTATTGGCTGTCATTCTCTTCTAACTTGGGTTTATTTAGTAGTTTTTTTTAATATTTATATAGAAATATATTAATAATTTAGATCGGATCATTATTGGATCGATATAGATATATTTAAATACGACTCTGTGAAAGATAAGATATTGAATTGGGGTTCAGGTTATCGGTAAAAAAATATCAAACCATATCGGCTAATCAGATTCGGATCAAAATTCAATCCATTGACAGACCTAGTTGCTACAATCTTTCCACAACTATTGTCACTGCCTCCATCGTCACAACCACCACCACCACTATCACCATCAACACCATCCTACCACCGCTGCCACCGTCACCGCCACCGCCACCGCCACCGCCACCACCCCCAAACCCCCATTACTATTGTCTCTGTCGCCTCCACTGCACACACCCCACCATTACCACCACTGCTGTTGTTGATGCTGCCGTTGCGGCTGCACCACCAGCTCCAATATATCGAAATTTATGTGTATATAGCATTTGTGGATATATTAGTAACTACAACATACAAGTTTTTTGTTGATCTTTCAAATGTGTTTTTTTGTATGTAAGTGTTTTTCGTTTTTGTGAATATCTAATAAGGACATATTCAATGGAAGTGATTTTCTTAAGAAGTGCTTCTGTTAAGTACTTGTTTAAAAAGTATTTTCTAAATTTCATAAGTTATCCCAAATGCCACTTTAGTCTTTCTTCTTTTTTCATCATCTGGTTTTGCCTCTCTATGTCTCCATCTTTATGCCTCTACTTTTGCATTGTCGCCTTTTCATTCTTTTACATGTTAGTAAAAGTTGTTATTAGAGATAATGATGGATTCTTTCTGACCATATCTCTAATAGTTGTATTGCCTGATGTATGAAACTGAAAGGTTATTTTGTTGATAAGGGATGCCATCTAGTTACATGGGCGATGCATAATGAGCCTAAAAGAAAATTATGAAAAATTCTTGAATATTAACACGAACACTTGGTGCGAATTTGTATATGCTTTTCTGAAAATATGATGTTATCCCGACGCGAAATTTGCTTCTGGTGACTAACTTCTAACGTTGACAATTTAATGCCTACAAGGCAAATAACTGACTAGATTTACAATGCAAAAAGTATGTAAGAACAAAGAAATATTAAAGCCCAGAGACTTCCGAAAGTATTGGGCAATTGTAATGGTTATTCTTTTATTCCACCATATGCAGAGTGGATCATTCAAGGCTGTTGGTGTTGTATCTGATCTCACGATGTTACATGTCATGGAGTGCAGGACATTTTGCATTGTGGAACAGGAATATTATGCAGTATGAAACAGTTTAGAATGTGGTACACTAAACTTAGGCTGATGCTAATCACATAGTTTGGATATGTATTGAAGTCATTCTAAATATGGGAGGTTTTCTTTTGGAAGTAATATTTATGTACTAGAAGTAGAATACCCAAGTTCCTTGCCACCGAATTTGTTTTCTATTTTTAATATTCATGTCCATAGAATTGGACCATCACGTTCAAAAAAAAAAAAAAAAGAATTGGACCACGGCCCCCAAATGTAATTTTTGGAACGAAAGTGTAGCCTAAAATGGTTATTGTGAGATTTGCTGGGATATTTAGTGTTTGCTAACTTTTATCTTACATATGGGAATTCTCTTCTCTTAGTTTTGGCACTGTGATACTGATATGGACTTGTGCAATTGATGCTTTGTAATTACTGAAGAGACTCTATTTGAAAAAAAGGGAAATTGCTTTATTGGTGAGATTATGTAGTGCTGATATCCATTTCCCAGTATGAGTTGCTGCATGATAATATGAGTTGCATGGATGCATTTCCTTTGGGTATATGGGCTGACTTCACAGTGGTGCAATTTTGTAGTGTTTATGTTGTCTATGGTTGCTTTGAGTATTTCTTCCCTATATTTGTTTTTTGTAATCCATTGTGATTAAATGTAAGTTGCGCTCTTGCGTATTGCGCTTCAAAAAAGCAAATTCTTTCAAATTGCTGGAATTTGCCTGCATAAGTTGATGAAAAGTTTATATGAATTTAATTTGGATGTAGGAAGAATTGGATGACATCATAAGGTATGGTTCAAAAGAGTTATTTGCTGATGAGAATGATGAAGCAGGAAAATCCCGACAAATACATTACGATGATGCTGCAATAGACAGGTAAATCGTGTTTTCTGTCAAATTTTATCTTTAATGATATCCAAATATCTTCCCTAAACTTTTCTATGTTAGATTACTTAACCGGGAGCAAGTTGGGGATGAAGAGGCTACACTGGATGATGAAGAAGAGGACGGATTTTTGAAGGCCTTTAAGGTTTATCTTTCTCTTTATTTTTTGTCTAAATATATTCTTATTAATATGCAGGCTGATTTCTTGCACTGGTGCATACTTTATCGTGTTTTGTAATAAGATACTACTTTTCTTATCTCATGTTATTTTATCATTCGCACCAAATTATTAGGCTTTTATGTGGAAAACACATTTTTTTCTCGTGATCAGATATTTCATTGAAGAATACGCCCTTTGATTTTTTTATTTTTTCATTTGTCACTGTGCAAAATTTATTCGTTTTTCGTTTGATCCTTTCTTTCTTCATGTAATTCGGTAAGGGCATTCATCATATTCCGTGTCGTCCATTCCACAACTTCGACTTGGTGGCTTGATTGCCTTAGGAAATGTTCCTTTTTCTCGTTTCCTTTCCTCTTCATTAATAGGTTGGAGTTACTCTCTTGCTTTTGGTGAATGTTGAATTTCTTGCTCTTCTTTTCTAGTTGTACTACTTGGGCTGCATCTGCATGCTGTTTTTTATTGGTCACCCAAGAAATAGAAACATTTTAGAAACATTTTGAGAACAAAATGTTAATAATTAAAAATTTGGGAATTCATTTCCAAAACATTTTGAAACATTGGTCAAATATAACAAATTATCTCTGTTAGATATATATTTGTGGAAAAACTAGAAAGAATAGAATAAGAAATGACCGTATTAGAGAAATGGTAGGAGTAGCTCCAATTGAGGATAAGTTAAGAGAAAATAGATTAAGATGTTTTGGTCATGTTCAACGGATGCCGATAGAGGCACCGCTTCGAAAAAGTGAGAATTTCTCTTAATGGTACTAGAAGTAGGGGTAGACCTAAATTAATATTGAATGAAATAATAATAAAAGATATGAAAATATTTAACTTAAATGAGCGTATAGCGCATGATCGAAATAAATAACGAATACAGACTCTTATAGCCGACCCTAAATGATTAGGATATAAGACTTGATTTGGTTTGGCTAGATATGTATTTGTAATTGACTAATTTCGTGAAGTCCATTGTAAATCTCAACTTATTCTATGATTATGATGCTATAAAGATTGAAGATCCGAAAGTGTCATTGAAGGGTGGAGATCAAGCATCAAAGTTACATTATTTACACTCTAGTTGTACTTTCAAGTTTTGGCCAAAAGTAATGACTTAGATATCTAAGATGATCACTTGGTTTAATAGAGTTAGGAAGATCTGAGTTAAAATTGAATTAGGGATTAAACTGTGTATGACTCTTAGGTGATTTTAAATGAAAAGATTTTCTTAATCGTTTTGTGTTTTGAAAACATAGTTTGAGCCATTAGCGGATCCCTCTCGAGCAATACACTTTAGTGCTTAAGAGGACAAGTTTTATGTTTGGTTTTAGGCTTATAAAACCAGTAGGGACCGCTCTATGCTCGCTAGCCTTCACTAGAGCGGTCTTTTTATGACTTAAGGAAGAGAAATGGGAAAAGAGTATGAAAGGAGAAATATAGCTCGCTCGAGCGGCCTTGACTTGGTCTCATGATTGCTCGAGTGGTCTGCCCTCTTTGGCTAGGATTGAAATTCAATTTTTATTCCCCTGACCACCACTCTATGACTGCCTCTCCACCGATCGAGTGGTCATTTGCAAATCTGAATTTTTTTATTGACCAAGATTACCTTTATTCCGAACTTATAAATAGGGAGAGTTTTTTCTTCAGCTAGGGTAAGCCTCTTGTAAGTCTTTTGAGAGTAAAAACTCATCTTCTACCTAGAGAGTTTCTACAATAACCCTAAAATCTAAGACTACCTTCTAAAGATTTTACCCAAATTCACAAATTGGAGGAAAGATATTGATTGGTAAACCAAACCCATCGGTGTGTGCATACCGGGGATCATTGGCGTGCCCATGATTGCTCAAGGCCTGGAGGATTCGCGGAGATGAATTCAAGTGAAGTTACACAGGAAGTCAAATGAGGGCCTTTAGCGGAGAGACATATTGAAGGAAGGGAGCATGTAACTGTAATATTGGTTAAGGTATACAATTCAGTCCTTTTATGTTGACTTTAAGAATAGTGGATTAGGCTTTGGTGAACCTCGATTGGTTTTTGGTGGTTTTTCTCGAGGGTGGTTTTTCGCGTCAACAAATCACTTGTGTTATTTATTGTTTAAGCATATACACTTGTGATTGTTTGCACCACGTGTATTATGTGTTTGTATGAATGATTTATTGACATTTTTTTATTCATAGTTGCGTTTGAGTTTTGGGTTATTGGGTTGGCGTGAGATTGAGTGTTGAGTGAATTAATTGAACAATTAATTAACATCAATCTTCATGGTTTGTTGGGTTGCGGTGATTAAAAGGGATTCTCACACTAAATTGCTATATCTTTGTGTGAAGTGGTAATTGAGGTAGAGTTAAGTTTTAATTTGTAATCGATTGTGCTTAAAATTGAAAAACCTATTCACCCCCCCCTCTAGGTAGTGTTATGCATTCCACGTGTATAATCGTGAGGGAATATCCACTTTGTTTCTCCCCCTCCCAGAGCAACAATCTCGAAACGTTGGTGGAAATATGTTGAAATATCTCATAACAGCTCGAAGGATTGATATTTCGATTCAATCACCGGTTCGTTTCGAAACGAAATTTTGATCATTGACATAGATGATATAAATCAATTATGTAAATTCACTTATGCTTATAACAATGCATAGACCACAGGAGATATCAGGCAGAACTTTTTTGCCAAAACACGTGTATGCTGCCAGTAGTGACGCTGTTTGATAGCTCATATATGTGGTGGCTCGCGCTTTGATGGGTTTTTGTATGACACTGGTCATGGATGTCCTGTCATCTGCATGATGCAACTTATATTAGAAGTTTTGACACTTCGAGGACTAAACACTAATGTGGATCTACCAAATAATCCATAGAATGGCACAATAATCTAACTTGACCTAAGAATAGTCCTTTATTAGAGCCAATGGCCCACAATATTTGATTTTCTATTTTTCAAAAAGATTGGGGAACTTGAACATATTAAAAGGCCAGAAAATTTGACCTGCAGGATACTAACTTCAGATAAACATGAATAAATACTTTATTATCATTCTTCGTCGTTGTGCGGCAGCCCACAGTCCTTTGTTTAAGGCTTCCAAATGCTAGTGATTTGTGCAGAGTTGATTTGGTGTTGTTTATTAGTTTCCTTTGTAAATACTTGATATTATATAATATTAACAAAATCTCTGCATTAAATTTTTTTACATTTTAAAACATTTTGGTTATATCTACTGTTGTGACTCTAGATTGGAGTTGTAAGATTGTGATTGCTTTTTCTTTAAAGATAAATATCTTTTTTCGGCTCTTTAGTCTGATATCTAAACTGACACTATTTCTTTAGGTCGCAAATTTTGAGTACGTTGATGAAGTGGAAGCAGGAGCTGAAGAGGAACCACAAATAGCATCAACAGAGCATAAAACCACGATAAACAATTCAGAAAGAGCAAGTTACTGGGAGGAGTTGTTAAAAGACAAATATGAAGTGCATAAAATTGAGGAATTGAATGCTATGGGCAAGGGGAAGAGAAGTCGCAAGCAGGTGTCTCAATTTGTTCTTGAAAAGCATTTTACTTCTTGTGTCCAATTGTTTTGTTTAGATTGCTATGATTCTATAATTAGTTTTCATTAAAGAGTTTATGTATTTTTAAGTACCTCTGCCTATTTATGTGACTTGGATTGCTAGAACTGTTTTTGGATATATGTTAGAATATACAAGCTCAAGTGATGTAGGTGAACCTAAGAAAACTGGATTTGCTTTGAGGGAACAAAAGAAAAATAGTCTGGGCCTTGACAAATGGTTGCCTATGGTTTATTTTGAAGGGGGCTAAGGTTACAAATTTCTTTTAAGTTTAGGGATCAACACCATAGAAGGAATGTGGATACTTCATAAATGGTGAGGGGATAAAACTAGTTTGTTTAGAAGTTATCAGGCTGCAATTCTTGTAGAATAATTACTGAAAATTATAGAGATATAAACTTTTTTTATGGGGTCGGCTACATAAATTCTCAATTTTATTTTTTCTGGTTTTATCAGACATCCACTTTGACACCCACATTTCTATCACAACTTTGTCCTTGTTAACAGACAATCTAAAATACTTTGTCTTGCGTAGAACAAATCGTGTCAAATAGGACTGATTCGAAGCACATATTTTTACACTATTTCGGAAACCCAACGACTCAATCATATGTATCTTTTTATACTATTTGATCTTGTCTTATAGGGCCATTGAAGTCTCCTTTGATGTATATTCTCTCTCTTACAAGTATTTCTTGTATTAGTTCATCCATATGTTCCTAAAACTAAGTTTTACTATGTTCATCTTATCTCACTTGAGGTGCATAAGCACTAATAATATTAATTAATTTTGCTCCTATTACAAGTAGTGATGTTAGTTTTATTTTTACAGAATCGATCGAAAAATTTTGTTTTCAATTGAAACCGAACTGAATCAGTGATTGAAATCGAAATTCTTATGTTTCGAGATATTTCGAAATGTTTCGATGCATTTTTTGATGTTTCGGTATGATCCAACCAATGCTTTGAAAACATCTTTTCAATATTTTTCCTAATTTCCCCTTTTTCAGACCGACCAAATCTATGCATCGAAACAAAATTTTGATCCTTGATTACAAGCTCAACTAACATTATTCTATCTTGCATTCTAGGAACAATTACTTCTTGTTTCAGATTTTGATCTACTATTACTCCAACCTCATTTCTTTATCTCTATCATAACATGTGTTTCCTATTCTCTTATTTCTCTCCTACCTACTTAGTTTCCTATCATGCTGCATTGGCTTTTCTCTTTTACTTGTAAGTGTTTCTCTGTTCTAAGTTGTTAGCCTAAGTTTAGTATCTAGGACTAGCTTTTTTATCTGCATTTTTTCAGAGTGACGGAGGAACTTTTGCACAATGTTTACCACATGAGGGTGACTAAAATGTGGCGTCCCTTACCTATTTTTTGAAGCTTCAGGGCACTGGTGCAATTGCTGAAACTGGGGGAATCTCTATATTTTGTGGATATATTGTTAGGAATCATGTTCACACTTCACACTGTTTTGTTTATGTTAGTTGTTTATGGGGCAGTGGGTTTATTTTGTAAATAAAGATTTTGTTTCATAATATAGTGTTCTTGCCTCTTCCGTGAACATGATTATAGTGCAACCACTTAGTTGATTTTAACTGTTTTTCATAACTTTTTTTTTTTTTGTCAGATCTTGTCCCACTTCCATATAATAGAGCCTCTCCACTTATAGCTAATTGATTTTGAGTGGTTAGTTTCATTGATTTGGTTTGGTTCCCCTATGTTTGTATCGTAATCCCACTTTGTCATGTGTTTGAATTTGTCTTTTGATTGTTTTGTCTATCTATCCATGTGTTTCCTAAACTAGTACATGAGCCTTGTGGACTTATTCACTAATTACCAATTAGTTTTGAGGTGGACGTTTTAAGAGTTTTTACTATATTTGGGTAATTAGAGTGGTACTTGAGAATTTGTAGGGGTATTTTAGGGGGCTGGTTGTTCTGTTATATGCATGCTAATGGTATTTGCAATAGCAGATGGAAAGTAGTCCTCAAGGGTTAAAGGATTTTGTTTAGAAGGGGATAACTTGTCACTTAGATACAAAAAGTAAAGCTTTTAATAAAATTAAGTTGTATGCAACCAGCAATTGATGATAAATTTTTTTATGAGATTGTGGATGCCACTAATGTGGACCACATATGAGATGCTTTGCACTGTGTTATAAAGTTGTGGAGAGAGCATAGGCATACAAAATGCAAACTTTGCAGAGAAAATTTGAACTTCCTATGGAGATCATCGAAGATTGCATTTCGCACTTCGGAACTCTTAAATCAGGTGAAAGCAAATAGGGAACTTGTGCTAGAGATATGGCCTTATAGGTACATGAAAAATATTCTATGGACTTTGACAGTGCTATTGGAGCATGTAGAGACATCAATAATGGAGTCGAGAGACTTGGAAACCATCACATTGACTTAATTAGTAAGTGCTTGAACATCAATTGAATGGGAAGTCAAAGAAGAGTACAGTGGAAGGTGATTTTCAAAACCAGTTGGTTTTGAAAAATGAAAAAAAAAAAAAAAAAAACCATAGAGCTATGCTGGTCAGTGCTATTACAATAGAGGTCAAGACTACAGTAACAGAGGAAGAGGTAGGAGCAATTTAGGTTTAGGAAGAGGAAGATGCTATAATTGATATTACAGAATGAGTCAAGGAAGAGGTGAGGTAGTGCTTCTAACAGAAGACTGAAAAATGTAATGTCCAATGTTTTAATAGTGGAAAGAATTGGTCATAGGAAATTGATTATAAATCAAGAAGACTATAAGGCTAATGCTGCTGAAAATTGTTATTTTTCTTTTTACCTATAGTATTGTACGTGGTTTTTAGATCCGTGGTTGCTATTGTATGTGGTCAAAAAGAGATAGTTTCTTAATTGGATCAAGCAATCCAGATAGAGGGAGAGAATTCGGAATGATACAAAAGTATCCGTGATGGGAAAGGTTGAATCGAGTATGGGACAGCTCTTAGTAACAGATGAAACAACAAAATTCAAAAGTGGAGTTTGTGGCATATCTTTATGGCTGGAGAGGATTCATTGCGTATGTCAAAATGATAACATATTTGTTATTTCATAAAACATTAATTGTGAGGAATTATCACAATTTAATTTTGTGATTGGTGATTATAACTATTTATGGTTCACTCACTGTGGATTTCCAAGCTCCGGTAGTCTGAATTTGTGGGCTCCAAAAGGTTGATTTCTGTTTTGCCATCTGTTGATAAACTTCAATTTTGAAGAAAAATCTGGAGAGCAAAGAAGTCTGTAGAAATTGTTCATCTAGATTTATGCTCAGTGGAGGTTCCTTCAAATGGAGGTATCAAGTGTTTTTATTACATGTAGTTTTCACTTTAGCCAGAAGACTTGGGTATGTTTTTCAAAGAAAAATCTGCAGCTTGTTATATTTTAATATTTTTAAGGTCTTTTATAGAAAGTCCAAAGTGGCTACCAAATAAAAATTTTGAGAATCGGTTGGGGTCGAGAATACTTTGGTTGTGATGATTTTTTAGGGTAAACGTGGAATTCAGCATTAGGTGACACCAAGATACCGATCCTAAAAAAAAAAGTGATGGAAAAGAAATATATATTTGCTGTGGAATGGGTAAGATTGATAGTGAAATTTAAATGTGTCTAAGGGCTTTTGGGTGAAAGCTGCTTCTTGTGTTGTTTATGAGTTAAACAGGTGTTCTATTTGGAGTCAAGGATTAAAATTTCGTTTCGGTGTATTGTTTCGGTCACTTAGAAAACGGAAATGTTTCGATGTGTTTCGAAAATGTTCAGCCCGTTTCGGAAATATAATGAAAAAAATAAAAAATTTAAGAATTATTTTTTAAAACATTGGTCTAAATATATCAAAGTATCTTCAAATACCTTAAAACATTCCGAAACAATTGTGCAAATGTATTGTAATATTACAAAATATCTCGAAACATTATGGAATACTTCGAAATATTAGAATTTTAATTTCATCACTGATTCGTTTCGGTCTCCTTGGAAACAGAAACGTTTCGGACGATTCGACCGTTTCAAAACGAAATTTTGATCCCTGCCAGGAGTGATTGTGCCATGACCCAGAGGAAACTTGGAGTGGCTAATGACCGTATATTAGACACCTAAGAGTGTCTGGGTGTATGGGTTATGCTCATGAGCCAGACCAATTGCAAAATAAGCTTGGTGAGAAGATGACATGTGATTTTATTTATCGTAGAGAGGTTGTACAACCTAGTGACTGTAAGGTGATTGTCAGTTCATCGTTTGGTAAGCAAGAATTTTGGGATTGGTCTTCTCAAGATAACATTTGATCAATTATTATATAAAGTGACAGACAACAAATTGAAGTCCAAAGTTTGGAACCTAAAGTAGATTTATTGACATCTCAGAAGCCCATTGTTATGATTTTTGGGTGCCAGCAATGGATTAAGAAATTCTTGGATTTAGGAAGCATAATGCTAGGGAGTTCACTAGTATTGGAAGCTGTAAAAAGCCAGTTTCTGTTAACTGAGGGTACAAAACGTATTGTGAGTTAAATTGCTTTAAGACATGGTCAATTGCTTTACAGGTTGTGTCACATTTCCTACCACTGGATCTCTTACTCTAAAGTGGTAAATTTCAATAGCTCTAGTTCTAGAACTATCCCAGCCCAACTGAAGACTTGGCATGAAGACCAAATAACATGACTTAAAATAAGGCCTAGGTCCCATAGACACATATAAAATAATCTGAAAAGTACCTTTGACTCCAAAATTGTGAAAGCAGAACTGAAACTATGCAGAAACATGAAATAGGCTTTATTTGACCCATAACTTGATCTCACGAGGTCCCAAGCATGATCCCATGAGTTTCCAATTTGTGCTACGGTTTGTGGCTCTTGTCAGCATACTCTTAATCATTATATAGTCTAATTCTGGTCTTAACTTTGATACTAAGCTTGTCGGAAACATAAATTGATGTATGGTGACTTCATGTACGTTTCAGATGGTGTCTGTTGAAGAAGATGACCTTGCTGGTTTGGAAGATGCAAGCTCTGATGGGGAGGATGATAATTATGAAGCTGAGATGAGTGATGGTGAGACAGCTTCAACTGGAGCTCCACCTGTGAGAAAGATGCACAGAAAGAGAGCCCGTGGTATACTTTGCATGCCTGCTATTATCTTAGCAAGTGGAAAAATGTGATGGCATTTGATTATAGTACCATTTTTTCTATTTTTGACAGTGGACAATGCTGAGCCACTTCCTTTGATGGAAGGCGAAGGGAGATCGTTTAGAGTACTGGGGTTTAATCAGAATCAAAGAGCTGCATTTGTCCAAATTTTGATGAGGTCTGGTGTTGCAAGCATGATTTTTCGCCTTAATTTATTTGGTTTATATTCCCCCGCCTCCTTCTTCATCCTCCCCCCTCCCTCCCTCGCTGGGGGGGGGGGGGGGGGGGGGGGGGGCATGCCGGGGTTAAAGCAGACATTTCAAAATTTGTGAACTGGCAATTGTATGATATATCGTAACAGTAATTTGAATCTAAGGTTTGGCGTGATTAACTATTTCTTGTGTCGAGTTTTCCATTTTTAAATGTGTAACAATTTAAATTGTTCTGCAGATTTGGAGTTGGGAACTTTGATTGGGCAGAGTTTACACCGCGCTTGAAGCAGAAGACTTTTGAAGAAATTAGAGAGTACGCGGATTAATTTCTTCTTTATATTTATAGTCTTGAGGGCTAGGAATTTCTCATGGCTGAGTTGTTACTTTATAACTGGCGTGTTGTCTCTGCTGAGTTTTACTGTGTGTGCAAATTGGTTATTAGTTAGCATGAATTATCTTCTTGTTCTTTAGAGTTGCTAAAATAGTCATTTTCTTGGTTTAATCACATTTGCTCAGCAAATGAATTTGAGTATATCACTACTGGTAGTCATTTTTTTGGTTTTTATCTACATTGTAAATGAACTTGAGTATATAACTACCAATCTAATGGGGCTTGTGTGTGACTTTGTTACCTTGGTATTGACATTGTCAGCTTGTGCACTGCATTATGTATCATTTTTAGAATACGTAAATTGTATGCATAGTTGACAACTGTGTTTTCTTTGTGCAATGTTTTGCACTGTTGTTGTTGTTTCTGAATGATGCTAAATATGAGGGAGAGGATTTGGTTAATGTTTGTGCACCAACTATTTTGCCCCATTTAGTAGGAGGTATGAGAATTGAGTCTTAAGGGATAGTGGGATGGCTTGAAAAGGTTGATCTACAGAAAACTGTTTTTCCTTCCATCTCTTTGGTTGAACAGAAAGAAAAAGAAAGGGTTGTTCTCTATTTTGCATTATTGTCTTACAAGATAACATAAGGGTGTTGTTTGGAGGGCAACAATGTAGAAGAAAGGATTCTCTCTTTAATCCTCCTTTCAATCCACTGAATAGAATGGAAATGGTGCCTGGCGGGGAGCTCGTCCCATCCTTGTTTCATTTCCCTGTGTTACACCCTTACGTTTCTGAAATCTGGTAGAAACTCCCCCCCCTTCCTTTTTTTTTCCCTTCCCGTGCTCTTTGCTCCACTAAATGGAGAATTTGAACATGACTTGAGAAAATGATCGTTTGAGGTAGACTGCCTTCTCAAAGAAAGAATGAAGCAAGCAAAGAGTTTAATTCGGGACCCGTGGTCGAATGAAAAGCTATGTCTTTAGGACTAAAGTAATGGCACTTGAACCGGTCCGCACTGTAATCTCTTTTGACTTCGATATGCAACTCACTACTAGGGAGAGATGTACCCCAAGAAAAGATTATTTGGGTTGAGGCATGAATATGGTGATATGTATTTAAGTGATCTTGAATGCTCCATCGTTTTTCCATTTCTCAACAGAAAAATTGCCATAGAATATTTGTCTTCAACCATAAATGTTTTATATAGTGACTTACTTTTAGCCCACCTCAACACAAGTAAAAGACCCACATGTTTGCTTAATAGTGTACTTGTAGCCACAAGACGGAGTCTGTAACCATTTCATCTTAATTACTGAAGATGTTTATAGCCTCAAAATTGCCCTGAATACTATATGGGACCCCTCAAAAATAAGTTTTGTCCTTTGCAAATGGGAGAACTTCCTCCCCAAACATCCTCCATCAAAAGAAAAAAAACACAACAAAAAAGAATTCCTGACAGTGAAAGAGGCAGAGTTCAATATGATTTGCAAACAGAGTTGAGCACATCATGTGTCACCAATGATTTTGAGATAAATCTTAGATGCTTTATTTGGTCATCCTGTACCTTCAAACCTGCAGTAGATTGTATCATCCACAATCTGGAGGCGTGTCTTGGTGTTTTTCCCCAGTTTGGGACATACATAACTTGAAGGTGAGACACTAGAACAAATCAACTTTTGGCTTTCCATTAATGAAAATTGTGAGGTTAGAGATCTGCAAACACGTAACTCCTTGTCCACTGAAACCTAAAACATTAGTGTTAGTCATAAGACGGAGAGGTAAGACCATTGAACTGTTAATTTTTGTACCTTATCTTGGATTCATATATGTAATTTAGCGAGACATATGAGGCGAGCTGGTATTTGATTTTTTGTTTTTGCAAAATTTGAGCTTTTTTTTTGGTTGATTCGATCTGTGTCTTTGTATGTACCATATGCCAAACTGCTAGTTGTCTCTAACTCTGTATCGCTTCAGTCTGCCAAAGCCTTATCTAAAGGTACACATGCATACAGACACATGCTAGTCACTGCTGATGCGCATAGCATATGATGTTATTCTGTAGTGGGACAAATAAACAAAGGTTGTATCTTGATTTAAGATAATTAGTGATTATATCAATTAAATACCAAACTTTTTTGAGACATGTTTGAAGCATCAGCACCCTGTTAGAGAGAGTGTTTCACATTTGAGTAATTAATTTTCCTGAACTGACAAGGAAAGGAAAAGAAAAGAACAGTTGTTGATCTTCTATATATTAAGAGAATAGTTAGTTGAGATGAGGTATATTTTAGTCCGACTGCAACTTTGAATATCCAAATTTGTTCCTTTCTGTTGGAATTTTTTTTAGTGGAACTTTATTATGGTTTGTCTGCAACAATTTAGCTTTATTTTGCATTGAACTTTGTAATATTTCGTCGTCCAGTTATGGAACTCTCTTTTTATCTCACATAGCTGAGGATATCACTGATTCAGCAACCTTTTCAGGTGACCATTGGTTCTCATTAGCTTTATTCTGCTAAGTTTGAGCTCTTCTTTCTGTTTTTGCTTTGGTTCTATTAAGTTTGTTTTTTGACCAATTGTCTTGGTTGCAGATGGTGTTCCAAAAGAAGGACTAAGAATACAAGATGTGCTTGTTAGGATTGCTGTCTTACTTCTTATGAGGGAGAAAGTAAGTCTAATATCCTAGAATAAAATTTCTATTTTGTTAAATGTTACTTAATTTCAATTTAAAATATTTTAGCCTTGATAGTAGAAGGTGAATATGGTATTATAATTGCAACACTTAATTTTTGTTTCGCTTGGGATTTTAAGAAGCTGATTCTGGAATCATCTCAGGCCTTCAGTGTGCATGCATTATTCTTTCTTTCCCACTTATGCTTAACCTGTGTTCCAAAGGTGAAAGCTAAAGGGGATTTTTTCTGCCTTCTAATGACTAGGTCTAGGTTGCCAGCATGGGACTTTAACCTAGTTGCTTTAACAAGCAATGAAGGATTAAAATTTCGTTTCGGTGTATAATTTCGGTCACCTAAGAAACGGAAACGTTTCGATGTGTTTCGGAAACATTTCGACCCGTTTCGGAAACATAATGAAAAAATAAAAAATTTAAGAATTATTTTTCTAAAACATTGATTGAAATATATTAAAATATCTTGAAATATTCCGAAACAATTGTGTAAATACATTGAAATATTATAAAACATCGGGAAACATTATGGAATACCTCGAAATATTAGAATTTCGATTTTATCACTGTTTTGTTTCGGTCTCCTTGGAAACAGAAACGTTTCGGACGTTCGACCGTTTCAAAATGATATTTTGATCCTTGCAAGCAATGTACTTTCTATATTTTAGTTACGTTTCCAATAAAAAAAAATCTGCTTTAACAAGCGTAAGCAGAAGTTTCTTAAGTAAAACTTGAGTCATAAACTAAGTAGATAATGTGATTTTTGCAATAAGAATAATATAAATTCTTGTGAAACCAATATTGGCACTGGTAAAGATTCTAATTGTTGCAAAGAAGACCTGAATAAGCACATTGGTTGAGTAAATTGTTTGCTCCAGCATCTTTTAAGGAACCCGCTAAGGCAATTTCTTTTCTAATGAAGATCTATTACTATCTTAAATACATTACACTTCAGTATGAAGTCTTTGTGGAAATAAAGTTGTTCTCCAAATCCATGAACGTTGTTCTGTCTCCAAACGGAGAGCTCGACCCCTTACGGGTGAATTTCCCGATTCCTAGCGAGATTTGGTATATTTATGAATCACAATGCCTTGTGCACATAATGCCAAATCTGTGCAAATAATTTGTCTAGTGCAATGGTAGCCACACAGTGCAGTTAATGCTAAAGGTTGTCCACACTGAATCCACCACTTCCAGCGTCCTCAACAAATGGAGACAGAATTGGGTAATGTCTCATGCACATGATCAGATAAACTTCACTCCTCAAGATAAAAAAATGAATGAGTGAATTATCAGAACTGATCAAATGGTCCCTTAGAAGAAGTGTTATTTATGCTTGCGAATTGTTTTCTCCTTTTGTAGACAACTCACATGTTGAATTAATGAAAGATACTTCCACAGTGATGGGAGGGTAGCTTGTAGTTTTCTGTGCTTTTTTTTTTTTTTGTGGCTAGTCTTATTGTTAAGATTGTCTTTATATTTATGTTTATATATCATTAGGGATATTCTAGTATATATAGTGTCAATTGTACCTAGTTTTTTATTATTATGGAATATTAGAGAAATATAGTTCTTTTCTCCTTCTCTTCTTTTATGTATGTCCTTTTCTTCTTTGTAAGTTTGATTTAAACTTTGATGGTATCAGAGTCTTTTTCGATAAATCACTACTTCGTCTTTTGTCGTCATCAGTATCGTTGCTTCCGTGAAATCTTATTGCATGAACAGTGAGCAGTGAACTGTAATTGATGAAGCGTGAACAGTTGTGTGAATAGTGATGCCGACAATTCCTTCTCTCCTATGCATAGACTCTTTTTGTTGTTGCTCCTAATGCTTTGTGTATTCATCACTCTGATGATAGTTGCCCTTGCCATCCCAAATTGCCGCCGATCAATTGATAATTGAGAGGAGTTGCAGCTAAGAGTTTTGTTTGTTGGTCAAAGAAGATTGATTTGTGGCTTCTGTCCTTTTTTTTTTTCCTTTGTTATTAAACTTTCTGAAATTGCATTGAAGGTCCCATAGTATTAAGAAAATTTCAGCCCTAGAGTTTTCTGAAATTCTAGAATAGCCCTAAAATTTTTAGAAAATTTTCAAATAAGGCCCAGATTTTTCAACATAATGGCAAGTGGGAATTCAGTTTTTACGCCATCTGCAGATGATTAGTCCCTTCTTGGACTTTCTTTGTTGAGCAGAAACTTCATCCTACATAACAAACTAATGTGTGGTCAGCTTCTTTTCTTATAGGTTTGTCTTCATCAACTCCTTTAGGTATATCTCACTCCACTTGGGACTCTGATTTAGGTGTTACATATCATATGACTAATGATCCATCTTTATTTATTTCCACCTCGTCTCCCCCTTCTTCTACTACTATTATGGCCGTTAATGGCACTCCCATGTCGTTGGCAAGCATTGGATATGCTACTTCATTTTTATCTCTTTTGGATGTTTATTATATCCTTCAACTGTCTTTGAACTTGATTTTTAGTAGGCAACTTTGTGATATTGGTTCTTGTTCAATTCTTCTCTACTAGTTGTATTGTGCATGATCCTCATTTCAAGAAGTTGATTGGAATAGGCCTTATAGTTGGAGAACTATATGTGTTGGAGAAATTGCATGTTCCACCTATGACTGCTTCCTCTGTTGATTTATCTTCATTTCGTTAAAATTCTAAGCTTATGTGTTTTATTTATGGCGTTCTCGTCTTGGACATATTTCTAGTTCTTGTTTATGATTTTTAGTTTCTACTGGAATTTTATGAAAATTAAGTAGTTATGATATTTCTGATTGTAGTGGCCGTAAACTTGCTAAATTCACGGTTTTACCTTGTAAGAACAATAACACTTCTTCTGCTCCTTTCGACCTTGTCCCACTCTAGTATGAGGGGCCTTGTTACCAAAGGGGGGTCTCGATTCTATGTTTCTTTTGTTGATGATTATACTCGTATTGTCAGATTTATCTCATGAAGCAACAATCTAAATTTTTCTTTATTTTTATTGCTTTTCGGTCTATGATTCACACACAATATTATATAGTTATTAAATGTTTTCCGTGTGATTTGGTTGGGAGCACAAATATTCCGATTTCTTGACTTGTTGAAATCCAATGGAATTATTAAATAGTCCTCTTGTTCTCTTACTCTTGAGCAGAATGGTTTGGCTGAGCAAAAGCACAGATATATTATGTAGACCGCCCATTCATTACTTTTATCTATGCTATTCCCAGGACTTTCTAGGAAGAGGCAATTCTCACAGCTGTTTACCATTTTCACCAAATACTTTTTATTATTACTTTGAGTGTTTATTCTTTTGACCGTTTATATGGTAAACCTCCTGACTACTTTTCATTTCGTATGTTTGGTTGCACTTGTTTTGTTCTTCTTCTTAAAGCTAAATGAAATAAGTTATCTACTCATTCTATTGTGTGCTTTTCTTGTTTATTGTGAGGGACGAAGTGGGTATCGTTGTTATGGCCCTATTACAAAAATATTGTATGTATCTAGATGTCATGGGGTAACTCTCGTTTTTGTAACTTTTTTTCAAGGAGGCGACTACTCGTGAAGGCGTTGCTTCAACAACCAATCACTCAAACTCGTAAAAGGGTACACACACACAAAGGCAACATACGAAGTATGGGAAAAACACTTCGCAACCTTATATTATTGCTCACAGAATACAAGAAACTCACAAATCTAGACTTACTGTCTACAGATTGTTCCAGCATTCCCTATTTATATGAGGAATATGAAAGTTGATAGCCCCAACTGCCTAGGGTTTATTGGCTCACTAACTAGTTAGTTTTATAAGTATGGCAGTTTCCGGCAAAAACTGTCACGCCAAGCTACATCTCTGCTTGACAGGTGGCTGACGATTCTTCCAATTCAGTATCTACCTTGGTAACCACCCATAATTGTTCGCCCATGATCTGGTCATGCTTAGTAACCACCCTCAACTGCTTTCCATGATCAGGTCATGCACAGCAGCCAATGTCAACTGCCTGGTTCTATGCGTTGAGCAGAACTGTCTCAGTCATGTGTTTGCAAATCAGCAGCCAATCCTTGCTCACGAACCACTCAAGCATGTTGGGCCAAGCCCAAGCCATGCCATGAGAAGCCATGCACCAACATTGCCTCAACTGAGCCTACTACGTGTGGTCATCCTCAGTCGTGTGGTCTTTCTTCCATAGCTATAGGTCCCTACAACTTTTTCAGTCCCACCATTTATGTCGCGTTCCCTTGTTCACCTTCCTCACCCATGACAAGAACCTTGCTACATACCTTTTCCAACGGTGCCAAGGCTTATGGGCAGAAGGCTTGCCGGGCCCTTGGTGCCCCTCAACTATCACCTCCACCTTGTATATGCTCTTAAAAGGTTTTTCAAAGTGACATGAGCAAACATCATTTGAACTGAGGAAGCATAATGACGAGAGCCTAGGGTATAGTACCTAGAACTTTTGTCGAACACCTTAGTTACATCACCTTGCTTTATAGTCATGGAGTGCCTTGGTGCAAGGTGTCACAAATACATGTCCATTTTCATCTTAGTCAATTAGGGTCTAACACTAGACATTTGGCATTTCTTGAGCATATTCCTTTCTTTTCTATTCCCGTTGCTTCTAACACATCTAATAATTCTGAATGGATTTTATTGACCATTTCCTTGATGATATTTATGGTGATTTATATTCATGGCATGCTCACTTCTGACATCCGCTCTTCGCCTCAGTCTTCCTCTTCTTCAATTTTTTGTTCATTATTGTTTTACGTTCACTCTTGTCTGAGCTTATCTCCCATAAGGAGGCCACTCTTGATCTTCTTTGGCAACATGCTATGAATGAAGAACTTTTTGCACTATATAAAACTGAGAGATGAGATCTTGTGCTTTTACCTACTGGTATTTGTGTTGTTTAATGGTGATATGTAAAATTAAAACTAAGGTTGATGATTCTGTTGAAAGTTATATGGCCAAATTGGTTGCCAAGGGTTTTGCACAAGAATATTGTATTGATTATGAAGAGACATTTGGTTTTGTCGCAAAGATGACTACTGTTCATACATTAATTGTTGTGTCAGTTGTTCGCCGATGGAAACGATCTCAAATGGATGTCAAGAATGTTTTTCTGAATGATGATTTGACTGAAGAGATTTCTATATGAGAAATACTATGGATCCTAAAATTTGCGATACCAAATGAATCCCAAATGAGTAAGGACCCTCGGATGAGTGCGTTCGGTTAAAAAGAGTTCATGGGACCCGCTGTTCCAAGGGCCCAAAGCCATTTGAGATCCCTAGCATTGCTTTTTTATGGTTCCTCCCCTTGTCTTCCTCACTCTCTTGGAGGTATGCAAACTCAAAAAAACTTTGTATGATCTCATGCAGGCTCCTCGAGCGTGGTTTGAGATGTTCTTTAATGTGGTCGGTTATTTGGGTTCAAGGATCTAAATATCATGTCAAAATGTCTGAAACGTTTCGGATTTTCAACACACTGACACAAAACTGGGGTGAAAAACAAAAATTCTTGAGTTTCGAGCGAAACTCACTATTTCGGTTGAAAAGTTGATGTATCGGTCGAAACAGGGACAATACCCATCCCAGAGAGGGGAAGAGAGGGAGACAACGAATGAGTTCAGTAGCTTACTTCCCCCTGAGTCCAGATCTGAGCCACCCTTCATTCCCAAGGTCCAGATCCAGCCTCCCCTACAAGTATGAACTTCTTCATGTCTTTTATTTTTCTTCTCTCTTTCTTCCTTCTTCCTTCTTCCCTGTTGGGTCTTCATCGAGTCTGTTTCTCGGTCAGATCTACAGATCTTGGATGGGTATTGTACCATCTTTCTCCCGATTTGCAGATCTGGAATGAGAATAGGGCTGGCAAGGCTTACGGTCTTCCACGAGTCTCAAATCTTCTCTCTCTCATCAATCTGCGTCTGTTCTCTCTCTCTCTCTTTCTTTCAGTTCTTTTGAGATTGTGACAAATAGGTGTTAATGCCTTTTATATCTGGTTAATTCCCTCTCCCCCCCCCCCCCCCCTTTTTTTTCTTTTATTATTGTTAATAACCCTTGTTATAATCCCCTCTTTTTTTTCCTATTTTCTTTTATTCTTGTATATTATTATTATTATATACCTTGTTTGTTAAATAGCTGCAATTAATTTTATGATATATACCTTGTTTGTTAAATATATGAAATTAAGTATTTATGTGTGTAAAAAATATTTATATAACGATTTTAATATTAATCTAATAATATTACTTAGTAATTTGATGACACAATTTAAATTAGCAGTTTTGTATTATACTGGCATGCAAATAATAAATTTGTATTTATTATGTAAAAATGTGTTTGCTTGATGAAAATTAAACACAATAATATTACTTAGTAATTTGATGACACAATTTAAATTAGCAGTTTTGTATTATACTGGCATGCAAATAATAAATTTGTATTTATTATGTAAAAATGTGTTTGTTTGATGAAAAGTAAGTGTTTAAAACTAGTTGAACTGATTTCTGCTTCATGTCAAATCTTTTTTTTTTCCTCCCAATTTGATGTTATCTTGTATAAATGGATGTTAACCCAATAAACATGTTCAATTAATCAATTCTTAAGTTTATCTTTATAAATAAATGGATTGTATTTGTGTTTCCACGTGTTTCCATATTTTTTCTTCGTTTTTCCTGCATTTTCGAAGCATTTCCGTTTTCGAGCAGCTCGAAACAATACTTTGAAACGATATTTCGATCCTTGACTTGGTTTTCGTGTTAGTGATCATGGTTATACTCTTTTTTTTTGTTCTACTTCCGTTGGTTAGATTATTTGTCTCTTATATGTTGATGATAAGATCATTTTTTAGGATGATTCCGAGGGTATCTTTGTATTGAAGACTGATTTATAAGAGCATTGAGATGAAGGATCTTGGGTTCCTTCACTATTTTCTGAGCATTGAAGTAGCTTCATTGCCTAAGGGTCAACTTCTTTCTCAATCAAAGTATGCAGTTGATGTTATTCACATGGCTCGATTAATAGATTCTCGGACTATTGAGACACCTCTTGAGCTCAATGCACATTACACTTATACTGTTGGTGTCCCTTTAGTTGATCCTACTCTGTATCGAGTTCTTCTTGGTAGTTCGGTCTATCTCACTATTGCACGACCTAATATTCTTTAGGTTGTTCATGATCTAGGTCAGTTTGTTTCTTCTACTATAGTTCATTGACCACAGTTCTCCGTATTTTATTTTCGCAGCACTTATACTAGAGTTTGTTAGTCTCTTCAACTTCTTCTTTCGAGTTTCATGCCTTTTCCAATGTTGACCAGGTAGGTGATGACTTAGATCGTAAATAGACTATTGGTTTTGTGCTCTTTGGGCAGTTCCTAGTTTCTTGGAGGAGAAAAAAAAACTGTTGTAGCTCTTTCCACTGCTGAGGCTAAATATCATGCTATGGTTACTATTACGTCAGAGATAGTTTGGTTGAGATGGTTACTTGCTAATCTAGTTTTTTCTTTTTCTATTCCTACTATTATGTATTATGATTTATGACAGTAAGAATGTAATTCATATTGCACACAATTCTGTTTTCTACAAGCGGACCAAACATATCAAGATCGATTGTCATTTTGTGCGCCACCATCTTTAGTTCGGGACTATTTCCTTGCCTTTTGTTTCTAATACTATGCAATTGGCCAACTTTTTCACGAAGTCTAATACTACGCTGCGTTTTTGTTTCCTTCTTGCCAAAGTCTCGATGCTTCCTACTGTCATGTCATGAGTTTGAAAGAGGGAGGGGAGGGGGGGGGGGGGGGGGGGGTGATTGCCATTGTCTTTATATTTATCTTTAGTTCTCAATAGGGGTACTCTAGTCACGATTGTCTTTATATTTATCTTTACTTCTCAATAGGGGTATTCTAGTCTTTCTCTTGTAGTAGAGTTTTATATATAATGTCTCTTGTACTAGTTTTTATTATGATGGAATATTAGAGAAAAATATTTCTTTTCTCCTTCTCTTCTTCTATGTATGTTTGATCTAAACTTTTTGTTGATTGAAAAGTTATTAATCAACAATATCCAATTCTTATGTGGTTTCTAAAGAACTTTGTAGTTGCAATGCATTTTTTTCTTTGTTGTTCTAGTAGCATGTGTGGTCCACTCATTGTTTTGAATGTTAGACTATTTTTGGTGATTTTATGTTGAAATTTCTTTCATTCTTTTTTGTGATTTATCAAACTTGGTTTGTGACAGAGGTCAAATTACACCCGATTTTTACCTTGTGATGGCAATGAGATCCCACACTTAGGATCAGGCAAATGCACTCAAGTCTCAAGAGGCTCATGGCGACAAGCAATCAAACATAAAATAGGCACACGAGTTACAAGACAATGTTCCAACCTTTACTTCTCAATCCCTAGCATGTGTATTTAAACCTACAATGGCAGTTACAACCCAACTGCCTAGGCAATGCTGCCAGACACCTTTGGCCAAGTCAGCCAATGCAGTTGACATCCTCAACTACTAGGACACGCTAACACCAATATAGGTTCGCCCTCAAGGGTCTTGGGTGGATTTCCATCAAACCATCAAGCTGCTGAACCAATCAGAAATGCCTTGTATGCTAGAGTAGTTGTTGCCTTCGAAACCGGCGCATGACTTGGCCACCAACTGCTCAGAATCGCCCACAGTCAGCACATGCATCCCTTGTCAGCCCACAACTGAGAACCCGCATGCCTTAGCCATGCCAATGTGCGAAGGAGCTAACACTTGTCCACTTCTATTGGTGTACAATAATATGTGGTTGGATTAACATTATTGTGAGAGTAATTACAGAATTCGATGTTTGATATGATGGTTTGGAAAGAGGTCAGTCACCAACCTCTGGAACCTTGAGGCAGTTATACTGAATTGCTTAAATAGGCTTCTATGGTGATTGGACATATTGACATGCATCAAAGATTGTCCCATCCCCTAATCAGTTTGGTCATAACATGGTCGACTTTTAAGATTGTCATGAACACCTCAGACAAAAAGATCTCAAACACTTCACGGGACATGAATGTTGGGGCAATTAACAGTCTTCAATAGTCATTTTAGCAGTAGCACAGAGATATAGTCAAAATTGACCCATGAATCTATACAGTTACCTAACTATACTTCACTCATCGATTCTGTGCTTCTTGTTCTTCCCGTGGGCTTAATCTAGCAAGGAAACTTTTCATATTTGGGACTTTGCGATTGTGTGGAATTGATTTTCTTTTTCTTTGGGGATTAAGTATTGCTGGTCATTAATTCACGTGCAAACCCATTTTTTTGCTTGCCAGGCAGACTGTATTTTCCCACACCACCTTGCGAGACAGTGGAGAATGTAGAATTTGGTCCTTAGACCTTAACTTAGCTGTTGATATTTCTCATGTTAATTTTGTTTAGTTCTCTAAAAACTATTTTGTGGTATGACAGGTGAAGGCTTCATCAGAAAAGTCAGGTGCTCCTCTTTTTGCAGATGATATTCTATATCGTTTCCCTGGACTGAAAGGCGGAAGATTCTGGAAGGAGGAGCATGATTTGTCTCTATTGCGTGCAGTATTGAAGTATGTTCTTTTTCTTTTTTCCACTTCTTTTTTTAAATTTTATCAAAAAAATTAAAGAGACAAATCAGGTGTCCAACAAAAAGGATGATTAGGATAAGAGAGAAGCATCAAAGTACTCCATTAAGACTTTGTTTTGTGAACTCCTATAGGTGGAGTAATGGTTATTGTTTTACAGTAGCTTTGTTTTCTTGAATAATGTTTCAGATATATGTCATGGCAGGATGATGTAAAACATCATTGCCATTTAAATGCAATATGTACATAACAAAGCCATTGAGATAATGTAAACTGTTTTGCAGAAGTTCAAGAATGAAGGTGATGTGACATTCTTATGCTGCCTATACTTGAACTGTACATATTGATTAATGTCCTAGTCTAGGTCTCTATTGCTTTTGAGTACTAATTTTGTTACCACCAGTCTATGAAAATTAATTGCTTTTTCTTTCTTCTTCTTTTGTCTTTTTTGGCGGCAATAAGAATTACACATTGACCTCTCCCCTCCCCTTGGATGCATTACTAACACTTATCCACCATTCTACAATGGATTTGCCGTTAGATTTTTTTTTTTTTTAAAATCTATATGCATTTCACCATTGAAAGTAGACTGGTCATAGAATTGTCTCAAGCCTGGAGAACTCAAATCAATTTTGGAATCTATTATCATCTACGTCAGAAATTTTACTGATGTAGACAATACTGTATATAAGGATGTATAGACGTCTTTGTGTTCAACCATTTTTTTTGGTGCAGCCCTCTAATATCCCTAAATGTCCGTCTTATGTTTTCTGAAGAAAGATAAAAATGCTGCATTGACAAAATTCTGAACTTGCCTCATTGTGCACAATTTCAACTCTTCAAGTAAGACTGCACGTCTTTGCATCCAACATTGTTTTGGTACAGCCTCAATTTTCCGAGATATTCGTTCTATATTTTATGAAGAGAAATCCCGGGCTTGCCTTGGTGCATAATTCCAACTATCCCAGGAAGACGAAACCATCCAATTATAACTAGAATAAAATGGAAAATATTATAGCTAAGGTGTATGGCTATGTTGTGTTGCACCACCACTTGTCAAAAAAAATGCTGTGCCGCCCCTCTATTCTAAGGACAGAATTTAATCACTTTTTTTGCCTAATTTGCACATATTCTTGTCATATTGCTTTAAAAATTTAATCTTACGTGCGAAAATCAGGAATGTGTGGGAATTGATTTAAGATCGGCCATGTTTACTTACTATTTGTTGACAGCTTATATCAAGCAGAATATAATTCTGATCGGATAATCAAGCTATGATTTCTTGGATTTTATTGATGTTGTTTTAATTTTTTTTATTTGCTTAAATATGAAGGCATGGTTATGGAAGATGGCAAGCAATTGTTGATGACAAGGACTTGAGGGTCTTGGAGATCATTTGTCAAGAGCTGAATCTGCCTTTTGTCAATCTTCCTGTCCCAGGAGCTTCTCAAGCACAAGTTCCAGCTCCTGGAGGTCCTCAAGCACAAGTTACTGCTTCAGGTAGTTCTCAAGCACAAGTTACTGCTTCAGGTAGTTCTCAAGCACAAGTTACTGCTTCAGGTAGTTCTCAAGCACAAGAGAGTGAAAATGTAGTTAGTGCGGAAGTACCTGGAAATCAGTCCAAAGTGACAGGTGAAGGGAATGATTTAGGAGCAGATGTTGCACAGGGAACTACTGATTCTGCAAACCGAGCACAGTTATACCAAGATCCTTCTACATTGTACCATTTTAGAGAGATGCAGAGAAGACAGGTTGAGTTTATCAAGAAAAGGGTGCTTCTTTTGGAGAAAGCACTCAATGCAGAATACCAGAAAGAATTCTTTGTGAGTTCTTTACTTTGGATTTGTTACATCACATTTTGAGATTTGGTTAAGCTTCAATTTGCTCATGTCACTAAGAATATTATGATGAGCATGGTTCAAGCATCGATCATATTGAGCCAATGCCGATATGACCGATCAACTTGACACCTTCTGATCTGATAATGAGTTACTAGTTGGACCGGTTTAAATAAAAAAAAAAAAATAATGATAATAAATATGCTAAATATATGATAATGAACATGTTTAATGTATATTAGATGACAGATTACCCCCAAACTCATCAAACGGATTAGCGATACACCAAATACTCACTCCCTGTTTCATTGACACATTCCAATTAGATCAATTGATCTTTGTTTTTACAATTTGTGGTTCAGTTTTCAATTTAGGTGGTTGAAAGCAAACCCACAATCATAAGCAAAAAATTTTTTTTTGCCTAATCTACTCAATTGTGAATCACATAATTGCTCTTAATTGCAAAATTTGAAATTGATAATGTGATCAACGTTGAAATAGGCCAAAATATACTATAGATTGAGAGGGCATCTAGTATAATATCAACTAAAATATCAGGGGGAGAGAGAGAGAAAGATGTACCTATTGAATGAAGGAAAGTCGCAGAGCTTGAGTGAGTTTAGCAAAATCATCAATGAAAAACTGATGATGGTGGTGGAGAATCTTCACTCCTGCCTTCACCATGGTTCAAGGTCGTGATATCGGTTGTCGACTCAGAGGGATCTGACATGCATACGTCACGGCGTGGTATCGGAATGACCTTAAAGAAGTTAAACATAACGACAGATTTAGGTCATATCGCAGTGTTGGTGATATTGTTTTGGCCGATTTGGTGACAATAACTCGGAAATGATTTGGACGAGTCATGCGAGACTCTGTGTTTATGTGTAATGTATTGATTTAGAAGGTGCCGAGTCAGATACGACTCAACCCAGTCAACTCGTATGGGTATGGTAGATCCTTTGAACCTTGGCCTTCATACTTCGTTCTATCAAAGAAAGAGAGAGAGAGATGAGTGACTGAGTGAGGCTGCTTGAGAGTTGTCGAGGACTCGAGAGAGGTAGAGGTGCAAACGGAGCAAAACAAAACGATTGGGGCAAAAATACTCAAAAACCTAATTTATATAGCATTTTAATTGACCCGCCCTATCAAAAGCCATTCGAGTTGAACGGTTGGATAAAAAACCGACCAGTGCAATGGGTCTTGGGCGGTTTTTGTGCTCAAATGATCTAATATAATAAGCTGTCCGGTTTAGGATCCGGTTCACCGAGTTATCGGGTCAACTCGTTGGGCCGGACCGGGTTTTAAAACACAGCCTCTGGACCAGTGATAGTAATCTCATTCTCTTTGTTTGAATTCGAAAAAGTGAGTAGTCTTCATGACATCGCATTTAGAACCCACAAACCTTTTACTTCCTAGGTAGATGTTGTAACAAGAGCATGTATCCCGCATGTATCCCACATCGACTGATTAAGACCACCCAAGATTAGTTTATATACTTGAGATTGAGGGGCCTCTCTACTATGTGTCAATTGGTTTTGAATTGGATGCTCTGATATGGTATCTGAGCTGGACCTTGAGTGGTCAGACGTTAGTGGACCAAATCTCTTACCCATTTAAATTTCCTAGTATGCATTAATGTTTGTTTGTTTGTTAGCCCCACGTGGGAGTTTGGATCCCCACACGAGGGAGTGTGTAAAAAGAGGATGTGTCCCACTTAGGACCCCACCCAAGGTTGTTTATACACTTGACTACTTGAGGGACCTCTCCAGTGAGTGCCAATTGGTTTTGACCTCTTCACTTAAAAATGATATCCCGTTACAAAGGGCTAAGATCTTTAGACGCTAGTGATTGTTCAATCAGGATTTTAATTTGCAAGTTTATCCAACGTCATTTGACACTGAAAGACTCCATTGTTGCTTGATTATATTTCGCCTCAATTAAGTGCCAATTTCTTTGTTGTCCTTTGGTATTATCATACTGTGGTTGGAATTATTTTCTCCTGGAATGGTTGAAAGACCTCCTGGCTTGTAGATTCTAGGTATTAATTTGTGGAATACATTTGCATCAATTGAAAAAGCATAGTCAGTGCAAGATTTCACTTGTATTGCAAATAATAGAGTATGCCTGTTTCATGAAATTCTTTGACCAGAAATATGTATAAACTTTTTTAATCTTTTTACCTCTCATCTTGTTAGCTACAAATTCAACATAGCGCAGCCTGTTGAAAAGGAATTTTTTTGAGAATTTCTGTTATTGTCTTGAGTTGTTTATTATTTAATTCAAGTCTGGTTTGCAATTCTACAAAAAGATCTGAAATATTCTCTGTCCTAGGGTTGATGAACTTAAGTTCTGTTCAATCTAATTTAGTACGACCCAACCTGGACTAGTTATGTCAATTGGAATGTAAACCTGAATTGGCCTGAGGTTAGAAGTGGTTTCACAAGTATTGATTGCGATTAAGGAACAAACTAGGATAATGTAAGTTGAAGAACAAATTCAAGATGGGCAATTTATTTTCCCAATAAATTGTGCCATACCCAAAATTATCAAGGAATGGTGGTGATACACCTAGTTGAAGAACAAATTATCATTTACAATCAACTTACAAAGAAACTCAAGAATAATTGGAGAAATAACTGGAAATTTTGAAGAAAATCATTGGTTTTGTAGCCCTGAGAGTGATTGAGAGAAAGAAAAAAATTTACCTAAATCTTTCCACACATTCATCTTGTTCTGGCGGACACTAGATAAAAGTTTATAAAAACAATTTAAATTAATCCATTTTTGGTTCACAACATGTAAAACACTTCCTAGAGGGTCTCATCTTGACACAATTCCAAAATCAAAAACCAGAAAAATTGTACATCCCCATTTATGAGACATAGCAGGGGAGATGTGCACGGGTTGGAGAGCCTGAATAAAATTCAATTTAGAAGCAGTCCATCTGCAGATTTGCTCTTTGTTTCATTTGCACAATCATCCCAGAATTCTTGTATCGGAAAGGGAATTTTACATTCTCGGAATGCACATATCAAAAATCAGAGTCGCGAGGGAACCTAACCGCGGTAGAGGCTCCCATCTCCCTTTTTTAGTAGCAATGTTCACTACTGCCGCTGTTGCGGAGGACCCGCCTGTAGGTTTTAGTGGACATCGGTAAACCAAGCACCCTTACTAGTAAAGTAAAGGGGCTCGAAAGGTTGACTTAGATAGGGTGCGCATTTGCGCACTTACATTTTCTTCGTTTAGTCAAGCGGTTTATCAAAGAGAATTCCTTCTGTTGCTAGCCGAGTGAGGTAGGTAGATCAGAGAATTCCTTCTTTTCCATTCGCTAGACAGGTAGTTTCGGTAGTTATGGGAAGGGCAGCTAGGCTCTGGGCAGATTATGAGGGAATATTACCTCAATTTTGGGAGAGAAACAGACCCATGAATAACCAGTTTTTCCATTTCACATGAGATCCCATTTTGAGCCATTATTTGGCAGGGGAAAAACCACTTCCGTGATTTTCCAATGCCAAACTAAAGCTCTCTCTGAATAGACCATTGCTAAATCAGGTAAAACTGGTTCTAGGCTTTCTCGAGCAGCACCCTAAGATCTATCATTTATTTTACATCCATAAATCAATAACTTTGGCAGGCTCATTAGTTTCTTGTCCTTAACCATTTGAAGACTTGGCTTATGATCATTATAAAGAATGAAATGTGATTCAATGCGGAAAAGTTCCCTGAAAAGATACATCATATGCATTGCATTCTGTTTGCATATGTTCAAACAATTAGCTGCCTCTTCATTATGACATAGTTTCTTTTCGCTATTTGATGTTACAGGGGGATGAAAAATCCAATGGGACTCCTAATGATGAGATGGAGACTGAATCCAAGGTGACAGATGTACCAAGCCGCAGCTTCATGGAATTTGATAATCAGATGACTAATCATTTGCCTCAAATAGAAGTAATCTGTGAGTATTCTACGAATTTCTTTTAATTTCACCTAGCAGATTTTATTCTCAAATAGATTTAAGTAAGGATCAACAACCAGTATCAATGCTTAAAAATCGAAATTCTAATATTTTGGAATGTTTCTTCCATTGTTTTAGAATTAAAGTTCTAAATTTTTCCTATGTTTCCTATACATTTTTGGAAATGTTTTCATTTTCGAGTTAACAGAAACTATGCACCAAAATGAGATTTTTATCATTGGTTTTATGTAACTTAATTTGTTGGATTTGACCTGCCATTGCTTTTGATTTACTCTTCCCCCCCCCCCCCCCCAAAAAAAAAAAAAAAAAAAAACACACACACACACACAAATAAAAAATAAGAAGAGACCATGCAGAGAGCATATTGATGATATCTAAATCTTTAATTGCAGAAGTAAACTTATAATCCAACTTGTGTTGCCAAGATGATTAAAAAATTGAAACTCAGGGACAATGTAACCAAACATCATGTATTTGTAATGAGATGGAGAAAACTTTTTATTCCCTGGTAACATGTCAGCTTTAGGTGCAGACCATGTCTATACATGGTGCCTAGGTATTGATGAATTTGAGATTGGAGATATACCAGACCTTGGTGACTGTCAATCCCTTTTGGTCTTGGCTAATTGATGATGTTGAGAAGACATTTCACTTGTGGTTGAGCATGCTTTGGCATATTTTTGGGTACTATCTAAGACATTGCCAAAGATTAATGTTGGTTCTTGAAAGGGCATTGTTTTGATGAGTTTTGTTTTCCGTTTTCTCTCGAGTCTATTGTTAAGGTTTTGAATAAGCAATTTCGAGTATATTAAAAGCTCAAAACTCTAGTTTTTGCTCATGTTTACTACTCTGATTTGATATTTGGTTTGAATGTGGCCAATAAAGTTCAAACAGGACTGAGTATTTTGTAATTAAGTCATGTAGAGGATTTTTAGGAGATTTTGATTTATTTTCTGGTTTAGTAATATGAATTTTATTTTATTTAGTTTTCAAATTTAATTCGGATTATAGTTTCCTAGTTTGATTAGAGGGTTCTATTGTTATAAATATCCATTTATGTAACCTACTGAAGAAGCTTTTGATGATTTGAAATAATATTAGAAAGAATATTTTCTCTCTTTCCCAATTACTTTGGAATTCTTAAGAATTCACAAAGTTGTTGAAGGACTTTAACCCGTATTATCGAATATAATCAACCGGTCTAAGGTTTTCGTGTTATTCTGGTTTCATTCCATCACACTAACTCCATTAGTTGGTATCAGAGCTAGCAGTATTTCCTACACCATTTTACTCGAGAAAAGTCTTAGTGGTCGGAACACGTGTCTTGACAATGTGCCCGAACATGGTGATGTAACTCGATTAGCACAAGTGGTTAAAGACAAGGATCTAAATCTCGTGTCGAAACGTCCGAAACGTTTCGGATTTTCAACACATCGACACGAAATAGGGGTGGAATCCCAAAATTTCAATGTT
The DNA here is from genome assembly GCA_951799425.1 of Ilex aquifolium. Lineage (NCBI taxonomy): Eukaryota > Viridiplantae > Streptophyta > Magnoliopsida > Aquifoliales > Aquifoliaceae > Ilex > Ilex aquifolium. The sequence goes on along the minus strand of OX637397.1, from coordinate 21,541,152 downwards.
TCGAGCGAAGCATCATTGTTTTGGACCGTTTCGGTCGAAACAGTGCCATTTCGACCGAAACATTGAGTTGATTTGACTGCACGCCAAAGCTTAACCTAATTAAAATCTGAGATTCTTCTCAGAAATCACATGTCCATAGGTCCTACAAGCCAAAAAAAAAGGAAAAAACAGAGAGAAGACTCAGAGTTTTTAGAAATTACAAGTCCACTGGCACAGCCACAGGTCCTCCAAGCCCAAAAAAAATAGGGAAAGACAGAGAGAGGGAAATACACAATCTTACGGTTTACCAAGAAGAAATCAAAGAGAGAGAGAAAGGAACAGATACAGTCATACAGAACACACGCAGAAGAAATTGAAGGAGAAGAGTTCAGTGGCTTTCCTCCCTGAGTCCAAATGTGAGCAAATCTAGGCCTTTCTCCACTCCCACGAGCTAGGTATGTTCAATTCCCACGAGCTATGTAGCAGGTCTAGGGCTTAGCTTTTCTTTGTTGGGACTTGGGTCTTCATCGCTGACTTCGCTATGAGTAGATCTTATTCTCTCTCTCTCGTTCTGGCGTAGTCAATCGTTGATGACTGTAGTGTCGTGTGTTCTCTCTCTCTCTTATCTCTCTTTGTTTGTCATTGAGAGTTTGAGACCAACGCTCAGCGTCTCTCTCAAGTCTCACCTTTTATATATTTTTTTTCTTCTCTTTTTTTTTTTTTTTTTTAGCTGATAAGTATAACTAATTTAATTTAATACCCCACATTATAAGTATAACTAATTTAACAAAGGACCCTTGTTATAATCCCCACTTTTTTTTCCTTTTTGCAATTATTCTTGTATGTTATTATTATTTGTTAAATTGGTATATTAAATAGCTACAAGTTATTTTATGGAATATACCTTATTTACTAAATCTTCAGAATTAAGTATTTATGTGTGTAAAAATTGTTTATGTAATGATTTTAATATTAAATTGAAATAATATTACTGATTAATTTGGTGACACAATTTAAATTAATAAATTAGTATTATAATAACATATTGCAAGAATAAAAGTGTTAGTATTATTAATTAGTATTATAATAAATTAGTATTATTAATTTGTTAATATTTTAATTTAAAAGTGTTATACATGTCATATTTAATTTGTAGAATGAATACTGCATGAATATAATGTGTTTGATAATATAATGGTATTTATTGTAGATATGACATTAAGTGTTTGAAATTAATTTAAGTGATTTCCGCCTCGTATTAAGCTTTTTTTTTTCCTCCAACTTGATGTTATCTTGTATAAATGGATGCTAACTCAATAAATATGCTCAATTAATCAATTATTAAGCTTATCTTTATAAATAAATGGATTGTATTTGTGTTTCCACGTGTTTTCATATTTTTTCTACGTTTCTGAAACGTTTCCGTTTTTTAGCTGACCGAAACGGTACTCCGAAGCGATATTTTGATCCTTGGTTAAAGATGACTCTCTATCAATGTTCAAACCGAATATTGCCCCCATTTTGTGAATGCAAAGATGTCTGACGTTAATTGGGTTGCCTCAATCGCTTCTAGACTGCGAGACAAAATCGATTTTGCTGAGTTTTCTATAGTGTATTGGAAGTCAATAATACACATGGATGGAAGACTGGGGAAAGATCACAACAACCGTGAAGTTCCTGCTCATGGGATCTATGAAAAGATCCTGATGAAAATTGAAGTTCTTGACTTGAAGTTTGAAAAAGTATTTTTTGATAGCAATCACCTATACAACCAAATGTTAATTAGGATTTACGCCCGATAGACGATGAGTACCTAGAGATGGATATTTTCTAGAATTCACAGTAAACAATATGATTGAGGAGAATGTAGAATTCACAGTAAACAATATGATTGAGGAGAATGTAGAGCGAAATCTATCACCGTTGCATTTGGTTCGAAACGCATGGTTTTCAGGATGTCTCCAGATAGGGCTCTCTACTAGTCCGGCTAGCTGGTGAGCAGTTCTTTCAGGTGGGAAGCAGGCCAGGCCCTATGGGCGGGCATCTCCCACAATGCAAAGTATATTGTCTGCCACCATCGAAAAACAATAGATTCGAGAGTCCGGGCTGAAAATACATATATAAATAGTGGTCTAATGACAAGGCCAACGGTGTTTGATGAAATAAACGTCACTGTGTCGGACTGTTTTGGTCGAAACAGTACCGTTTCGACGAAACATTGTATAGATTCGCCTTTACTCAAGGCCAAAAAAAAAAAAAAGGAAAACTCTCAGCTAAGATTCCCCAAGTCAGACTCAGAATTCACAGGTAAAAAAAAAAAATTGGGAGAAGAGAGAGAGAAAGGCACACCCAGATGAAATCAGAGAGAGATAAAGAGCAAGACACATACAACAGAAATTGTAGGAGAAGACTTCAGTAACTTATCTCATTGAGTTCGGATTTGAGAAGATTTAGCCTCCCTTCACGCAGATCTAGGGCTTGGGACTCATCGCTGCGAGCTGCGACCCACGAGCTACAAGTATGTTCTTCTTCTTCTTCTCCTCTCTCTTTTTGGCACCGGCATCGTCCATCGGCATCACCATCACCATCGCCATCGCCATCGCCTGGCCCTCGCCTCTCTATCTTCTCTCTCTGTCTGTGTGTTAGTTTGTGGGTCACGACTCTTCGAGAGTCGTCTGGTTTTATCTTTTTTTTTTTGTTATAAGTATGAATAATTACATTTAATACCCCACTGTATTATAACTTCTAACTTTTAAGTATTCATAAGTACCATTAATTTAATTTAATTTAATACCCTTTTTGTAATTATTCTTTTATGTTATTATTATTTGTTAAATTGGTATATTAAATAACTGCAAATCATTTTATTAATTATACCTTATTTGTTAAATATCTAGAATTAAATATTTATGTGTGTACAAATTATGTATACAATGATTTTAATATTAAAGAAATAATATTATTTATTAATTTGAAGACACAATTTAAATTAATAAATTAGTATTATAATAATATGCTACACAAACTAATTTAAGTGATTTACGCCTCATGTCAAACTTTTTTTTCCTCCAGTTTAAATTTATTCTTGTATAAATGGATGTTGGCCTAATAAATATGTTGAATTAATCAATTATTTAGCTTATCTTTATAAATAAATGGATTATATTTGTGTTTCTACGTGCTTTCACGTGTTTCCATATTTTTTCTGCGTTTCCATTGCGTTTCGAAACGTTTTCGAAACATTTCCGTTTTTGAGCTGACCGAAATGGTACTTCGAAACGATATTTCGATCCTTGATTGCTATAAAAGTTGCTGCCAACCAAGTAGTTTTATGCCTTCATTCACTGTTGTTTTATGGAGGGGATGTGATTTCATATAAAGATAATGATACATGGTCATCTAGGATTATGTTGGAAACCTTTCCAAACAAACAGTTCCTTGCATTTTTTGGCATCAAAGGTTTTGATGAGAAGAAAGGTAGCAATCCATTGTGGTTCAATTGGATAAAGATGAGCAAAATAGTTATGACCGTCAAGACTCCTACAAACGAATTTTGGATTAGTTGGAAACCTAAATCCAAACAAAGATCAAAGTATCCAACCCAGATTTGGTGGCCCAAATTTAAGTGAAGACTCGGATATTGAGGTGAATTGGAAGGTAAATTATTTCCAACCTAGGGTGAATGACGGTATGTGCGACGAGATTTTTGATATTTGATTTGGACTTGCTCAATGAAGTTCGAATGGGACCATTTATTATCTAATTAAGTCAAGTAAAGGATTTTTAGGAGATTTTGATTTTTTTTATAGTAATTAGGATTTTATTTTATCTAGTTTTCCAATTTAATTAGGATTGTAGTTTCCTTGTTGATTATCTGCAATTATAAATATCTAGTTATGTAACCTGTGAAGATAGTATATATATTTAATTATCATTAGGGGCATTCTAGTATTTTTCTTGTAGTAGAGTTTTATATATAGTCTCTTGTTCCTAGTTTTTATAATTACTGGAATATTTTATATTTTAGAGAGTTGCATATGGATTTCGTTTCTCCTTTTCTCTTCTATAGCTTGATCTATATTTCACAATCCGCAACTTTGATCCATAATACTGTTGATATTTAACGACTGGTATTAGCCCTTCTTATTACTTGGGCTCTCTCTCTCTCTCTCTCTCTCTCTCTCTCTCTCGTAGCCACGTGCACACACAATGGCTGAGTAATAACCCACGTCCCAACCAAGACTTCAACCAAGCATATATGAAATTTTTCTTGGATCCCAAGTAATAACTGGATGATATAAAAAAACTTTAATGAAATTTTACCATCATACCCATTGAGTAATCCAATCCAGTCTTATGTTCGGATACTAAGTTGGAATAGAAATAACTATTTCTTTCGTTAAAAAAAAAAAAGAGACATTTGTATATCTCAACAACGTTTACATCACAAAATACAACTTTTCACAAAAATTAAACATCCCACACTCATGTTTGCATCAGACAATTTATATCAAAGAATCCAACTTATTTCACAAAATTGTTGTAATATTGTTTGAACTGATCATATATATAGAGAAGACCTACGCACAATAGACCTTCGCCTACACAAATAAACCTTCCATAGAATCACCAGTAATCTCACTCCTGTGTCCTACGACTATACATCTAATATAATTGGGAACTCAACAGGAAAATAGTAATAATAAAGAATGAAAAATAAAGAAGAGAAAATAGATGATGCTGGATTCCAAAAAAATCCCATTGCATATGTTCAATTGGTGAGTGCAAGTACCGCACTAAGTCTCGAACAACTTAGTTTTTCTTCTGAGAGTGTTTGATGGGTGGCATATGCATCCTAGCACCTTGCTCTATGCCACCACCCCGTCGAACTTCAAGATGTTGACGGGATGAACTTGAGTTGCAAAGAGAAGGGATCTAAGTAACAGGTTAAAAAAAAAAACTGAAAGATTGAACATATATGTCTGATCTGCACTGGTGTTGAAGCTCTGGATCGGCATCTACACATTTTGCTGCAGAGGATCAATGTCACCGCTGAACAAGGAAAATGGGGAGAGATGAGAGGGGTTTTATGTCTGGCTAGAGTTAAAGGGGCAAAATGGTAATTGGATCAATATATCCAGTCGGCTGCCTTTTTAACCCACTCCACCCATGGGTTACAGATAAACCATGTATGTAAGTTTATTGACACTCTGCACTTCAGCTCAGTTTGTAATCCAAACAGGTTATCCAATATCAAATTTGCTTTCCAAACATGTTATAAATGAGTACCACCAATTTTTTATCCAATCCTACATGTGCTAACCCCTTTTACCCGCAATCCAAACACCCCCTAAGTGTTTGTTCGCCACGCCCTATCCTTCCATTTAAACAAGAAATGGTAATATAAATTCAGAAATGCCCGGATATTGGACCCTGTCATTGGGAATGGGGTTTAAAGTTATGACTTGCACATGGGCTTGTGATGCTGGAGCAATGAGAAGGTGATGGAGTTTTTAACAACACTGTTCCATCAGAATACATGCAAAGATCTGTTGAGGTTTCTAGCATTTTATCTTTAGGTCTTCTGGCGTACATATATAGGGATCCATGACGTAGGACTGTGGTAGACATTTTTGTTGCCAATTTATTGTGAGATGTTTCTTTTGATTTGACTGTGGGACATGTTAATGACTTTCTCTAAAGGATGTTGTAGCCCCTGCTGAGATATCTTTTTACTTCTGGGTTTTAGCTTCTGTCTCCTGAATGATATCATATTGATCTCTGTTAAGTCATATCCTTCCTGTTGGAAGGCGGCTACAATTTTTTCGTACAAGGCCATATGGAAGAACAAAATGCCCCCTAATTTAATAATATGACACACAGGCCTAAGATCATAATAGTCAACCGGTGCTTAATGTTCAAAGTAGCAGAGCAAGCCGTGGATTATTTGCTTTTGTATTGTCCAGTTGATGGGAAGATTTGGGTGATGGTTTTCCACTAGTGTCTGCTGGGTGATGCCTTTATTGGTGGCTAATCTTTTGGATTGTTGGGAAATAGGTTGCTGTTCAAGCAGAGGATTGGAGGTTTGGTCCTTTTTTTGTGAGCTGATTGGAGGTGCAGGGGGTACCATTTATTGTCTTTGGTGGACATTTGGTTAGAGCAGAATTAGAAGTAGTTTTTGGTTGTGGAAGCGTCAGTTTTGGAGTTAAAGAACCACTTCTTGGTATTCCTTCCTTACTTCCAGCTTGCTTTTACCCTCTTTTAGTTTGAAGTACTGTTCTGCAGAATTTGCTGGATGGTGAACCCTAAATCTCGAAAGTAATAAAAAGCAAGTTCACTTCAGTAATTGGGATTTCTTCAGGTGCTCGGCCAGTTTTAGAAGATCCCAGCCCTGCGCCTCTATACATCGCCTCTTATCCTTCTTGTTTTTCTTGGATTTTTTTTTCACAAATACATATACATATACCTAGTGGAGAAGGCTCCCTGAAAGAACACCCACCACAACATCAAATGCGCCCAACTTTCAGATGGATGGAGGAGTCTTATAAGCTCATTTCACTTGGTTTCCCCACTCAAGGTGGGACAATGTTTTATATGTTTTCAGAATGTACATGCGCACACCTGTCCTCTGCATATCAAATAAATTTGTACTCCTTGACAATCACTTTGGTCCTTCCATAAGATTGCTCCTTGATTTTCATTGATTGCCACCTGCCTAAATTCTAGGCAAAGAAGAGCGCCACCGAGGAATCTGTTGGTTAGAAAATTTGAAGGTTTGGTGATATTATTGGGTCATTGATAAGAGTAGATGATTCACATGGATTATTAATCACACCTATTATTGATCACACCTAATAGATGAAGATCATGTACCATTTATGAACTGATTGCTTATGCTTCAGGATTTCTTGAGGGCTCAATGAATTATTGCCTGGGATTTGGGGTGCCTGATCTTTTTCTTTAAGCCAGATACCACTTGGGCTTATTTATATTGCTAATTTTATTGAAATCCACTCAAGAGTGTAACTTAGATTCTTTTGGTGCAGCTCCGGAAGAAATCTCGGCAGCCGCTTGTGATGACAAGCCAGATCGTTTGGATATGGCTTGGCTTTATAACGCGGTAACTCCATATGTTTCACCCTGTCAAATCATTCTATAGGTTGGCTTTAAGGGAGAGAAAAAAGTGAATCAAGTGTTGGCCATATTACACCATTGGATTGCATTTTTTTACCTTGCAAGCTAATCCAAGGGAGACAATATGCATTTGAAAAAAGGGAGATGTAAATTGGTTAATTATTGTTGTTTGCTTCCCATTTATTTTCAGATGTGCAAGGTACTTTCAGAGAACGTTCATGATTCAGTGGAGGCGCACTTGGGAAACAAGCCGGCAGGTCACCAGTTGAGAAAAAACCTTGTCCCACTCGAGGCAATCTATCAAGACATAGACCGAATTCTCTCTCCAGTGCAGCTGAATTCTCCTGGTTCAGAACAGCCTATGTTAGATGCAGATCAACAACCACCAGTTGCAAAAGCCAGTTTCTTGTCTACACCTCAAATAGATGACCAGGAGTCTGGTGCTGAGCTGGTAACTGAGACAAAAGTTGCGACGTTGCAGTCAGAACCTCAGACACAGAACATTAATGTAGCAGAACCTGACCTAGAGATGAAAAAAAACAATTCTCAGTGTGATGCTCCTGCTGCAGATTTGCGTTTGGTGGATGCTGAACCTACAAGTTTGTCCAATGGAACCGGAGACGTGGAAATGGAAGAAAAGCAACATAATGCCGATCCAACTGTCAATGCTTCAACAGATGAAAGCACAGAGAAAGTGGACCCTGGGGTCATTGTTTTAGACGAGTAAATTTCCTATATCAGTAGACATATGACCTAACCTTCTTGTTGTCCCTTTTGAATAGGAAAATATAAATCACCAGCATAGTTGCAGAAAAATATAATTCTTATATCGTCAAGGTACTTGAAAAATGTTGTAGACTCGTAATTCTGGGGTTACCTGAGTTTGGTGCAATGGAAGGCCTAAATGTGGCTGATTAGTTCTCACACCTTATTCAGAATTTTTTCTGCTATGAATAAGCAAAAAGGTGGCTATTTCTATTTCTTTGTACTTTTGTAATATTTGACTAATGCTGCTCCACATTCTGTTAATTGCCTCTTTTTCTTTTTTTTTTAAATCTTTCCTAGTCATCTTGTATGTGCGAGTTTTTTATTTGCCAAATCTGTAGGGGGAAATAACGTGTTCGAATTTCATTTTTTTTTGGTGGATTTCGTATTGGGATTTTTATTCAGAATGACTACTTTATCTCTTCCCTACGAACATAAAGAAAGAAAAAACCTTGTAAAGAAAGAAAAACCGTGTCAAGCTTATTAGCTTTTGCCTGTGGTGTAGTCTCAGAGAGGGAAGTGATAAACAAGTCTTATCTGATTTTTGGAGACTTATTCTCGAACTCAAAACCTGGAACACAGGAGTATTTACCATTGCTTCAAGCCCGATTGATTGTAGAGTGTAATAGTTTCTGTTTGTCAAGTCAAAGTCAGATTGGTCATGATAATGCGTCATAGGTTGCTTTATTTGCGTTTGACTCTATTTCGTCCTTTGGTCATTGATTTCGTTAGAGAAAGAATGGGTAAACATCATCAAATAAGCTGCTATGGCTTGGACGGCCACGGCCAGCTATTATTTGGGAAGGAGAACCTGGTTCCATTTGCATTCCCTTCCAGGTCCGTTGTATGTAGAATTTCTATAGAAAATGAAATAGTCTGCTAATCACTAGTTATTCCAACACAAAGGAATGGCATCACTGCATAATTCTCCTAAATGAAAATTCTTAGGACGAATGGTAGCTTGTCCCTGGTAAAATGCAAAATTTTTTAGTTTGTTCTGTAAAAGGTTGAGTCTCTGTCTAGTAACGTTTTTAAAAAAAAAAAAAAAATTGTTTTAAAGTATAAGAATGTCTGATAAACATTTTTGAGAAAGTACTTTGAAAACAAACAAACACATACACACGAAAAAGCGTACACAGTAATATACAAAGGAAAATGTTATTTGGACCTTATTTGAGGACTTTATTTAGGAACTTACAACCATTAGATTGGTTATGAGTTTCATCTAATATTGAAACTCCTAACTAATCCATTAGATTGGTTATGAGTTCCATCTAACATTAGAACTCACAACTAATCTAATAGTTATATTGAAATTACATTAGTAGGTCCTAAATAAGGTTCTCAAATAAGGTTCCTATAGCATTGCTCATATACAAAAGCACATACGCCGACACAAACACACATTAATACGTCAAAACACATATACTAATATAATAGAATACACATATACTAGTATACAAAAAATACACATTAAAAAAAAACATGCGCACACAAAAAATAAAAACACATATTAATACATCAAAACACATATTAACAAATACAATAATACACCAAAACACTTAATCAAAACAGACACATAACTAGTACACAAAAATATATACATACTAATGCATCAAACAAACATATGCACATCCAATGCCCCAAAAAACATAAACCCATTACTTACACACAGTTACTACTACACAAAGGCACACAATATATACATATCAAAAAAATAATACACACATTAATACACCAAACAAAATACATAAACACACAAATACATTAAAAAATACACATACTAATAACCAAAATGCACACACACACACACACACACACACACACTATCACGTCCCGAATTTTACAAAATGCATGATTTATTAGGAAAATCCTCTTTATCCAAAATTTCTTGCCTGTTTACAATAAATTTCTATAAAAAGAATCATTTAGTTGAGTAAAACTTATTTCTCAAAAATTCGGCAGAATTTTGTTTAAATATCGGACATATGACGTAAATGGAAAGCACAAACTTTGGAAGTATTCTATTCAAATAACTGAGTAACCGACAAAGTCCTCCCAAACTCAGTATCCATCCATTAAACATTTCACAATGATCATCACAATGTAACCCGATATACAATAATACATACTCAAATAACATTTATCTTTCACACTCTAAATACATAACCAAAATTATCAAAAAGAACTTTCTTCTAGTCAACAACTCTCACGAGGCAATCCACTAACTTATGCCTTAAGGTGTATGGTTGTCTTCGAAAATGTTAAATGACAAGGGTGAGCAACTGCACGCTCAATAGAATAATCTTTTTCCAATCATATATAAGGTCTTAAATACAAGAGCGTCACAAATCATACATACAAGTCATAAAAATGTTCTATAAAAAAAATATAGTCATAAGTAAAGAACTATGCATATATGTAAGAATACCCAGAAAAACTAACATTTTCTAAACCATAACACATAGCCAACCACTTTTGCAAAGCATAAGGTGGGAATACTTTACACACACAATATGATAATAAATTCAATAAAGTCATCATTTTACTTGTTTAACACAATTTTATAAACTTAGGCTCTTTCAGGTTCTTTTTCAAAACTATCAAATTTTACATACTTTTGCCTCAATCTCACCTCACCACACCTCACCTCATCCCATTTTTAAGAGGTCTGTTGGATTATTGGACTGTTGGTCTCTGATACTCAAACTCCCATATATGCCTCACATACAGACACATATAATACATTATTTATTTATTTTTCACATCCTAACTACGTACATCAATATTACAAGAAATTTATCTTCTATCCCAAAACTACCACTACGTGGTCCACCCACGCATGCCCATATCTGAAAAATATTAAATATAGGGAAATGAATAACCACCACCAAATAGAGTAATCTTTTTCCCATTCAAGGATTTAATTACAAAATCTCAACAAAGCATAGAGGTTCTTATCAAACTAATATACCTAAATAAAGCATTTTATGTAAGACTTGCATAAAACAATACAAGTAAGAAATGTATCATAGGGCAAGGTAACTCGCGCCATAAAATCACCATCTTTCCAACTTACACAAAATACCATTTTCCTTTAACCGACATACGGTAAAAACTCTTTACACACACATAAGTTATAATGTACTGTAAAACTTATATCTTTCAAACCAACACACAAAACAATGTAATCATGACCTCTGCAGGTTGTTTCCACAATAGTCATCAAATCCACATATCCGTACCTCAACCCCACAGTAGCTCACCACACTTAAGAGGTCTGTTGAACACACGACATGATGACTTCTTGGTACAAATCATCATGTATGCTACCCATACGGACAAATATCGTCAATCATATACCAGTTCATGCATGAACCGTCCTCGGAAAACTTTAAAGAGGGATGGGTAGAGTACAACTTGTGATGTGACACAGTTCATTTCATGGAAAAACCTCAACCAATTATTAATTCCTTTTAGGACTAGTAACCACATTAGCAATCCTTATAGGGCCTCAACAGCCTACTAACCCTATTTCTGCCTATATCGAATATACACTTTCCAGAAATCAACATTTTTCCATAACCATGAGCCCTTTTCAAAACCTATGCACAACTTTGACATTTTATCCAATATGTAGTACGCGTATAATATCAAGATTTGCATTTTCAAAGTAACTTAAGAATTTCCAAGAGAATAAGTCATATACATTATGTACAAGATCATAACATACTCCAAAACACAAAATCATAGGTTTAATCAAATGCCTATTACCAAAATCAAGCTAGGGTTTCAAGCCCACAACATCGAAACTATCTTTATGCACATAGGCTCACAAATTCATGACATTTCCAACATTAAATCAAGCTTTGTAACAAGTATTTAGCCATCTAACACATATTAAACTTTGCATAAAGAAAATACATGAGATGCACAATGTAAATGTAAGAGAAAGGAAAACCCTACCTAGGAACTAAGAATTCCAAGCAAAGCCCTAGCCCTAGAGACATTCTTCTCCCTTCTCTTTTCCTCTCTCTACTTATAGGGTTGTAAGAGTGGTATTGAGTGAGAGGTATGAGAAAAATGGGGATAAAACTTAAGTTCTTCTTCTCCCTTAAAGAAAGTTTTGTCCTTGAAACTTAAGTTTTTTAGGCTAAGTCTCATTGACCATAAAGTCTCAATGCCTACTCAGATTTTAACCATCAAATCCAAGCGAGTGAATTCTCTTCACTAACACATACGTTTAATTTTATTTTTGTTTTTTTCTCTACCTTCCATATAACATTGTTCTATAGGTGGATGATCCATTGACTTATCAATTCCACCTATGAATCTAACTCCCTCTGTTCGAAATCCAAAATGTGTTTCTTCAACTTACAGTGTAGTAAAGTAATCATCGATTTATCTGGATTAATCCTATTTGTGCCTTGCCCGCTCGAGCGATCTTGCGCAATTGACCTGGAATTGATCCTTTGCTTATTCCAATGACAATCTCCCTCTCACATCTTGAGTGATCCCTCGTGAATTTGAGTTTTATATTGGCATGTCTTTTTTCACTAGGGTAACTCTTGAAAGGTCTCTATAATCCTCATCTAACATCTAGAGAGCAAATAAAAACCCTAGAAATACCTAAGCATTCAAAGGACTAATCTAACCTTGATCAATCTCATACTAAATTTCTAAACCTAAAAGAAGAGAGAAATCTTGTAGAACTCACCAAACCCACATGGGTGTGAAGGAGTAGATATTGGGAGGAGTACTTGAAGATCAAAATAGGAGAAGTTGGATCATTGAGCTCGATTCTCCCTTTGAAGCTAGTACTCAAGACCTTGCAGTGGTGACTTAAAAGGGAAGATACAAGGAGGAAAGCACCTAATGATCGACTTGGTTGAAGTATAAGACTTTGGATCTTGTAATCCGATTTTGAGCATGGTGGATTAGGTTTAGATGGACCAAGAATGTCCTGTGGTTTGATTCACCCTAAAATGTTGCATTGTTTATAAAGGTTTAAGGGTTAATTGCATTAATTAAATAATTAAAGGGCTAAAATTTGATTAATATTATTACTAATGGGTGGAAAAATGATGTTTTGAAATTATAGGGTCTGGAAAGCAAAGTTGGAAAGATAAGGGACTATGGAGCAAAAAGGAAGAATTAAAGGGAGACTGTCAACGTCCGGACAACCCTACACCATCCAAATGGTGAGATCCTGTGTCAGAAAAAATCCAAGGAGAAAAACAACCGAATTCCAATGGAAAAGCACCGTCAGGACGATGGAAGCCGGCTTTGGGATGGTGGTTAACCCGACTTTACAGTTTGCTTCTCATTGGTCTGTTTTGCCAGCACTTGCATCCCATTGGCCCATGGTGGAAACTTCCACCCAATGATCTTCCATAAATACCCTTCCCACCATTTTTCAGCTTACAGTTAAAGGCTTTTATAACCAATTCTCTCTTCTATGTTTCTTGAAGACCTCCTTCTACTTGGAGGGTTGAACCTCTCTCACTTTTCCTAGCCTTGTCAGGCAAAGGAAGTGTGGTAGTTTTTCAATCTAACCTCGGGGAAGAGTTAGGGGCTTTGTTTATGTTTTATTTTTTTGTATTTTAACTTTCAATCTTGCTTGGAGGAATGAAGATCACCCACTTTTCTAAGTTGTTTATGACTATGAAAAGTAGGTAGTTTTTCATTAGCTCTTTAGTGAGGGGGGGGGGGGGGGGGAGGAATTGTGTAACATTGCTTGAGTTATGATATGTTTCATTTTTAATTTATGCTTTATGGTTATATACATCCCTTAGTTGATGGATGATACTTTCCTTTAATGTTTTGTACTTTGTATTCCTATTGTATAACTTAGATTATACTCATGGTTCATGCAAGTATCGAGCTAGGTTTTATTGTTATTTCCATTCCATATTTTTTATATTATGTACTTCATGTATGATTTAATGAATTACTAAGCTGGGCTTTATGTAAAAGTAGGGAGATTGGTTATAGACGGGTTAAGTCTCGACATATCTAATGCTTTTGATTCAATGCATAATTCGGAGCTATGTTTTTCATTAAATCATAAACCTTCTTATCAACTATCAAAGTGAACGTTTGAATGGTTGTATACCCTCAGGTTTGCTAGGGTAATTGGTTGTGGTATGACACATATGCCTTCTGGTAAACCTAACGGTTGTTGTGTTATGGTTTTATATTAAATACCTTCCGATTAACTTACCATTGATGTGGGGGTTAATTGGAGTATGACAACACTATCACAAACTCAAGCAATGTCATGCATGTCCCGTTCCCCGAACTAAAGAGTGCCTTTTTCCATTTGTTGCAAACTCGTATTCTTAAGCAATCTATTTTCAAATCACTAAGCTCACACCACAATCCACTATTTCACAATCTTTCTATAGGTTTCGTTCATTATTTTCTTTCTGTTTAAGTTTCCAATAGATAACTCCCTATGGAATTGACCTTGGACTTCACCAAGAAATTTTACAACTTGACCACTTATACTTGAGTTTGTACGATAAAGATCAAGTCAAGTTTTTGACACCGTTACCGGGAAGTTACGGTAGTTTGTGAAAAAAAGAGAAAGGGAAGTTGCCTAGATTGTGTTATGTGTATATATTATTTCATTTATCTTGTTATAATTTTTGTTTATGTCTGTCGAGTCAGTAGGGTTTGTAAATTAGTCTAGTTCATCATCATCATCATCACAAGCATTCACTGACTCTTTTGATTTAAGCATGCTAATAATAATCAAAGAGATCAAGAGGTGATCAGAATGCGAGGCCTTTGAGAGAATAATTGTATCCTACATGCACTAGTGTCCCCTCATGTTTTGTTTTTCCTACAAATGCTCTAAATTTTAATATCAAACTAGGACAATACAACTTTTACCACAGTATCATGATCTTGATTATGAAAATCCCTATTTGTATGTGAAATATTTTGAGGAAGTATGTGGTGAATTGCAAGATAGTTTTGAAACGGTCTGGTTGAAATTTTTTCCTTTTTCTTTGAAGGATAAAGCTAAACAGTAGCTAAATTCTTTGAAATCTCAATCCATTCCAAGTTGGCAGGTCTTACAAACAGAATTTTTCAAGAAATTTTTCTTGTACTGTAAAACTTGGGTAACTTTGAATTTTTATGAAAAAATGGCAAAACGGTAATTAGCTACTACAGTACGGGTTAAAAACTCAAATTTTTTTAGGACTCGGATGATGAAACGGATCTCACCATTGAATTTCTCTCGTGAAATCTAGTTACCCAGTTAATTTTCGTTGAATTCCAAGACAGTTGAATTTTTTGCGATTTATGAGGCGATCGAGTATTGCGTGACCTAAATAAACGAGACCGAGAATTGGATTGCTAAAATTGAAAAATAATTTGAAGTTAGTTCAAATAAAAATATTTTGAACTTGAACCGGGACGAAATTTAATTGGTTTGGGACGAAATCGGATCCGGGAATGGCGGACGTGTGGCACAACGTGGGCCAAGTATTTCAAGGAGTATAAATAGGGGAAAAAATCATATTTTCTCCCCATTGGTTAGCTGGGTTTTTCGAAAATAGAGAGGAGGCAGAGAGAAAGGAGAAAAATCAAGATCTTCAACTTCTCTTTATGATCTACGGTTTTCTGTTAGTCGAATTGACTTGGGCCAAAAATTAAAGTTCATCTACGCGACGAGGGCTACGCCTATGTACCAAAAAGCACGAATTTTGATGAAGTACGAAAAAAGACGGGATTTGGGAAAATCAAGGGCTAAGGTTTGATTTGGGTTCTTGAAGGCTTCTACCACTTGTTTAACTCTTCAAGAGGTAGGGTTCTTTTTTCTAATTAGGTTTATTTCCAACCTAGGGTTGATATATGGAATGGGTAGGGTGTTAGAGATGTAATCTCATGTATATCACATACCTATGGTATTTGAAATGTGGAAAAATGGGTATTGAGAATGATTAAAATCAATTTTAGCATGAATTGGGTATTTAGAAATTACTTGTTTTTTATTCTTGAGAAATGTATTGATTGGACATGCTATGTGTTTACATTTATGCCTTGAAGGTGTTTGATGAAATGCCTATGCGGATTAAGTGTGTTATTTACATTGATTATGTTATAACATGCTTGGGATGTGATGTTGGGAACTGTTGGTATATGCATTGTCATATATTAACATTGAGGACTTGGAAAGGTTGAAGGAATATTGTTCATATCGTGTTCACGACATATTGAACTTGATATTGAAAAAAATGCAATTGTACATTATATTGCATATGCACGGAAAACATCGTATTCGTGGGCATATGACATGAGTGTGGGTGTGTGTGCATGGTTTTGATCAAACACCAGTCTTGGTGGATGATGTGTGGGCTCGAGAAAATTGGACCAAGATTCAACTGAGTCGCACGGTTTGTATTGAAAATAGGGTCGGGGTTAGCAAGAAGGGCTAGACTGTCCCTCAGGTGCAAGACCTGGTGATTTTGGGTACGCACTCCATTGGTATTGAGTCCATAAAGTGTGTTGGTGTACGTGGAGCCGTTGGTGAATGTCCATAGATGTCGTATCGGTTGGGTGCCCGTTGGTGGAAGTCCATAAACACCCACGCCAAGAAAGACCCAGAAATTTTAATGGTCAATGGATGTGTAACATCAATGGCGGGAGCATGGAATGCCCAAATTTATACGCATGACATTGCATGTGTTATGGGAGCCGGTGAAGGCTCGGGTTGAGTTGCATGAGTGAGTCTCATCTCATATTATGACATGGCATAGAGGATTCCATTATTGAGTTGCATATTCTTGAATGAAGTAATTGTTGCTTGTGAATTGCATGTGAACATTTCATATGCATCTAGGTTGGGGAGTGGCTTATTTAGGAGATACCCTATTGAGCGTGGCACACCCTTTATGGGACAACATTTCAGGTGCGGTGCATGCGCCAGTGGACGGCTCTCACACGGGCCCTCATTAATGAAGAAAAGCCGAGATGCGGCTTTAAATCATGTTTTGTAAGACTATTATGCAATTTAGTTTTGGACATGTAATTGTATGTAAAAGATTGTAATCGAACTTGTATGAACTATATTTAATGTAAAATTCCATGTTATATAAGTTTGGGTTGATGATGTATGAGGTTGGAATGTATTGGAATTGAAAAAAAGATGGAATCGGAGGAAAATTGGGAAGACCTACCGGTAGAACGTTGGTTATCTACCAGTAGAACATTTCCAGTAGGCACTTTTACCGGTAGAACGTCGAGTTTTAGCCGGTAGAACATTTTCAGTGAGTTTTCTTACCGGTAGGACTCAGAGATCTTCTACCGGTAGGTTTTCTTCAAATTTAAAAAATTTAAAATGTTTTTGCTAAGCCTCCGGGCATCGACTCCTTTCGTTCAAGGGAGGTAGATGGGGTAATAATGAGTATAAATTGATGTATGTTCGACCGTGGATTGGTCAACGATTGAATATGCACAGGTTATGCGTTTGGGAGTGCCTGGTAAAAGGGAGACTCTGCCCAAACTCTGTGTCGTTTGTGACCCCGGTAAAAAAGAATGTTGTGTTGTGGTGTCGGGTTGTGCGGCACACACGGTTACTTCCGCAAGTTGAAAGGTGATCAACGGGTTGACAAAAAACCCCCGTTTTTAGGGGCATTTCATGTACACCGAACTAACACATTGAGAAACTTTTCTGTGAAAGAGGGAGAAACTTTTTATTAGTGCTGGGAGAGATTTAAGGATCTTCTCTAAGCTTTCCCACATCATGAATTTGAAAGTTGGACCCTAGTTGGTTTCTTTTATGATGCCATTCCCTCTGCATTGCGTCAGTTTGTAGAAATGATGATTCAGGGAGAGTTCATGAGAAAGAATCCCGATGAGGCATTCAAATTTTTTGACACCATTTCTGAGAGTTCCCAAATGTGGGACTTGGCCTCACCAAACATTGTTGAAACCAGACCATCCATATCCCAGTGAGGGAAATATGTGTTGAAAGAGGATGCTGACCTGAGGGCTAGAATGACTACTTTACCTTGAAAGCTAGATGCTCTAGAGATAAAAAAAAAAAAAAAAAAGGTCAATGAAGTATCTGTTGTGTCTCCTCCTGACCAATTGTGTGGAATTTGTACTTTATCAGGACATCCCACGGGGGAGTGTTCTACCATCCTAGTATTTAAGAAAGTCTTGATGGAGCAGTCCAATGCCATTTTCAAATTTAACAAACCTTATTCCAACCCATATTCTGAGACCTATACTCCAGGATGGCGAAACCACCCGAATTTCAGCTGGAGAAACACAACCTGTGAATCAGCAACAAGGTCCACCTCCACCACAACCTCAGGCCCAACAACCATATCCACCTTACTAGCCCCCACACAAAAGAAGTCTAGAAGATACCTTGAACCAGTTCATTCAAAGTGAAATAAGTTTCAATACTCAATCTACTTATGCATTCAATGACTTCAAAGCCCAAACATCACAGACCATTGATGATATCAAAATTCACATAGCTAATTTGACCTAGTCTTTGAGCACAACGGAGAAGAAAAAATTCTCATCTCATTTTAAAGCTCCACAAGGTTAAACTTGTGTTAATGTTTCATCATCTAAATCTTCTCAGGACCAAGTCCAAGCAGTTACCACGTTAAGAAGTGGTAAAGTGATTGACAAGACAATCAAAACCAAAATTCTTGAACTAATGGCTAAGTCAATTCCTATAAATGAACCAGTTAAGTCTGAACCTATTGTTCAAAAGGACACAAAGTTGCCTGACAGGAAAGACAAGTCAAATCCTATTCCTTTATATTTTTTCTCAACGAGTCAAGAAACCTCAACCATTGAACAATCATGCTGAAATTTTTGAATTGTTTAAGAAAGTAAAGATTAACATCCCCTTGTTGGATGCAATCAAGCAAGTCCCATCATATGCTAAGTTTTTAAAAGATCATTGCACAGTAAAAAGAAAGATCAATGTACAAAAAAAAATATTTTTGACTGAATAGGCTAATGCTATCATTCAGCACAAGGCCCCACAGTCTCATGCATAATTGAAAACTTTAGAATTGAGCAAGTTTTACTTGATCTTGGAGTAAGTGTCAATTTACTCCCACATACGGTTTTTGAGTAGTTAGGGTTGGGTGAGTTGAAACCCACAAATGTCACATTGCAGCTGACAGACCAATCTGTGAAAATTTCACGAGGAGTTGTTGAAGATATCCTTGTTCAAGTTGATAAATTCTATTTTCCTGTAGATTTTATTATTTTGGATACACAACTAGTTTTGCATGTCACTACACAAATTTCTGTTATTTTGGGTCATCCGTTCCTTGCTACATCTAATGCATTGATTAATTGTTGGAATAGAATCATGAAACTTTCATTTGGTTACATGATATTGGAATTAAATGTGTTTGATATTGCTAAGCAGCCTAGAGAGGAGGAAGATTTGCAAGAAGTGAATTACGTTGAGTCATTGATTTAAAGTCTATTCGAAAATGCATGCAGTAAGAAAGAAAGAGAATCACATGCATTGTAAATATGAATGAGTCTATAAATAATTTTGAGTCTGTTGTAGATATGTCCACGGTTAGAAAATGGGTTACAAAATTTGAAGAGTTATCACCTAATGGAACAAAGTTTGTTGAATCTAGTGTCATGGCTCCTAAGCCAGAGTTGTAACCTCTTCCAACTTACTTGAAATATGTCTTTTTGGAGGAGGATGAAACTTACCAAATGGTGATATCTTTAAAGTTGTCAGAGCCACAAGAAAGTCAATTGATAAAGGTCATAAAAAATCATCAATGTATAATTTGTTGGACGGTAGCCGATATTAAGGGAAAATGTGATCTATCTTGGAGTAGACCTGCGCCCCTCTCAGTTGATCAAATAAGTCATCAATCTGCGGCAAAGAGTACCTATTCTTGATGGTAACCCGATTCAACTGCCGGTAATTTATACATAGTGTAAGGGTCTTGTCTTTCTTCTTGGCAAACAACACCGGAGCACCCCAAGGTGAGGTACTCGGTCTAATGAAACCCTTATCCAATAATTCTTGCAATTGAACCTTGAGTTTTTGCAACTCTATAGGTGCCATTCTATGCGGCGTCATAGAAATGAGAGATGCACTGGGGTGCATCTCAATGGTGAAGTCTACATCCCGATGTGGAGGTAATCCCAGTAACTCATCTGGAAAAACGTCTGTTTACTCACAAACCATCTAAGGTAGACCCAACTCGTGTTTCACTTCTTCCTCAAGTATAAGGTTTGCAAGCCAACCCATTAACTGCTCGTGCCAACGGGAATCATACACGGCTTGGGGTAAAGCATCGTGTTTTTCCCCCCTGAAACTTGAAATAGACACCCTCTAGTGTATAGGTAGTGACCATTTTTCGATCACAATCAATGATGACTCGGTGTGTTGCCAACCAATCCATCCCGAGGATGACATCAAACTCCGACAAGTCCATGAACCTAAGGTCCACAGTGAGTAGAACCCCTAAGATCTCTAGCTCACACCCCCGACATATCTGATCAATGCATACCCTAACTCATAGGGGAGAACTCACATGCAATAGCTCTTCCAAGTTCTCAACCTCCAAGACCAAACCCTTTACACGTGATACATCTATAAATGAATGTGATGCATCATAAGGAAACAATACCCTTGCCCATAAGCGAGAACGTAAGAACGTACCCTAAATCACCAACTGGTCCACTGGCTCAGTCTGAGTAGTGGTGGCGTAGACTCGCCCTTGGGTCCCTGAAGTCCCGGCCTGTAAGCCTTGTCATTGGCCTTGGCCCATGCCCTGGCCCATCTGGCCTGATTGTGGAGTCCCCGCTTGTGAAGTGGTAGGGGCCTGTGCAGCACCCTGAAACTGAAATTGGTTTCCCTAGCCCATGGTAGGGTAGGGAGGAATGAAGAATGTTTGTGGATTCCCCACCGATGATTGGGACTGAGATGCCCCATAACTCTGGGATCCCTACCTTTGAGGGCAATCCCGCTTCATGTAACTCGGCTGGTGGCATATGACACAAGTCTTATGGCCTGCATAGTAGGAAGCCCTGAAGTTTCTCCCACCTTGAGATGATTGACCTTGGCCTTGACCTTGATACCTGTGGCCATGCACTTGATGCCCTTGTGGGGTAAAAGTCTTTTGCTTCTTCCTCGAACTAGAAGAAGAGGATTGTCCCTCATTTTTCTTGTCCTTAGCACCCGCCTCCTAGATGCCCCTTACATCTTCTACCTCTCTCTCAATGGCCATGGACGTCTCGACCATCGAGTCCAAATCTTGTAAGTGATGGCCCATAATCTTCCCCCGAATGGACAACTTCAAACCATCCTCGAACCTCCTCACTTTGGCCAAGTCTGTGGCCACATAATCATTGGAAAAACGGGCTAACATGGTGAACTTAGCCACGTATTCCATCATTTTCATAGTCCCCCTACTTTAAATTCAAGAATTCCCGACCTTCTCTTGTCGAACAGTCGATGGAAAATACTTGCCCATGGAGAGCTCACGAAACTCTCCCCATATCTTTGTCTGTAGGTTCTTCGAGGCCTTTGCCCAATCCCACCATAGATGGGACTCTCCATCGAGTTGAAACATGGATAACCTTATCTTAGTGGTATCAGACATGATCTCCATAACCTCTTAGATCTTATCCACTTGTTGGAACCAATGGTCGGCCACCAACGGATTCGCCCCTCCCATGAAAGTAGGTGGCTTGTGTTCCTTAAATTTTGGAGGTTACTTGAGCCCCCTTGGCCCACGTTGGTGCTAGCTTGTGCAAAAGTAGCTGTTATGATGCCTATAGCCTCCATGAAGGCTTGTTGGTCAAAGGCCAGCGGCAGTTGATTGTTGTTCCGCCCACCCCCTCGACCGTTCTGGTGTCCTCTTCCTCTATTTGTCATCTACAAACATGTAAGATAACAATAAAGCACTAACTTAGTATCCTGAAGTAGGGACCAAAGTCAAAACATTGAGAATTTCCACTCCTTGTCTCACTAGTAGGATGTGTGCCACCCACTAGTAGACACCCATACCGTGAACCTCCCCGTTCCATCTTTTCTAACCCCCAAGGTTATGTTCTTTAACCCTAGTGTCTCATTTTCATATACATTTAATCATGCATATAATTCATATAGCATATAACATGTAGCATTTAAGGTACGTAACATGTAATGCATAATGGATGTAATGGCCTAGACCCATGCGCTACAAGCCCTAGGTAAATCGAGAACACAGGCTCTGATATCAAGTTGTGGCGCCCCTAAACCCAGGGGTCCTTTCTCAACCCATTAATCACCCATCTACCCGCAGAAATACCCGTGTATGCCATATGACCCGACACCACATTATCACATCTCATTCACCGGGATCATAAGCAACAAAGAGTTTGGACAGAGTCTTCCTTGTACTTGAGCACTCCTAACCACATAACATGTATGCATATCAATCACTTGACCGTTCCGAGGTCCCATATCCATCCACTTGCCATCAAAATTTCTGCAATTACATCTTTTAAACAAAGGGCTCAAGGCCCGAAGGTTTGGAAAAATTATTTCAAATTTCTGAAAATTTTGGAGGAGCTACCGGTACCTCATTGCTTGGTACCGATGCCTGGGCATTCTGCTTGTTTGGTGCCAGTAGTAGTGAGCGTGGTACCGGTACTGAGCCCACTGCCAGCGACGTACTGGTACTTCAAGTCATGGTACCAGTACCTGAGCCCTCTAGAGTCGTGGTACCGGTACCTAACCAACTTGGTACTAGTACCAAGGCCCAGTTTTTCCCCAATTCATTCCGTTTTCAATTTCAACTTATCCAATCTCATACCACATTCACCCGAACTCATATAACATTAAATTTTATACAAAATATAGTCCATATGAGTTCATGTTACAATCCTTTATACAACATTACAAGTCCAAAATAATTTACACAATTGTTTTACAAAAATGTATGCTTAAAGCCACATGTCGGCTCCTTCTCAGCAAGGTCCTATATGAGGGCCGTCCACTGGCGCTTGTCCCGCACCTGAAATGTTATCCCCATAAAGGGTGAGCCACACTCAATAGAGTATCTCTTAAAGAGGCTACTTCCCAACCTAGATGCATATGAAATACTCACATACAATTCAACAATCAACCAAGCATTCATCCAAGAACATACAACTTCAAGAAATGAATTTTATAATGCTATGTCACGTTATGAGGTGAAACTCACACATGCAACGCAACCCGAGCCCTCCACCGATTTCCACCACACATGCAATGTCATGCATATGTATCCGGACATTCCATGCCCCCACCATTGATGTTACACATCCAATTACCATTCATAAATTTTTGGTCTTTCTTGGGGTGGGTATTTATGGACTTCCACCTGCGGGCACCCAACCGACACAACATCTATGAACTTCCACCAACGGTTCCGCGTACGTCGATACACTTTATGGACTCAATACCAACAGAGTGCGTATCTAAATCACCGGGTCTTGCACCCGAGGGATAATCTAACCCTTCTTGCTAACCCCGACCCTATTTCAAATACAACCCATAAGACTCAGTCGAACTTTGGTCCAACTTTCTTGAGCCTGCGCATCATCCACCAAGAATGGTGTTTGATCAAAACTATGCACACACCCGCATCCATCTTACATGCCCACGAATGTGATGCTTTTTGTGCATATGCAATGTAATGTACAATTGCAATTCCAATGCCATGTTCACCATGTCACGAGTGTAACATGGCATAAACAATTTCCATAATGTCAATTATATCATGAGCATATAATTACATTCCATAATTTTCATCGAGCATATTGTATCATATCCATTCAATTAATATGTTTGTCTGGTGCCAGTAGCAGTGAGCGTGGTACCGGTACCTGAGCCTACTGCCAGCGACGTACTGGTACCTCAAGTCATGGTACCAGTACCTGAGCCCTCTAGAGTTGTGGTACCGGTACCTAACCAACTTGGTACTAGTACCAAGGCCCATTTTTTCGCCAATTCATTCCGTTTTCAATTTCGACTTATCCAATCTCATACTGCATTCACCCAAACTCATATAACATTAAATTTTATACAAAATATAGTCCATATGAGTTCATGTTACAATCATTTATACAACATTACAAGTCCAAAATAATTTACACCATTGTTTTACAAAAATGTAAGCTTAAAGCCACATGTCGGCTCCTTCTCAACAAGGTCCCATATGTGGCCGCCCACCGGCGCTTGTCCCGCACCTGAAATGTTGTTCCCATAAAAGGTGAGCCACGCTCAATAGGGTATCTTTTAAAAAGGCTACTCCCCAACCTAGATGCATATGAAATGCTCACATGCAATTCAACAATCAATCAAGCATTCATCCAAGAACATACAACTTCAAGAAATGAATGTCATAATGATATGCCACGTTATGAGGTGAGACTCACACATGCAACGCAACCCGAGCCCTCCACCGGCTCCCACCACACATGCAATGTCATGCGTATGTGTCTGGGAATTCCACGCCCCCGCCATTGATGTTACACTTCCAATTACCATTCATAAATTTCGGGTTTTTCTTGGGGTTGGTATTTATGAACTTCCACCAGCGGGCACCCAACCGACACGGCATCTATGGACTTCCACCAACTATTTCGCATACGTCGACACACTTTATGGACTCAATACCAACAGAGTGCGTATCTAAATCACCGGGTCTTGCACCCGAGGGATAATCTAGCCCTTCTTGCTAACCCCGACCCTATTTTAAATACAACCCGTAAGACTCAGTCGAACTTTGGTCCAAATTTCCCGAGCCTACGCATCATCCACCAAGAATGGTGTTTGATCAAAACCACGCACACACCCACACCCATCTTACATGCCCACGAATGTGATGTTTTCTGTGCATATGCAATGTAATGTACAATTACAATTCCAATGCCATGTTCGCCATGTCATGAGTGTAACATGGCATACACAATTTCCATAATGTCAATTATATCATGAGCATATAATTACATTCCACAATTTTCATCAAGCATATCGTATCATATCCATTCAATTAATATGCTTAATCCTTCCTCAGCATTTTATCAAACACCTTTAAAGCACATAATCATGTAATACATAATCATGCCCAACACAACACATTATCCATGAAATTCCCAAATCAAGCAATTTCAACAAACTCAATTTATACAAGAATTGGTTTAGCATGTTCTATACCCATTTCGCATACTCTAGTCACACTAAGAATATGTCAAGACAAGAGATATCATCTCTAATCATGTTATCCACTTCATACGCAAACCCTAGGTTGAAATAAACCTAGATAGGAGAAGAACCCTATCTCTTGAAGCGTAAAACGAGTGGTAGAAACTCCAAGAAGCTCAAATCAAGCTTCAAACCTTGATTTCTAAAAATATCATTCTTGATACCTTGGTAAAATCCGCAGTTTTTGGTATGTAGACGTAGTTCTCGTTACATAGAACACTTTTTGTTCTTGGCTCGAAGGAATCTGATGAATGGTTGGCCCTAGATCGTAAAGAGAAGGTGGAGATAGGGGAGAGCTTCTTTCTCTTCTTTCTTTCTCTCTCTCTCTCAAAAATCAGCTGGGTAATGGGGAGAAAAATCTTTCTCCCCTATTTATACTCCTTGGATACTTGGCCTACAACGCGCAACACATCCCATCTTTTCCTGATCCAGTTTTGTACCGAATCAATTAAATACCGTCCCATGTTAGATTCAACATATTTTATTTGAACTAATTTTAAATTATTTTTCATATTTCAAAATTAAAATCCGATCGCGTTGATTTTGGTCACGCGACACCCGATCGCATCGTAAAACGCGAAAAATCCGACTGCCTCGAAATTCAACAAAATTTGTTTGGGTACCTAGATCTCACACGACGAATCCAACGGTGAGGTCCAGTTTTCCATCCGAACTCTAGAAAAATTTTACTATCATTTTACTATGAGCATGCTAATTTTTGTGATTTATTAAATGAGGTTTATATTTTGAAAAAGCTCGACATTTATATAGTAGAGATGCATGTATAAACCCTATAAGTTTCATGCCTATCATTTTTGGAGGGTTCGAATACATACACTCAAAGAATATTCTGTTCAATTCAATTTCATTCAATAATTTCATTATTTTGCTTTGGTTAGGAGCATATGGGTGATTAGTTGGTTATATATAAAAAAAATTTAAGCAACACTTTTCCCTGCTTTCTGAGAAATGATTTTAGGAAATTTTTTGAATTTATTTGAGTTTTACACATATTCTTTCTTTTCATTGTCCTTAGAAGTCGTGATTGAGCTTTAATGAATTTTCGTTTCATTGCCAATTAATAACCAAGCCGAGCATAAAAGATGTATATCCTACCTTGGTTATCCCAGGATTTGCTATGTACTTGCTATAAGTTTGGGGAATTTTTGGTAGAATGCTCAACCATGAAAGTAAAAAGAAAGAATAAAAGAGAAAAGAGATGCTAAAAAAAAGTTGAAAAGTGTGAAAAGCCAAAGGCTATTTAATGGAAGACAATTAAGGATATATGTTGTTATGTTTTGTCAAAAGAAGAATGCAAGTGTGAATAAAGAATATGTCAATGGGATAACTTCTTTTGAATCCTTATTACCCTTCATTTCTTAAACCTTCACCCAAGGCCACATTACAACAAGAAAAAGTCCTATTTGATTTTAGAGAGTGTGAATTGAGTGTGTATGCTATAATTAATAGGTGATATACGAACTGCATTGATTCTATGTCTCTTAACATTCTTTTATGAGATTATGTCCAAGTTGTTTCACTTGATTGATGTTTTTTATTCTAAAGACATATGTGAGTATAATTTATTTTCGTTTGCATAAATTTGATCTTCACATATAACTTGTGAATGATTAGTCACTATAATCAAGATCTTCTTTTTTGAGAGTGCAAACCTTGGTGAGATTGTCATTAAAACTAGCATTGGATAGGTACTTGAGATATGGATTTTTTTTTAAATTGCAATTTCATATTACACACACACGAGTTTTGGAAGCTAACATCATTGTGAATACTCTTATATAGCATTTAACCCTTTAGTGGAGTTTTCTATTCATTAATTTGAGTGGATGTGGTATGTCTTTAGTTTCATAGTAATCAAGGAATAATAATGTTTTTGGATACGTAAAATGAAGTTTGTAGGTATCTTCTCAAAAAATCTTCACGAGACAAAACTAGTCCACTAGAGGTAACCTAGGGGCTTAACGGCTTAGCGCATAGGCTAAATGCATTCGTGATTGCCTATAAAAGTGGTTATATTTTTTATATTTAATTTTTTTATTATGTTTTAAATTCCTTTGCATTGTATATATTTTTGGGATAAATTGCATTGCATAACTTTGAGGATTTTTGGGCACATATGAAATATTATTAAAGGCTTTTATGGGTACCTTTTTTGAGTCTTAGAATCTAGATTATTAGTTAAGTTTTAATTTGAAAAAAAAGGGGAAAAATTAAGAAATTTTAGGGTTTTTGTCAGAATGAACCGGTAGGTCGAAACCTACTTTTTACTGGTTCATCCCTGTTCTGACCGAAAATTTTAAAAGGGGAGTTTAACTAGTTTATTTCATTCCATCACTCAAAAAACAAATACCCATTCTGTCAAACCCTACCTAAAGTGCCGAAAACTGCTATCCTACCTTCAAGAGTCCTCCAATCCATCAATCAATCTCATTAACCTTTGATTTCAAGCTAGATTTTCAGAAATGTCAATGAGGAAAGTTCCGATTTCACCAAGCCAAGGGTGATTTCATGAGTGATTAGCTTGATGGTTTGTGTTTCCATGGTGACTATAGTTGTTGAGAATATGTGTAAAACCCGGGAAAATTTGATTTTTTTCTGAAAAGGGGCAAAATAGTCATTTGCCACTACTGAGCGTATTTAAAATACATATGTTCTAGACCTCAGATGAGGAAACGGAGTGCATCGTTGGATTCGCAACGCGAAATCTAGTAACCACCAGAAAATTCGTCGAATTCCGAGATAGTCGGATTTTTGCACGTAGTTCGAGACGACTGCGTGGCGATGGATCTTTTAGAGGTCCCCAATAATGGATTTTATAAAATTTCCTTATAATTGGATTAAAGTTCCAATAAAATTAATTTGGACTTAATCCGGGATTTAATGAGTCGTTTCGGGACGAAAAACGGACCCGAAAGTCGAAAATATGCGGTGCGATGTGGACCGCTCATTTGTGACTATAAATATGGGCTTAAATCAGATTTTTACACAAAATATCAGTGCAAAAAACCAGTATACACGTTTTTGGAGAGAGAGGAGAGAAAAAGTGGGTTTTTAAATTTTCTTTCGCCGATTCCGGGAGTTCCGTCCGTCGGAATTCGTCGATTCAAAAGGCAAAGTTGATCTACGCGACAAGGGCTACGCGTGGGCACCAAAAACAAGGAATTTCACCGAAGATCTAAAGCGGCGATCTTGAGAGATTCAAAGTTTTGGAGTGGTTTTGGTGTTTTTGGGGGTTTTCTACACTTCTAAGAGGTAGGGGTTCTCCTACTTTGGTCTATTCTTGTTCTAGATGTAGATAAGTGTATATAAATATATATATATAGATATGCATGGTTCCATGAATTTGGGATGAGGAAGTGTGTTTGGAAAGTATTCATAACAAATTCAACCTTGAAATTAACAATAGAGAATTACATGTGTGAATTCTCCTTAGGATTTGATGAATGTGGGCATGAATTGTTTGTAAATATATTGTATGCCTTTAAGGTGTTTGTTTAAATGCCTTGGTTGATGAAATGAGGTTATTTCAATGATATTGTGATAACATGTTTATGTGTATAGAGACAATTGAAATTATGCTCTATGTTGTCAAGCCATGACTTTGATATGTTGACATGAATATGAGATTTGGTAGTTATATGCACTTGATATAATTGCCATGAAGTTATGACATGTTGAACATGTGGATACATTGCTCATGTGGTAGTTATTGCATTTTGAGCATTTTCATGGCATCACATTCATGGGACTATTGCATGAGTGTTGGTGTGTGGGAGATGCATGGATATAATCAACACCTTGTTTGGTAGTTGATATGTGGGCTTGGAAATGTGGACCGATGGTCACATGGAGTCACATGATTGCATTGCATAAGGAAAACTTGTGTTGGGTATAGCAAGAAGGGGCATGGCGACTTCCTTGGGTGAAAAGCCCTAAACCACTTGGTTCATATACTTCCCGGGGTGAAATTCCGCAAAAGTGTAATGCTTACGGAGCCAGGGTGAAATTCCAAAATCCGTTGCCCAAAGGAAACACAAGATTTGGTTATAAAAACACCCATTCAATGGGTAGATTCCAATAATGATCGGATTTCATAACGATCATTGGAAGGATTTTTTTCGTCAATAGACGGGTTGCATTACACTTTGGCGTTGCATTGTGTTGTGTGAGTCGGTGAGGACTCGGGTTGAAACGCATGGGTGAGTGTCACTTCATTCCATGGCATAGCATTGTTGCATTCCATCATAGAATGCATAAGTATGAGAAATGTTTAGTTATATGTTTATGTGATGATTACATGAGCATGTGCATCTAGGGGAAGAGTAACCTCTATAGGTTTATCTCTACTGGGCGTTGTGCTCACCCTATACGGGAAACAATTTTAGGTGTTGGGTTTACACCGGCGATTGGCTCCCATGGAGAGCATCAAGGGTGAAGGGGGCCTATGTGTGGCCTTATCTCAAGATTTTGTAAACCTTTTGTTTTAAGATGGTTTATGACATGTAAATATGGTAATCATATTTGAATACTTATAATGGAACCTTGTATGTTATATAAGTATGGTTAATTGGACCCAGTGTGGCCAATGTTTACTTATACATGGACCCGGTGCGGCCATTGCTTTATATTTGACCTCCGATGGGTCTGGTAATTGTGTATTGCACAGGTTGGGTATTGGGTAGAGCTCCCCATACAAAGGAGACTCTGCCCAAATTTCGTAAGTTATGGACCCCGGTAAGTGGGGCATAACAGTGTGATATCGAGACACTAGGTATCTATAGGTATTCCGCGGGTTGATGGGTAATCAACGGACCCCCGGATTTTTGGGGCGTCACAGCTTGGTATCAGAGCATAGGTATACGATTACCTAGGGCTTGAGGGAAATGGGTTTAGACCATTGCATTTCATGTGCATACATGTTAATTGTTTGTTTGCTATATGTTATGTGTTACATGACATGTGAATTATATGCATTGTAGAATGTGTATGTAAATGAACACACTAGGTTAGAAAACATAACCTTGGGTTCGGAAAAAGGGATGAACGGGATAGTTCAAAGGTTAAACGTCTACTAGTATGTGACACATGTTCTACTAGGGGGGACAATGAGAAAATTCTCAACGTATGTGTTTGATCCCTAACGTTGGGGTACTAAATTGTTAGTCTATTTCTATCTAATGTGTGTGTAGATGGAAAATAGAGGAAGAGGACGCGGCCGAGGCCGAGGCAGTGGACGGAACAACCAACCACCACCACCGGTCTTTGACCAACAAGCCTTCATAGAGGCTATTGGTACTGCGGCTGCTACCATTGCACAGGCCAGTGCTACAGCTGCTACTATTGCACAGACTAGTGCAAATGTGGGCCAAGGAGGCTCAAGTCATCTCCAGAAGTTCAAGGCACATCAGCCTCCGATCTTCATGGGAGGGGCGGACCCAATGGTAGCTGATCATTGGTTCCGGCAAGTAGACAAGGTCTTAGGGGCAATGGAGATTACTTCCGATGCTACGAAGATAACCCTAGCTACTTTTCAGCTAGAGGGAGAATCCCAAGTATGGTGGGATTGGATCAAGACCTCAAGGAACTTGGGGATAATGACATGGGCAGAGTTCAAGGAACTCTTCATGGGTAAGTACTTCCCGGCGGCTGCTCGACATGCAAAGGCCCGTGAGTTCTTAGACTTGAGACAGGGAACGATGACGGTGATGGAATACGTGGCTAAGTTCACTGAATTGGCCCGTTTCGCCGACGATTATGTGGCCACAGACATGGCCAAAGTACGTAAGTTTGAGGATGGCTTGAAGTTATCCATTCGGGGAAAAATTGTGGGTCTCCTTCTGCAGGACTTGGACACAATGGTCACGACAGCTATGGCCATTGAGAGAGAGGTTGATGATGCAAGGAACATTCGAGAAGCGGGTGGTAAAGACAAGAAGAAGGAGGGTCAATCCTCTTCTTCTGGTGCAAGGAAGAGGCAGAGGACTTCTACTCCGCAGGGACAGCAAGGGCAGAGCCGCGGCTATCAAGGCCAAGGCCAGGGTCGATTCTCCCAAGGCGGGGGAAATTTCAGGACTACTTCCCAGGCAGGTCAGAAGACTTGCTATCATTGTCACCAACTGGGTCACGTGAGGAAGGATTGTCCTCAGAGGCAGGGATCCCAGAGTTATGGGACATCCCAGTCCCAGTCTTCAGTGGGGCACACACAGACACCTTATGTTCCTCCCTACCCCACTACGGGCCAGGGAAGCCAGTACCAGTTCCAGGGTGCTACACAGACCCCTACTACATCACGTGCGAGTGCCACGCAATCAGGCCAGATGGGCCAGAGTTTGGGTCGAGGCCGAGGACAGGGCTCACAAGCCGGTACTTCGGGAACCCAGGGGCGTGTCTACGCCATGATACCTCAGACCGAGCCAACAGACCAGTCGGTGATACAGGGTACATTTCTACTTTTCCCGCTTATGGGCTAGAGTATTGTTTGATTCTGGTGCATCGCATTCATTTATTGCTGCATCTTGTGTGAAAGATTTGGGCTTAGAGGTTGAGACCTTAGAAGAGCCATTGCACGTGAGTTCTCCCCTAGGTGCTAGGGTGAGGGTTGATCAGATATGTCGGGGGTGTGAGTTAGAGATCTCAGGGATTCTACTCACCGTGGACCTTCGGGTCCTGGACATGTCGAAATTCGATGTAATCCTTGGGATGGATTGGTTGGCGGCACACCGAGTCGTCATAGATTGTGATCGGAAGCGGGTCACTGCTTACACACCGGATGGGGTTTGTTTCATGTTTCAGGGGGATAAGCACGATGCTTTACCCCAAGCCGTGTACGACTCTAGATGGCACGGGCAGTTGATGGGTTGGCTAGCAAGCCTTACCCTGGAGGACGAGGCGAGACAGGAGTTGGGTCTACCTCGGGTTGTGTGTGATTATGAGGATGTTTTTCCGGATGAACTACCGGGATTACCTCCACATAGGGATGTAGACTTCACTATTGAGTTGCATCCAGGTACATCGCCCATTTCTATGACTCCACATAGGATGGCGCCTGCTGAGTTGCAAGAACTCAAGGTCCAATTGCAGGAATTGTTGGACAGGGGGTTTATTAGACCGAGTACCTCACCTTGGGGCACTCCGGTGTTATTTGCAAAGAAGAAGGACAAAACCCTCCGACTATGTATAGACTACCGGCAGTTGAATAGGGTTACTATCAAGAATAGGTACCCTTTGCCGAGGATTGATGACTTGTTTGATCAGCTGAGAGGGGCGCGGGTCTACTCCAAGATAGATCTCCGCACCGGTTATCATCAGTTGAGGGTTAGGGAGACAGATATCCCTAAGACGGCGTTTCAGACGCGTTATGGGCATTTCGAGTTCACAGTGATGCCTTTCGGATTGACGAATGCCCCAGCGGCATTCATGGATCTCATGCATAGGGTGTTCCAACCCTACCTTGATCAGTTCGTCGTGGTTTTCGTTGACGACATTTTGATCTACTCCAGGTCTGAGGAGGAGCATGAGGGTCACTTGAGGGTCGTTCTTCAGATCTTGAGAGACCATCAGTTGTATGCCAAGTTCAGCAAGTGTGAATTTTGGCTTACTGAGGTGAAATTTTTGGGACATGTGGTGTCGGCTTCGGGTGTATCCGTAGACCCGGAGAAGGTTGAGTCAGTTATGAATTGGGAGAGGCCGAAGTCAGTTTTTGAGATACGTAGTTTCTTGGGATTGGCTGGGTATTATCGGCGGTTTATCGAGGACTTCTCTAGGTTAGCTGCGCCTATGACGAAGTTGACTCGGAAGGAGGTCAAGTTCGAGTGGAATGATTCTTGCGAGAAGGCATTCCAGGAGTTGAAGAGGAGGCTTACTTCAGCTCCTATCCTGATAGTTCCAGAGAGGGGACAGAGGTACACAGTGTATTGTGATGCCTCTAAGGACGGGCTCGGATGCGTTTTGATGCAGTCCGGGAGGGTCGTGGCTTATGGTTCTCGACAGCTAAAGAATCACGAGCAGAATTACCCCACACATGATATGGAGTTGGTGGCCATTGTCTTTGCCTTGAAGGCTTGGCGCCACTACCTATACGGTGAGCAGTTTGAAGTGTTTTCGGACCACAAGAGTCTGAAGTACATCTTTACACAGCGGGACCTCAACATGAGGCAACGCAGGTGGATGGAGTTTCTGGAAGACTATGACTTCACTTTGCATTACCACCCCGGTAAGGCAAATGTGGTGGCTAATGCACTTAGCCGGAAGTCACGGGGAGTTTTGGCTAGTGTAGCTTCCCGAGAGTGGGAAATGCTCGAGACTGTGGGATAGTTTGGGCTACATTACATGGGGCAGGCTCAGGGTACCTTGGGGAGTTTGGTGGCTACACCTTCACTACTGAGCAGGGTTATTGAGTCCCAGAGTCAGGACACGGAGCTATTGTCCATCCGGGACCGTGTATAGGCAGGTACAGGTGACGAGGGCTGGGCCATTCACTCGGATGGTAGTCTTCGGTATCGAGGAAGGGTTGTGGTTCCTCAGTTGGCGGATCTAAGAGAGGAGATTCTTAGGGAATTTCATTGTTCCCGTTTTGCGGTTCATCCAGGGGGCACGAAGATGTATCATGATCTTCGTCGTCAGTATTATTGGAGTGGGATGAAGGGACAAGTTGGTGAATTTGTTGGTAGATGTCTCACATGTCAGCAAGTGAAGGCTGAACACCAGAGACCAGCGGGATTACTCCAGCCTTTGGAGGTAGCTGAGTGGAAGTGGGAGCATGTCACGATGGATTTTGTGACTCATTTGCCACGGACATCGCGGGGACATGATGCGGTGTGGGCGATAGTGGACCGGCTTACCAAGTCGGCACACTTTTTGGCTGTGCGGATGACCTTCACATTGGAGGAATTCTGCAAGTTATATATACGGGAGATTGTCCGATTGCATGGGGTGCCCGTATCTATAGTATCGGATCGGGATCCCAGATTCACATCTCATTTTTGGGAGAGTTTCCAGCGAGCCATGGGGACTCAGTTGATGATGAACACTGCTTTTCATCCCCAGACGGATGGTCAGTTAGAGAGGACTATCCAGACATTAGAGGACATGCTGCGGGCATGCGTCCTAGATCTCAAGGGTAGCTGGGAAGATCATTTACCTTTGGTTGAGTTTGCCTATAACAATAGTTATCAGGCGAGCATGCAGATGGCACCCTATGAGGCATTATATGGGAGGCCTTGTAGATCTCCGGTTTGTTGGACGGAGGTTGGAGAGAGACCCTCTACGGGTCCAGAGTTGATTAGAGACACCTCAGAGAAGGTGGACTTGATACGGAAGCGTCTTCTCACGGCTCAGAGCCGGCAGAAGAGCTACGCCGATAGACGGCGGCGACCCCTGGAGTTTGAGGTGGGTGATCATGTCTTCTTGAAGGTGATGCCTACAAGAGGAGTGGTCAGGTTCGGCAAGCGAGGAAAGCTGTCACCGAGGTATATCGGGCCCTTTGAGATACTTGAGAGGGTGGGTACAGTCGCTTACCGGTTGGCGTTACCGCCTGATTTAGTGGGTGTTCACGCGGTATTCCATGTCTCTATGCTCCGGAAGTACA
The DNA here is from genome assembly GCA_951799425.1 of Ilex aquifolium. Taxonomy (NCBI): domain Eukaryota; kingdom Viridiplantae; phylum Streptophyta; class Magnoliopsida; order Aquifoliales; family Aquifoliaceae; genus Ilex; species Ilex aquifolium. The sequence goes on along the minus strand of OX637397.1, from coordinate 21,506,407 downwards.
CCCCAGATCCTACTCACGTGGTGGATTGGGGCGAGCTTGTGGTTGATACTGATGGGACCTTCGAGGAGGGACCGGTGCGTATCATGGATAGCCGGGAACAGGTTTTGCGAGGCAAGACCGTGAGGCTAGTGAAGGTGCTTTGGCAGCACCGGGGAGTAGAGGAGGCAACATGGGAGCGTGAGGACACCATACGTGCCAATTACCCTTTCCTGTTTGAGGATAGAGGTACATTTTCATACTTACAGCTTGGTATTGAGAGTACATTACTTGTTGCATATGCATGCTATTAAATGTATATGTGTATGTGAATTTCGGGGACGAAATTTTTTTAAGGGGGGGAGAATGTGAAACCCGGGAAAATTTGATTTTTTTCTGAAAAGGGGCAAAATAGTCATTTGCCACTACTGAACGTATTTAAAATACATATGTTCTAGACCTCAGATGAGGAAACGGAGTGCATCGTTGGATTCGCAACGCGAAATCTAGTAACCACCAGAAAATTCGTCGAATTCCGAGATAGTCGGATTTTTGCACGTAGTTCGAGACGACTGCGTGGCGATGGATCTTTTAGAGGTCCCCAATAATGGATTTTATAAAATTTCCTTATAATTGGATTAAAGTTCCAATAAAATTAATTTGGACTTAATCCGGGATTTAATGAGTCGTTTCGGGACGAAAAACGGACCCGAAAGTCGAAAATATGCGGTGCGATGTGGACCGCTCATTTGTGACTATAAATATGGGCTTAAATCAGATTTTTACACAAAATATCAGTGCAAAAAACCAGTATACACGTTTTTGGAGAGAGAGGAGAGAAAAAGTGGGTTTTTAAATTTTCTTTCGCCGATTCCGGGAGTTCCGTCCGTCGGAATTCGTCGATTCAAAAGGCAAAGTTGATCTACGCGACAAGGGCTACGCGTGGGCACCAAAAACAAGGAATTTCACCGAAGATCTAAAGCGGCGATCTTGAGAGATTCAAAGTTTTGGAGTGGTTTTGGTGTTTTTGGGGGTTTTCTACACTTCTAAGAGGTAGGGGTTCTCCTACTTTGGTCTATTCTTGTTCTAGATGTAGATAAGTGTATATACATATATATATATAGATATGCATGGTTCCATGAATTTGGGATGAGGAAGTGTGTTTGGAAAGTATTCATAACAAATTCAACCTTGAAATTAACAATAGAGAATTACATGTGTGAATTCTCCTTAGGATTTGATGAATGTGGGCATGAATTGTTTGTAAATATATTGTATGCCTTTAAGGTGTTTGTTTAAATGCCTTGGTTGATGAAATGAGGTTATTTCAATGATATTGTGATAACATGTTTATGTGTATAGAGACAATTGAAACTATGCTCTATGTTGTCAAGCCATGACTTTGATATGTTGACATGAATATGAGATTTGGTAGTTATATGCACTTGATATAATTGCCATGAAGTTATGACATGTTGAACATGTGGATACATTGCTCATGTGGTAGTTATTGCATTTTGAGCATTTTCATGGCATCACATTCATGGGACTATTGCATGAGTGTTGGTGTGTGGGAGATGCATGGATATAATCAACACCTTGTTTGGTAGTTGATATGTGGGCTTGGAAATGTGGACCGATGGTCACATGGAGTCACATGATTGCATTGCATAAGGAAAACTTGTGTTGGGTATAGCAAGAAGGGGCATGGCGACTTCCTTGGGTGAAAAGCCCTAAACCACTTGGTTCATATACTTCCCGGGGTGAAATTCCGCAAAAGTGTAATGCTTACGGAGCCAGGGTGAAATTCCAAAATCCGTTGCCCAAAGGAAACACAAGATTTGGTTATAAAAACACCCATTCAATGGGTAGATTCCAATAATGATCGGATTTCATAACGATCATTGGAAGGATTTTTTTCGTCAATAGACGGGTTGCATTACACTTTGGCGTTGCATTGTGTTGTGTGAGTCGGTGAGGACTCGGGTTGAAACGCATGGGTGAGTGTCACTTCATTCCATGGCATAGCATTGTTGCATTCCATCATAGAATGCATAAGTATGAGAAATGTTTAGTTATATGTTTATGTGATGATTACATGAGCATGTGCATCTAGGGGAAGAGTAACCTCTATAGGTTTATCTCTACTGGGCGTTGTGCTCACCCTATACGGGAAACAATTTTAGGTGTTGGGTTTACACCGGCGATTGGCTCCCATGGAGAGCATCAAGGGTGAAGGGGGCCTATGTGTGGCCTTATCTCAAGATTTTGTAAACCTTTTGTTTTAAGATGGTTTATGACATGTAAATATGGTAATCATATTTGAATACTTATAATGGAACCTTGTATGTTATATAAGTATGGTTAATTGGACCCAGTGTGGCCAATGTTTACTTATACATGGACCCGGTGCGGCCATTGCTTTATATTTGACCTCCGATGGGTCTGGTAATTGTGTATTGCACAGGTTGGGTATTGGGTAGAGCTCCCCATACAAAGGAGACTCTGCCCAAATTTCGTAAGTTATGGACCCCGGTAAGTGGGGCATAACAGTGTGATATCGAGACATTAGGTATCTATAGGTATTCCGCGGGTTGATGGGTAATCAACGGACCCCCGGATTTTTGGGGCGTCACAATATGGCTAGAGTGATGGGTGGCCAACTTGTGGCAGAAAAGTAAGCGACTAAGGGAAAAGGGAAGCGAAAGGTTGTCAAATCTGAGTCAGATGAGCCCGAGCCACCTATTATGCCCAAGAAGTGGAAGAAGTCGGGTTACAAGCAAACAATAGAGGTAAGGGGAGTGATGTGTGAGTGCATGGTGGATGCGAATAGTTTGGGGAAGAATGCACCTATTCGGGCGATTATTAATTGTGACCTTGAGTTTTTCTTTAAGCTAGTTGAGGGGTACATTATATCTTTCTACCGAGAGTTTTATACTGGATTGACTTGAGTTGATGTTGAGCTGATGATTTTAAGGACCACAATTCGAGGGAAGGTGATTAGGGTCACTTCGACAAAGATAGCTAAGTATTTGGGCAATAAGAGGCTTGATCCTTCTGAGATTGATTAACCACATGCGAAGTTTGCAGCAAAGAAAATTTGTGAGTATGTCAAGGAGATGTATGATAGGCCTGAATAGTTTAGGGGCGCTTTTATACATGGGCACTTGGATGCTGAGCACCGGTTGATGAACAAGATCTTTCACTACAACGTCTACCCCAAGGAGTCTGAGAAGCCTAGGATGGCTAAGATTGTGTTTTCGTCTAAGATTATGGTAGGGCTGAGGATTGACATAGCCCTAATGATATGGGGTGTGTTGAGAAACTACTGCACTACAAAGAAGCCGAAGGGGAACAAACCTTTTGGTAATATGGTGACAAAGCTTTGCCTTAGTGCTAGGGTGAGGAAGACAACATCAGACCAGATTTTCCTCCTGAGCTTGGACCTATACATAATTTTCGAGAGAGGAAGAGCTCGACAATGTCTAAGGCTGGTGGTTTTGGGAGCAAGTTGAAGCCTACTACTGCTACTGAGACTACTCACACCTCTTGTGCTATAGTACATCAGAGAGTAAGTTGGAGGAGAGACTAGGAGGTATAGAGAGTGATATGCGGGTGGTGAAGTGTTCATAGAGTATGTTGGAGCACAAGGTGGATGATTGTTTTAGAGTTGTTAGGAGGATGTTTCAGGGATTGATACCAAGAAAGACACCTCTAGGGGTGGCTCTAGCACCTACAGCTGCACATCCTACTACAAATTAGGCAGGATCTTCACCCATTGCTGATACACGTCTTAGTGTTGCTGAGGATAGTAGTAGTGAGGAGTACACTTCTGGGGGATGATGATAGAGATGAGGATGAGGAGGATGGTTCTTCTGATTCGGAGTGACAGTTGACCATAGGATCCTACCTTTAGGGTTTTCTTTTTCTTTTCTTGTTTTGAGGAAGTAATTAGGTTTTAATAGTTTAGGTGTCTTTTTTGGGTAGTAATAGCCTAAGTAGAAGAGCCTTTGGATTTAAGGAGGCTAGTACATTTTGGTTTTTGTACCCAAAAGCAAAACACATCTATATATTAAGTCTTGTTGATTTCAATGTGTGCCTTGAGTTCTTAGAGTATTTGCATTTCAGTTTATGATGTTGATTGTTTGGATTATGCTTTGGAATTATAAGTGTAATGTTAGGATTTTTGTTTTATTTCTAGTTTGCTAAGGGACTAGCAAAGCCTAAGTTGGGGTGTGTGATAAGTGCATAATATTGCATATTTTATGTCTCATAGCATTCATCTTAGCTTTGTTTGTTATCTATTTATATTGCTTTAGTTTAGTTTTTTTTTTATAGGGAATCTTTGTGTTCGCAGGTGAATTGATGTAATGACAAGGTTTTGCATTGATTTTTATACATTGAAAGACTTTGGCAATGAGCTAGGTGAGCCACAAGTTGAACCAGGAGCATTACAGTGGAAATTCATAAAGAGTGGGGTTGTACCGGTAGGTTTCCTACTGATTCATCAGGCAGCATATAGAGGTTCCACTGGTAGCTATGAAGTTCTACCGGTTAAAGCAAAACAAAAACTTTGCAACCGGTAGGTCATTACTCTTCTGCCGGTAGGTTCAGAGGAGAGAACAGTTGTACCAGTAGTTGTGAAGAGCTACCAATTCATGAGAAATAGTAACTTTGCTACCAGTAGGTCGAGTCCTGCTTCCTACCGGTTCATCATTGGTTTATGTCGGCAAGAACTCTTTTGGAAAGGAATCGGTTGGGATCTTTTTAAGGCTATTCTATTGGTGGTGACACACAACGACGAATCCTAAAAGACCACTCTTTCATCTAAGGATGCCTAACCACCGCACCGATCATTCGGGGGGGAGGGGGGACACTACGAGGTGGGTAGTTTAATTGGGGCGGATGCCTCCTAAAAAGTAACATAGGTGTGCGAAGGTAGGCTCAAGCTAAGATTCTACTCTTGAACATAATGGTATAAGCCAAAGGCAAAAGTCGGCAAATATTTCCTATAAATACCAAGGCTAAGCAAGGAGAGAGGGGATCGATCGATCAATCTTTTATTATTCTTTTACCCATTTCTTTTCTTCTCCAACCTTAGAAACTAGGGTTTCGTTCTTTAAGCTGTCTACATGTTCTTCGTTTCTTGTTCTTTACATTTCCAAAGTATTGTTTCCTTTTATTCATTTAATTTTTGCAAGGAGGAGTACACTGATTCTATTTCTTGTAATCATTTACAGTTTCAATTTCAATTCAAGGTATTTTGTTGGTTTCAATTCAGATTCAAATTCTCTTTTTGTTTATGATTATGTCTTCAATAATTGCTTTTAATTTTACTTTCGCAATGATTGACTAGTTGATTTCTGGTATGATCGGATGAGGGATTAGTAGTTTGACCTAACTAGGGTTTATGATGTTAAAGTTATTTTATTGATTGAAAAATTGATTTTGGAAACATGGTTGATATGTATATCTCTTTGCTTATCCGTAGACAATTAGGTTTGACACGTATAATTCTTGGAATCACTACAATCAACGTGACTGTAATTCTTTCACTAATTAATTCAATCAATTTAATACACATTAGCTTTTTTCTTGATTTTAATTTGAATATTTTTCGATTAAGGTCGTTTGATTACAATCTTGAATAAGTTCTAAATTAGGTCAAAATTCTTATTTGCAGTGAAATGAGCTCTGAAGATTGTCCGATTTCTTTTAAATATTGTTTCTTAGTTTATCAATTTCCCAACACTTTCAAAGTTCAAGGGTTTTACTATTCTTTTTACTCATCATCATTTGAGTTGCAACGGTTTTCCTTGAGGAGTTGACCTCGGTAATCAATTGAGTTACTAAATGATATATTCCTACACTTGAGAACCCATTTTATTATCTACCCACTTTAGAGATCAAGAATGCCAAATTAGTCTCTTTTCACACAATTAGCCTTTAAGATCTTTTAAGGGATTGAGATTTAACTAACATTTAGTCATGTGTTCACCTATCACCAACACTTAAAGTCAATTAAGATCATTAATAGCTTAAGCCAATTAGACTCCTAAGTATGTAAGTGAATGGTTGTGTGTACTTGGTTTATGAATTTTTCAAAGATAAATACGATCCAAGCACACTAAGATAAAAGAGACTTTGGCAAATGAATCATGAACTAAGATTTATGCCACTGAGTTCTCAATCTCCTAATATTATTCATAGCAATACACATTTCAACTTTGATTTAAAGATGAAATTATTATAATGCAAAGAAAAGTGTGAATTACATGATCATCAAGAAAGAAAAAATAAACAAAATAAAATCTTTTTGGCTTTACTCCATTTGAAATTAACTAGTAGTAGAAATAGATCTCTAAAAGTTAGAACACTAGGTGTGTAACCAAAAAACAAAAAATGCTTACAAGTGTCTACATGCAACTTAGGATAACCACGCTCTGATTCCAATTGTTGTTCCAGGAGAGGGGAGAAACGTTGTGGATCTTCCCTCATGATTATACATGTAGAGTGAACGACACTATCTAGAGGGTAGGGTTAATAGGTTTTTCAATTTTGGCTTAATTGATTATCGATTAAAACCTAGTTTGACCACAATTACCTCTTCTCACTAGAATTGAACAATGAATACTGAGAACCACTTTAATCACCACAAACCCTTATGTGACACCCTTAAGATCGGGGGTCCTTTGTCAACCCGTTGATCACCCATCAACCCGCGGAAGTACCGGTGAATGCCACACAACCTGACATCACGTCAATAACATCCCCTTCACCAGGATCATAAACCACACAACGTTTGGACAGAGTCTCCCTTGTACCCGACACTCCCAACTGCATAACCCGTGTACATTTAACCACTTGACCCATCCAAGGTCTAATATACGTCAATTTTCACATCATTACACCATGTACCTCCTTTGAGCAAAAGGATTCTACGCTCATAGGTTTAGCAAATGCATTTCAAAGTTTTAAAATTTGAAGAAAACCTACCAGTAGAAGATCTCTAAGTTCTATCGGTAGAAGTGCACATTGGACTGAGATTTTTAGAAAACTGGGGGAAACCTACCGATAGAAGAAGTCCTTGTTCTACCGGTAGAGAAAACTTATGGAATTATTCTACCAGTAGGAAAGATCAACGTTCTACCGGTAGCAGAACCCACTAGAAATGTTCTATCGACAAAATTCAATGTTCTACTGGTAGAACTGTCTACTGGAAAAGTTCTACCGGTAGAAGAACTCGACGTTCTACCGATAGGTCTTCCCAGTTTTTCCCCAATTCGATCCCTTTTCAATTCCAATTCATTCCAACATTGTATATCATTAACCCAAACTCATATAACATGTAATTTTGCATTAAGCGTAGTCCATACGAGTTCGATTACAATCAATTTCATACAATCACATGTCCAAAACTAAATTCCATAATAGTTTTACAAAAACATGATTTAAAAGTCATATTTCGACTTTTCTTCATCAATGAGGGCCCGAGTGAAAGCCGTCTACCGGCACGTGTCCTGCACATGAAATATTGTTCCCATAAAGGGTGAGTCACACCCAATAGGGAAAGTGCAACTCAACAACCTAGATGCATATGAAATGTTCACATGCAACTCAACAAGCAACAATAATCCATTCAAGAATATGCAATTCAACAATGGAATCCTCTATGTCATGCCATGATATGAGATGAGACTCACACATGCAACTCAATCCTAGCCTTCACCGGCTCCCTCAACACATGCAATGCCATGCGTATGAAACCGGGCATCCCAAGCCCCCGTCATTGATGTTACATATCCAATGACTATTTTATAAAACAACCATGTGTCTTTGTTGGGTACACGGATTCTGGTGTCTCACCGCCGATTCCGCACACCGATACACTTTTTTGGACTTGCACCGACGGAAGTGTATCAACCAGTAACCGGGTCTTGCACCCGAGGGAGAATCTAACCCTTCTTGTTATACCCGACACAAGTTTTCATGCAACCGTGAAACGCAGCTGAACCTAGGTCCAACCTTTCCGAGTCCACGTCTCAACCACCGAGAATGGTGTTTGATTCAAAAACATGCACACCCACACCTACACTCATGTTAATGCCCACGAATGTGATGCTTCTCGTGCATATGCAAATATAATATACAATTACATCTAATATCATTATGTAACCAAGTTTTCAATTGCAATATCATCATCATGTTCCACATTTCATGAGGGCAATGTGAACCACTTAGATAACCATCAACAACCTCAATGTCAATATATCAAGGTGCATATACCAACATCAAATCTCAAGCATGTTATAACATAATCAATGCAAATAACACACTTAATCCACATAGGCATTTCATCAAACACCTTCAAGGTATAAATATAAACACATAGCATGCCTAATCAATAAAATTCCCAGGAAATCACAAGTTAGTAAATCAATCCATGCTAGAATTGATTTTAACCATTTTCAATACTCATTTTCTCATTTCAACTACCATAGGCAAGTGCTATACATGAGAATACATCTCTAACACCCTACCCATTCCATATATCAACCCTAGGTTGGAAATAAACCTAATTAGGAAAGGAACCCTACCTCTTGAAGCGTAAAACAAAGGTAGAAAACTCCAAGAACCCGAATCAAGCTCTAATCCTTGCCTTCTCCAAAATCCCATCCTTTGAACTTCGTCCAAACCTTCGATTTTTTGTATGGTCTTGTAGCCCACGGAATACACTTTGTTCTTGGCCCGAGGTAATTCGACCAAAGGAAAGTCGTAGATCGTAGAGAGAAGTTGGAGAAAATCCTAGCTTCTCTCACTTCTTTCTATTTTTCGGAAAATCTGATGGGTATGGGGAGAAAATCTGATTTTCTCCCCTATTTATACCGTTTAGATGCTTGGTCCTCTTTGCGCCACACGTTCTCCTTTTCCTGGACTGATTTTGTCCTGAATCGATTAAATTTCGTTCCGGTTCAAGTTCAAAATATTTTTATTCGAACTAAGTTTAAATTATTTTTCAATTTTCACAATTCAATTCCCGGTCTCGTTTATTAGTTCACACGATAGCCGATCACCTCGTAAAGCGCAAGAAATCTAACTGTCTCAGAATTTAACGAAATTTGACAGGGTAACTAGATTTTGTGAAACGAATCCAATGGTGATGTCCATTTCATCATCCGATTTCTAAAAAAATTTGGTTTTTCAACCCGTATTGTAGCGGCTAATTTGCCGTTTTGCCATTTTTTCATAAAAATTCAAATTTATCCGGGGTGTACACCTTAAACCCATGAAGATTACTGTTAATTAATTTTCAATTAAGTCACACAAACACTCAATCTCACAAGTATCCCAAAACCCAATCCCCAACACAATTATGATCAATTTATATGTCAAGCATTCAAATTATCAAACACATAGTGTGCGTGTGTTCAAACAAATAAGAAGTGTTTATGTAAATAATCAATATGAACACAATCGATTTGTTGATGCAGAAAAGCCTCCTCAGGAAAAATCGAGAGGAACCACTTTGGATTCACCAAAACCAATACCATTGCAAGATACTCATTTCCTTCGTAGATCCCTCCGCCAAAAATCCCTCTCTGACAACTTACATAGATTCACTTGAACACCCCACCGCACGATTCGTTTAGGCCTTGAGCAATCATGGGCATGCCAACTATTCCCTGTATGCACACACCAATGGGTTTGTCAAACCATAAAGATCTTTAACTCTAATTTGTGAGGTTGGATAAAATCTCTAGTGGTAGTCTAGGATCTTAGGGATCTATGTTAGTGGTGGCAACTCTCAAGGTAGAAAATAATTTTTCTCCCTTAGAAATCTCACAAGAGGCTTAACCTAGCTGTGAGAAAGGTTCTCCCTATTTATAGATCCAGAGTAAGAGTAATCTTGGTCAACAAGAAAACTCAGATTCGCGAATGACCAATCGATTGGTGGGAGGGCAGTTGGCACTGGAGTGAAAATGAGGTTCCAATCCATACTTGGAGAGCAGGTTGCTCGAGTGACTATGAGACCGCTCGAGCGAGCCATATTCTCCCTCCATAGCCTTTTCCCATTTTTTTCCCTAAGTCATAAAGAGATCGTTCTAGCTAGCATAGGCAATTCCTACTAGTTTTCTAAGCCTAAAACCAATCAAAAAACTTGTTCTCTTGAGCACTAAAGGGTTTTCTAACCCTAAGTCATGTAGCTTTGACACTTGATTTCCTCCCTTCAATGATGTTTTTGGATCTTCAATCTTGATAACATCATAACCATGAATAGGTTGAGATTTACAACAGACTCCATGAAATTAGTCAATTACAAATGTATATCTAACAAAATTCTTGTCTAACTTCTCTGTTTGACATATTCATCAATGTGGTTGTGGTCGTTGTACTTCTTGTGGGTAAAAGGGGTTCAAAGGGCCAATTGACAAATTAATTAATGAATTGGTAATTGTGGTCATTTAGGTTTAAATTGGTGACTGTCCGAGCAATAATTTTAACAAATCTATTCACCCCCCACTCTAGGTTGTCTAGCAATTCCACGTGTATAATCGTGAAGTAAGATCCATTCGAATCTCCCCCTCCAAATTGGTATTAGAGTGTGGTTACAAATAACAGTTTTTGAATTGTTGTAATTACCAGTTATTCATTGATGAATTATCAAAAGGAAGAAGATTCAATTGCAAGCCCACCACTCTTTGATGGATTTAATTATGCATTTTTGGAAGGCACGAATGAGGACTTTTCTAAAGTCGATTGATGAGAGAGTGTGGTTGTATGTGCATGAGGGTTGGAGCCCTCCCACCATCACTATCACCATCGAATGTAGTGCTCCGGTCACTGAACCAAAGCCCCTAAAGACTTAGTCTAAAACCGAGTTCAAGTCTGCGGGGTGGAACTCAAAATGAATGAATGTGATATGCAATGTTATGATACAGAACGAGTTCTAGAGGATCTCAACTTGTGAGACTTCCAAAGAGGCATTAGACATCTTAGAAGGTTCTCATGAAGGGACACCCTTAGTGAAGATGTCTTGTCTACAGAGGTAAACCTCTTAGTTCAATACTTTGATGATGCGAGAGGATAAAAAATTTAAGTGATTTTTTTGCTAAAATGAGTGACGTTGTCAATTCATCCTTTGCCCTCAGTTTCAAGTATGAGGTCGTTGTGATTAAATGAAAAATATTAACATCTCTACCGAAGAGGTTTAAAGCTGTGGTAATGGTCTTAAATATAGGAGTCAACATGGAGGCGTGTCCGTAGAAGACCTAGTAGGGTTGATATTGAATTTTGAGATGAATCTCCTACCTCCCTAGAAGTCGAGGGGCATGGCCTTGAGCTTGATACGAGAAGAGGGAGATGATTCTGAGTCACCTTACATGGGATGTGAGGACCTAATCTACTTTTCTAGAGAAGGTTTGGAAGTATGTCAAGGCTAGAGATGTTGAGTCCTTCATGTCAAAGGGTAAGTCGAATATACCTAAAAATCCAGTAGATAAAGCATGTGGGGAAATAAATTTTAGCAAGGGGTTGAGAAAAGGGGGCTAGGACTTCAATGCTACGACTGTTAAGAATTTGGACATGTAGCTTTGGAATGTCCTAATTGAAAGAAGATGAATTTGCCCAAAAAAATGAGAAAGGCCATAAAGGCCAAATGGAGTGAAAGTGAGTTTGAGTCCATGTCAAGTGGGGGAATTTCCTCTCAAGAAAATCAAGAAACTTTCACAACTTTTGTAGGCTCACACTCCTCCCCCCCCCCCCCCCCCCCCCCAAAAAAAAAAAAAAAAAAAACCCCTCCCCGAGAGAAACTTTAAGAGGTGAAGTTGAGAGAGAGAGAGAGAAGATGAATTAAGTCCAACCACGATGTTAAATGACTTCGAAATTGTTTCACCTCAACCGGGGATAACATGGAGATTATTGAGGACATTCATGATGCTCATGATCAATTATGTGAAGAGTTCCTCAAACAAAAGAATAGAGTGTTATCATTGAGAGCGAGACTCAACACGAGTGAAGAAGGGAAGAAATTACTTCATGTGGGTTTAGTGAAGTCCAAAGCTCATATTCATGGGCTCGAAGAAGGGAATAATTCCTTGAATGAAAAGTTGAGGTTTTTTAGAGAGAGTGTGTCATGGGATAGTAGATTCCAAGAAAGGTCTAGAGTTTAAGCTAGTCAAACTTGATAGAGACCTTTAGGAGTCACAAGAATACTCTATATGACTTCCCCTAGGTTCAGAAAAATTGGATAATATTTTGCCTATAGAGAATGGTGTTGGTGACAAACGAGGGTTAGGTTACACCAATGAGCACACCGCCACCATTCCTTCCAAGACTGTGTTTGTGAAGGGCAATGCAAACCCATCACCCCCACAAGTGAACAATAACCGTATCCACTTTCTTATGACACAAACCTACCTTTTTCATAATCGTATCCATCACCTATTTTGCTAGAAGGTTTAGACAAAGGCTAGGAAAGATGACTCGAGGTTCCTTGTTATGTTAACGATGGAGATGTTGCACTACAAGAGCTGTCGATTTTGAAGACTTAGATTTAGGACTTTATAGGAGCTTGAGAGCTTTTCTATTTGTTCATTGTCCATGATTAAGTACTGTATTTTATTTGTTTCGATACCTGTGATTATATTTGTTTCTTGCATTGTCTTTACTAAATCTATAGGTTCTCAAGCATACTGGGCTAGCATTTCTTATATGTTGCATGGATTTCACTTGCATGATGCTAACATGAACATGCCCTATGTTTCTCTTGGTGATTCCATACCTGTGATTATATTATGTCATTTACATGTGATGCTTTTCACGAGGTATTGGTTAAGCTGTTGTAAGCTGGATTATGATCTTCAAAGTACTTATCCGAAGTTAGTTTTGTACCTAGTCTTTGAGATTGTGAGGCTTTTGAAATGAGTGTTGAGATTACTTTACAATTAATTTTATTCTTTGTGGTTTTCGATTTGTAATATTAAATTTCTTACTCTTATATTTTATCACCAAATTGCCAAAGGGGGAAATTGTTAGAAAATTGATTGTAATCAGTAATTTCGTGAAGGGTTGATGTAAATCTCAACCTAGTTCTATGGTCACGATGCTCCAAAGATCAAGCTCTAAAAGCGTCAACTAAGGACAGAGTTCAAACTACAAAGCCAAATTAAGAGATCTCCAATGCACCTTTAATGCTTAGGAAAAATGTAATGACCTAGATATCTAAGAACCATTGGTTTATTTATAGACTTAGCTTAATTAGGATAATGGAATTGGAATTCGGAATATCCGTGAATGACTCTTAGGCTTTTCATGAAAAGATTTTCTAAACCTTAAATTTGTTTTGGAAACATAGAATGGGTCATGTATCGGATCCTATTTGAACAACACTCTGTAATGCTCAATAAGTTAAGTTTTTGTTGGGTTTCTTACTTAAAAATCAGTAAAGATCACCCTCTGTTCGGGTGCTTTTGGCTAGAGCAGTTTTTAAACACTTAGGGAGACTAAACTAAAAACATCTCCAATGGTGCTTGCTGGCAAAATAAGAGGCCCTGGGTGTCATGGCTTCCACCCATCTACTTGGGGGGAGTCATGACCATCTGCTGAAAGATTTGGAGGAGAGAGAAACGACAGAGAGAGAATGAGATAAGAGAAAATAAAGAAAGAGAAAGTGGGTACTTTGCAAAATTCAATTTTCAAAAAGGAAGGATTCAAGCAAGGTGAGGTATAATCCTAGACTAATTTGGATGCTAGGAAGCCATTTATGTAATTTAATTTGTGTTTTGATCATTGTTATGCATGAAATCCTGTCTTGAAGTTTTTGGGTTTTATATGATTATGAAATGGGTATGTTTATTTGAGGGTATTTGGTTTAATTAATCATGGGACTTTTGTTTTTGGATGTTAGATAGGATGTTTGGTGGTGGTTTGGAAGGCCGCCATGGCTGGTGGTGATGGTTTGAAGGTTAGGAAGACGAAGCTAGATTTTATGAAACTTGAAATTTTAATTTCTTTAATTTGTGTGTTTAACTGTGAAAAGGGAATTGTACTAGCCTAAAACGGACCCCAAGGATTTCATTTCTACCATTTAAAATTGGTTTTGGGGTTGTGTAGAGGGTGAAAAGGCCATTTGCAGGTCTAGTCATAGTGGAGAACTCTTTTTTTTTTTTTTTTCAAACTTTGGCTTGATTTTTGATTGGGTTTGGGTTTTATTCGAGGTCCCTCACTTATGGGGTTTCACCGAGGGATGTGACGGGAGTACATAGACTTAGAAAATAGTGAGATTGATGTACTAGAGAGGGAGATATTGGTGAATGAAGTGGGGTGGTTGGAAGAGAAGAAAAAACCTAGGGTTTTGGTTGGAAGTTGAAGAAGGAAGAAGAAGAAGATAGGGGAGGGAGTCTAGTGGACCCCGATGGCGTGTGAGGGGTCCAATGGACCCCTGGTTTGTGGGGTTATGACCCTAAGATGTCACAACCCAATTTTTATTAAAGCGTGATTTAATAAAAAGTAATATTTATCCCAAAATCTCTTGTCGGTTTACAATAATAATTGAATGAAATGAAACATTTGGTTTTATCAAAACATATTTTTTTAAAAATTTTGGCCAAATTTCATTTGAAAATTTGGCTTCCAACCAGATAGTAAGAGCATCCATATGAGAGCATAACATAATTCAAACTAACTAAACATCCATAACATACCTCCATCAAAATATAACCCAACTAAAGTCGGGGTTCCAATTAGAGGCTCGCAAAGTTCTCCTAAACCCAGATACATCCAATACAAATATATACCAAAACGTAATACACAAAGTCATAACTTTAATTACAACACCCAAAATAATAATCCCTCTATGGGCTGATCGAGTGTACACCACAAGTGTCTCAAGTCAACATTTTCAAACATAATGTTTGTGTGCTAACATTTCTACATAAGTTCTAAAGGTAAATACAAAAATATTCCAAAAGAGATTCTTCCTAGTCCAAGCTGCCACAAGCATCCGATCACTTATGCCCCAAGATGCATGCTAGTCTTTGAAAGTATTAGTAAGGGATAAGCAACCACAGCCCAGTAGAGTAATTATTTTCCCAAGTATTTACAAAGTTTTAAAGACCAACATTTCACAAATCATACGAATAAGTAATGCAAGCTTTCTATAATCAACTATAGGTACAAGATAATAAGCAGAGTATTTATAAAAAAATCTCCCAACACATCATTATTAGAAATATACAAGTTATAAATCATAGTTTAGACATTTGAAGCCAAACCATCATAGTAAATATCATGCATGCCTCGCATACAAACAAAATAACCAATCAAATACCGGTTCAATCATGAACCATCACTGGAGAACTTTTTGGGTCTTGCACCCTAGGGTCTCATCGCTTTTCTTGCTTTTCAAGGGGGACGTGTAGGATACAACTTATGACGCCACTATATATATATGGTCTTGGAAACTTCGAAGCATAATTTGTAAAATAATCGCAAGGTTTAAGTTTGCGCGTAATGACTTTTGGATCAAATATAGAGTTGGAGGCATGTAAATTTTAGAAGGGTAGTTAAATAATCATTCTAAAAGTTTATAGGTCAAAAGAACGTGGCTATTGAATCCGAAAGCGGCAAAAAAAGTTGGGTTAGACATTTAGTCGGTATTGCGATCTAAAAGGGTAAAAATTATAAATTTGGCATTTTGGGTATAATTTGGCTTGGATTTTTATATAACTCATAAAAATAAATGTTTTTACCCTAAAATAACATTAAAAATGGATCCGAAACATCAAAAAACTTAAGGGTAGTCATACGGGTCAAATTAGAGAAGTTTAGGGACAAAATTATAATTTTGGAGAAAATACTTTTTTTTTTGTCCTGTGAACAGTACTCGGGCGTGAATTTCTGCCATTATAACCCCATTTTCATCATTTCTCTCATTTTTCTCACACCTTTCACCCAATACTACTCCATAAACCTTAGAATTAGAGAGAGAAAGAGATAGGAAGAGAGAAGAAAGTTATTAGAGCTTGGGCTTTTGCTTGAAAACTTATGAACATTATTTGAGATTCTTGAATTCACTTGAAGATTTGAAGGTGGAGCTTGGGTTCTTGGGCTTTGAGGTAGGGTTTTCCTTTCTCTTGCATATACATTGATGCATCTCATGTATGTTCTATATTTATTTATTTAGTATGAGCTAAATACATGCTATGGGTCTTAATTAAATGATGAGTTTACTATGAATTTGTAAACCTATATGCTTTAAATGAATTTGGGTATTGTGGGTTTGAAACCCTAACTGGATTTTTGTTATGGGTGTTTGATTGAACTTAAGATTTTGGATTCTTTAGAATATATGTGATTTTGTATATATTGTATTTGATTTGTCTCTTAAAAATGAGTATGTTACTTTGTAAATGTGTATTTGGAGATTTTATGTCTATCATGTGTTTGATAAAATGTCAAAGTGACTATAAGTATTGAAATGATAAATTGTAAAAAGAGGTATTGATTTTTATAATATGATTTAGTATATTTTACCATGATTTGGGGTATTGTTGGGTTATTTTAAAGTATGGAAAGGATGATGTTGATCTATATAACTTCTCAATCATTTAATTTGCGAAATTTGCTATAAAATGGTACAAATTGTATTTTTAGTGTGTATGTGAGTTATTTTGAAAATGTGTTATGTTGAAAATAGACATGTGAGACTTTGTAAAACTATGTATTTTTTAAAAAGTGTCGAAATTGTGGTTGGTGTTGGGAATGGAAGGTGATCATGAAATTATGGTTTGAAACTTGTATGCTCGATACCGACTGGCAGAGAGGGTTAGTAGACGGTTGGGGCTCTTAAGTGGGGTTACCAAGACGGCTACTAGTCCTAGGAGGGATTGGTGATGATAGTGATTTTCGGTGACAACTTGTGTAGCATTACAAGTTGTCCCCTACACATCCCCCCTGAAAAGCAATAAGGGCGATGACACTCTAGGGTGCAAGACCCAAAAGGTTCCCGGTGATGGCTCATTCGTGAACCGGTGTTGATTTGATGATATTTGTCCGTATGAGTAGCATACATGAATTTTGGGTGCCAAGAAACCAATAGACTAATATTCCAACAAACCTCTTGAGTGGGATAAGGTAAGGTAAGGTTGAGGCGAAAGTACGTGTAGTTAATATTTTTGAAAAATACTTATGAAATTGTGTTCAAAATAAGAAATGATTACTTTACCAAATTTGTTATACATATACTTGTATAAAGATTTCTCACTTCGTACTTTATAAAATCAATGGTGTTGCATTATGTTTTAAGAAGAATGGTTTTATAGTGTTACCTTGAGATTTGATTTCGATGTGGTAAATTCCTTGATGTTTTCACTTATGTATTTCAAATGATAGTACGTAGTGTACTTTCAAAAATGCTTACTACTTATCGTGTACCTAGACTTATTGATAAATTATTTAATTACCTATCATTATGATTGTAAACTGTTGGTATTTCAAACCTTGTATATGTTTGAGAAAAGGATTATCCTACTAAGTGTGTGGTTGCTCACCCCTATCATTTAACATTTTTAGTTATGGGCATATGTTGGTGGAATTCTGTTGGTGGAATGCATAATGGGAGTCGAGGTAGAAGATAGTTGTTGTGATTTTTATATATTTAGTTAGAGTATGTAAAGAACAATGTACGATGATATATATTATTGAGGATTTTTAAGTGATTTATATCTTGATTAATTTGAGAGAATATGTATAGATTGAGACTTTTTAAATGGTTTACTTATAAAAAAATTTAGATATTTTGTATATTATGTTCATGACGAAGAATTTTAAATAATTAGATTATAACCCGGGTTTGGGAGGACTTCGTGAGCCTCCATTTGCCACCCCGGTATTGAACGGTAATGACTTATTTATGGATATCATGAGAAGGGATGTATATGATTGATATGATGCGAATAACTAGTTAGGTATAATTATTATGTTTAATTCTCTCACAGGTAGCTCACACCAATTATCTGGATGTTCGATTTTCAAAGGAAACTCTACTGAAATTTTCTAACCAAAAAAAAAAAAAGGATTTATAGATGATTTTACAACAAATGGGCATTTTCTTTTGGAATGAACAAAGTTTTTTTTAATCACGCTTTTATGAAATTTGGGGCGTGACAATCACCAAAAATTACTACCATAACCAATCCCCCTTAGGACTAGTAGCCGCTTTGGTACCCCATTCAATAGGCCTCAACCATCTACTAGCCATCTGCCTGTCAATATCGAGCATACACTTTCCAAAAATCATTATTTTCTATGTCCATAAACCCTTTTGAAAACTCATGTCATAACCTTGACATTTTATCAAACATGTAGTATGCTCAAAATTTATATTTTCAAAGCAACACAACAATTTCCAAGAGAATAAGTCATATACAATATGTACAAGATCATAGCATACTCCAAAACCCTTAAATCATAGGTTTAATCAAATACTTATAACCAAAATCAAACTAGGGTTTCAAATCCACAACACTAAAATCATTGTTATTTATGCATGTAGGTTCACAATTCAAGGCATACCCAACATTAAATCAAGATTTATAGCAAGTATTTTTCCATCAAACACATACTAAGGTTTACCTAAAGAAAATACATGAGATGCACAATGTAAATGCAAGAGAGAGAAAAAAACCCTACCCAGGAATCATGAATTCCCAAGCAAAGCCCAAGCTTTACAAACCTTCTTCTTCCTTCTTCTCTTTTTCGATATCTTGTCCTATGGTTCTAAGAGCTATTGGGTGAGAATGGAAAGAAATAATGGGAGAAATGAGACTGAAAATAGGGTTTTATATCAACAATTCTTATTTTTACTGTTTATGGGGTCAAAAAGTGCATTTTTCTCCAAAACTATGATTTTGTCACTAAACATCTCCAATTTGATCCCTCTAACTACCCTAACGGTACGTTTGGATGACAGTAATCTTAATTGAGAATGGGTATCTCATTCCTAGTAATGAGATACCTAGGTTTTAATTATCATAATAATCTTATATTTAGTGTTTAGTTATTGTCAGTAATCTAGTGTGAGAATTATTGTCATTGCCAAATTATGTTAGGAAATATTTAGTTTTAGACAAGAGATTGATTTTAGGAGGAGAACTTAATTTTTGAAATGAAGTTAATTTTAGGAAGGAGTTTCATTTTGGGATTTTTATTCCTTTTATAGAATACCCAATCAATGTAGGTATGAGATAACCACAATTGGCCATGGGTTTAGGATACCCACCATTATTGGGAATTGAATTATTGTAGTAATCTTATTCTCGAGTTAGATTACTGAATAATTGAATCTCCAAACATGGTAATCTAGGATTTAGGAATGAGAATCTCATTCTCAATCAAGATTACCGCCATCCAAATGGGGCCTAAGGTTTTTGATATTATGGATTCATTTTTAATGTTATTTTAACCTAAAAACATTTATTTTTATGATTTATCTCAAAACCAAAGTCAATTGGTACCCGAAACACTAAAATTATTATTTTACCCCTCTGAACCGCTATATGAACTAAACGTCTAATCCAAAGTTTTTGGACCTCCCGAATTCAATGGTAATTTTATTTTGGCATAAAAAAAATAAATTTACTTATTTATCCTTATCAATTTTAAACACCTTAAAAATAAAATTTGACCTGAAAGCCAATACACCCGTAACTCAAACTTACGCGACTATTCTTTTAACAACGATTCGAAGTATGAAACACGGGATCTCACATAAGATGCCTACAAAGGTCCCCATAAAATCTTCAGTCAATCCGACGCCCAGATCAAAAAGAGGTGTAAAAAGTCTGTTTTTCCCTCTAGAGCCAATTTGACCCAGTTTTTGGATGATTTTAGACAAATAGATTTTATATTCATTTTTAAATAGTTGAATTGAGTATGTGTATGAAATTTCATTGAAAAATGACATTATTTTATTTTTGGCAGTTTTAGACTGAAATACCATGACTGGTAGGGTTTCTCAATTTCGGATCAGGCGATGTTTTTCAAACTTGTTCTAAAATTATCTCATACATTATTTATAAATATTTTTCTTGTTTTAAATTGCATGATTGGGTGTTTGAACATTGGTTTGAGATCCAAACCCCGATTAGGGTTTTGAGTGCGATTACGCACAACTGTTGGAAATGACCATATGATTCAAATTGAATGAAACACCAAGGTCCTTTTGAATGAAATGAAAAGTGCACATAGGTTTGATTGGCAGAGGGTTTACATTTCAGGTTGAGACCATAGAGGATTTCATTGAGTTTGTAAATGCCTAGGTGGCCTTGTTGGTCTTCGAACTTGGGTACTGAACTTTGACTAGGGAGCGTATCTTCCTCGAGGTCCTCCAAAATGTTGGATCACATATTCGTATCGACCCTGAGTGGTCTATTAGGATGATTGCCCACTGGTATAGCACTCTCTAAACTCTCTTTTTACTGTACTATTTTGTTTAAATGTTACTAATTTACATGAAATAATGTTGTTTTCTCGTATATACGTATCAAATGCTCATTTTTCTTTTGCCCAATGATGTTAACCTATATATTTTCAAACTCACATGCCTTGAATTAAGTTATTCTTCTGAGTTGTTGTTGTTCACCCTACGTGATTTTCCCCCTTTTCAGATTGGACTGAGGTGGGGATGTTTGCATATTGTTAAACTATTGGTGCTTTTGAATAGCCTATGTATGAGTGTGTTAGAGTATGTAATAGAATAGGTGTAACTCTAATATAAGTGATATGTAGCATATGTTTAGTAATGTAATAGGTTGACTGTGGTGTATGTATCATATCTGTTTTATTCTAAATACTCTAGTTTGGTTTGTGTGGGTTGGTCTACTAAGTTACGTTTGATCACATTAACACTATTAAATGCTTCCACGGGTTGTATTAATTTATGTTGCTTGTCTGGGTGAACCAGGGTGTGATAGTAAACTTTGGTGTGTCATAGAAAACATGTCAAAAGTGGTGTTTATGTGTGTGAATATGGAGGTGATACGTGACAAGCACAAAAAAACAGTGGGGGAATATGGAAGTGACACATGGCAAGAACAACAAAGCCCTGGGCGGGTGCGTGTGTGACAAGTTTTGGACACTTGTCACGTTGCATGTCATGTGGTATGCATGCATGACAAGTGTCAAGCTAGGAGATATGCTTGGCATTCAAGGTGCCACCACCTACTTTCTTTTTCTTATAAACTAACTCATTTCCCTCACTAGTAAACTGCACCATAAAGAGGAAAAGGAGAGGGAAAGAGAAATATGTGGTGTCAAAAACAATGGCGAAATGAACTCCAATCGAGATGAAAGTTTTGTATGTTGCTCCTAAGATGGTGCTGATAAGATCTATTAGTATAATTTTTTGGTTTGACGCATAGGGTAGTATACAATATGATTCTATCTTTTAAATCTCTTTTCAAAGAATGTTCTATTGATTATCTCAAAATTGTATTTTTTTTTTTTGTTTGTTATTTTTTGATCGATATGAATTTGAGCTAGCTGTGTTTTGAGCTAATTACTTTGGGACTGACTGGTACATGTATGAAGTGCACTTGGGACATATTTAGTGAAACGTGATTCTGGCCCTATGAGGTGTGAGTGTGGTCCTGCAGGGTGTGATTAATCGACACAGGTTTGAATTTATGTCCAAATGTTACTTGGCATGTTATCAAGATGAATCAAGTATGAGGCAATGTATGTTGTGATATGTCATATTTGATTCATAATTTCGCAATTGCTTATCGATTGAGTTATTTGATATTCGACCACTCATACTCTTATCGTTGAGCATATTGTTTCCTGTCATATTATATACTTTCCCACTTAATTAATTTTTCAGGAGAGTTTTAGAGCAAAGTTCGTGATTGAAATTATTTGAGGAACCAGAGATTATATAAATTGTGTATTATGTAAATTAGGAAATGTATTTGTAATTGGAGGTTCTATTATCAGTTTAATGTTTATTGGCATAATTAGAGCTCTGGCCTATGTATTTGGAGATATATTTTGTGAAATATATCATTTGATCAATCAATTAATGCATTTAGGAAATCGGGCCTTTACAAAGTAGTATCTGAGCGTAGGTGATTCCGTAGACTGTCATAGGTTTAGTTATTTAGGATGACGACCTTTGGGTAGTGGAGAAAATTGATTTATGATGAACAAAGATTTATCATATCACACATTTTACCTATGGTGATCTATCTATCTGTTTGTGGATTAAGTTTGATTTTATTGGAGATGAATTTCAAGGATAATTTGTACATGGACTATTGTGATTGGGACCTATAAAACCTGGAAAAATTTGAACTTTTATGAAAAATGGCAAAACAGTAATTAGTCATTATGGTACGGGTTGAAAACCCAAATTTTTTTAGAACTCGGATGACGAAGTGGACCTCACCGTTGGATTCGTCTCGCGAAATCTAGTTACCCAGTCAATTTTCGTTGAATTCTGAGACAATCAAATTTTTCGTGTTTTACGATGTGATTGGCTGTCACGTGACCAAAATAAACGTGATCGGGATTTGATTTCTTAACATGAAAAATATTTTAAATTTAGTTCAAATAAAATATATTGAACATAGCACGGAACAAGATTTAATTGATTCGGAACAAAATCAGATCAGGAAAAGACGGGACGTGTGGCGCGTTGTAGGCCAAGTATCTAAGGAGTATAAATAGGGGAGAAAAATTAGATTTTTGGAATAGAGAGAGAGAGAGAGAGAGAAATTCAAGGGTTCTTCAATCTTCTTCTTGCGATCTAGGGTTAGTCGTTCGTCGAATCACTTCGGGTCAAGAACAAGAGTTGTTCTACTCGACGAGAGCTACGACTACATACCAAAAATCACGGATTTTGCCCAAGTCTCAAGATTGAGATTTTTGGAAATCAAGGTTTTGGAGCTTGATTTGGGCTTCTTGGAATTTCTATGTAAACCCCCACATGTTTATATTAATATAGTAATGTACTTGTTTAGTGATTCTTATATATGTAATGACATAAGAATAAACCATATATATATTGAAACCGTAAGAATAAATACTAGAAAGGCAAATTGATTGTGAAATTTAATTTTTAGTTTTGAAATAAATCATAAAATAAATGTTTTTAGGTTAAAATAACAATAAAAATGAATCCGGAATGTTGAAAAACCTTAGGGTAGTCATATGGATCAAATTGGAGATTTTAGTGGCAAAACCGTAATTTTGGAGAAAACAAAAACAGACTGTGAACAGTGTTTTTCGGGGTTGACTGTGTTTAAAACACTGATTTCAGCCCTTTACTCACATTTCTTTCACTCCACTCTCACCCCACACCTCTTGGAACCTTAGAGGAAGATTAAGGGAGGAAGAAAAGGGAAGAAGGAGGTCTATAGGGCTTGGGCTTTCACTTGGAATCTTTGATTCAAGGTAGAAGTTTCTCTCACTCTGGTTCATTGAGGCTAGGGCTATATATATATGTTTTTGACTCTAAATTTTAGATATGTGTTAGGAAATCTTTGATTGTTGATATTCTTGCAAATATTATCATGTTTAAAACAAGGCTATGGTTAGATTGCCATGAAACCTCTAATTTCTTGTTTTGAAAACCCTTGTTCTCATGAGAGGTGGATTTTTCTCTCAATATTCATTTGTTCTTGATTTCTAAAACTTTAGTGCTTTGTGTTGAGTAATAAATAATGTTGTTGTGATCTCTTGTGTTTTTCCTTAATTGGTCATTAGAATTGTTACATGATAAATTTGGGGATTTTTGAGGTATGCTTGTAAAATGAGAAATTGTGGATTTTGTATTTATTTGGAATTGTTGGAGAATTGAGAATATTTTGGTTTCCTCATTTGTATGGTTGTTGTGATGGACTTGGATTGCCATCGAGAGATGTCGTAGAGTGTTAGAGGTTAGTCTATCCCAGTGGGGGTGAGATGGTTTCCTAACACTTGTAGTGGATTGTCATTTGGTAATGCGACCACTATCGTTTACGGGAGTTCGAACAAGGGATGGTATACTTTCCCTGGGAAGGGACTCGTCACTGCCATTGGGATGGTAGACGCCATTTCCTAAAGTGTTTGTGATTGTGATGGTGATTGGTGGACTATGTATAATCGTTGGGTAGATTCATGAGAAGCAATCAACATACATGGTACGGGGGATGAACTAATATACATGGGATGATGGGTTGGATCGTCTTGGCCGGTGCATTGGTATGGGACAATGCATCGGAAGGCGCCCTTCGTAAATGGCTTAAAGTTGGAAATGGTATATTGTTATGAAATTTACCTTAACCTTTCACTTGATTATTGTTACGGCTTAAACTTGATGTAGTAGCCATGGTTTGGGCTTATTCTTTTGGATAATGTTGTAAATATTTTATGGATCAATGGACCTGGTGTGGTCAATGTAGTATAATTGCACATGTTGTGTTTTGGGTAGAGCTCCCGAACAAAGGAGACTCTGCCCGAATTTTGTTAAATTAAGGAACCCCGGTTATTTATGAATTTTATTAGTTGCTCTCATGGTATGAATGGTGTTAGAAGGTAATGCCTTCCAAGGTGGTTTTTGGGGCGTTACAGAATTTGGTATCAGAGCTTAGGCTTTAGGTCTTACATGGGAGCTGTAGGTTATGGATCACCACTAGAGATGTAGGATTAGGGTAAAGGAAATTGTTGGTCTAGTTTTATATGAACCATATGCTTTAGATTAAAGTAATACTTAGGATAACTTGTACATCAATGAAACTAAATTGTGAATTGATGTGCAAGATGGACGGCAGAAATGTACGCGGACGTGGACGTGGGCGTGTTCGTGGAGGCCCAGCACCACCGCCGCTACTACCCCCCGATGCCATGCAAGGCATATATCAATGCTTGAGTGTAACGCCCCAGAACACACCCTGGACGACATTACATTCTAAAACATTTACATCATGAGAGCACTAAGATAATCCATCAATAAGAAAAATTTTCCATTCATCATCCATAGAATTTACAATATCATCCCAAAAGAATAAGCCCAACAATGGCATTTATATTTCAAAAATTAATTAAAGTAGCACAGCGGAATAAACAAAAGAAATCCAGACTACACTGTGTTTCAAAAGAATATTCTAGTCTAGAACAAAAGTAGACGACATCTCTAAATGTCCCACTCAGGATCCAAGTATCCCTCTAGTGAAGCCTCTCCATGGCCCAGCTCGTTCGCACCGAGCTCATCCTCTGACACGAAATCTGAAAAATGTTCAACTGTAGGGGGTGAGCACGAAGCTCTGTAGAAAAATTCTTCCAAACCCGAACAAGGTTTAGAAACAGATAAAAATCGGTCGGTATCATTTAGTAAATAACATATATCAATTTTGAAAGAAAACGGGACATTTCAATATAGATCTCAAGTTTAAGCCGTAACAATAATCAAATGAAAGGTTACGGTAAATTTCATAACAATATACCATTTCCAACTTTTAGCCATTTAGGAAGGGCGCCTTCCGATGCATTGTCCCATACCAATACACCGGCCAAGGCGGTCCAACACATCATCCCCTTTTATATTGGTTCATCCCCGTACCATGTATGTTGATTGCTTCTCATGAATCTACCCAACGATTATACCTAGTCCACCAATCACAATCACAATCACAAACACTTTAGGAAAGGGCGTCTACCATCCCAATGGCAGTGACGAGTCCCTTTCCAGGAAAAGTATACCATCTCTTGTTCGAACTCCAGTGAACGATAGTGGTCGCATTACCAAATGACAACCCACTACAAGTGTTAGGAAACCATCTCACCCCCACTGGGATAGACTAACCTCTAACACCCTACGGCATCTCTCGAAGGCAATCCAAGTCCCTCACAACAACCATACAAATGAGGAAACCAAAATATTCTCAATTCACCCACAATTCCAAATAACTACAACATCCACAATTTCTCATTTTACAAACATATCTCAAAAATCCCCAAATTAAGCATGTGACATTTTCAATAACCAACCAAGAAAAATGCAAGAGATCACAACAATATCATTTTATTACTCAACACAAAACACTATGATTTAGAAATCAAGAATAAAGGAAGAGTTCAAGAAGAAAACCCATCACTCTTGAAAACTAGGGTTTTTCAAACAAAAAAGGGATTTCATGGGTATACAACCCTAACTTTGTGTTAAACATGTTAACAATTGCAAGAGAACCAAGAAACAATGAACCCATAGCAAATACATATGATTAGGAGTCAAAACATATATATATAATAACCCTAACATCAAGGAACAAGAATGGAAGAAAACCCCTACTTGATGTTCTTGAAAACTCTAGGGTTTGATCCTTGAATCACCCTTTAACCTTGTGTTTTTTCCCCTTTTGATCTTGAGTTTCTCTCTTCCTTTCTTTCTCTCCTAGGGTTCTAAAGTGTTTAGTGTGAGAGTGGAAATGAAGAATGGGGCAAATGAGGCTAAAAAGGGTGTTTTAAAACACCAAAATCCCGATTTTTACTGTTCGGCGGGCGTCAGATAAATCGTACCGGTACGCGGTACGGTACGATATGGTACCGGTACGCTGTACCGGTACGGTTAAGCTACTGGAGTAGTCGTACCGGTACACGGTACCGGTACGGTATGGTACCGGTACGCGGTACCGGTACGGTATGGTACTGGTACTGTTTGACTGCCTGATTCTTGTTCCGACCTCCATTACCGTCCAATCCATTCCTAAACCAACCAAATCCATTCCAAACTTCTGCAACACATATTTCTACCCATATCCACATTTTTACCACTATTATTTACTATATATCTATATACATATATATATAAAAAATGAAATGCGGGGTGTTACAATCCACCCCCCTTAAAGAAAGTTTCGTCCTCGAAACTTACCTCAAGTAGCGAACAAATATGGATACTTCTCCCGCATTTCTTGCTCCGGTTCCCATGTAGCTTCCTCCACTCCATGGTGTTGCCACCGAACCTTTACCAATCTGATAACTTTGTTGCGAAGCACTTTTTCCTTGGTGTCGAGAATTTCTACCGGTTGTTCTTTGTAGGTTGCTCCGTCTTGGATTTCAATCTCCTCCAAGTTCACGACTGGAGTTGCATCCGAGTGACACCTTCTCAACATGGACACGTGGAACACGTCATGTACCCCATACAACTGAGCTGGTAATCGCAACTGATACGCCGCTTTGCCCACAACTTTGATCACTTCAAATGGCCCGGTATATCTTGGCGCTAACTTTCCCTTCTTGCCGAATCTAAATACTCCTTTCTTGGGCGACACTTTGAGAAATACGTAGTCTCCCACCTTGAATTCTAAGGGTCTTCGTCTGTGGTCCGCATAGCTCTTCTGTCTACTTTGCGCCGTCCGTAGCCTCTCTCGGATGAGTTAAATCTTCTCCGTAGTTTCTCGAACAATGTCCGGTCCCAACAAACTACTCTCGCCGGCTTCTAACCAACACGTCAGTGATCGGCATGGTCTTCCATACAATGCTTCATACGGTGCCATCCCAATACTTTCCTGATAGCTGTTGTTGTAAGCGAACTCCACCAACGGTAAGTGGTCGCTCCAACTCCCCTTGAAGTCCAACGTGCAAACGCGTAACATATCCTCCACAATCTGTATCACCCTCTCAGATTGGCCATCCGTTTGGGGATGAAAGGTGGTGCTGAAGTGCAACTCTGTCCCCATAGCTCTTTGAAGACTTTGCCAAAATTGCGCTACGAAACGAGAATCACGATCCGACACAATGGATAGCGGGACTCCATGCAATCTCACTATCTCGCGAATATAGAGCTTGCTCAGGGTCTCTAACGTGTCGGTGGTCTTCATACCCAAGAAGTGAGCGGACTTGGTGAGTCTATCAACAATGACCCATACGGCATTATGCCCTCGTGAAGTCCGTGGAAAGCCAGATACGAAGTCCATGGTGATGTGATCCCACTTCCACTCTGGGATAGGCAAAGACTGTAGTAATCCTCCTGGCTTTTGATGTTCGATCTTCACCTGTTGGCACACTTCACATCTTGCTATGAACCTTGCCACATCCTTCTTCATTCCCTTCCACCAATATTGGCGCTTCATGTCTCTATACATTTTTGTGCTACCTGGGTGGATAGCAAACTTGGAGCGATGACACTCTCCAAGTATTTCCTCCTTTAGGGACGAATCGTCGGGAACGCATAATTTCTCCCCATACCTTAATTCTCCGTTTCTTAAAGACCAACCCTCCATAGTTTCTCCATTTTCCAATTTAGCTCGCATCGACGCTAATTCAGGATCCACGCATTGCAATTCCACAACCCTACGTTGGAGAGTAGGTTGAGCCACAAGGTTGAACAAACATGGTCGGGATCCATCTTCTCCAACCCATAGATCAAAATCTCCAAGGGCATCCTTCAACTTCCATTTACTTGCAAGAACATTGAGTTCACCCCAAGACTTTCGGCTAAGTGCATCGGCGACTACATTGGCTTTCCCCAGATGGTAATTGAGCGTGAACTCGTAATCTTCTAAATACTCAATCCACCTTCTTTGGCGGAGATTCAAATCCTTCTGCGTGAAGATATATTTGAGGCTTTTATGATCTAAGAACACTTGAAATTTCTCCCCGTATAAATAACATATCCACAACTTAAGAGCAAAAACCACAGCGGCTAACTCCAAGTCGTGAGTGGGATAGTTCTGTTCGTGAGTTTTGAGTTGCCTTGATCCATAAGCAACTACCTTTCCTCCTTGCATTAGAACACATCCCAAGCCTCGTAGCGAAGCATCTGTGTACACATCATATCCCTCCCCACTACTCGGAATAATGAGGACAGGAGCCGTCGTCAACTTCTCCTTCAAGGTGCGAAAGGCTAGCTCACACGCTTGAGTCCACACAAATTTTTCTCCCTTATTTGTAAGGCGAGTCATCGGCATCGCAAGCTTTGAGAAACCTTCTACGAACCTCCGATAGTAACCTGCTAAACCCAAGAAGCTACGTATCTCGGTCACATTCTTCGGTGGTTCCCATTTCATCACAGCCTCAATCTTTGCGGGATCAACAGCTACTCCTTTCTCGGATACAACATGGCCAAGGAACTTCACTTCCTTCATCCAAAACTCACACTTGCTCATCTTCGCATATAACTTATGTTCTCTCAAGGTTTGTAGCACAATAGAGAGATGACGGGCATGTTCCTCCTGAGTCTGTGAGTAAATCAATATGTCATCAATAAACACAATGACAAATTGATCGAGGTAAGGCCGGAAGACTCTGTGCATCAAATCCATGAAGGCTGCGGGGGCATTAGTCAATCCGAACGGTATCACCGTATACTCGAAATGACCATACCGGGTACGAAAAACAGTCTTAGGAATATCCCCCTCCTTAATCCGCAGTTGATGGTACCCTGTGCGAAGATCAATCTTGGAGTAGTACCTCGAACCCCTCAACTGATCAAATAAATCGTCAATTCGGGGCAAAGGATATTTATTCTTCACGGTAACCCGATTCAACCTTCTGTAATCCGTGCACAACCGTAGTGTCTCATCCGTCTTCTTCACAAAGAGGACCGGGGCTCCCCAAGGTGTGGTGCTCAAACGTATAAACCCAATGGCCAATAGATGATCCAATTGCTTCCTTAGCTCCTTCAACTCCAAAGGTGCCATTCGATAAGGGGCAATGGATATGGGTTCAGTTCCTGGATAGAGATCAATCTTGAACTCAATCTCCCTTTGTGGAGGTAACCTAGGTAATTCGTCAGGGAAGACATCTGAAAAATCCGATACTATCAACACTACGTCCGCATGGGATTTATCCCGATCATCTCCCATTAAGCTGGCTAAGAAACTCAACTGGCTTCCCGCCTTCGCTTTCAAGAATTTACTACCCGTAGTAGGAAATGGATGGGAAGAATTACAATCATTCATGAAAGTAAAGACTACCCCTCCCAGTAATTGGAATGAGATCCGCTTGCGAAAACAATCCATCACCGCACGGAAAGCGGACAACAAATTCATCCCAAATATAACGTCATACCCCTTCATGTCTAACACAACCAAATCTACAATCAACTCTTGCTCCCCAATGCGAAGCACACATTCTCTACATACCCTAGTTGTATCCAATCGTTCTCCCGTAGGCAAGTCAACATTCAATGCATGTTCTAGCTTCTCGAAACCCAATCCCAAATTAGTAGCATACGCAGTACGTATAAAAGAATGAGTCGCACCGGGATCAAATAGAATTCGGGCCCAAGAATTGTAAAGAAGAACGATACCTTCCACAACGACATTGGAGGCATCTTCCTCCGGTTGGGTCAAAGCAAATACCCTCCCCTGAGTGGCTCCACCTGGGGCTAGAGCTCCCAACGGCCTCTGCTGCTGTAGTGGCTTGTTTGCAGCCACTTGTCCTGTCGCTTGGTTGTCCCTCGGTGGAAGCGATGGGCAATTGTGTCTGAAGTGCCCCACTCCTCCACATGCAAA
The DNA here is from genome assembly GCA_951799425.1 of Ilex aquifolium. Taxonomy (NCBI): domain Eukaryota; kingdom Viridiplantae; phylum Streptophyta; class Magnoliopsida; order Aquifoliales; family Aquifoliaceae; genus Ilex; species Ilex aquifolium. The sequence goes on along the minus strand of OX637397.1, from coordinate 21,475,937 downwards.
ACACTGATGAGGGTCTGTGGCTGTCCTCCCCGGTACACCTCCTGCTCCTCGAGCTACCTGAGGTCTCTGTCCCCCTGCCTGATCTGGGCGCCGGTAAGGTGCCGCTCGCTGCACTCCACTAGTGCTAGTGCCCGTCCTGATCGGACCTCCTCTCATAAGGCTCTGTCGCCGCTGAGTATCCTCCATGTCTCTCTCCACAAGTGCGGCTCTATCAACCAGATCCCCATACTCCCTGATCTTGAGAGCCACCAACTTCTCCCGGACGACTGGCCTCAGTCCCTGCTCGAAGCGCTTGGCCCTGTCGGCCTCAGTAGATATAAACCCCGTAGCATAACGGGATAGCTCGTCAAACCTCCTCTCATACTCTGCCACCGTCATGCTGCTCTGTCGTAGAGCAAGAAAATCGGCCTTCATTCTATCTCTGACTGATTTGGGGAAGTACTTGTCTTGGAAGATTTGGTCAAACTCCTCCCAAATGAGTGCATCGGTGTTCCGCCTTCTCTTTACAGATTCCCACCAATGGTCGGCCTCCCCCTCGAACAGGTAGATAGCTAAGCCCACCCGCAAGTCCTCGGCAACTCCCATGCCGTCACAAATCTTCTTCACTCGGTAGATCCATCTATCCGCATCCAAAGGGTTAGAGCTCCCTTGGAAAGTAGGCGGGTGTTGCCTCAGAAACTCTCGGAGAACTACCATTCTCCTATTCTCCTCTCCGTTGCCCGGTACTTGGGCTAGTGGATGAGCCCCACCATTATGGTTGTTCCCATTTTGGCTTTGTACCAAAGTGGTGAGCTCCCTCAAGCATTGGTAAATGCCTTGCATGGCATCCGGAGGTGGTGGTGGTGGTGGATTTGCTTGACCTCCACGGCCACGGCCACGTCCGCGTCCCCGTCCTTGTTCGCCGCTCATCCTGCACATCAATTCACAACTTAGTTTCCTTGATGTGCAAGATATAATTAAAGTGATATGTAGGATGTCTTGATTTAAGCACAAGGCATATACAAAATTTAACTTAACAATTTCCTTCACCCTAACCCTACCTCTCTAGTGGTAATCCATAACCTACAGCTCCCATGTAAGACCTAAAGCCTAGGCTCTGATACCAACTTTGTAACGCCCCAGAACACACCCTGGATGGCATTACATTCTAAAACATTTACATCATGAGAGCACTAAGATAATCCATCGATAAGAAAATTTTTCCATTCATCATCCATAGAATTTACAATATCATCCCAAAAGAATAAGCCCAACAATGGCATTTATATTTCAAAAATTAATTAAAGTAGCACAGCGGAATAAACAAAAGAAATCCAGACTACACTGTGTTTCAAAAGAATATTCTAGTCTAGAACAAAAGTAGACGACATCTCTAAATGTCCCACTCGGGATCCAAGTATCCCTCTAGTGAAGCCTCTCCATGGCCCAGCTCGTTCGCACCGAGCTCATCCTCTGGCACGAAATCTGAAAAATGTTCAACTGTAGGGGGTGAGCACGAAGCTCTGTAGAAAAATTCTTCCAAACCCGAACAAGGTTTAGAAACAGATAAAAATCGGTCGGTATCATTTAGTAAATAACATATATCAATTTTGAAAGAAAATGGGACATTTCAATATAGATCTCAAGTTTAAGTCGTAACAATAATCAAATGAAAGGTTACGGTAAATTTCATAACAATATACCATTTCCAACTTTTAGCCATTTAGGAAGGGCGCCTTCCGATGCATTGTCCCATACCAATACACCGGCCAAGGCGGTCCAACACATCATCCCCTTTTATATTGGTTCATCCCCGTACCATGTATGTTGATTGCTTCTCATGAATCTACCCAACGATTATACCTAGTCCACCAATCACAATCACAATCACAAACACTTTAGAAAAGGGCGTCTACCATCCCAATGGCAGTGACGAGTCCCTTCCCAGGAAAAGTATATCATCCCTTGTTCGAACTCCAGTGAATGATAGTGGTCGCATTACCAAATGACAACCCACTACAAGTGTTAGGAAACCATCTCACCCCCACTGGGATAGACTAACCTCTAACACCCTACGACATCTCTCAAAGGCAATCCAAGTCCCTCACAACAACCATACAAATGAGGAAACCAAAATATTCTCAATTCACCCACAATTCCAAATAACTACAACATCCACAATTTCTCATTTTACAAACATATCTCAAAAATCCCCAAATTAAGCATGTGACATTTTCAATAACCAACCAAGAAAAATGCAAGAGATCACAACAATATCATTTTATTACTCAACACAAAACACTATGATTTAGAAATCAAGAATAAAGGAAGAGTTCAAGAGGAAAACCCATCACTCTTGAAAACTAGGGTTTTTCAAACAAAAGAGGGATTTCATGGGTATACAACCCTAACTTTGTGTAAAACATGTTAACAATTGCAAGAGAACCAAGAAACAATGAACCCATAGCAAATACATATGATTAGGAGTCAAAACATATATATATAATAACCCTAACATCAATGAACAAGAATGGAAGAAAACCCCTACTTGATGTTCTTGAAAACTCTAGGGTTTGATCCTTGAATCACCCTTTAACCTTGTGTTTTTTCCCCTTTTGATCTTGAGTTTCTCTCTTCCTTTCTTTCTCTCATAGGGTTCTAAAGTGTTTAGTGTGAGAGTGGAAATGAAGAATGGGGCAAATGAGGCTAAAAAGGGTGTTTTAAAACACCAAAATCCCGATTTTTACTGTTCGACGGGCGTCAGATAAATCGTACCGGTACGCGGTACCGGTACGGTTAAGCTACTGGAGTAGTCGTACCGGTACACGGTACCGGTACGGTATGGTACCGGTACGGTTTGACTGCCTGATTCTTGTTCCAACCTCCATTGCCGTCCAATCCATTCCTAAACCAACCAAATCCATTCCAAACCTCTCCAACACATATTTCTACCCATATCCACTTTTTTACCACTATTATTTACTATATATCTATATACATATATATATAAAAAAGGAAATGCGGGGTGTTACATTGAGGGAGCTCACCACTCTGGTGCAAAGCCAGAATGGAAACAACCACAACCACAACCACAATGGTGGAGCGCATCCTCTGCGCAAGTACCGGGCAATGGAAACGGAGATCGAAGGATGGTAATTCTTCGAGAATTTCTGAGGCAACGCCCACCTACGTTTCAAGGGAGCTCTCAACCCTTAGAAGCGGATAAGTGGATTCGTCGTATAAGGAAGATTTGTGACGGCATGGGAGTTGCCGAGGACTTAAGGGTTGGCTTGGCTACCTATTTGTTCGAGGGGGAGGCCGACCATTGGTGGGATTCGGTAAAGAGATGGAGGAACCCCGATGCACTTACTTAGTCAGTTAGAGATAAGATGAGTGCCGATTTCCTCGCTCTTCGACAGGGTAGCTTGAATGTGATGGATTATGAGAGGAAGTTTGACGAGTTATCCAGATATGCCACAGAATTCATCTCCACAGAGGCCAGGAGGGCCAAGCGTTTCGAGCAAGGTTTGAGGTCGGCAATTAGAGAGAAGCTTGTGGCTCTCAGGATCCATGACTATAGGGATCTGGTGGATAGAGCTGCACTGGTAGAGAGGGATATGTAGGACAGTCAGAGGAGGCAGAACGCCATGAGGGGAGGTCCGATTCGGGTGGGTGCTAGTAGTAGTGGAGCGCAGAGAGCGGCACCCTACTGTCACCCAGATCAGGCAGGGGGACAGAGACCTCAGATAGCTCGAGGAGCAGGAGGTGTACCGGGGAGGACAACCACAGACCCCCGTCAGTGTTTCGCATGTGGAGGAGTGGGGCACTTCAGACACAATTGCCCATCGCTTCCACCGAGGGACAACCAAGCGACAGGACAAGTGGCTGCAAACAAGCCACTACAGCAGCAGAGACCGTTGGGAGCTCTAGCCCCAGGCGGCGCCACTCAGGGGAGAGTATTTACCTTGACCCAACCGGAGGAAGATGCCTCCAATGCCGTTGTGGAAGGTATCGTTATTCTCTACAATTCTTGGGCCCGAATTTTATTTGATCCCGGTGCGACTCATTATTTTATACGTACGGCGTATGCTATTAATTTGGGATTGGGTTTCGAGAAGCTAGAATATGCATTGAATGTTGACTTGCCTACGGGAGAACAGTTGGGTACCAGCTGAGTCTACAAGGGTTGCGTGCTTCGTATTGGGGAACACGAATTGATTGTGGATTTGGTTGCTCTAGATATGAAGGGGTATGACGTTATATTCGGGATGAACTTGTTGTCCGCTTTCCGGGCGGTAATGGATTGTTTCCGCAAGCGGATTACATTTCAGTTAACAGGAGGGGTAGTTTTCAGTTTTATCAATGACCGAAGTTCTTCCCATCCATTTCCTACTACGGGTAGTAAATTCTTGAAAGCTAAGGCGGGGAGCCATTTGAGTTTCTTAGCTAGCTTGATGGGAGATGATCGGGATAAATTCCCTACGGACGTGGTGTTGATAGTATCGGATTTTCTGGATGTCTTCCCAGACGAATTACCAGGGTTACCCCCACAAAGAGAGATTGAGTTCAAGATTGATCTCTATCCGGGAACCAAACCCATATCCATTGCTTCCTACCGGATGGCACCTTTGGAGTTGAAGGAGCTGAGGAAGTAGTTGGATCATTTGTTGGCGATTGGGTTTATCCGTTTAAGTACTTCACCTTGGGGAACCCCGGTCCTCTTTGTGAAGAAAACAGATGAGACACTATGGTTGTGCATGGATTACCGGAGGTTGAATCGGGTTACTGTGAAGAATAAATACTCTTTGCCACGAATTAATAACTTATTTGATCAGTTGAAGGGTTCGAAGTATTACTCCAAGATTGATCTTCGCACAGGGTATCATCAATTGCGGATAAAGGAGGAAGATATTCCTAAGACTGTTTTTCGTACCCGGTATGGTCATTTCGAGTATACGGTGATGCCGTTCGGATTGACTAATGCTCCAGTAGCCTTCATGGATTTGATGCACAGGGTATTCCGGCCATATTTAGATCAGTTTGTCATTGTGTTTATTGATGACATCTTGATTCATTCACAGACCCAAGAGGAGCATGGACGTCATCTCTCGATTATGTTACAAACATTGAGAGAGCATAAATTGTATGCGAAGATGAGTAAGTGCGAGTTTTGGATGAAGGAAGTGAAATTCCTTGGTCATGTTGTGTCAGAACAAGGGGTAGCCGTTGATCCTGCAAAGATTAAGGCCGTGATGAAATGGGAACCACCGAAGAATGTGACGGAAGTACGCAGTTTCTTGGGGTTAGCCGGCTATTATCGTAGGTTTGTGGAAGGGTTCTCAAAGTTTGCGATGCCGATGACTCGCCTCACAAGGAAGGGAGAAAAATTCGTGTGGACTCAAGCGTGTGAGCTAGCCTTTCGCACCTTGAAGGAGAAGTTGACAACGGCGCCTATCCTCATTATACCGAGTAGTGGGGAAGGATACGACGTCTACACCGATGCTTCACTACGAGGCTTGGGATGTGTGCTAATGCAAGGAGGAAAGGTGGTTGCCTATGGCTCTAGGCAACTCAAGGTTCATGAACAGAACTATCCCACCCATGACTTAGAACTTGCCGCTGTGGTATTTGCTCTTAAGTTGTGGAGGTGTTATTTGTATGGAGAGAAATTCCAAGTGTTCTCTGATCATAAGAGCCTCAAGTATATCTTCACACAGAAAGACTTGAATCTTCGGCAAAGAAGGTGGATTGAGTACCTAGAAGACTACAATTTCACACTCAACTACCATCCGGGAAAGGCGAATGTAGTTGCCTATGCACTTAGTAGGAAGTCTCGGGGTGAACTCAATGTTTCCATAGGTGAATGGAAGTTGAAGGATGCCCTTGGAGATTTTGATCTATGGGTTGGAGAAGATGGATCCCGACCATGTTTGTTCAACCTTGTGGCTCAACCTACCCTCCAACGTAGGGTTGTGAAATTGCAATGCTTGAATCCTGAATTAGCGTCGATTCGAGCTAAATTGGAAAATGGAGAAACTATGGAGGGTTGGTCTTTGAGAAACGGAGAATTGAGATATGGGGAGAAGCTATGCGTTCCCGATGATTTGTCCCTAAAGGAGGAGATACTTGGTGAGTGTCATCGCTCTAAGTTTGCTCTCCACCCCGATAGCACAAAAATGTATAGGGACATGAAGCGCCAATATTGGCGGAAGGGAATAAAGAAGGATGTGGCAAGGTTCATAGCACGATGTGCAGTGTGCCAGCAGGTGAAGATCGAACATCAAAAGCCAGGAGGATTACTACAGTCTTTGCCTATCCCAGAGTGGAAGTGGGATCACATCACCATGGATTTCGTGTCAGGTTTACCACGGACGTCGCGCGGGCATAATGCAGTATGGGTTATTGTGGATAGACTCACCAAGTCCGCTCATTTTTTGGGTATGAAGACCACGGACACATTCGAGACTTTGAGTCAGCTGTATATCCGTGAGATTGTGCGATTGCATGGAGTTCCGCTTTCTATCGTATCGGATCATGATTCTCGATTTGTGGCGCGGTTCTGGCAAAGTCTACAACAAGCCATGGGGACAGAGTTACATTTCAGCACAGCTTTTCATCCCCAAACGGATGGCCAATCCGAGAGGGTGATACAGATTATGAAAGACATGTTACATGCTTGCATGTTGGACTTCAAAGGAAGCTGGAGTGATCACTTGCCGTTGGTGGAGTTTGCGTATAACAACAGCTATCAGGCAAGCATTGGGATGGCACCGTATGAAGTATTGTATGGAAGACCATGTAGATCCCCGACGTGTTGGTTGGAAGCCGGCGAGTGTAGTTTGTTTGGACCGGAGATTGTTCGAGAAACTACCGAGAAAATTCAACTCATCCGAGAGAGGCTACGCACGGCACAAAGTCGACAGAAAAGCTATGTGGATCAAAGACGAAGACCCTTGGAATTCAAAGTGGGAGACTACGTGTTCCTCAAAGTGTCGCCCAAGAAAGGAGTATTTAGTTTTGGCAAGAAGGGAAAGTTAGCGCCAAGATATACTGGGCCATTTGAAGTGATCAAAGTTGTGGGCAATGCGGCGTATCAGTTGCGGTTACCAGCTCAGTTGTCTGGGGTACATGACGTGTTCCACGTGTCGATGTTGAGAAAGTGTCAATCGGATGCAACGCCGGTCGTAGACTTGGAAGATATTGAAATTCAAGATGGAGCAACCTATGAAGAACAACCGGTGAAGATTCTTGACGCCAAAGAGAAGGTGCTCCGTAACAAAGTCATCCGACTAGTGAAGGTTTTGTGGCAACACCATGGAGTGGAAGAAGCTACTTGGGAACCGGAGCTAGAAATGCGAGAGAAGTACCCGCACTTATTCGCTACTTGAGGTAAGTTTCGAGGACGAAACTTTCTTTAAGGGGGGTGGATTGTAAACCCCCACATGTTTATATTAATATAGTAATGTACTTGTTTAGTGATTCTTATATATGTAATGACGTAAGAATAAACCATATATATATATTGAAACCGTAAGAATAAATACTAGGGAGGCAAATTGATTGTGAAATTTAATTTTTAGTTTTGAAATAAATCATAAAAATAAATATTTTTAGGTTAAAATAACATTAAAAATGAATCCGGAACGTCGAAAAACCTTAGGGTAGTCATATGGATCAAATTGGAGATTTTAGTGGCAAAACCGTAATTTTGGAGAAAACAAAAACAGACTGTGAACAGTGTTTTTCGGGGTTGGCTGTGTTTAAAACACTGATTTTAGCCCTTTACTCTCATTTCTTTCACTCCACTCTCACCCCACACCTCTTGGAACCTTAGAGGAAGATTAATGGAGGAAGAAAAGGGAAGAAGGAGGTCTATAGGGCTTGGGCTTTCACTTGGAATCTTTGATTCAAGGTAGTGGTTTCTCTCACTCTTGTTCATTGAGGCTAGGGCTATATATATATGTTTTTGACTCTAAATCTTAGATATGTGTTAGGAAATCTTTGATTTTTGATATTCTTGCAAATATAATCATGTTTAAAACAAGACTATGGTTAGATTGTCATGAAACCTCTAATTTCTTGTTTTGAAAACTCTTGTTATCATGAGAGGTGGATTTTTCTCTCAATATTCATTTGTTCTTGATTTCTAAAACTTTAGTGCTTTGTGTTGAGTAATAAATGATATTGTTGTGATCTCTTGTATTTTTCCTTAATTGGTCATTAGAATTGTTACATGATAAATTTGGGGATTTTTGAGGTATGCTTGTAAAATGAGAAATTGTGGATTTTGTATTTATTTGGAATTGTTGGTGAATTGAGAATATTTTGGTTTCCTCATTTGTATGGTTGTTGTGATGGACTTGGATTGCCATCGAGAGATGTCGTAGAGTGTTAGAGGTTAGTCTATCCCAGTGGGGGTGAGATGGTTGCCTAACACTTGTAGTGGATTGTCATTTGGTAATGCGACCACTATCGTTTACGGGAGTTCGAACAAGGGATGGTATACTTTCCCTGGGAAGGGACTCGTCACTGCCATTGGGATGGTAGACGCCATTTCCTAAAGTGTTTGTGATTGTGTAATGCCTCAAAACACACCTTGGACGACATTACATTCTAAAACATTCATATCATGAGAACAACTAATAAAAATCCATCAATAAGAAAATTTTTCCATTCATCATCCATAGAATTTACAATATCATCCCAAAAGAAAAAGCCAAGCTATGGCATTTGCATCTCAAATGATCAAACGTAACTTAGCAGCGGAATAACAAAAGAAAACTAAACTTCACATGATTTCAAAATAAATTCACAAGTCTATTACAAAAGAAGCTATGTCTCTACAGGTCCATCTCGGGATCTACATTCCCTTCTATGGGAGCTTCCCAATGTCCCGGCTCGTCAGTTCCGAGCTCCTCCTCTAGACAAAGACCTGAAATATGTTGTTTGTAGGGGGTGAGCACTAAGCTCTGTAGCAACCTTCCTCCCAAACTCGAACAAGGTTTATAAAAGCATGTAAAATGGCCGGTCTCATTTCACAAATAGCATATATAATCTTTGAAGTCAAACAGGGACATTTTAGAATGGATCTCAAGTTTAAGTAGCAACTGTAATTTAAATGAACAGTAAAAGAAACCAAGATCCAATACATATCCATTTCCCAAAATATAAACCATTTTCCCACAAGACCTTGTGGAATCCCATACTCCCACAAGTTCTTGTAGGTAACCATTTTCCATAATAATCCAATAATCCATAACTTGAATATCCCACAATCATATGTATATGTATCTCAAACATGATGCGAGGCAAACCCCATGAATCAACACATTGAGTAATATCTAGCCCACACACACCCACACAAATCTTATCAAAGATATCCATCCTTTAGGAAGGGCGTATGCCATACCAATGGCAGTGACGTATCCAACCCAGGTATTAGTATACTAACCCTCTGACACGGCACCCGTGAGCAATAGCGGTTTAGTCTTACCAAAGCACTAACCCCACTACGAGTGGTAGGAAAAAGGCCAACCCACACGGAGCAAGCAACACGCCTACCCACTCTACGATATCTCGTCAAAGGCCACCCATGGTCATCCCACACTCATAAGAGATACAATACCAAACCCAATTTCACAATTTACAAGTATATCTTAAAAACCCCAAATTAAGCATGTGACATTTTCAATAACCAACTAAGAAAATGCAAGAGATCACGACAATATCATTTTATTACTCAACACAAAACACTATGGTTTCGAAATCAAGAATAAAGGAAGAGTTCAAGAGGAAAACCCATCACTCTTAAAAACTAGGGTTTTTCAAACCAAAAAGAGATTTCATGGGTATTCAACCCTAACTTTGTGTAAAACATGTTAACAATTGCAAAAGAACCAAGAAACAATGAAGCCATAGCAAATACATATCATTAAGAATCAAAACATACATATTTATTAACCCTAACATCAATGTAAGAGAAAGAGAAGAAATCCCCTACTTTGGTGTTCTTGAAATCTAGGGCTTGGATCTTGAATCACCCTTAAATCTTGTGTTTTTTCCTTTTGATCTTGAGTTCCTCTCTTCCTTTCTTTCTCTCCTAGGGTTCTAAAGTTGTTCGGGGTGAGAGTGGGATGGAAGAATGGGTCAAATGAGGCTTAAAAGGGTGTTTTTAAAACACCAAAATCCTGACTTTTACTATTCGGCAAGTGTCAGAGAAAGCGTACCGGTACGGTTAAGCTACTGGTTCGGGCGTACCGGTACTGTGTTCCGGTACACTTTGGCTATTTCGACTTCCAGGGCAGTTTTGACCCATTTAGAGGTCGAATTGGAAAATTTTCATGATATACACTTTTGTAGCCCTAGATGTCTACTATCTAATGTCCAAATTTCAAATCAATTGGATATAATGATAAAAAGTTATGACCTAAATACTAGAAGGTGTCCCAACTCCTTTTTACCCAAATTCTCTCTAAGTGTGTTTTCACTCCGGAATACTTCCTAGCTTCCAATACACCCCATATTACCTCTCCCAATATTTTTCGACCTTCCGGATTCAATGGAGAACTTATTTTGACCTAAAAATATTTAGAAACTTCCATAATCCCTCTTCTCAAGTTTACACACCTTCAAAACTCAAACTTCCCAATCCATTTGTCTCCCTAGTATTTATTCTTACTATTACTACACATATCCACATTTTTTTTACAACAATTATTTACTATATATCTATATACATATATAAAAAAAAATGCGGGGTGTTACAGATTGTGATGGTGATTGGTGGACTAGGTATAATCGTTGGGTAGATTCATGAGAAGCAATCAACATACATGGTACGGGGATGAACTAATATACATGGGATGATGGGTTGGATCGTCTTGGCCGGTGCATTGGTATGGGACAATGCATCAGAAGGCGCCCTTCCTAAATGGCTTAAAGTTGGAAATGGTATATTGTTATGAAATTTACCTTAACCTTTCACTTGATTATTGTTACGGCTTAAACTTGAGATCTATTTAAAATGTCCTGTTTTTCCTTCAAAATTGATATATGTTATTTACGAAATGAGACCGACCGGTTCTTATCTATTTTCTAAACCTTGTTCGAGTTTGAGAGGATTTTTCTACAGAGCTTCGTGCTCACCCCCTACAGTTAAACATTTTACAGATTATGGACCGGAGGAGGAGTTCGGTGCTAACGAGCCGGGCCATGGAGAAGCTTCATTAGAGGGGTACTTGGATCCCGAGTGGGACATCTAGAGATGTCGTTTATTTTTGTGCTAGACTAGGAACGATTATGTACAATCATGTAAAGTCTAGTATTTTGTTTATTTCGCTGCTAAGTTCAAATATAATTCTTTTGATGTAGTAGTCATGGTTTGGGCTTATTCTTTTGGATAATGTTGTAAATATTTTATGGATCAATGGACCCGGTGTGGTCAATGTAGTATAATTGCACAGGTTGTGTTTTGGGTAGAGCTCCCCGAACAAAGGAGACTCTGCCCGAATTTTGTTAAATTAAGGAACCCCGGTTATTTGTGGATTTTATTAGTTGCTCTCATGGTATGAATGGTGTTAGAAGGTAATGCCTTCCAAGGTGGTTTTTGGGGCGTTACATTCTATCACTCGTATTACGCTTCAAGAGATAGGGTTTTTCTCCTAACTAGGTTTGTTTCCAACCTAGGGTTGAAATATGAAATGGGTAGGGTGTTAGACATGTAATCTCATGTATAGCACATAACTATTGTAGTTGAAATGTGAAAATGGGTATAGAAATGGTTAAAACCAATTTTGCATGAATTGGGTGTTGTTGAAATTACTTGAATTCGAAATTTCATGGATAATGTGATGTGTTTGGCATGATTATGTGTTTTAAAGGTGTTTGATAAAATGCGAAGGAAGGATTAAGCATGTTAATTGAATGGATATGATATAATATGCTTGTTGGAAATTGTGGAATGTAATTATGTGATCTCATATAATTGACATTGTGGAAATTGTGTATGTCATGCTACACTCATGATATGACGAACATGACATTGGAATTGTAATTGTACATTACATTACATATGCATGGTATTGAGTCCATAAAGTGTGTCGGCGTACGCAGAGATGTGGTGGAAGTCTATAGATGTTGTGTCGGTTGGGTGCCCGTTGGTGGAAGTCCATAAATACCCACCCCAAGAAAGACCCAGAATTTATAAATGGTCATTGGATGTGTAACATCAATGGCGGGGGCGTAGAATTTCTGGATACATACGCATGACATTGCTTATGTGTGGAAGCTGGTGGAGGGTTCGGGTTGTATTACATGTGTGAGTCTCACCTCATAACATAGCATAGCGTTGTGACATTCATTTCTTGAAGTTGTATGTTCTTGGATGAATGCTTGTTTGATCGTTGAATTGCATGTGAGCATTTCATATATGCATCTAGGTTGGGGAGTAGCCTCTTTAGGAGATACCCTATAGAGCGTGGCTCACCCTTTATGGTGACAACATTTCAGGTGCGAGACAGGCGCCGGTGGATGGCCTTCACATGGGACCTTGTTGAGAAGAATCCGGAATGTGGCTTTAAGTTGCATTTTTGTAAATCGATTTGTGTAATTCGTTTTGGACATGTAATATTGCTTGAAGGGTTGTATAATGAACCTCTATGGACTATATTTTGTGTAAAATTTATTGTTATATGAGTTTGGGTGAATGTGGTATGAGATTAGATGACTTGAAATTGAAAACAGAACGAATTGGGGAAAAATTGGGCCCTAGTACCAGTACCAAGTTGGTTAGGTACTAGTACCACGACTCCAGAGGGCTCAGGTACTGGTACCAAGACTTAGGATACCGGTACCTCGCTGGCAATGGGCTCAGGTACCGGTACCACGCTCACTGCTACAGGTACCAGGCAAGCAGAATGCCTAGGTACCGATACCATGCAATGAGGTACCGGTAGCTCCTCTAAAATTTTTCAGAAATTTGAAATAACTTTGCCAAACCTTTGGGTCTTGAGCCTTTTTGTTTAAAGGATGTAATTGGAGAAATTTTGATGGCAAGTTGATGGATATGGGACCTTGGAATGGTCAAATAATTGATATGCATACAGGTTATGCGTTTGGGAGTGCTCTAGTACAAGGGAGACTCTATCCAAACTCTCTGTGGTTACGATCCCGGTGAAGGGAATGTAATGATGTGGTGTCAGGTCATACAACATACACAGATATTTTTGTAGGTTGATGGGTGATCAACAGGTTGAGAAATGATCCCCGAATTTAGGGGCATCATAGGACCACACCAATACAATCAGTATTTTATCAGAGTTATGCAACGATAGCACAGTGGAACAATCGACTGAAAACCAAGTGAACATGATAAAAGGGGTGTATAGTTATGATGAAGGTTAATCGATATACGTTAAGAGGTTAAGGTAAGCATATGTTTTGAGTTGATATTTCGATATTAGTGTATTTATTTAAGGATTGAATAGTGTATGCAAGGTTAAATTTCGAGGATGAAATTTCTTTAAGGTGGGTAAAATTGTAACGACCTGAAGTTCGGTGATCAAAAATTGAAGTTAAAAAGAGTGTGTTAGGGGTTTTGAGTCCAGAGAGTCGAATTAGGAATTGATAGTTCTGGAGATGGTGCATAGATGTTCCAGACATGATTAGGGTTAGTATATAGCAAAGGAACATGAGAGGTGGAGAGAAAACAAGCCAGAATGCATAGTCGACCGCAGTAGGGTTAGAGCGTATAGGAGATATAGGGGTTCAGACGAATTTTGCCGGTTAAATTGAAGGCCAATTTAGGTCTGAATAAATTAATTAGAATTTTTATATCTAATTATTTGCATGATTGAAATTTTGAATATATATATATATATATATATATATATATATATATATATATATATATATATATATATATATATATATTGAAATAATTTTCAAAAATTGGCTAAAATAGGAAAAAATACCAAAATGTCCAAGAAGCTTCAAGCTTCTTCCATGGTGCTAGGTGGCAAGATGAGACTTCCAAGCTCTGCATGACCTCCACAGAGGTGGTTGGAAGGGATTACTCAACATCTTGAGAGGTATAAAAGGGCAGAAAAATTGGGGAGAGAGAAAAACACTTTGAAAAATTTAGATTTCTTAGGAGGTAGCTTCAAATATATAACGGTATACTACAAAATTTATTTTGTTATGGTGAAACTCATAGTATAGTTATAATTTGATTCGAGTTAGTGTAACTCCATGCATTTGTGTTTTAAAGTTGATGGGTTTTGGATTTATTGAAACGGGTTTCATAGCTAGGGTGCCCTAAGCTTCAATTAAATCATATAGAGTTGTTCTTGGGTGGATTTGGAGTAGCTTAGAAGTGGTTTGGAGGTTGATCATGGGTTGTGGTGCAAGAAGGAAGTTGGGCTAGGGTTTGTAAAATTTGAGTTTTGATTCTTTGAAAAACTAGTTTAAGCTTCGAAAAGGAACTTGGACCTAGCTAATTTGGACCCTAGGAACTCATTTTCATCCGTAGAATTGGATTTGGAGGTGATTTGGGGGTTGAAATAGGTAGTTGCATGTCTGCCCATATGTGTAAAAAGAGAGTTTTTGTCAACTTTGACCATGATTTTGAGGGGGTTAGAGTAAGATTCGAGGGGTGATACCAATTGGGTTGAAAACTATGTTATGCAAGGTGTGGTTAGGTCTTGAAATGACTGAAAAAAGGTGTACTAAGGTGTGAGACCCATGGGGTCAAAGTGGGGTTAAGCAGAATTTTGGGTACCTAGGATTTTGGTCAAAGGCTTCAAGGAAGAAGATGATGAATAGTGGCCAAACTTTCCAACGGAGATTGGAGGCTCGTCGGGTGGTTTTCTGGAGATTTTTCATGAGAATTCCAAAAATGGTCTCCGTTTTGCGATCCAACACTCCTGGAAAAATTGCATAGATTAACTATTTTGCCCTCAAGCCTCGGTTTGACCTAAAATTGAATTTTGACCAAATCAACTCTAACATTCACTTTTAGTTAGTTAATTTGTTTATGTGTATGAAATTTTACGGAAAAATAACACTGTTCTATTTTTCGCAGTTTCGGATCTGAAAAGCCTAATAAGGTAAGGTTTCTCAATTTTGAATCGAGCGAGATTTTCCAAACTCCTTTCAAAACTTATGAAATATTTTATTTATGATGTTTATCACGTTATATGAATTATGATTGGGTGAATCGTACCATTTTGCAACTCCGAATCTGGTTAGGATTTTGATGTATATTTTGCGCAATGGTTCATATTGATTGTATGAAAATTAAACTATGGGATCCTTTTGAATGAAATGTAAGTGCACACATGATCGATTAGCAGAGGGTTTATGTTCCAAGTTGAGACTGTAGAGAGTTTCATTGAGTTCGTAAATGTATGGTGGTCCAGTTGGTCTTCAGACTTGAGTATCGAATTAGATAGTATTAAATTGGGGAGTATATCTTCCTTGGGGTGCAAGTCTCCTAAATGACTGGTTCGTATGATTCGTATCGAACCTAAGTGGTCTATTAGGATTATTTGCTCTCTGGAATGGCACTATATTGATGTTGTGATCGTATTAATGTTTTCAACCTTAACTATTTCAATCAATGTTTACTGCTCTATAATTTATATACGTAAGGAACTATTTTGATGTCCAATCATGTCAAATTACTTAGTTTGGAGCTGGTGTGCTTTGGAATTGAGTTACTCTACTGAACTATTGATGTTCACCCCCACATTATTTTCTCCTTTTCAAAGTAGCAGGTGGCGGGAAAGTTTGTGAAAAGTTGAACTGCTAACTTTGTTTGTGTTAAATAGTGTGTGAGAGTTTATTAAGCATGAAATTATAATAGTTTGTATGTTTGTGTACTGGGATGTAACTTAGCCTTAGACCAAGTAGTTCTGTTCACTATTTTTAAACCCAGTTCGGCCCGATGGGTTGACCCGGTGAACCGGAGCCTAAACCGGGCCGGTTCACCTATAGGATTGTTTGTGCACCAAAACCGGATTAAACCTGCTGAACTAGATGAAAACCTACTAAACCGTTAAACCGGAAGAGTTTAAGAAACCGGCTGGGTCAATTAAATTAGTATAAAACTGTGAGTTTTGCCCCTTTTGGGCATTTTGCCCTAAATCGTTTCAAGTCTTTCCCACCCTGGGCACACACCCACTGCTCTGCGCCTCTGCCTTGTCAACAGTCAACGACACTTCTCTCTCTCTCTCTCTCTCTCTCTCTCTCTCTGTGCACCGTAAGCAACCAAGGGACTCCTCAATCGAAGTGGATTGAGTGAAGGAACAAGAGCTTCGAACAAGAAGGCTGCTTTAGAGCTTCCATCGAAGCTTCGACGACTACCATTGACAGTAGCAGGTACAAACTCTCTCTCTCTCTCTCTCTCTCTTTCGATCTTCTACTTAGTCTCTAGTTTCTGACTCTAGGCTACACAATTTCTCTTTGTCTCTCTCTCTCTTCATATATATATAGCATTTATATGTGTTGTTAAATTAAAATTTGGATTGTAATGAACTGGGTTTTGGTGGGTGTAGAAATTTATGTCCTCGGGAGCGAAGAAAATACTGAAAGATGAGGCATTGAGAGTTTGAAATCAATGACACCTTGAATCTTTGATAATTCAATGATTTATACATGGATGGAAGGCTGGAAGCTCTTGTTCGAATTTATACATTAAATAATTCAATTATTTATACATGAATAATTCAATGATTTATACACTGACTCGGTTTATACATATTAAGCATTTTCTGTACTTCACTTTATAAGTTTAATTGAAAATTGAATGCATTTGATATATGTTTGATGATTTTTTTATTACTGAACTTTACAATGTTTACATGTTTGATGTTATTTTCATAATTATTGTGATTTTTTAGTTATTTATAATTATTTATTCTTTTTTTATTATATTACTGGTCCAACCAGTGACCCAACGGTTGAACCACTGACCCATTGACCCAGTCCTTTTGTCGGGTTAATGCCCGGGCCGAGTTTTAAAACTATGGTTCTGTTAGTTGCTTCTCATGTACAATACTTTAGCTTTTAGCAATGCATGAATTATACTATGTGGGTTTGGCTTACATATCTCACGATGTGCTGCGTTAGTTACATTACACGCTTGTGTGGGTCGAGGGAACATACGTCGCATCCTTGGGTGATTCAGGGTGTGTCAATGTTTGTCCTTTTCTGATTAACCCTAATTAGTATGTAAATTAGAATAGTTAAATAATTCAAATTAATATGATAAAATAACTAAAAAATATCAATTAGAGTCAATTAGGGTTTGTGGGTAAATTAGGGTTTTAATTGCGTTATGTTTAAAATTTCAGGGATTAATGCAGAATTACCGGAGAATACGAGGAACGATATATCAAAACTTGAAACAACAAAGGAGCAAAGTGTGATATAAACAAAGCAAGAGTCAGCACTCAACAAGTTGATGATCCAGCAAGGCTCCACCGTCTGGACGGTAGAGGGGCGTCCGGACGGTGGCCCTTGGCAGCTGACCTTTATCCTTCCACCTCATGCTTCTTCTTGCTTATAAATAGGGGTGCCCTCCTTCATTTGAACAGGGCCGTCCACCAAAGAGCTCCTAAGAGAATTCCAAAAGAGAAAAAGAAAAAGAGAAAGAGAAACTGCAATCCAATTCGGTCCGTGATATACTCCAACCGATACTCTATATTTCTACATTTCTGTTGCATCTTTCTATTCGGATAGTTGAACTGCCTCCACTTTTTTGTCTTGACTGATAATAAAAGTGGTTGTGTTTCAGTTGTTCCTTGTGAAAGAAGTTTAGAGTTTGTATTTTAATTTCAGTTGTAATGGAAACTGCCCGCACTCCTTGCTTGTCTGTAGCAATGGGGCGTAAGTAGTTACTTAAATCCTCCAGTGAGAGGTAAACATATGTATAATATTGGTTAACCTCTGGAAATGCTAATGTTTTATTCATATATTTATCTATATATGTAGTATATGCTTCGTGCATGATACAGTAATGTACGTAATTTCGGTGCTGTGCGTGGAATTATGTCATCAGTGCATCATCAACCTGCTGGTTAAATATCTACGGTGTTCCTATCGGTATGGCTTGACCTCCACCGAATCACTGAGGATGTTCTACTGCTGCATGGTACAAAACCTAAATGATCCTCATGAATGGCTTGTCCTTCTGGGTTATTAGGGTTGTTTAACTTATATATATAACTATCAGATTAATGGCCTAAGTAATCCTCATGAATGGCTTGTCCTTCTGGATTACTAAGATCGTTTAACCGGTATACATAATAATATTACCAGTCGAATATCTACGGTGTTCCACCGATATGGCTTGACCTCCAAAGGCACTGAGGATGTTTAATTGGTATATATATATTACAGATGACCTATTGAGTAATTCAAGTGATCCTCATGAATGGCATATCCTTCTAGTTTACTTGAATTAGTCAATTAGCACATCTATTGTAAAACTCAGGTGAATTTGAACTTTTTCTGAAAAAGGACAAAATAGTAATTTATCACCGCTATGCGGATTTGAAATAAGTATTTCTCTAGACCTTGGATGAGGAAACGGACTTCACCATTGGATTCGTATCGCGAAATCTAATTACCCTGCCAAATTTCGTCGAATTCCGAGATAGTTGGATTTTTCACGTTTTTCGAGACGACGGGCGTCCGGTGACCCCCAAAAACGAATTTTTAATAAAATTTTAATATTTGGGAAATAATTTTAAAAAAATTTGAAATAAAAATATTTGAGCTTGAGCCGGAGCGAAATTTAATCGTTTCGGGGGGAAAACGAACCCGGACAAGTAGGGGACACGTAGCGCGACTCGGACCAAGTCTTTAAAATTATAAAAAGGGTAAAATATCTAATTTTCAGCAGATTTCTCTGCTGAAAACCAGTGTCTTCAACGTTGGGAGAAAGAGGGAGAGACAAGAGGAAAATCCAATCTTTTTTCTTCGATTCCCGGAGTTCTGTCAGTCGGAATTCGTCGAACCAAGAATTAAACTTCATCTACGCGACGAGGGCTACACAACCACACCAAAAACAAGGGATTTCACCGAAGATCCAAGGAGGGATTTTGGAGAAATCAAAGGTTTTGGCTTGAATCTTGTTCTTGAAGCTTCCTACGGGTGTTTTACGCTTCAAGAGGTAGGGTTCCCTCCTACTTTGGTTTATTTCTAACCTATGGTGTCCATAGGGAATGTGTGGGTTGTTTTGCGTGTTTTGAACACTTACCTATTATAGTTGGTTTAAAGGAAATTGGTAGGTTCAATTCTAGTGTGAATTGGTAAATAGAAATTGCTAGTTTGTGATTTCTTGGATGTCTTGACAATTGGGTATGTGGAAATCATGTATTCTGATTTTTTTTGAGTTATGTGACAAATTTTAGCATTTTATGTGATTACATGATTTAGTGCCTTGAAGGTGTTTGATAAAATACCTATGTGAAATAAAGTGTGTTAATTGCATGAGATTATGCTATAACATGATTGGATGAAGTGGTAAAGTGAAATCATATGCTTATGATATGATTTATAATTGGAAATGTAAATGTCAATGTGTGCTTATGATATGTTGGCATTGGGGTGAATTATGGAATTTATATGCATAAGATATGAATTGCCATGGCATATGTTGAAGTATGTGGTTAGATTGATCCATATGGCATTCATTATATATGGGACTTGACATTGATATGCGATGGTACATTACATTGCATTTGCACGGAGGCATCCCATTCATGGGCTTAGGCATGAGTATGGGTGTGTGTGTGTGTGTGCATGGTTAATTCAAACATCATACTTGGTGGTTGAAGGGTGGGCTCGGGAAAGTGGGATTGAAGATCCTACTGAGTCGCACGGTTGCATGCATGAAAAAATTTGTGTCGGGTATAGCAAGAAGGGCTAGACGTTCCCTCGGGTGCAAGACCCGATTACTGGTTTATTCACTTCCGTCGGTGCAAGTCCAAAAAAGTGAATTAGTCATACGGAGCCGGCGGTGAAATTCCAAAATCCGTTGCCCAACAAAGACACAAGATTTTTGTTAAAGATTTTGTTTTATAAACATACTCTTGGATGTGCAACATCCAATAATGCTTGATTTTTCTAAACACATGATTTTATTTCAAACAAGCATTGGAGGTAATTCATCTATGATGAAGGTTTTACACACTTGCATTGCATTGTGTGGTGGGAGCCGGTGAGGGCTCGGGTTGAGTTGCATGAGTGAGTCTCATCTCATTTTATGGCATGACATGATAAATTTCAACATTGAATGCATATTCTTGCTTGGAATGTTATGGATTGTTGATTGTTGCATGTGTATACTCCATATGCATTTAGGTGGGGAGTTGTAAAACCCGGGAAATTTGAACTTTTTCCAAAAAGGGCAAAATAGTAATTTGTCACTATAATGCGTATTTAAAATACTCATGTTCTAGACCTCGGATGAGTAAACGGAGTTCGCCGTTGGATTCGTATCGCGGAAACGAGTCACCTTGTCAAATTTCGTCGAATTCTGAGATAGTCGGATTTTGCACGTCGTTCGAGGCGACTGCGTGGCGAATAACCTCACGAACGTCCCCATGAATAAATTTTACAAAATTTCCGTAAAATTGAATTAAAGATCAAATAAAATTATTTTGAACTTAAACCGGGATCTAGTAAATCGTTTCGGGAGTAAATCGGACCCGATTAAACGAGGGACACGTGGCGCGACGTGGGCCGAGTATTTAAAACTATAAATAGGGGTAAATATCTAGAAAATCAGATTTTTCTTTCCCTTGTGTTCTTGTTTGGCCGGCCAAGAGAGAGAGGAGAGAAAAGAGAGAAAATAGAATTTTCTTCAAGCTTTCTCCGTCGATTCCCGGAGTTCCGTCGCTCGGATTCCGTCAAGCCAAGAGCTAAAGTCGATCCTCTCGACGAGGGCTACGCAACCACCCCAAGAACGAGGGATTTCACCGAAGATCCAAAGAAGGAGATTTGGGGGGAAATCTAGTCTTGGGCTTAGGAAAGAGTTCTTGAAGCTTCCTTCGGGTGATTACGCTTCAAGAGGTAGGGTTCTCCCTACTTTGGTGTAATCTTTCCTTAGATGTTAGTAGTCTAAAGTTTTGATATGCTATGCCTAGGATAGACCTTCATATATAGGTTTATGGTCATAGAAATGGAAAAGTGAGCATAGAGATGGTTTAAATCTAATTTCTAGCTTAACTTTGGTGTATGAAGTTACATGTGAATTCTTATGTAACTTAGGGAAATTTGAGGCATGATTATGAGATTTATAAATTGTGCCTAGAAGGTGTTTGATTAAATGCCTTGTTTGAATGGAAGTAGTTGTTTTAATTGAATTGAAATAACATGCTTAAGTTTAACTTGTGGATTCATATGCATATGATATGATTTGTAATTAAATGTGCTTGTTGATATATGCATATGTTGATATAGTAACATTGAAATGAATATGGTAATTATATGCTTAGGATATAAATTTACCATGGATGTGTTGAATTTGTGCATGAGTTGTTCTTGACATATTGAACATCATGTGGTATGCAATGGGACATAGCATTGCATGTGCACGGAAGCATCTCATTACATGGGTGTGTGCATGGTTGATGTCAACGCCACACTTGGTGATTGACGAAATGGCTTGGGAAAAGTTGGGTCGAAGACCTAGCTAAGCCCATGATTGCATGATAAATTGGGTCGGGATGAGCAAGAAGAGGCATGACGACCTCTTGGGTGAAAGACCCGGTGATTTGGGGGGTGCACTCCATTGGTATAAGAGCCCATAAAGTGTACGGGTGTGGAAGACCATTGGTATGAGTCCATGAAAAAGTCCGATCCCAAGGAAGACCCTAGTTTTGAAAAAGTCATTTGATGAAACATAAATGATGAAATGAAACACTTTGGCATTGCATCGTGTTGTAGGAGTCGGTGAGGACTCGGGTTGAAATGCATGAGGGAGTGACATCTCATTTCATGACATGGTAGTATTGCATTCCAACTTAGGATGCATGTCCTTGTGAGAAATGATTGTTTGCAAATGAATGCTGCATGAGCATGAGCATCTAGGGGGAGAGTAGCCCTTGTAGGGTTTACTTTACTGGGCGTTGGCTCACCCTATACGGGAAACATTTCAGGTGTGGGGTTTGCACCGACGGATGGCTCACTTGGAGAGCATCAAGCATGAAGGGGGCCGGCTTGTGGCCTTAGTTCGATTTTTTTAAAACTTTTGTATAAATTCCATTTTGATGTGTAAATTATGGAATTAATTGTAATGGAACTTGTATAAGTTATGTATTATATGGAAAGTCTCATTAAACATGTGTTGGATGAGTTTTGGGAGGTTTGGAATGGCTTGGAAATGAAAAACAGGTAAAAAGGGGCAATTCTGGGCTAGGCGTACCGGTACGGTTAGGTCCAGAAGGCGTAGCGTACCGGTACGTGTACCGGTACGGTAAGGTCCAGTAGGCGTAGCGTACCGGTACGCGTACCGGTACGCTCTCCAAAATTCAGAATTTTTTTTTTATTTTATTATTCTTTTGCCAAGTTTTTGGGCTATGTTTTCCTCCCTTCTAATGTTACAAATGGATAATAAGGGGATACCAATGGTGGTATATTGGATCTCGGATAGGTCAACCAACCGAAAGAAATTGGACTTGTATTTTTTTTTTATCCCGGTAAAGGGAATGTGGTGCCGCGGTATCGGGTTAAACGACATCCACGGGTATTTCCGCGGGTTGACGGGTTGTCAACGGTCAATAAAAGACCCCCGGAAAATGGGGCGTCACTGCTTGGTATCAGAGCCTAGGTATACGAATTACTTAGGGCTTGGTGGGCATTGGGTCTAGACCATTGCATGCATTGTGCATTTCATCTTATGTGTTTAAATGCTACATGTTATGTGTTATGTGCTATGTGGATAATATGCATTGTAGAATGTATATGGAAATGAACACACTAGGGTTATGAAACATAACCTTGGGAGTGGGAAAACAAATGAACGGGAGGGTTCATGGTATAAATGTCTACTAAGGAGAGGAATATGTTCCCCTAGTGAGACGATTCGGAAACTCTTTATGTTTGAATGTTGATTCCTACTTTGGGATGCCTTGTAAAACTATATTGCTATTTGACTTATGTAGATGGCATATAGAGGGCGAGGACGCCGAGGCGGTAGGTGGAATAACCAACCACCTCCGGCCTTTGATCACCAAGCCTTTGCAGAGGCTATTGGTGAGGCAGCGGCAACTATTGCACAGGCTAGTGCTACAGCCGCTACCATTGCACAGACTGGTGCAAATATGGGACACGGAGGCTCGAGTAACCTCCAGAAGTTCAAAGCCCATCATCCTCCGGTTTTTCCGGGAGGGGCGGATCCAATGGTAGCCGATCGTTGGATTCGGCAAGTGGAGAAGATCTTGAGGGCTATGGAGATCACTTCCGATGCCACCAAGATAACTCTGGCAACTTTTCAGCTGGAGGGAGAGTCCCAACTATGGTGGGATTGGGTGAAGGACTCCAGAAATTTGGAGGCCATGACTTGGGCAGAGTTCCGAGAGCTTTTTATGGGAAAGTATTTTCCGGCAACTGCTCGACATGCAAAGGCCCGTGAGTTCTTAGACTTGAGACAGGGAACGATGACGGTGATGGAATATGTGGCTAAGTTCACTGAATTAGCCCGTTTCGCCGACGATTATGTGGCCACTGACATGGCCAAAGTACGTAAGTTTGAGGATGGCTTGAAGTTGTCCATTCAAGGCAAGATTGTGGGACTTCTCCTGCAATACCTCGATTCGATGGTCAAGACTGCAATGGCTATCGAGAGAGAGGTGGAGGACGCGCGTAACATCCGGGAAGCGGGTGTTAAGGACAAAAAGAAGGAGGGTCAATCCTTTTCTTCTGGTGCAGGAAAGAAGCAAAGGACTTCAGTTCCGCAAGGATCTCAAGGGCAGAGCCGCGGCTATCAAGGCCAAGGCCAGGGTAGATTCTCCCAAGACGGGGGAAACTTCAGGACCGCCTTCCAGACGGGCCAGAAGACTTGCTATTTTTGCCACCAGTCGGGTCACATAAAGAAGGAGTGTCCTCAACGGCAGGGATCCCAGAGCTATGGGACATCCCAATCCCAGTCTTCTGTGGGACAGCCGCAGACACAGTTTGTTCCTCCTTACCCCACCATGGGTCAAAGGAGCCAGTACCAGTCACACGGTGCTGCACAAGGCCCTACCACTTCACGTGCGGGAACACCGCAAGCAGGCCAGATGGGCCAAGGCATGGGTCGGGGGCGAGGCCAGGGCTTACAGGCCGGGACTTCAGGGACCCAGGGGCGTGTCTACGCCATTATGCCACAGACTGAGCCGGCAGATCAGTCGGTGATACAGGGTACATTTCTACTCTCTCGGTTATGGGCAAGAGTACTGTTTGATTCTGGTGCATCTCATTCTTTTATTTCTGCATCTTGTGTGAAAGATTTGGGTTTAGAGGTTGAGACCTTAGAAGAACCATTGCATGTAAGTTCTCCCCTGGGAGCTAGGGTGAGAGTTGATCAGATATGTCGGGGTTGTGAGCTGGAAATCTCAGGGATTCTACTCACCGTGGACCTTCGGGTCATGGACATGTCGGAGTTCGATGTAATCCTGGGAATGGATTGGTTGGCGGCACACCGAGTCATCATTGATTGTGACCGGAAGCGGGTTACTGCTTACACGCCGGATGGGGTTTGTTTCATGTTTCAGGGGGATAAGCACGATGCTTTTCCTCAAGCCGTGTACGATTCTAGATGGCACGGACAGTTGATGGGTTGGCTAGCAAGCCTTATGATGAGCGCATAATATTGCATATTTGAAGGGCTCATTACATGCATTATAACTCAACTTTTGCATTTAAATACTTAGTGTTAGCCAAAATTGTCTATAATGTTGATATTTTGATGTTGCAACCTTTTATAGCTTAAATGATTGATTTTAGGACATTGCAACCTTGATGGATGTGTGGTGAAGGCATGGACACAATACATGAAGAATTGGAGGCTTAAAAGTGAAGAAATCAAGAAGGCATTGGTGCTTGGGAACAAGGGCACCAGCTGCAGCAACAATTGGAAGCACTGCCTCGGAATTCCTCCATTTTGATCATGATCTACTCAGAATTTGGAAACGTTAAAAACATGAAAGTTGTAGATATGGGTGTCTTCTGTTTGGTGTCAAAATTTCAGTCTAATCCAACGGTTAGATCAAGAGTTATGCCGATTCTACCGAAGGTGGTCCAGTGCAGAAAAACAGTACCGGTACTCGGTACCGGTACTCCGGACCTTCTGGTCGCGAAAACAGCCTGTAACTCAACTTTGAGGCTTGGGGGTCCCACCTACACTTCTCCCACACCTATCCCAACATTTCCTTACACATTTGCAGGCCTCCTACACTCAAGTGGAAGACTTTGAAGGCCAATGCATTGATGGAGGATGGGAGAGAAGTGGGCTGCCAGGGCTATGATCTCCTAGCCTGTCAAGCCATCCATTCAGCCCTCTCTTGATGGGAGCTCGTTCACACAGCTAGGGGGGAGCCTCTTGGACGTTTTGGCAAGTCTCCACACACCAATATATTCAGCATTACACAAGCTTGAAAAGGGGGTTGGCTACCTAAGCTTAGGAGTAGATGTAGAAAGCTCCAAGGTTGAAGATGATGAATAGTAATTTCATTTTTGCATTTTCTTCATCCATGTCATTGCTGTAAGCTACATTCCTCTTGTAATCTTCATTTCTTACATTGTAATCTCCTTTATTTCAAGTATATTGCAAGTTAATTACATGTTCTTCATTTCACCATTTATGCTTTCAAGTTCTTCATTTTTAGCTTAAAATGGGTATTGAATGTTTTTGTTCATAGCTTTAGATTTCTTGCTTCAAGTTTAGTTTCATGCTTTAAAGCTTCATTTCTATACAATGTCTTTCATTTACATTATGCTTGTCTTTCCTTTATGCATTTTTAATATGAGTAGCTAGGATTTAAGTTGGTTAATCCAAGGGAAAATTCCTCTTGGGAATACCATTTTCAACTCTTCTTCATTCCTCCCTTTAGAGTCAAATGGTTCGGTTTGACGGGGTTGAGAGTGGATGAGTTGGTGAGCCTTTGATATTCCGTAGGCCTAGTCACGGTTTATGCTTAGATACTCACCAATCTCGTCCCTAGCTTCCCCCGAATCAATCGTTCATTCATGCTCAATCGGAGGAAGGATTTGAGTTGATTTGGTATTCCCATTGGAATGAACCCTTTGGATTAGCCAACACTTGCTTTCGTGCATTTTCATTTTGAACAAAACTCACCAAAACACAAATACAAGATTTTACACTTTCTTTTCACTTTTGCAAAATCACTTTCACAAAACTCTCTTTCCTTCCCTGAGGAGACGACCTTGGAATATTTTCCAAGTAAAACACACGACC
The DNA here is from genome assembly GCA_951799425.1 of Ilex aquifolium. Lineage (NCBI taxonomy): Eukaryota > Viridiplantae > Streptophyta > Magnoliopsida > Aquifoliales > Aquifoliaceae > Ilex > Ilex aquifolium. Next base: position 21,449,494 of record OX637397.1, on the reverse strand, counting down.
ACAAAAGACTCCTTTCGATTGGGGAGCACTTTTGTTCACACGCATTCCATTTCATTTCACACATTTTGTTCATTCCACATTTCCACCACCATTCTGTTGTTGCCTAATCTTTTGCATCATTCCGAGTGAGAGTGACACTCACCCATTCCTATAAGCCATACACACATTTAAGGATGATGTTTAGAGGTTAGGATACAACAACGTTTTCCAATCAATCACCTTACCCTGGAGAACGAGGCGAGACAGGAGTTTGGTCTACCTCGGGTTGTGTGTGATTATGAGGATGTTTTTCCGGATGAACTACCGGGATTACCTCCACATAGGGATGTAGATTTCACTATAGAGTTGCATCCTGGTACATCGCCCATTTCTATGACTCCACATAGGATGGCGCCTGCTGAGTTGCAAGAACTCAAGGTCCAATTACAGGAATTGTTGGACCGGGGTTTCATTAGACCGAGTACCTCACCTTGGGGCGCTCCGGTGTTATTTGCAAAGAAGAAGGACAAAACCCTTCGACTATGTATAGACTACCGGCAGTTGAATAGGGTTACTATCAAGAATAGGTACCCTTTGCCGAGGATTGATGACTTGTTTGATCAGCTGAGATGGGCGTGGGTCTACTCCAAGATAGATCTCCGCACCGGTTACCATCAGTTGAGAGTTAGGGAGACAAATATCCCTAAGACGGCGTTTCGGACGCGATATGGGCATTTCGAGTTCACAGTGATGCCATTCGGATTGACGAACGCTCCAGCGGCATTCATGGATCTCATGCATAGGGTGTTTCAACCCTACCTTGATCAATTTGTTGTAGTATTTGTTGACGACATCTTGATCTACTCCAAGTCTGAGGAGGAGCATGAGGGTCACTTGAGGTTCGTTCTTCAGATCTTGAGAGACCACCAATTGTATGCCAAGTTCAGCAAGTGTGAATTTTGGCTTACTGAGGTGAAATTTTTGGGACATGTGGTGTCGGCTTCGGGTGTATCCGTAGACCCGGAGAAGGTTGAGTCAGTCATGAATTGGGAGAGGCCGAAGTCAGTCTTCGAGATACGTAGTTTCTTGGGATTGGCGGGGTATTACAGGAGGTTCATTGAGGACTTCTCCCGACTAGTTTCACCTATGACTAGGTTGACCCGGAAAGAGGTTAGGTTTGAGTGGAATGATTCTTGCGAGAAGGCATTCCAGGAGTTGAAGAGGAGGCTTACTTCAACTCCTATACTGATAGTCCTAGAAAGGGGACAGAGGTACACAGTGTATTGTGATGCCTCTAAGGACGGACTTGGATGCGTCTTGATGCAGTCCGGGAGAGTGGTAGCTTATGGTTCTCGGCAGTTAAAGAACCACGAGCAGAGTTACCCTACACATGACATGGAGTTGGCAGCCATTGTCTTTGCCTTGAAGGCTTGGCGCCACTACTTATACGGTGAGCAGTTTGAGATGTTTTCAGACCATAAACGTCTGAAGTACATCTTTACACAGCGAGACCTCAATATGAGGCAACGCAGGTGGATGGAGTTTTTGGAGGACTATGACTTCACCTTGCATTACCATCCCAGTAAGGCAAATGTGGTAGCTGACGCACTCAGTCGGAAGTCACGGGGAGTCTTGGCTAGTGTGGCTTCCCGAGAGTGGCAGATGCTCGAGACTGTGGGACAGTTCGGGCTATGTTATATGGGTCAGGATCAGGGTACTTTGGGGAGTTTAGTGGCTACACCTTCCCTACTAAGCAGGGTTGTTGAGTCCCAGAGTCATGACATGGAGCTATTGTCCATCCGGGACCGTGTACAGGCAGGTACAGGTGACGAGGGCTGGGCCATTCACTCGGATGGTAGTCTCCGGTATCGAGGAAGGGTTGTGGTTCCTCAGTTGGCGGATCTGAGAGAGGAAATCCTTAGGGAGTTTCATTGCTCCCGTTTCGCGGTTCATCCAGGGGGCACGAAGATGTATCATGATCTTTGTCACCAGTATTATTGGAATGGGATGAAGCGACATGTTGGTGATTTTGTTAGTAGATGTCTCACGTGTCAGCAAGTAAAGGCTGAACACCAGAGACCAGCAGGGTTACTCCAGCCATTGGAGGTAGCTGAGTGGAAGTGGGAACATATCACGATGGATTTTGTGACTCACTTGCCACGGACATCGAGGGGACATGACGCAGTATGGGTGGTTGTGGACCGGCTTACGAAGTCGGCACACTTTTTGGCTGTGCGGATGACCTTCACACTGGAGGAATTCTGCAGGTTATATGTACGGGAGATTGTCCGGTTGCATGGGGTACCCGTGTCTATAGTATCGGATCGGGATCCCAGGTTTACGGCTCATTTTTGGGAGAGTTTCCAACGAGCCATAGGGACACAACTGATGATGAGCACTGTTTTTCATCCCCAGACGGATGGTCAGTCTGAGAGGACCATCCAGACCTTAGAGGACATGCTGCGGGCATGTGTCCTAGATCTCAAGGGTAGCTGGGAAGATCACTTACCCTTGGTGGAGTTCGCCTATAACAATAGTTATCAGGCGAGCATACAGATGGCACCCTGTGAGGCACTATATGGGAGGTCATGTCGATCTCCAGTTTGTTGGACAGAGGTTGGGGAGAGACCTGCTACGGGTCCGGATTTGGTTAGAGACACCTCAGAGAAGGTGGGTTTGATACGGAAGCGTCTTCTCACGACTCAGAGCCGGCAAAAGAGCTACGCCGATAGACGGCGGCGACCTCTAGAATTTGAGGTGGGAGATCATGTCTTCTTGAAGGTTATGCCTAAAAGAGGAGTGGTCCAGTTTGGTAAGCGGGGGAAACTGTTGCCGAGATACATCGGGCCCTTCGAGGTACTCGAGAGCGTGGGTACAGTTGCTTATCGGTTGGCATTACCGCCAAATTTATCGGGTGTTCACGTGGTGTTTCATGTCTCTATGCTCCGTAAATACACCCCAGATCCGACTCATGTGGTGGATTGGGGCGAGCTTGTTGTTGATGCGGATGGGACCTTCGAGGAGGGACCGGTGCGTATCATGGATAGCCGGGATCAGGTTTTGCGAGGCAAGACCGTGAGGCTAGTGAAGGTACTGTGGCAGCACCGGGGAGTGGAAGAGGCGACATGGGAGCGCGAGGACACCGTACGTGCCAATTATCCTTTCCTGTTTGAGGATAGAGGTACGTTTTTATAGTCATTTACTATTACATGACTGTAGCATGTGCATGAGACTGCATGTATGCGTGTGTGAATTTCGGGGAAGAAATTCTTTTAAGGGGGGAAGAATGTAAAACCCGGGAAATTTGAACTTTTTCCAAAAAGGGCAAAATAGTAATTTGCCACTATAATGCGTATTTAAAATACTCATGTTCTAGACCTCGGATGAGTAAACGGAGTTCGCCGTTGGATTCGTATCGCGGAAACGAGTCACCTTGTCAAATTTCGTCGAATTCTAAGATAGTCGGATTTTGCACGTCGTTCGAGGCGACTGCGTGGCGAATAACCTCACGAACGTCCCCATGAATAAATTTTACAAAATTTCTGTAAAATTGAATTAAAGATCAAATAAAATTATTTTGAACTTAAACCGGGATCTAGTAAATCGTTTCGGGACTAAATCGGACCCGATTAAGCGAGGGACACGTGGCGCGACGTGGGCCGAGTATTTAAAACTATAAATAGGGGTAAATATCTGGAAAATCAGATTTTTCTTTCCCTTGTGTTCTTGTTTGGCCGGCCAAGAGAGAGAGGAGAGAAAATAGAGAAAATAGAATTTTCTTCAAGCTTTCTCCGTCGATTCCCGGAGTTCCGTCGCTCGGATTCCGTCGAGCCAAGAGCTAAAGTCGATCCTCTCGACGAGGGCTACGCAACCACCCCAAGAGCGAGGGATTTCACCGAAGATCCAAAGAAGGAGATTTGGGGGGAAATCTAGTCTTGGGCTTAGGAAAGAGTTCTTGAAGCTTCCTTCGGGTGATTACGCTTCAAGAGGTAGGGTTCTCCCTACTTTGGTGTAATCTTTCCTTAGATGTTAGTAGTCTAAAGTTTTGATATGCTATGCCTAGGATAGACCTTCATATATAGGTTTATGGTCATAGAAATGGAAAAGTGAGCATAAAGATGGTTTAAATCTAATTTCTAGCTTAACTTTGGTGTATGAAGTTACATGTGAATTATTATGTAACTTGGGGAAATTTGAGGCATGATTATGAGATTTATAAATTGTGCTTAGAAGGTGTTTGATTAAATGCCTTGTTTGAATGGAAGTAGTTGTTTTAATTGAATTGAAATAACATGCTTAAGTTTAACTTGTGGAGTCATATGCATATGATATGATTTGTAATTAAATGTGCTTGTTGATATATGCATATGTTGATATAGTAACATTGAAATGAATATGGTAATTATATGCTTAGGATATAAATTTACCATGGATGTGTTGAATTTGTGCATGGGTTGTTCTTGACATATTGAACATCATGTGGTATGCAATGGGACATAGCATTGCATGTGCACGGAAGTATCTCATTACATGGGTGTGTGCATGGTTGATGTCAACGCCACACTTGGTGATTGACGAAATGGCTTGGGAAAAGTTGGGTCGAAGACCTAGCTAAGCCCATGATTGCATGATAAATTGGGTCGGGATGAGCAAGAAGAGGCATGACGACCTCTTGGGTGAAAGACCCGGTGATTTGGGGGGTGCACTCCATTGGTATAAGAGCCCATAAAGTGTACGGGTGTGGAAGACCATTGGTATGAGTCCATGAAAAAGTCCGATCCCAAGGAAGACCCTAGTTTTGAAAAAGTCATTTGATGAAACATAAATGATGAAATGAAACACTTTGGCATTGCATCGTGTTGTAGGAGTCGGTGAGGACTCGGGTTGAAATGCATGAGGGAGTGACATCTCATTTCATGACATGGTAGTATTGCATTCCAACTTAGGATGCATGTCCTTGTGAGAAATGATTGTTTGCAAATGAATGTTGCATGAGCATGAGCATCTAGGGGGAGAGTAGCCCTTGTAGGGTTTACTTTACTGGGCGTTGGCTCACCCTATACGGGAAACATTTCAGGTGTGGGGTTTGCACCGGCGGATGGCTCACTTGGAGAGCATCAAGCATGAAGGGGGCCGGCTTGTGGCCTTAGTTCGAGTTTTTGTAAAACTTTTGTATAAATTCCATTTTGATGTGTAAATTATGGAATTAATTGTAATGGAACTTGTATAAGTTATGTATTATATGGAAAGTCTCATTAAACATGTGTTGGATGAGTTTTGGGAGGTTTGGAATGGCTTGGAAATGAAACAGGTAAAAAGGGGCAATTCTGGGCTAGGCGTACCGGTACGCGTACCGGTACGGTTAGGTCCAGAAGGCGTAGCGTACCGGTACGCGTACCGGTACGGTAAGGTCCAGTAGGCGTAGCGTACCGGTACGCGTACCGGTACGGTAAGGTCCAGTAGGCGTAGCATACCGGTACGCTCTCCAAAATTCAGAATTTTTTTTTTATTTTATTATTCTTTTGCCAAGTTTTTGGGCTATGTTTTCCTCCCTTCTAATGTTACAAATGGATAATAAGGGGATACCAATGGTGGTATATTGGATCTCGGATAGGTCAACCAACCGAAAGAAATTGGACTTGTATTTTTTTTTTATCCCGGTAAAGGGAATGTGGTGCCGCGGTATCGGGTTAAGCGACATCCACGGGTATTTCCGCGGGTTGACGGGTTGTCAACGGTCAATAAAAGACCCCCGAAAAATGGGGCGTCACAGGTGTAGCCTCTGTAGGGGATACTCTATTGAGCGTTGCTCACCCTATACGGGAAAACATTTCAGGTGTGGGTTTTACGCCGACGGACGGCACTCACTCGGGCACTTAAGGAGGAAGAAAAGCCAAGATGTGGCTTTATTTTGAGTCCTTGTAAAATCATTGTAAAAATTATGATTTTTGAGTATGTAAATATTTGGAAATAGTCATAATGGGACTCATATGGACTGTTTTGAATGTAAATTTCCTGATGTATGAGTTTGATATGAGTTTGGGTAGGTTTTCTCAAAACTCCATATTTATGGACTATTTTTAATCTAACCTTGCATGTAATTATGTGGGTATGGATAAATAGACTCGGTGTGGTCAATGTTTACTCACAAATAGACCCGGTGCAGTCATTGTTTTATATTGGGCCTCGGATGGGTCGTGTGAATGTATATTGCACAAGTTGGGTTTTGGGTAGAGCTCCCCGTACAAAGGAGACTCTGCCCGATTTTTGTTCAATTATGGACCCCGATAAATGGGGCATAACGGCGCGATATCGAGTTACTCGGTATCCACGGGTATTCCGCGGATTGATAGGTAATCAATGGACCCCCGGATTTTGGGGCGTCACATCTATAACCAGCTAACCTAAAAATTTGTTGTGTTATGATTTAATACCACCAGCTAACCTAAGAAGTTGTTGTGTTATGGTTTATTATGTATGCACTTACTATCATGGGATCAATTGAGTAATTCAAGTATTCCTCATGAATGGCTTGTCCTTCTGGTTCACTTGGATTAATCAATTGTCATGGATACCACCAGCTAACCTAAGAAGTTGTTGTGTGATGGTTTATATACATCAGACCTACCGATTAACTTGTCAGTAACATGGAAGTTAATTGATGTAATGTGGCATTTCCAGTACTTGACCAATATGAAGCATATGTGATCCTTAAACTGAAGGATACTTTTTATATTATTGTCATCATCTTTAAACAATCTATCTGCAAACAAAAGCTTAATTAGACTAGTTATCAATCTAAGCTCACATCAAAAGCTATCTCATGTCACACTACTTATATAACAACTACACTATTTTTATTTTATTTCCTAATTATTAAAAACTCTTCGTGGGATTGATACTTAGACTTAAAACCGAGAAAACTACAATTCGACCACTTATACTTGGGTGAATAATATAAATCAGATCACGAAATAGTGCGAATCAAGTTTTTGGCACCGTTGCCTGTGAGTTAAAATAAGTTGAAATTAAATATAATAGGGAAGTTGTTAACTTGTATTAAATATTTATAAAAATATAAATATATAGATTGTTTGTTTTCTTTTTAATAGTTTATGTCTGTTCATTCTTCAGTAGGGTCAGTAAATTAGTCATCTCCTTCATCTTCATCTACACAAAAATCATTTGAATTAAGTATGGCTCAAAACGTACCTAGGGGGCAAGAACAAGAACAAGAAGTAGTTCAAAATATCCGACCATTAAGAGAATATTTACATCCTACACGAACTAATGTTTCGTCATGTTTTGCTTTTCCAACATACGCTCCAAATCTTAATATTAAGCCAGGAACAATACAATTATTACAACAGTTTCATGGTTTAGAAACTGAAAATCCTTATGTTCATATGAAAGAATTTGAAGAAGTCTGTGGAACCTTCCAAGATAATTTTGAAATGGTTAAATTAAAACTTTTCCTTTTTTCTTTGAAAGATAAAGTGAAACAATGGCTTAACACTTTAAGAGCTAATTCTATCACAAATTGGCAAGCTTTGCAAACTGAGTTTTTTCCTGTACATCATACTAATACACTAAGACATCAAATAATGAATTTTTCCTTAAAATAAAGATAAACTTTTTATCAATGTTGGGAAAGATTTAAAGATCTTCTCCAAGCGTGTCCACATCATGCATTTGAAAACTGGACTTTAGTCGGATTTTTCTATGATGCTCTTCCACCTGCAATGCGACAATTTGTTGAAATGATGACCCAAGGGGAATTTATGAATAAAAATCCTGAAAAAGCATTTCAATTCTTTGATACTATTTCTGAGAGTTCCCAAATGTGGAACTCGACTTCTTCAAATATAGTAGAAACTAAGTCATCTACATCCAAAAGAGGAAAATATATACTAAAAGAAGATGATGATTTAAGGGCTAAAATGGCTAATTTATCTCAAAAATTAGAAGCTTTAGAATTGAAAAAAATAAAACAAGTGTCTGTTCTATCTACTACTGATCAAATATGCGAAATTTGTGCGTTGTCAGGACATCCTGCAGCAGAATGTCCAACTATACCTGCATTCAAAGAAGTCTTGATTGAACAATCTAAAGCAATTCCAACTTATAATAATAAGCCTTATCTGAATCCATATTCTGAAAATTACAATACATGATGGAGGAATCATCCGAATTTTAGGTGGAGGAATACACAACCCACAAATCAAACACAAGGTCCACCACAGCCACAAAATCAACAACAATATCAACCATATCAACCCCCACATAAAAGAACTCTGGAAGATACTATGAATCAATTTATTCAAAGTCAAATGAATTTCAACACTCAAACAACTCAAGTCTTTAATGATTTTAAAGCTCAAACTTCTCAGAGTATTGAAGATATTAAGAGTCATCTAGCAAAATTGACTCAATCCCTCAGTATGCCAGAAAAGGAAAATTTTCCATCTCAACCTAAACCTCCACAAATTCAAAGTCAAGCTAATTTTGCATCCTCTGAACCTTCTCCAATTCAAGTACAAGCAATCACAACATTAAGAAGTGGTAAAGTCATTAACAAAACTATTAAACCTAAAATTCCAAAAAAAATACGTAAGTCAATTCCTGTTAATGAACCACTTGAACCTGAACCTTCTACCAAAAAACAACCAGAACTGAAAAAAGAGGAAGATCAACCATGCCCTATTCCTTTACCTTTTCCTCAAAGGGTCAAGAAACCTTCATCTGAAAAAGATCAATATGAGATCTTGGAACTATTTAAACAAGTTAAAATTAACATTCCTTTGTTGGATGCAATTAAACGAGTTCCAGCTTACGCTAAGTTTTTAAAAGATCTTTGCACAATAAAAAGAAAAACTAATGTACCAAAGAAAGCATTTCTAACTGAACAAGTCAGTACTATAATACAACATAATACTCTTCTTAAGTACAAAGATCCAGGTAGTCCAACAGTCTCATGCATCATTGGAAATTTCCGAATTGAACAAACTTTACAGGACCTCGGAGCCAGCTGTAATTTAATGCCATATTTGGTGTATACACAATTAGGATTAAATGAACTAAAACCTACGAGTATTACACTACAGTTAGCAGACCGATCAATAAAAACTCCACGAGGAATTATAGAAGATGTTATCATCCAAGTTGATCAATTTTATTTCCCAGTAGATTTTATTGTTATAGATACACAACCAATTTTTCATGCATCTGCATACATACCGATTATTCTGGGTTGACCATTCCTAGCTACATCAAATGCGTTGATTAATTGTAGAAATGGAATTATGAAACTTTCATTTGGAAACATGACCTTGGAATTAAATATTTTTAATAGTACAAAACAACCTAGAGAAGAAGATGAAGTGCATTAAATAAATTGGGTTGAGTCATTAACTCAAAAAAAATTTGAAAAAGTTTTTCTAGAAAAGGAATTATATACATTAGAATATGTATCTGATAATGAATCTGAAAATATAGAAAACCCAAAATGTAAAAATCTGTTGTCTAAATCTATAAAGTCCAATGTCAAAATCTCTAAGCCAGATTTAAAATCACTTCCAATCAATCTAAAGTATGCCTTTCTAGAAAAAGATGAAATTCATCCCATAATCATATCATCAAATGTATCTGAAAGTCAAGAAAAAGAATTAACAAAAATAGGGAAAAATCATCAAAGTGTCCTTGGATGGACAATAGCAGATATAAAAGGCATAAGCCCACTTCTGTGTACTCATTGTATATATTTAGAAGAAAATGCTAAACCATCTCGTCAAATGCAAAGAAGATTAAATCCACATCTGAAAGAGGTAGTTCGCAATGAAGTACTTAAACTATTAGATGCTAATATTATCTATCTTATATCTGCTAGTAAATGGGTTAGTCCTACACAGGTAGTACCTAAGAAATCTGGTATCACAGTAATAAAAAACAAAGAAAATGAATTAGTCCCAATGCGTACAGTTACAGGTTGGCGTGTATGTATTGACTATAGCAAACTAAATTCTCTCACTAGAAAAGATCATTTTCCATTACCTTTCCTAGATCAAATACTCAAAAGAATAGCTGGTCATGCATATTATTGTTTTTTAGATGGATATTCTGGTTATAATCAAATTGAAATTGCGATAGACGATCAACAAAAAACTACATTTACATGTCCTTTTGATACTTTTGCATATAAAAAGATGTCTTTTGGACTATGTAATGCTCTAGCTACCTTTCAGCGTTGCATGCTGAGTATATTCAGTGATATGGTAGAATGGTGTCTAGAAGTTTTTATTGATGATTTCTCAGTATATGGTGATTCATTTCAATTATGCTTGGAAAATCTTGAAAAAGTGTTTATTCGATGTGAAGAAACAAACCTTGTCTTAAATTGGGAGAAATGTCATTATATGGTTACACAAGGTATTGTTTTAGGTCATGTAGTGTCTA